>JBAMBM010000688.1:1200000-1800000 GCA_037043425.1 Hirtodrosophila duncani | reverse complement strand
TATACTAACCTAATATATATAAAATACAATTTCATTTTGGCATTGCCTTTGTGTGCGTAGAAACAGATACGAACCTAATACTTTGCACTGAGCAACAGCCGTATGCGCATTGCCGTAGCTATACGAAAACCTTTTCGATGAAGAGGCCCATCTTATTCCTATGCACAAGTGAGAGGAGCCTGAACTGAACTGAACACAACTGAACTAGATTGACAAGAATATCTCCAACGACACTCTAATTTGAGTTTCGTAATTGAAATCGACGTGCTGATGATGATTTTCGGTGATTCTTCTTAATTTATGAATATAAGCGTGTCCTCACTGACTCTTTGAATGATTTAGGACAAACGACCCAACCATGAGAGCTACTTTAGCATACTTTTAAATGCCCTGTGAAACTGTATCGTTTCGACCCATAAATGAGTAAAAATGGGCAAACATTTAGGTTCTTTGGACCAAGCCAAATTATAAGAAAATGGAAATTCGTTGTGTGTATCTGAAAAAGTATTTCAAAGAGAACTCAAGCAACCTTTACTTCTAATAAAGTGTTTATACTAATAATTACATACTAAAATGGTCTTTCTTGAAGACTAAGTTATATTTTGAGAATATACACAAAATTGTCACTAATTTCGTTTTAAGTTAGGTAAGCATAATATCGGTTAACGATACCCTCTTCTTATTTAGGATACGACTGATACTTTGAAGGCTTTTATTTTGGTTATAGTCTTTTAGTTTGTTCTCTCCACTAACACTTACTTATGTGCTTATTAAAAATCCTTCAAACTAATATGTCTGTATAGTGAATCACAGGATTTCAAACAATCTTTATATTCTCTATAGTTAGTTTCTTAAAAACGATAACCAAAAATAACTATAACATTCAAAATGAGGACACACAACACAACCTGCTCGCGCAATGTTTCAACGTTAACTAAACTTACTGAAGTAGAAGGATGCCAAAGATGAGGATGCTGCGGACATCTGCAACATTTCTTGTTGCTAAACATTGGCGGAAGCTCCGCCCAAGGACGCATGCGTTGTGATCCAGAGGGTGGAGCTAAATAAATTATTTATTTTATATAGTTTTAATAAGTGAATACTTGGGTGCCCGAGGCCCATCTTTGACTGGGCCTTTAATTTTGTATTATATATCACTAAGCCGCAAATAATATGGCCTTTGCTTAAATTTGTATGGCTTTCCTTTTTTGTTTTTTCAAAATTCGTAAGAACTAACAAAAATATATCACATTTTTCTTCAGCACTTAAAGATTTTCAATTTCATCTACAGTTAAGGGGTTTGTACGGAAGTCTTCAACATTTTTGATAGGCTTAAGATATAGTTAAGATATATTAGATATAGTCATAATGAATGGCTAACGAAGTAGTAGTAATGTTCATGGCGGAAAATCTTCTGATCTTTCATTAAGTATTAAGATTTTCATTAAGTATTATGATTACAAATGTTAATTAAATTAAATTACTTCTGCTCATTTAGGCTTTTATTTTAAAAGACAACTAAATACAACTAGCCAGTTTACCCGGCACTGTCCGGGTTCACTTGTAGTTGCTTTTCCAAATGGACTTCGCAAATGTAAAGTAACGTGTACATTGAATTTGTGAAAATGTATTCAACAGGGCATAGTTGAACGTCTGTATATTTAAGATCAGCATCAACAGCCGCGTTAACAGTCTGTTTGTTCGTCCGTCTGTCCATATGAATTGGAGTTTAGAGTGAATTCAGAAGCTTGTTATGGTCCAAGATTTGCAACAGGCGAACAAACACTTATAAAATCACTCTCAAACACACACAATGCCTTTCTTATGTGTTGTTGTTGTACATTTTTTGGTTAAGTGATTTTGTTGTTGTTGTTTATCGTGCAAGACCGTGTCTCATATTAAAACAATCTGATAACGATATATGTGGATCAATATCGGTTTTCCACGAAGATATATGGCTATTGATTAGTACATGGTACAAATTTTTTCACACCGATATATATATCGATACTCATCGATAAATCGGGTATCTTACACCACTCTATAACTCTTGCTCTTCCCTTTGGGCGATATTAGTATACTAAAAATGATTGCAAAACAATTATCGATATGTAAATCGTTTAATTTGTTTTCCAAATGATATACATCCATATATCGGCTAGTCAATATATCGATATAATAGCTCTTTAACTTCTGTTGGACGATTTTAGTACATTTAAAACATTTTAGAAAACGATGTACATATATCGATAATTATGGATATATCAGTTTTTTCTATACCGACATATAGCCCCTGCTCTTCCCGTGGCCAATATTGGCATACTGTGAATATTGCATGGCGATGGGTCCGATTGTTTAGGCCATAAGAAAAAAACAGTGAGCCGCTTGCCTCCACACAATCTTTGACCTACATTTTGAGCCACTTGCAGTTGGATTATTGCAAAATGGTTTGTTAGTACGCATTTAGGCCATTAATTCTATCTAACAGCATCCTACCTATTTTCGTTTGACCTGTGCGATGATCCTAAGTCAGGAGAAAGAGTTTTATATATAAATCTAAATAATATCTATATGTCTTTCCATAATACAAAGTATGAATTGAAAGCTCTTTCCCATTTGCCTTAGACTTTTGTTTATTTTATTTTTGCACATATTTTATTTTGAACAGATATCTGTTGAGTTCCATTTTATATATATGTATTTATTTCGTAGGCTAAACAAATGCCAAGCGGCGCTCCTATAAAATGTGTCACCCTTGGGTCATTTTACGCCCCAATGATTAAACGATTGAGTACGATGAGCATCGTACGTATATGTAAATCAAATCAATTAAATTAAATCCAAGCGCCCAATTTTAATTGAACCCACAATCCAGTTGTAATTGGAAACGCAAAGCGTTAGATCTCGAGTTCGCGGAATCGCTGAAAAAAATTGAAATCAAATAAAAATGTTGCAAGAACTGCCGAAGCCAACCGATTTAGAGACGCGTTCTTTAGGCTATGCCTTAAAGCGTAAAAATGATAAATTTGTTGTGGAACGTTTAGAACAAGGCATTGTTAACCCTGCCTATGAGCCAGATTTGGGTGGAGATATACTATCAGCGACAGCCAATCATCGTTTGAACCAATCAAAATGGCAAGTATTAAAAGAAATGCACTTTATTTTTACTTTTAGCATAAATATTTATCACATTAATTGTTAAATTAAATGCTGCTCAGGAACTTGCAAATGACTGAAGGTATTGGTTACTTGCTTACGATACTCAGTGTAGACATATAAACATAAAATAAAATAGTTTAAGTTATTGTCTTAAATTAAATTGCCTAACTGTGCTTATAATATTCCTCTTGCTTGATTAAAGTATATTTCCCATATTTGATGATGTAACTTTGGTGCAATTGTATGAAGAGCCTGATTATCTTTGTTATAAAACAAATTAATTTGTGTGGCAAATATTTGTTGTTTAAAAACTGAAGATCTTCAAATGAGGCATCTGAAATGAAGCATGACATTCCGTTAACATTATCTGTAAGAGTAACATGAGAGAACTAAGTTCTTCGAAAGAAGAATGTAGAGTAGAGGAGCTGAGAAACGGAATTAAGCGATCATTAAGGTCCAGCAGAAACTCTCGTCTGAGTTTTCACACATGGCCATACGGTCGATTGAAATAGTTGGCTATATGCGCAGAGAAAAGAATGAAGTCAACTTAGTGAATGACATTGACGGTAGAAAATCAAAGCAAGAGACTTACATAATGTGTAATTTTCATCTCAGTCGTTGCTGTCATCCAAAGTTTCACTGGATTTTGAAATTGGCTAATAGTACAACATCATATCACATTTGGTCCTATTGATAGTGTGGTAGAGTTTAGGTAGCTAACGAATAAGGATTACTTTTAGTCTTTACACTATCTGGCTTTAAATGAAATTATTCTGCAATTGTTGTTGATGAATTTGGTCGAAAGAACTGGTCCATATTAACTTTTACTATTTTTCTCTACTAGTGTGTATATTTCTGCAAACAATGTTTGTGTTTCTCTTCAAGAAGTTGTAAATTACGTGGAATGTTTTCCCACTCGTCTTGCTCTTGGCAAAGTTGGCTAAAAGTTCGTCTTATTGACAAACCGTCGTGTGCTTATATTGAAAAATTGTTAAAACAGTCAAATATTTTAAAATTTTGCAGAAGTTTTGAAGGTTTGAAGTTTTCTTTGTGTTCGTCAACTAGAAGCCCTTGTTGTATTTGGTTTTGGCTCGCTTTGGTGGAGGAGACATGTGTGCGTTGGCCATTGATTCAAATTCATACTCTATGACCGTAAATTCATGCGGCTGCAAAGTTGCATGTGCCTGCTTCCTGAAACTGAATTCATTTGTTTCGTTTCCAGCCGGCTCGTCCTTGACTTCAGCATCGTCTAGAAGTATCGGTGGCTCAATTTCCAGATAGTCGGCATTGATGGCCTCAAAGTGTTTGGTCAAGTTTGTGCCGGCCACAAACGCGTCAGGTTGCTCCGAATCAATTTCAAGCAACCTCTGGGCCTTTGTGTCGGGCAAATGGCTTAGCCAGTCAGCCGTAAGATCTTCGCGTTTTTGGTGCTTCAATTTTGCGTCGAGCATATCAATGTTTACATCGCGAGTCAGATCGTACTCGTCTACATCCCATATGCTTAGCAGGCGCTCGGAAAACACATCCTTAAAGCGCGATAGATGATAGGCGGACTTTTGCCAAGGCCCTCGGTTAATCCCTTTCTGTTTCCTTCTACTTGTGGTCCCTGGAGCTTGCTTTGGCTTTTCATGTTCCTGCTGGTTGACTGTGCGCTTGGGTGTCTCTTCAGGAGTCTTTTCGTCATCCTCAGTTTCATCATGTGAGTCCGACAAGCCGTAGTCTATGGTTACATCCTCTATTACTAATTTTTCCTCTTGCTCCACGTGCATTTCTTCCTCGGATTTCATGATCTCACGCATCACTGCCATTGGGCGTACTGCAGTACATTCAAGTGTCTTGGGTGGGACGCTCTGATGCACCAGGTTTTCATAGTAGTGAATCATTTCGGTACTGAATATGCCCGTACGCATTTCCTCTTCCATATCCTGGTCCTCTCGCAGTGTCAGTCGCTGGCTGAATACGTCGCCCACACTTCTGGAGGTCAGCAATTCGGCAAAGGCGCCATCATTAGAGCTCTCCAATCGATGAAATTTAAGTCCAGTGCAGCAGGAATTCATACGCTCTGCCAGATCGGTATAAACATCAACTTCAGAGCCGCTGAGGCGAGCATCGAGCAGCGCCTCCTCCAGGGTGGGCGGCAGATAAGGCAAGGCCGGAGAGGACATACAGGTCGCATTTTGCGATAATGCACCCCTTATCTCACAGATACGCTGATCACTGGGCAGGGCACCACCCAGCGCGATATACTCAACGCCCTGGTACATACAGCTGTCCATAAAGGTGGGTGGATAGGTCATTTGATGCGTCCAGGTGACCACAGAGCGATCGGATAGCTTCCGTCCGAGGCAGCGCAGGTCCAGGCAGTGCAGCTTATGATTGCTGGCGACGTACAAGAGATTGGGATTTAAGCTTTTCGCCAAACAAGAGATATTTTCACAGATCAGCGGCGCATTCACGCTGTTGGAAAAGCAGATATTGCTGGGCTGATGACAGCGCACATCCACGACAAACAGCACCGAGGCGCACGCATAAAAGAAACTCGTCTCCTTGTTAGGGCACAACTGGGCCCAGTTTTGACTGATGTTCTTGAGATTCTTAAGCATTAACACTTCCCGCTTATCCATTTCCTGCTCGGTGACAAGATCCACAAAGCGCACTGTGCTATCCTGGCAGGCAATGGCCAAGCAATTCGAATTACCGGCTGCCTGTGCGGCGCTAATGAAGGGTCCGTCCTGGCTACTGTACTTGCTTCGGCAGACCACCTCGTATACATCATCGACCTGGCTAACATTATTTTTCAGCTCGCAGATGACAATTTCGTTGAGAAAGCGTGCCAGAAACATGTTGCCATGATTCACTTCATAGCTCTCTATGGGCAAGATCTCAAAGATCTCGCTTGACATCTCTTCAAATGATTCGCTATGTATTGGCTTCCACAGCTCTCCGCCCAACTCCGAGATATTCAACGTTTGCAGCTTTGGCCCGCAGGTATGGAACGCTAAGCTCTTCTCCTCCCGTATATCCGCATATGACATAAGACTGAGACTACCGCCCGTGTAGTAGTAGTCATAGCTATCCTTAAAATATGTATTTTCCTGAGAGGCAATGTGCTCCGCAATTTCAAACAGACTGCCATTGTAAATGTTGTGCTTGTGCTTCTTCTCGCGCTGTTTCATTTTAGCGACATCGTTTTTGTACGTGGTGCACAAACATTTCAAGCGGGTTTCCCAGTTTAAGTAATCCATTGGCCGCTTCGTGCATGGATCTAGAATCGGAGTGTGGCGCTGTGCTACGTAGAAGGGTACCGGCACCATGACGGAGCAACTGGGAAACATTGACAGTGTTCGACTGCTATCCACGCACGTTCCCATGTTCAGCGCTGGGATAGCATAGTGCTTGTTACGATTCATTGAATTTGATCCAAGCGATAATTCTATTGTTTCTGCATCGGCATCATCACTATTATCCAAATCATCATTGTCATTATCATTATCCTTCTCCGTCAGCAATTTGATGTCATTTTCTTTGCTATTAGTCTTGCTCTCTTTCCGTTTGCTTTTGCTGTGGCTAGGTAAGTGGTGTTGGGTTTTGTTGGAACTTCGCGGCATGATCGCGGAATGGCTTGCCTTGCTTTCGTCGCAGCGCAGTAGGTAATGTTCTATATTGCTGTAATTTATTGAATTATTTATTTTAAAAAACGCGCAACTTTATTATTTACCTTTTGCACGCCGCTTTGCCTTTTCTATTTTGACATTCACACAAAAAGAAGCCATTTCTTCAACATTACGCACTTACAGTCTGTTAGCGCAACGTTGGACCTCTGAATAGCCTATCGATACACATAGCAGCTGTTAGCATACAGACTTGAATCAATGTATAAATTAATTATATTAATTACCACGTTTGAGTAAAAAAAACTGAAGACAATTTTCATTACTAACATAATAAAATATTAAGTGTTTGCAGCTGTAATTTACAAATGGTTTTCAATCGAGCGCCAATGAGAGTAACGAAAGTATCGGCGCACACCTGCAGGGACGACTCTTTTGAACTCAAAGTGTAACAGATGCTCAACAGCTGTCAGGCTGTCGACATAAAAAGAGAAATGAATTTAACAGAGCGATATTGCTTACACACGAAAAAATTGAATGTAAGAAAACTGACTGTTTATCTATAGCTGAAAGAAGAGGATATATTGATTGGAAACGTCTCTTAATTATTACTCAATTGGGCAAGCCTTTATTTTAAATTTTTCCATGATTCAAATAGCATAGTATATTCGTAATATACTTATTGGTATATTCTGTAATTCTTGGACTGGGCACACAATTTCTACAGTGCTCGGAAACCTCCATGTTTGCCCACACAGATTTTCCGAAGCTTATCGGTGTGAACATCGATATTATCGATACATTTTTTAAAAATTGTAACAAGTCGTAAAGGGAAATTTTCTCAGAAATAATGGAATCATTAGATTTGTATTCCCTGTGTTGTTGTTGCAATGTGTTTAACTTGCAAACCAAAGCGTGACAGACTCCATATCAAATACTGTTCATAACAATGACAGCGAATGAACTCCGAAAATTTCGTTAGTATACGACTTTGATGGCTGCTCGCCAATATTAAAAATTCTAGTAGTTTTAGCGTAAACCAACCGCCATTTACTGCTTTTGCTTTGGTATTACTCATGTTTGACTCACTGCTCGATCTAACTGTGCAAGCCGCATCAACTTCGATCTTCATTACTCAAAATTGTATTGAAATGAGCCAAGCAACGCAATTTGAGCTTCGGGCCGCTTCGTGCAAATAGGCAAGTATCGAACATCGGAGGAATACAATCGATGTTTGAAAAAATTTGGAGGACATCGTTGTATCGATTTAACATCGATGTTTTTTCCAGCACGGGTTACATTGAAGCTGGTTTAAAATTCCGAAATTACACTTATTGTAACAAACAACAACGAATCCAGTGTTCAACCTAATCGCATTCGCAGCTAAACCAATGTAATTGGACATTATAGTGAGTGCTTGGCAGCTGTGCAAACTGCATGCGTCTTAAATCCGATACCGAATATTGTGCACTGCAAGCTAAAGTGAATAAAAATTACACAAGTTGTAACGCGAAACATTTTTGAGACCAAATATTGATTTTTTCATAGACACTAGACCGATTTTTGTTGTTGCTGCTTGTGTGTGCTGCGTGCCACAGCTAAATTGCATAGGGTTTGGCACAGCAATTAAAAAACGAGAGCGGAAAAAAGGGGCACGAAGAGTGTTTTGGTGCTTCTTGTCGGTGCTAAAAGGAATATCCATAAAATATACAAATAAAAGATAATTATCGACGCACACATCAGCCCCAGTACCAGTAGTAGCAATTATACTTGCTGTGTCTATCTATATTTGTTTGACCAATCAAGAAAACCCCCCGCACACCCGCCGACCGACACCGACCACCACCCCATTTGATTTCTTGTAACAAAAAAGAAGAAACGATATCCACAACGAGCGTCAGCGTCAGGTGAGTTTTGGTGTTTAACAAGCACACATATACACATAATGTGTTACACACACACACACACACATACACCTGTACACATGCAAAACAGACAAAGTGAGTTATTCACAACAACAGGCCAAGGCACAGCCTGTCGCTTGGCTGACCAACTGCTGGTTGACTGGTGCAGGGGGCTGCGGCGCCGCGTGATAAATTTTTTGCCCCTGCTAATCTGTCACCTGGCTGCCGCTGCCGCTGCCGCTGGCCTTGCCTTTGCCCTGGTTGCGGTCTCTATATCACTTGAGTGTGTCTGCTTTTGCCTCTGTTATCTCTATAATAGTCGTCTCTCACTTCCACTGTAAACCTGCAACACTTTTATCCCCTCTTCTACTACCCCTCCTTCCTTTCCCTTTAATAAACTCTTGCGCTCGCCTCCATTAACGCTGCATCAACTAACTTTATCATTTGCATTCCATAACTACATATATATATATATTTTAATTAGCACAATTCTCTGTTAAATATTAAGCGCTCTATACTTTCAACGTAGTTAGCATTTAGTTGTTTATTGCATGTCGTTTGTTGTTGTTGCTTGCTTGCTATTGTTGAGGATAATTATTGTATCTATCTAGCAATATATCTTTTACGTTTTTAACTCATGCCTGTTAATTTTGACAAGCTTCAAAGTTATGGGCCGCCTTGCCGCCTTGGTTCTGATTCTGTTTCTGGGCTCCAACTCTGACGTAATTCTAACCAACACTCCAACACTAATGACCTCCAACTTTTGCCACAATAAACATATTCTGGCAACCATTTGTTGTTTGTGTGAATTTTTATTGCCGCTGCGGTGGCGCAGCTCCATTTTGGAGCCACTGACTGCCGTTTTGACCTTTTTTTCCCAGGTTGATTCGCATCCATCGACATACCTTAGCTGGCCTGGCTGGTGTTTAACTTTCTTGCATATTTGATGATGCGTAGGTCAGTTTATTCAACGCAAACACAAGTCTTCAGCTAAATTGCTTGGGGCACCTGCTACAGCAACTCTGCCTGTGTTGTGCGGCTCTTCTTTGTTTTTATGTAACTCTCAAATCGATTGCAAACACGTAACAGTAAAAAGCAACCTGCAAGCTTGCCACTGCTGCCACCTACTACCCCTCTCTCACATGGGCCATATCCTTGCGCGCCAGGCTACAACAAAACACAGTCGACAATGTCGACTGTCGACGTCAACGTTGTCGTTGTTGCTCCTGTGACGTGCCTTAGGTCTCAGTAGAGATTGTCGTGCCGGCCGTGTCTTATTCATTGTGACACGCATTTGTTTGCGTCAAAAATTGCCCTTTACAATATATTACTACATTTTATTTAAGACAATATGATCCTACAACAGATTTAGGTCAGATTCAAGGCCTTCGAGCAAACTTCAAGCAGGGAGTGCTTCGCCAGAGTGTTTTCTTTGAGAAATTGCAAACCCATGGACACT
This sequence comes from Hirtodrosophila duncani, assembly GCA_037043425.1. NCBI lineage: Eukaryota > Metazoa > Arthropoda > Insecta > Diptera > Drosophilidae > Hirtodrosophila > Hirtodrosophila duncani. Next base: position 1,789,867 of record JBAMBM010000688.1, on the reverse strand, counting down.
TGCTGTTTCTTCGCTTTAAGTAGTAGTGTCCACGAACCTATTGACAAAAGCAGCTAATGAGTTGTTATACTCCCTAAATTCCAAAGAAATCAGAATTCAGAACTGGCCCCGAAATTTAACTTCCGAAAGGAAAGGTGATTTGTAGAATTTGTTTGCCATAGAGTGAGAGAGAGTTATCCTCTCTTTACTTACGACTCAAAGCAGCAGTAACCAGTTGCCGAACGCATAATTAGGATGGGCGCGAGGAAGACTGTGGAGGGAACGAAAGGGTTCACGTTCTGCTGATCTCTCCATTTGTTTTGTTGTTCTCATTCTCGCAATGGTGGAACGCAGAGGCATATTTTTTGGGGATTAATCGCAATTTGCAGTTCTTTTGATACCAAATATGCCTTTTAATTTAGAAACCCTTAAAAAAAACCCTTATAAAAACGACAAAGGGATGCGTCAGAGAAAACTCTATACATTTAGTATGTATTTCATATGTAAACACTTATTACAGCTTGATTTCTTTATATATTTTCAAGAATAAAAGAAAAATTCCAAGGCTACTAAAATACACAACTGTCGACAGTTTCAAATGTAGCAAGAATTTCTACGACATTTGAAACTGTCGACATTTGTACATTTCAAACGTTTTCGTTTGAAGCCAGCCTGCGCCCATCTCTAGCTCGGTGCTCTTGAGCAAACGTGTATGAGAGTGTGTTTTTGACCCCGCGGCTTTATAGCGTGACATTTCCTTTAGATGTGATTTCCTTTCGTTTGCCTATGGCAAAAAAATGTTGTTTGCCTCAACAGCAGCAGCAGCAGACATCCTTGTAATTATTGATAAATTATGCGACAATCAAGATACACTGTCGTACATATTTTGGCCATAGCCCATAGCTTGCCACTTCCACTTGACTTATGCACCAATCCCTCTGCAGTTGCACACGCACTTGATTGCCCAGTTCGTACTATGTATTTGTTTTGATGTTGGCTTTCCTGGGGTTGACCTGCCAACGGTTGCCATGGGCGACCTGCCAAACTGTCGATATTTGTGCTACAATTTTTGCCATTGCCATTTACCATTATTTGCTTGCCTACATTGCCACTTTCTTGTGCCACAATTTTCCTAAATGACGACGGGCTAGAAACACTACACCTACTTCATTCTCTATCTGGCTCTCCATCGTTCGCCATGCCATATTGTAATTATGAATAATTCGCCATAAATGGCAAGTTGGCGTTGCCTGGCTCTGCTTCTGGCTCTGGCTCTGGCTGGGTGTGCAATTATCGGAATTGAAGTGCCCCAGATGCAATAGATTTACCTACTGTGTGTGCACGTTATATGTAAGGGTCGGTCATACATATATGTATGTGTAGCAATTATTTGAATATGGCAGCCCGGCATAGGCCAAACGGTGTGGCATTATATCATCTTGTAGGTGTCGGGGGCGCTGTGAAAATGGAGACAAAATTCGAATTTGCACTTTATCAGCGCCCATAATTCATTCAAGCAAAGGTCAAGAGTTGAATGCAGGGCAAATGTGAATATAGATAGGGTGAATGGATGCAACAGAGTTGTTATGTGTAAGAAATTCTTTAGTGAGTTTAACCTTTAGTAATTCAGGAAACATCAAATCGAAAGTGAATTGGTTAACCAAAAATCCTAGATAAAGTTTGATAGTGGATAAGTGCCATAAGCCTAGATATAATTGAAAATTATATTTTACACCAAAGTCTCATTCAAATAAGTATAAATTTGCAGCTTTTAATACTGCGGAAGTGAAAGTTTTTCATTCATTCAAATAAGTAGGGTCAGATTAGGAAATCCAAATTAAATTAATGAGATCTCTTTCGGGTTGGGATTCTTCTTTTAACATCATCATCATGCAATTCCAAGCATTCTTAGAAAGATAATGAAATAACTGTCTTAAAAAGTGGACAGATCTTAAATCAGGCTAACCTAAACAAGTAAGGAAAGCTAGCTTCGGTAATGGACAACTGTCTGTTTTTAAAAAAATGTATATAACAAGTAGATATCTGGTAAAACAATGTTATATAATCAATCAATGTAAAGTAATCGATTTTTTCGCAACAATAAATTGTTGATAGAAATCTCAGATGTATAATTAAGGAATTAATTAAGGAAAGCTAACTTCGGCATTGCCAAAGCTTATACCATTCACACTGAAAATATACAATTCGGCCGGCAACTGTTCTTGTTCCGTTCTCGCCAGTTAGTCATCTATTTGCATACCATTTCCATTCATCGGTACGATATTGCAAGCTCTCACGGTGCTGGGATTGGTTTCTTGCATGAAGATCTCGTTGTTCCTGTGTTACTCCAGGCCTTGCATGCGTTTCGGCGTTTCGTTTTTCTTTGCTGAAATAATCTTTGCTTTAACTAGGGCAGCTCAATGGCAGCTATATGATATAGCTGTACGAGTCGGATGAATCTTCATCTCAACTAGCGTACAAATATAAGAAACATATGTAGCTCTTAAGACTTCTGAAATATCAAGACGGACAGACAGATTAACGGACATGGCTACATCGACTTCTCTCATAATGCCGCTAAAGAATGTATATACTTCTATATCTACTTCTATATACTTCATGATAAAATAAATATAGTTTTGTGAATGATAAATTTGAATTTGAAAGGAATCTCAGCGATACTCAAGATAATCTCGAAATCCTAATATAAATTTTTTTTATTAATGATAAACTTAATCACAAAATTAACGCCATTAGTAAACTGTACAAAGTGCGGATAGCTAAAGATACAACAACACTCTCTAGAACGGTAGCTTAACTGCGTTGCTTGTGCGATACCATCTCCATTTCCCATTGCGCTTATTATTCGCTTTTTTTTAATATTTGCCTTTACGAGATTATATGGGAAAAGTTTTTATTGCTTTTATTACAAATTTATGCAGCCCAAGACGCAGAGCAGCAATAGCAATGGCAAATGAGGCGTCATCGTCGTTAGTTTTGTATAATTGAATAATCTCAAATCGTACGAATAAACGTACATATTATATACATACGAGTATACATATATATATACCATGTAGGGGCTGGCCTTTCTGCTTATCAAATCAAACAAACACTTTGATTTAAATTTGAGTGAAAGATTATATGCTTGACTAACTTTGCCTTTGCGTTTTGCTTTGACTTTGTTTTTTTTTTAACTTGAGACGCAAAAAAGTAATAACCCGTTTTTTTTATAATACGTATAGCTTTATGTGCTATCTATATCTATGTCTTGCCTGACTGCGTCATTCCTAAAGCCACTCGAATGTCGTTTTTTGTTGTCACTGTGTGCGATTTTTTGTTGTTGTTGTTGTTTGGGGTGTTCTGATTATTAACTGAAATATTTGGTGACGAACTTTTGTTTGGTAAACTTTTGCCCCCGCTGACAAACAAGTGTGAACATTCCATGTGGCTTGGCAAGTGCCCTGAGGCGAGGCGAGCCGAGGCTCAGGCCCTCAAAACGACCTGCAGCAGCAACCCTTCTTTTTGTCGCAGCCTCACAAACTGGGTTAATGTAATGCACATAGAATGAGCTGCAGAGATGAGATGAGGCAAGGGAAACTTTGCCCATATGTACATAAGTGTGGGTTTTGGGGTTTGGCCTGCATATCTTGTTTCAAGTACGAACTTTGACGCCAAGCCAGTGACTGCTGCTAGCACATAGTTGTAGTTGTAATTGTGGGTGGTATTGTTGTATGCGTTGTTATTGTTGTTGTTATTAATGTTGTTAGTGGTGCTGGTGGTTGCATGCAATGTGCTTGTATGCTTATTAATCATATATATATATATACATATATATATATGTATGTACATAATTATATTGACAGACGCACCACACACACATAGAAAGAGATCGATGCTGGGCTTTTAACAAACTGAACTTTTTCATTATCAATGGATCCATTCATATATATAATGCTGTTTAATATTTAAATATGTGAACTTTGTTCAAAATTCAAAATTCAAATATTTCAACTTAACTCAATTGATTTGAGGATCAATCAGTATTAAGTTGAAATTTGATTTGAACTTTAAAAAAAAATGAGAATTGTAAATGCATATACGGTTACGTTTGTATATTCAGATATGATGCTATCATTATCAACTGCCATTACAGGGGAACTCAAAGAACGTCTTATAACTACCTATAATTGTACCTAAATACCAACTTTCATTGTTATAATTTAAAAAAGCACTAAGATATGAACATGTTTCTCACATTTCCATAAAAACGTTGGCAGATTTTTATCCATTTGCAGTTGAAAGTTACGCTGTGCGAAAATTTCGACACTCTAGCTCTTATGGTTTAGACACTGCCTTGTTCGCTCATCAGTTATTCATTCATTAAGCATAACAATATTTATGTATAACGAGCTTTCATCGTTATTTTGACCCACTTGCAGTCGGAATCTAATCAAGGTATCCTTTGTGGGCGCCTAAGCCATAAACTATAACTTGTATTGAAATTTCAGCCTTGCAGCTCTTATGGTTAGAGCTGTGCATTATTGGTCAATCAGTCAGGACAAAGAGCTTTAGGTACATAGATGATTTGGAAACAAAAATTTAATTTCTTTCGAAATTTCATCATATCTGAATTTTAGCTTATTTGATAAAAGGTTCGGGCACCCGAAGTTAGCCTTCCTCTCTTGTTTTACGTTGCGACGTATCAACTGGCAATCTCCGATTCATCGATATTAATATGAAATCTTATTAACATTCCAACCTGGTTAATCATGACTCAAAAACTAATTTGAAACAGTTAAATTTTTGCTATATTAAACAATTTGTTTTGGCTTTCTTTCTTCTCATCATCATCATCTTCACTTTTGTGTTGTTGTGTGTTATTTATCGTGTTACAATTTTAATTGCAAATACGTACATATTGTTGTTGTAACTCTTTTGTTGTAAAATTATAATTTATTTCTCTTCTTTTTGTTTATTTGATTTATGTTTTTGTGACCGCTGCTGATGAATGTGCAACACAATAATGGATGCCCATTTGTATATATCACATAATAATGTATGTCTGGCACGGTCTGCTGCCTGCTGCTGCTCCAAACAACTGGCTCTTGCTGGCTGCTGATTGATGATGAATCACGGGCCAAAACAAACGCATTGTTGTTACACTTATTATAATTTGTTAAAACAATAACACCAAAAACACGCACGCACTCAACTTCACTCGCTCTCACACACACACGCACAAAAAACTCGCACATATATGCATGGCACAGAGAATCAAGTCAAATTGTCGCACTGAAAATTTGATCGGCATAACAAAATCAGAGGCAGGCTAAGTATTTGAAGTACATAAACCTAGATAGAGAGAAAGAGAGAGAGAGAGTGTGTGAATTGAGAAACTTCTGAAAAGATTTGCAAATCTCAGCAAAAAGTGCGCATAGAAATTAACACACAGACAATCATGCCACAGTCGGAGGGCGGCTATGTATCGCTCCCAGCTGTTAATGGCGGAGCTAGCAATGGGAATGGCAGCGCCATATATCAATCCACCACAGAGCCAACGGCGCCGCCCTCCGTATTTGAGAGCGTGAAGCGGGCCATAGGTCAGGCCATCAAATCAACGCCCGGCGACAGCGAGGATTTGTTGCGCATGGAGCGACAGGCGGTCATTGTTGGTGCCAGGTAAGTGGAGCATTTTTGTTTTGTTTTTATTTTGGTCAGCATTAATCAGCACTTGCCCCCCCACCTGCCATAATCTTACCCTCCTTCAACCGTCTTCACCCACTTCTACTCTTCTTTTCATTTCTCGTTTTCCACTCTGGTTGTTTCAAATGCAAAACCAATGTCGAAGTTTCAACGCTTCCCATATACATTTTGTACGGCTCTTTATTCTGCTGAGCACAACTTTAATTGCCATTGCATGTCGTTGTCAATATATTCGTATATATATGTATATGTGCATTTGTTTGTTTGTTTGTTCAGTTTGTTTGTATTTGTATTTCTTCAGTTTTGTGTGGCTTCCGTTATATTATATACTATATATTTGGTTACCGTTACCACATTTGCATTACTTTGATTTGTGCAAAAAAAAAAAAACGAAGAAAAATAATCAAAGAAATATGCATACATTGCTCACACATTCCTATCAGTTACATCATCATCATCCACAATGGTTTCAGACACAGGCCTTATAATAATACTCTATGGAAAAAAATAAAGTCATGAAGCTTAAATATAAAATAAATCAGGTGTTTCATCAGACTTTGCTCGGTTTGAGTCAGATGTTTGGCATAAAGAAAGCTGTTCGTCTTGCAACTCCTACATACATATGTAAATCTTCTACCAGTTCTTAAATGAATTCTAGATATCTTAAGATGTTTTTCCAAGTTTTCCAAAAGAGACTATCTAGTACCTGTCTGTTTTTAATGCTAATAAACTTTCATCCCAACTTTGAGCAATTTACATTTGTAATTTTTCAAAAAATCATTCACTTAAACTATTTAAGCAATCTATCTCTTACTGTTTGGCCTGTGCGTTATGTACTTACCGTAACCTACATACTACGTTGATTTTGACAAAGTTTTTGTATGGAATTTTCTAAACGACTCCATTACATTACTAAATATTTATGTATAACGAACTTTGACCTTGATTTTCACCCATTTCGCAAAGGGGAACGCCAAAGCCATAAACAGTAAATTTTTGTGAAAATGTCCGCCGCTTAGCTCTTATGAGTTGGAGTTGCATTGTTATCAAATCAATTGAAATAAAGTTGTATATAAATATAGATGATTTTTGAATGATCTCTAAAAGTATAGCTGTATTAGGCACAGATGTAGTTTGGAAGTCAACCAGCTCATGTTCAACCTAGTTAATGGAATTTGGGATCTGTTTTCAGTATAGTACTTCCTTTGATAGTGTATTATAATCCAATTATGAATCAATCAGGAAATGTTTAAAACATGAAACTGCATGTCAATTTCACAACTTTTGATAGGAATAGAAGAAACAATAGTTCTGTAACACAGGCCTAACATATTTATAGAAAATGTAGCATTAAACCATATAATATATAGATTCAGCTATCATCTTTAGTACACTTTTGAGCTAGCCAATTCAAATAGAAACCAGATTTAAAATCAGTTTTATATCAGTGATGAGCAACCACTTACAACCTCAACAATTCAATATTTCACATGGTAGCATACAGGCAGAACACGAAGTTAGTCGCATGAAGGCAAGAGTCAAACTATATTCAACGAGCAAGTTATGCATCTATATACTTCGATAGACTTTAGCCCACCTCTGACATAAATGCAGCCTTAAGACATACTTAAAACACATTAAATTCTTATAAGTCATTCATTTGCCTGAAAGGAGCATTTATAAGAGCATTTAGACGTTGGTGATTGCTTTTGAAGAAGTAAAGCAAACCTTTCTCATATTGTTTTATTTTGGTTAGCCATGACTCAAGGTCGAGCTCCGCCTGCAGTTTTCTGTTTTTGCAATTTACAGTTTTGTCAATACAACAAGCCCCAAGTGCAAAGTAAACCCAAGCCAACCTCAACTCAACTATCTCAGGTCTACCTACAGTCAGCCAACGACCGCTTTGAGCTTGGGCAGCGCAATTTAGTCGGACACAAACTGCGACCCAATTTTGTTCTATTTCTGGTCAGCCAGCTGCAGTTTATACACTACTACTTACTCATACATAAATACATAAGTAAAATACATTCATATATTCATATTATTTATGATTACTGGTCATCATCAAGTGCTTTAATTAATATTTCCGTTACGGTGACACACAGAACCCCCAGCCGGAGAGTGTATGTGCATATAGACGATATAGCGTAAGTGGCCGCGATTTAGTTCAATTAATATTTGCACATAAACAGACCAAAGAATAAGACGGCATTTATGTATGTACACATACATATGTGAAATACATACAAACATATCACAGCTTAAGTTCAAGCTCTGTTTACGCTTAGTTCAGTTTTGCAGTCAGTCATTGCACTTTCTTCTCTGTCGAGAACAGAACACCGGCTTCTCAAGTTCGGTGCTGTTCTGTGTGGGTCTTACCGGTCCTAACCGGTTAGTTGCTGCTGCCGGGTTTCAAGCTTGGCGGCGCCGGCCAACGCTCAAAGAAATCAAATAAGAAAGGAACACAACAAATGAAACAACAATTCTGTAAGCAATGCACATATGCTGCTGATTAACGGGTATGAAACAGAAATTCAGCCCAGTTATTGGGCAAGCGACCTGTCCTCACAATGCCATTGCGTGCTGTGGCTTGAGTGTCCGTATATATATTCGTTTCTGAATTTCTAAATTCTAAACCGTGTATAAAGGTAAAATCGTTGGAGTAATTAAGGACGTACACCTGTCACATGACTTCTACTAGAACAGTGCTAATAAATAGAACGAGTTTCAATGGTTTGGGTGAATATAATTATGCCCATTAAAGTGGAAATTTTAAGTGAATTTTTAATTTACATATGTACAAATTCCAATATCAAAATAACTTGAAATTCCATGGCTTCCAAAGACTCAAAAGTGTTTTTGTAAATTGGTTTGTTAACAACTATAAGTAGCCTTAACCAGGCGTCTCTCAGAAGCAGGATTCACATATAACTTACATAAAAAGAAGCCGGGATACCTTCACTTCTTCATTGGATCGTAGCTTTCCCGATCCCAGTAATAATTTTGAGCCCTGCACCAACTTTGCCCCAGATTTGACCAACTTGCGGTTCGAAATGCCATAGTAATCCATCCATCTAAAAGTGTGATATTCTATTTCTTTTATATACTACACATATATCAATACATATATCAAAATTGTGGCATACTTCTTGAGATGATATTAACCATAAAACAATCCCTACAGAGAAACTAAACATTTCATTGATCCTAGAAGACCGCACAAAATTGGGTATATTTAAACCAATTCTAGACCTTGCAATTTTAACCCATTTACAGTTGGAATTTTCCCAAAGGTGTTGTTAGTGCTCTCATACGCTTTAACCCACATACAGCTGGAATTTTCCCAAATGTCTTTTTAGGACAACCCTCTTCTTTATCTCCATATTTGTAACGCATAAAAGGAAGATTTCCGACTCCATAAAATATATATATTCTTTTTTATCATGACATGTCTGTATGTCTGTTTGCAAACTACTCTCTCCGTATTAAAGATATCGAGTTGAAGCTGATCATATGTGAAAATCATCAAAATCGACCGATTCAGAACAAACTCTTAGTACTGAAAACTATTTCGTTTTTATTCCAATTGAATCAAATTTGGTTTTCAATGTTTGCTTTAAAAGCCTCCACGTCTGCTGACTGAATTGGATCCGCATTGGGCTACTTCCCTTTTAGAGTTCTATGTTTTGCAAGGGTATGTAAGCTGCGAATACCCGAACTTTTCTTTCCTGTCTTCTTTGGCATGAGAGCCTTCCATTTCAGCTGTATAATTTGCCGCCAAAGAAATATCCTTTCATATGTCAACACTACGCACAAAATGATTACCTATTATGCCGGACATTTCTGCCATTCTCCCATTTGCGTTCCCTTTTGAACCATTAGCACGTAGGCAATTAAAGGTGCTAATCAGGAACTATATTATGCTAGGGCATAATGAAGGCAACTATGCCAAAATGGTCGTCGTCGTCGTCCTCTGCCACAGCATTAGCTAATTGAGTTTTGAGCATATTGACAGCAGTCTGCGAAACAAGCGACATTACAAAAGCTTAGATATATATATATATATATGTATATATGGTATGTACATGGAACAGGAAGGTACATCAAGCAAATTACCTAGACACATGTTTACAGTAGAGCCTAGAAGTCTGTGTGTAGTAGGTAGGTGTAGAGGTGTAGGTGCTATAGGTTGTATTAGATTCAGTGGGCTTGTGGGTTTCATATTTCTGGCGCCGCCACTTACTGTTGTTATAGTTGGTTGTTGCTGTTGTTGTTGTCCGTTTTTATCCGTAGGGCGCCATCTCGTGTTGTTCGTCAACATTTACCCCGAATGACATTGCGTGACTCATTTATTTACGTTCACGTAACGGCAAAGTTTTGTGTAGGAACGGAATGGAACGAAACGTAACGATAAACGTGAAACGTCACAGCCAGCTGAATGTCCTTGGAGTACATTTAGCTATGCATGTCGTATACATTCATACATAAATACATATACAACAATACATATGTATATTTCTCATACAACCATTGCCTCCCCCCCATCTGCCTCATTTCATTCATCAAGCCGGCGATTAAATTACCTATTATACTACACTTTATCTATACTTTCTATCAAAAATCTACTCCAAAAATTAAATCTACAAAAATATACCAAAAATATATATATATGCATATGTATGTTATTACTATCAATGTACATATGTGTATGCATGAGTTTTTCGATTTTTCTGCACTGCGGAAAAATCGGGAAACAAAAAGAGACAGAAAACCAACCAGATTTTGGTTTCATTATCAAAATGAAATGTATACGAAATTTGTGCCTCGACTTTTTGTGTTTTCGGTTATTTGCTTGCATGCTCATAGTATTTATTTCAGAGACCGCGACAAAACTGGTAAGACACTGAACACCAAGATGCCATCAGCACCAACACACACTGCCGAGGAGGCACATCTGCTTGGGTAAGCCAATAATACAAAGAAAAAAAAAAAACAAAAAAAGAAAAAAAAAACCTGAGAGTAAGAGAGAGTGTAATCAAAAGCAAACCAAACCCAGCTCGCCCTGACCTGACCTAGCCTGACCTTACGTCCCCCCAATGTAAGATACTGGTACTTCGTATATACATAAAACACACATATATATATATATTTATATATCTAAGTGACCCCCAAAGAAATCACACACAAAAACACCATCCAGCTCTTACACGAAATGTATTTGAATTTGTTTCTTCTTTTTGTTCCTTTGAGTTTCCTTTCACTTATGTTTTTATCACTTTAGAGTTTGATTTATGTATGTAATTGTAAGTAATTTTGCATAGACTTGAGTTTTGGTACTTTTTGCAAGCAAGACTAAAACCCTATATATTTCAACAACTATATATATACTTAGTATAAAACGCATCCGCCCGCCCGTTTGTTCGTTTTTCTTTATTGATTTATTTTTAAGTATATTTTTTATTATTTTATTTTTTGTTTTTCCTCCAACCACATCTCGTGCATAAACTTGATAGTTGTATGTCATCTGTTACATGTTCATAATATTTACTTATTTCAACTTTGATCTTAACTTGTTGATTTATTATTACATAGTTGAGTTTTCAGTAAACTATACTTAGACTCGCAATATATAACAACTAGCGTAGTTGAGCAGCGCCTCGTGATGAACGACAACTCAATGTAGCCATTATATAGAGCCACATACAGTAAAAATAGACAAGCCCAATTTATTAAGAGGATGATGCCACATGCCACACACACACAGTCAAACACAATCACAGCCAGCCACAGTGCGGATGCAAGTTTATGAGCAGCTATATCGTTCGTTCCCCCAGCCCCCTCAATTATTATATGAACTGTGTGTGATCTTTGCCTGATCCATTTATATGTAATTGTTGTTATATCTAATCCCACTTAGCACTATGCCCGTTGATCCCATGGACGACATCGAACTGCGCTCTGTGCAGCTGCAATTCCCCAATGCCCGCGGCTCCATATTGGAGGCCTGCGAACAGCGGCGTGTGCCGACAGATAAGGGGGATGTGCATGTGGCCATACAAGGTGATACCTCAAAGCCGGCCATCGTCACCTATCATGATCTGGGGCTGAATTGTAAGTGCATCTATCTATCTTACTATGTGATTGCAATTGCATCACACCATATGGTTGTCTTCCACAGATGCCACCAGCTTTGCTGGTTTCTTCAACTTCCCAGTTATGCGTGGACTGCTGGAGAACTTTTGTGTGTATCATGTCACTGCACCAGGTCAAGAGGAGGGCGCCCCCACCTTGCCAGAGGAGTAAGTAGAACTTGCCTTCTCTCCTTCCCTGCACCCAGAAAAAATTGCTACCTAAAATGGTGAAAAATTACCTGAAATTTGAAGTAAAACGAACTATTTTGGGAGCCAAGGAATATGTTGCTATTTTAGTCCATGATTACCTAAAACTATTTCCCTAAATGAATATCCTGGAAACTTGTACATTATTACCTAAAAAGCCAAAAGTAAAGCATGAGTTCACCATTCCAAAATTTAAGAAATATATTTTTTTCTGAGTGTAATTTCTCAATTTCCATTTGTAACTCTTTTCTCCTGCTCATCTCCAGCTATGTCTACCCGACCATGGATGAGTTGGCTGCGCAGATGCTGTTTGTGCTGTCGCACTTTGGTCTAAAGTCGGTGATTGGTTTTGGTGTTGGGGCAGGGGCGAATATCCTGGCTCGCTTTGCCCATGCCCATCCGGATAAGGTGGGTGCCTTGTGCCTCATCAACTGTGTGTCCACACAGTCCGGCTGGATTGAGTGGGGCTATCAGAGTTTCAATGCACGCTTCTTGCGCACCAAGGGCATGACACAGGGCGTCATTGATTACTTGATGTGGCATCATTTTGGCCGCAATCCGGAGGAGCGCAATCATGATCTGGTGCAAATGTACAAGCAGCACTTTGAGCGTGCCGTGAATCCCGCTAATCTGGCTATGCTTATCAATGCATATATACATCGCAACGATTTGCATTTGGCGCGCACACCGCCAGGCACTCCCGGGTCCGAAACGGCTGCCACCACGCTTAAGATGCCGGTGATTAATATAACTGGATCGCTATCGCCGCATGTGGACGATACGGTGACCTTCAATGGACGGCTGGATCCCACAAATTCGTCCTGGATGAAGGCAGGCTGACCATAAACTCCCAAAATATGCTTTCTACAGATCCAACTAATTGCTTTTGTCTGTTTTTGCAGATTTCCGATTGCGCCTTGGTCTTGGAGGAGCAACCGGCTAAGCTGGCCGAAGCCTTTCGGCTGTTCTTGCAGGGCGAGGGCTATGGTAAGTGTTAGAACACAGCACACACAACAACTGAACCTCAACTTCTCTGCTACAACTCTCAACTACAAATCTACTACCTAACTACTACCATCTAACTACTATAACTACTACTTACTACCTACTACTATTACCTTAGTCAAATACCTGCCACCAGTCGATTGGAGTCAATATAGATGAGCCAACCAACATTCAAAATGTTACCCCTAAGATACCCCTAGCCCGTGTACTCTTCCACCTCCTCAACTTCAAGACAAAAATTTCTAGTTTCAGTTCAGTTCAAACTATATTCAAAACCTCGTTTCCCCATAACACACGAAGCGCACACCCCGAAATGAACTTCAGGCTATAGCCTAGATATGGCAGAAATATCTCTTAGATCGCCCTTTTCAACTGATTGGAAATTTTTTGTCAAGCCCCAAAAATGAAAATCAAATTAGTTACGAAAAGCTTTTCAACCGCTTTCAACCAAAAACAAAGCGATAAAAATTAACTCAAAATTTTATATTTATATATATTGTATTGGCATTATATTGTTTATAAAGAAAATAAAAAACAAAATCAAAAGTATTTGTATTCGTTAAATAAATAATAATAAAAAAAAATACAAAAAATTGAAAACACGAAAAAAGTTGTTGAAAAACCAAGCGTTTACTTTCTGACTTTGGCTCCATATTATACTCCTAGCGTTCCCCCAACCCCCCTAAAGCAGCTTAGTCAGGCACAGTTTGTTTTTTTTTTTGTAACAAAAAAACTGAACCAGCAACAAAAAACACCCAAAAACAATGCATTTTCGTCTCGACCAACAAAAAAAATATCTCAATATGTTCATTACTTTGTTTTTTCATTTCTTTTTCCTTTTCTCCAAAACTGCTTGTTTTTTGCTAAACAAAACATACAACAACAACTACAATAAAATATAAATAAAACAAAAACAATACCACCACAATAACACCCCGCCCCCATTTCCCCACTCACACACACACACACGCCCACTCAAACAAACGAAACGAAACAAAACAAAACAAAACAAAAATTTGCAAATCGAAACAATCTGTATTATAACGCCGCCTCGCCTGCCTCCTCTCGCCAATGCATCCATATACAATCCATATATATATGCACACACGTTTCGGGCGCCAAAATCAACCGAACATAAAATAATAATAATTATAATAATAACGATATCAATCACTTTTCAAACATTCGACTTGGTCAAAACAAAATGTGCTGCATTGTCAAAATTTCTCTAATACTAATTTTCTTTTCGTTTTAAAATTATCTTAAAAAAAAAACGACAACAAATTTGTAAAAATAATAATATTGATACAATAATATTATAATAAATGGTATGTATATTTGTAAACACACACACACACATACGAAAAACCAACACACACACATATAAATGTACATTATGTACAGTCTCCGAGAAACCACCTCAGTAGTAAATTCAAATTCGGGCTAAGCCAACTGCAAGGATAACCTAAAAACTAAAAGCAAAGATGAAAATTTATAGTTGGAATGCATTTAGCTAATTAAATTGATATACATATACAATAATACAAATTAACAAAACATATACGTATAAATATGTAGCGCTTGGAAATGTTTGGCACACACACACACACATATTCTCAAAGAGAGTCTGCCGTTTTGCTTTGGCATGGTTGAGCTTCAATAAGCTCAATTAAGCTCAAAGCAAAACTCCAATCAGGCTTATTTGAACTCACATTTAATTCAGCAAAGAAAAACAACTAATAGAGTTTTCTCATACCGTTCAAAACTAATATTTATATAATATATCTTCTACTTGGTCATATAAGGGGATGTTGCATAGGTTGATACAGCACAGTGGCAAGAATACTAATTGCCAATTGGGTGAATTGGGTGACCCTATAATATTATGTATTAAAGAATCATTCAACAGGAATCAAATGGAAAATGAATCGAAAGTATTTACACCATATTTATACCAATTCAATTGGTACATTTCGGATATGTTGTACAATGGATACAACTGCTAGGGAGTGAAATACATTTGAAAATTCCCTTCGACGCTCAAGTGTGAGATAGATAACCAGCTAATTTGTTGCATGCTCTCTTGACGTGCACGTCGATAATCTAGACAAGATAAACGGACCACTGTATGGTGACAGGACATGAGAGCAGGCATCACATTGTACATGATGCAATTGTTCCTCAAGTCGAGTTATTTTTTTGAATCAAAAAGCTAAATGCAAACATTTTTGATGAAAATAAACCATTTAAGTAGATGATTGACGAATAAGATGGGACACAAAAGCAATATAAGAACTGTTAATGCTGCTACTAAACTGTTAATAAAATAAAAACGAGTACGAGTGAACAGCAACACTCGTCAGAACAAAACAAAATATGCAACAGATAGCCATTTACAGTTGCAAACTTCATAGTTGGATAATTGGGCATAATTGGATATTAGCGAGGACAACAAAAACAATATAAGCATATAACTAAATGGAGTATAAGATCAAGCAAAGAAACAATATAAGAACAATATAAACATAAACTAATCTTATAATGAAACGCATGGAACAACTCTAGAAATCAGTGCCAGTTGGATCACAGCGTTCAATAGTTTATTTTTACATCTTTCTTATATGCATCTTATACTTACTCCTTATATGCCCTGTTTGATATTCTGATTTATTATGAATTATACTAAAACTGTGAATTCCAAACACTCCCTTACGTTTTTCATTGCAAATTGAAAGAAATTGAACAAGTTGCAACTGGTTGGCTGTAAGAAAGAATATAAGACCAAGTATTCTATAAGAAGAAGAAATTCTATAAGCATAAATTAGCTTATAATTAACGAAATGAGCCAACTCTACCAACAACAACAACAACAACAAATACACGTAGTTTGCTTATAAGTTTCTCTTTTTCTAAACTAGAACTTCTCTCTGCTCGCTTTGCTTAACTTGTAGTTGCTTTCACTTTCTTTCTAACACACACCAACACAACACACACACACACGTTTATGTATATTTTAATAGGTAATTTATTTGATGCTTTATTTATTTTATTTATTTACACGCAATTTGAACAATAAAACAAATACAACAACAACAACAACTACCAACCAACCAACCAACCAACCAACAACAACAACAAAATTGAAAATGCATTCAGCTGTTGGCACACTCCAAAAGTTAGCACGCAAAATCTCAACGGCCAGCCGGAGCAGTTCCACACAAATTGAGCTGAGCGTGCAATGAGATGCAGCAGCAGTGGCAGCAGCAGAGTTGGATGATCACCAATCGAAACAATCGGAACTGGGAGTGTGGGCGTAGGGCGTGGGCAAATCGAGTGAGAGAAATTGGAAGACAAGCACACATATACACATATACACAAGGACACACAAACACAAACAAACATGCATTTCCCACACAGCACGCCGAGTCCAAGGCAATGCAGAATAGATAACAGTAATTGCAACAAGTTGGTGACGCTTAGCTTTTATGGCAAAAACAAAAACAACAACAATAACATAAATACATATATGTTTGTTTGTCTGTTTGTTCGTTCTCGTTCGTTTTCGTTGTATGTTTGTGCATTTGGGCTTCTAGTTTCTTGTTGCTTTTTATGCCAAGCGTATTATGTTTTACATTTTTAATTATTATTAATTTTTTATGGTATTGTTTTAGTTTAAGCCAGACATTTGTTGTAACAATTATTGCCTAAAAAGAAGCAACAACAACAAAATTATGAAATTGTATTATTTTTATTTTGTTGAACATTGAAATAAAATGGCATTTTTATGTATTTATGCATATCAAGCATACGCCACGTTTTTGCTTTATTTTCATTTGATAAACTTGCAGAGGATATTCATTAGCAAAATATATGCTTGCAACGTATCGAACTAGGCATTTCTGATCCCATAAAGTTTGTATATATCAGCCATGGGCACACGCATACCACAGAACTGCAATCTTGCGATTGCAAACGCACAAACGATTGCAGCGAAAGGGAGGACGAGAAGAAACTATTCTCTTCGCTTATGTGGCGCCCCTTGATCCTTTTCACGACACGAAATCATGCCTGTCTTCGTATGCTTTGAGCTTGATATATCCACATTCTCATAAAACTACGCGTACGCAGATCTAGTGCTGGCAGTGACATTCGCTGAAATCATGACTAAAGAGTGATTTTGCAAGGTAAAGGCGGGACAAGAAGTTAAGTGACGTTTTGTTTGCCTTCCACAGAAAGAAAGGTTTTGCTTAAATAAAGTCGCATGAAACCAAGTACCGCCGAACGGTAGCACGAGCGTAACACAAAGTTATCCATCTATGCCAGCGATGAACAAACACTCTTTAAACCAAAAATCAGCTGTCAGCTGAGCGCAGAATGATGGCTCTGTTAAGCAGAACCCGCATGAAAGCAAAAGAGAGGCGAAGGCAGTATTCGTATCTATTTGTGTGAATATACGTGTGGTAGCTGCGCTGCCCATCTCTGATCTATACATATCAGTGTAGATTTGCTGGCTGCGCTCTGTTTTATTCCTATCCCACGAGATAGACCTTTTGAAAGTTGCCCACCTCTGATATATGTATACATAGACAGGATCAGACTAGTAGATATAATGCAAATGAGGCTTAATTTTAAAGCAATCCAATCCAAATAGGTCCTCTAGCAGTGTGAGCTAATGATGTTTCCAGATCGAACTACTATAACATATTCTCTCCATCCTGTGGGTACCCATTTATCCTTAGCTTTCAGCTGCAGTGAACAAACAACGAACTTTTTCATGTAGCTGGCATAGGCACGATCGTCTAGAAATCATCTTAATTGACCCAACATTTGTTAGTTTAAAGTTATAAAACCCTTTGCTATGGACGGTAACTTGCATTGAGCTGCTACTATATCATATAGCTGCTGTGTCATCAGCTCAAAAGGCAGTCTTAGTATGCAAATGGAAGCTAATTGCTTTAAAATGTTCAATAAGCTTCTAAGTTCTAATCCGGCTCTTTCACGAGCGATTCAAAATACCTTAGTGAGCCTTGGTTAGCATCTCTAGAAATAGATCCTTAGAGATCAACTCATCTTTGCAAAACCTACTAAAAAGATTTTGAAACTCTTCTCATTGGTTCCAAAGCATATACTAAGGTTTAACCTTCTGAGTTGCTGATGTTGAAATATATAACAAAATGGTGGGGATCAGAGCTACTGTACTATATAGTTCTCCTACACATTAACTTCCTATTAAACATTCTTCTGCAAGGATATAGTCGAAGATAGACTTTAATTTCTCGTTTTCATTGTTATTTCTATATTATGCCTAAAAAGTTGAGCTGTACTTGAACGCATACACACACACACACACACACACACTTACATACATCAAAGTTACATACATACAAGCCTAAATGTATTAAAGCAATAAATTTATATATACTTTCTACAAATATACATACATACAATTCAAACCAGCGAAATGCTAATTATATATAACAAAAAAAAATAAATAAATATAAAAAAAAGGGAAAGCAAATATGCAAACAAAAATTTCCACAAATTGTAAGCTTTTGTTGTATTCGAAAAATTCTAAATAAAATGAAAAACAAAAAGAGAAAAAAGTGAACAAAAATATATAATATAATTTAAACAAATGATCACAAATGCCATATTTTTGCCTTGGGTTTTGAGTCTCTTCGCAGCAGCGTCAACAAAGGGCGCCATAACAGCAACAACAACATCAAGCTCGCTCAACATCCATCAATCGCATGCCAGTTGCTCATCAATCAACTCATAAAGTCTCGCTCCAATCATGCTACTCTCCTACCATATATATAGAAGGCAGTTCAGCTATAATATCGCTCGCGCCGCCGTTCGTCTCATCAACAAATCATTAAAATCCATGCAAATAATCTGCACTAACCCCACACACACCACACACACACACTCACACAAACACACTACATTGAACACTGCATAACAGTAAAACAGCAGCAAACGCTTAGAATGTGTATAAAAATATAATGAACACTTCCAACTCCATCAAGAACCAACCAACTCTAAACTAAACATGTTCCAAAGTAACGTAACAAATAAATAACAAAAGCCAAACTACTACTACCTTCCCCCCTCCAAAAATGATATATATATATTCCAAATCAACCAACAACATCTAAACAACAACAACAACAACCAATCAACTAACGAATCAACCAACCAACAACAACAACACTGCCTAACTGCAACAGCAACGCCGCTGTCAACGCCAGCTAGCTCACCATGTGGCACCAAATATCACACCTACTCGTCGATATTCTTTGCCAATTTTCGTGAGCAACAAATGCTGGCTGTCCAGGAGCGGGAACGCGAGCGTCAGCGGCAATTGAGTCTACGTGTGGGCAATCGCCTAAGGGAGACGGCCATCAATTGCAGTGGAACTGGAACTGGAGCTGGGGACAACAACAATTCTGACGATCAGGCTATGGCCACCGAGGATGAGGAGGATCTGGAGAATGGCAATGGTGGTAATGGTAATGGGAATCGCGCCTATGTGACCACAGACACATCCGGCACCTTATACTATGGCACACAAAGCAACAAGATACGCATCACTGAGAATCCACTGCCAGAGACAGTTAGCTCTTAGATTATTTATTATACACCAGAAACGAAACACACACTCACACACAAATTGTTATTGTTGTTATAATGAAAAAAGAAAAGAATACATAACAGAGAAAACAAAGAAATCTAACTAAATAAATAATTTAAAAACATAAACAAAATAACACAGCAGCCGCCTCAGCAGCCAAGTCAAGCCAAGCTTCAGCCGCCGCCAGAGCAGCAGCAGCCCAGCGCCCCCAAGCCTAGTTTTAGACTTATTTGCCGAGCCGTGCTCCAAGAGACAAAAAACGAAGTACATACATAAATAACATATATATTACACCGCTAACTAAATCAAGTACATATATATTAATATATATATATAAAACTATACATATAAAACTATATAATTTATTTGATCAGTATAAATAAATACGTAAATGGAATTAGTTGAAAGGGCCCTTAAATTAAGTTTTCTTTTGTTCTAATTTAGTTCATATGTGCGAGGGGTAGACCCAGAAAACAACTGAACCCAGCATGGAAAGACAGGCTTTATGTTAAACCAAAGTATTCCAAAATTAAAATAATTATTTAGGAATTTTATTTTACTCAACATTTTTGATTCAATTTTACGTAATTCGAAGTCATTTTTTTAGCTTTATGGAGCGGATACTTAATTATTTGTTAGCATTTTGAGTCTGTCCACGCCTAATCCACATATCGAAAATGGAGTTATCTGCCTCGTAAAAACTGCTACAATGGAAATTTCTTGACTCTTAATTTATGTTGTTGTCCACAGAGTTACTCCAAATGAAAAATAATCAGCGATAATATGTCCATCGCTAAAGAAAGAGCCTGGGTCTATTTTACTGATTTAGCGGCAGAAAATTAATTTGTTTCGAAATGATAATTTTCCTGGACTCAGGACTTGAGCTGCATTTGAATGGAAATTTTCGGACTCCTTCATAGCATCCAAAAGAATATTGTATATGGCATATAGAAATGGTATCTAAAAAGTACAAGATTGTGAGCAGAAGCAGCAGATATTGGACATTTCACAAGACTCATAAGGGGCGTGCAGAATGCACTTGGATTTTGTTGATGTTCATCGTTACATCACGATTCAGATATAAGTTCGAAAAGCCCAAAAAGTGGAATTCCAATTCGATTTAGTTTTACTTTACCACATTTTCGAAGCTTGTCTTTCTTGGTTGAGCAAAAACACATTTTGGGCTGTCTTCTTCATATGTTGAATAAATATTGAAATATATATTTGTAATTTACACTTTGTGCCTGAGCGTAAAACATATGCAAATACATACATAGTTATGAAAACATAGAACATTTTACATATATACTGACATATAGTATATATACATATATAGTATGAGAAACAACGGCAGCAGCAAGTACTTAACTTCAAACGTTAATTTCTAGACTTTATGCAATAAAACAAAATAATAATAAAATCAAATATTAATAAAAATCAGTGCATACAAGAATTATTTTTTTGGATGCCAAATATTTCATGATGAGCTTGCTTAGTTGTTGTGACAGAACAAAAACAAAGAAAAAAACAAAAACAAAATAAAGATGAATAAAAATAAAATACAAACTAAAATTCTAAATGTTTACAAGCAATTTCGCTTAATGTTCAAATGAATATAAATTGAAATTATAATAAACAATGAAAACCAAAAATCAAAGAAACAAATGTTAAACTTAATCCAAAAACAAAAATACATAAAAATACCAATTGTAGCATATCAAAAATGAAAATCTCTCAAAATTACAAATACTAAAACATACTCTAAATATAATTATACAAATTTAGATACAAATGTAGACAAATGCGGCATACAAAAATATGAATAAAATACAAAATACCAGAATACAATTCATAATGAATTGCTGCTATATAAAAACCAATACCATACACACACACACCCACACAAACCACACACATAATACACAATAAGAATAGAGAGAGCATGGCATAATTATAATATACAAAAATATACATACATATAAATAACATGATAAATGAACAACTTTTTGCAATAACTTCGAATTCAATTCAATAAAAGTTTTAGAAGCTTGAAACAAGTTTAATATGTGATTTATTCTTAAGTTATATAAATAATGTTTATTGCATTTAAGTGCAGATATCTGTTTTCGTAGTCCAAACAGTTCACAAATGGAAGCTGAGTTTGTGGCGACCCAGAAACAAAGCGTCCTTTTTTTAGGAACAGCACAGGTCAAATGACAATAAGTGAGGCAATTTACAATTGAGACTAAGAGTGAAAATCGAGGTGAAAGTTTGTATAGAGGAAAGCGCCATAACACTAGCGCTAGCTATGCTTAAGCACTCAAGACAAATCGCACTTTGGTGGCTGTCTTTGCTTTGAAGTTGCAGGCTCGTGACTTGGATGGAAAGTTTGGGTTACAAAGTATTCAGCGATATGGGATTGTGTCTTAGAGTTCGTCTCCGCTGGCGGGTTTCTATAATCCATTGATAGATGTTGGCATATAGGTTTATTGCTTCAGAAAAAGGATAGTCTATTTGAGAAGTAACAAAAAGAGAACCCGGCCAACGCCGGGTAAAGCGGCTAATTACATATACATATATTCGAAGATCTATTTGTTTGACATTAGATTGCGCAGCATACGAAATGTTTCCTCGCGTTCCTGCCGCATCATGTCCTGCATATCCTGCAGGAAACGTCTATGCATCTCTCGCTGCATTTGCAAAAAGTTCTCATTGGAAGTCTTCAGATAGGTAAGCAGCTCCTTTTGGCCCTGGCTAATGGTGTTAAGAACATCTAGTGGTGTGGGTTCTGGAGGCATATCGTACGCATCCTCGTAATCCTCAGCGTTGCGCAGTAAGTCGCAGCTATTGCTGGTTGATGGATCGCTGTCGCTTTCAATGGCCATGGGCATGGCTTTCACTTCGGCTTTCTGTATAACTCTGGGCCGTTTGGGTGTTGAAAGTGTAGTTGTGTAGTTCATTGGAGCTGTCAAGCGTTCGCGCTTAAGCGAGCGCTTCTGTTCATCAGCCTCGACTTCTGCATCGGAAGTTACAGTTCCATTAAAAAATTTGTCAAATATATCGAAGTGACGCGGCAATATGCGCACTCGACTGAGGCCATCCCGTTTGGCCTCCTTGTAACGGGTGAGCAGCAATCGTATCTTATTCTTGATCTGATGGGCACTCCGCTTATAGGATTGTCTGGCCAGCATATTGGATATGTGTATGAGTGTCTTGAAGTTGCGTTTTCGTGAGCCATCAATGGCCCGGAAAAGGTTGTTCTCCTTGATGATATCAAGAAATGCATCTACTTCCTCATCTGTCCAGTAATGGCCTGCTCGAAGGAGTAGATAAGGTGAAGTACGTTCACTAAGCACATAACATATAGAGAAATTATTTCATACGCTTGATTCATACACAAAATTTCTCGCTGTTTCGTGGCGGCAGAGACACATCACTGGGGTTCCACGGCTTGAGAAATTTTGTGTATGAATCAAGCATTTGAAATAATTTCGATGTCATCTTTCAAATTGAACATTGAAACCTACCGCCACTGCGTCTAGAACTATCGCCATCCTCATCTTCACTGTCATTGGAGTCGTCCTCACTGTCATTGACGCTGCTTAGATTTGCCTCGCCTTCGGCCGCAGCTGCAAGCTGTTCCTCTGTGGGATTCAGCAGCTGGTTCATCACCTCAAAGTGCTCGAACGTGTCACCGCCATTCATGGCTTTGTTATATAGACGCCTCAGAAACTGAAATTTGATGCGCAGCTTTTCGGGGCCCTTGTTAAAGTTCCTTTTCGCCATTTCCTTGGACAAGAGCTTGAAAATCTTGGCATTGCGCTTGCGCAGCAATGCCGCCTGCAGGCCCATGGAGGATATGAGATCTAGAAAAACATGCACCTCGCCCTCAGCCCATTTGCAACGCGCATTGTTTGGTATGGATGCCTCTGCAAAAGCATATTGGTAAGCACCCAGCGAAGAAACTCTCATGGTTACATACCCTCTCGCTCACTATCGGAAACCATAAACGCCTCTTCGTCCATTGCATCACCATCACCGCCACTATCATTTGAGTCACTCTCCTGTTCCTGCTCCAATTCCGGCCAGTCGACCAGACTATGCATGGCTTCAAAATACTGGAAAGACTCACCGCCATTCCTGGACTTATAATACTGCCGCCTCAGCTGATGGAATTTAATGCGCAGCTGCTGTGGCAACTTGTGATAGCCGCGCTTGGACATTTCACGGGACACCAGCTTGAATACCTTGGCGTTCCGCTTGCGCAGCAACGGGGCTTGCAATTTAAGCGTATTTATTATCTCCAAAAATACCTCCACCTCGCCCACCTCGGCCCACTTACAGCGTGACATACGTTCCGATGACCTGACCGAACCCATTGATTTGTTGACATTGTTGGTATTATCTGAGGAAAAGGAAATTAATATAAGTGTGCTGGTCAAGGTTTTGATGTCCCGACGCTTGTGATTTCATACATAGCGCTGTGTGGGCAAATTTCTGTTCAACCGCGCCGTTATCATTCAATTCGGCGTCGGAAGCCAGATTCACTTCTTCCTGTTCCTGTTCAGGCTCCAAGTAATCTTCAAAGGTTCGTAAATAATTTGTCATTATGTTATTATTATTATTATTCTGATTTTGTTTTCGTTTTTATTTGAGTTTGTAGAATACGACTTTTTGATAACGAAACAAGCTATCGATATCGATATGCTCTCAAAAACATCGATGGCATTGTTGTTGCCATCGATGAATGTAGAAATGGAATGTAGAAATCTATGTATGTGTATGTATATGAAATGTTGGCGGTAATTTCGAATATGCAGGTAGAAAGCGAAAGCAGTTGCTAAACACAGAATTTAGGTTTTTGCATTGCTGTTGCTGTGGAAGTCATATACTTATACTAATATTTACCCTCACTTTAATCTGAATGTTACATATAAAATTAAGTGCACGAGCTCAAGCTGTTAGGTATTTGAATAACTCCTGCAGCTGCAGAAATTATGAAACCGTAAAATGTAGAAATATATTTAAGAGGCTTTTAATACCTATGGTTTTGTTACAAAATATAATTGTTAATAGTTTTTTAAATAATTAAATGTACCTAAATATGTATTTGCCAAATTAAATTTTCGAAATTTGCAAGCCTACATTTCAAGCCACCTCTAAAATTTGCAATAGATAAGTTTAAATGGCTTGATATCCCAAACTTATGAAATCCTCAACACTTACAAGTGGATTTGTAATATTTGTAATTTAAAAAGTTAAATACATTTTATGGAGATTAATTAAAAAATGTCCATTACTATTGGTAGACTTGAAACCTTTATTTCATTCGTATATTTGGTATTTTAATTACATACTAACGATATTTTACACGATATTTGGCGACAAACTCGGTATAGGTCGCTTCTTGTCAACGTCAACATACATCGATTCGTGCGATCTGTGTAACTGAAATATCGACTTTACACGTTGTGATAAATATATCGATCTACTCTGTACATTTGCGGTAAACTCAAACAGTCGCTTCTATTTGGATCTGACGGTTGGTTTTGCGGACAACGGACTTGCTGTCTGACTCAGTTCGGTACCGGTTGCATTAACTACAAATCACAAATGCAAGGCTTACGAAAATAACAAACGCAGCATTTCAAAAATTAAAAAAAAAAAAAAACAATTAAGCTGAATTTGCAAAAAAACAAAAAGCTAGAAATACGTACGCGAATTTCTGCGCTGTTTTTTTGCGTGCGCCAGTTTGTTGATTGTTAACTATCATTACAACAAGAGCCAAAGCGATTAAAGCGCTTTTTTGGCCTTTTGTTTGCTGGCCAATACGAAGTTGAAGTGGATACAGTGTCTGTGTGTGTGATTGAATCCATGATAGTTGTGTGATCGGTTTGTTTGTCGTCGCCATTGGCCTTAGCCCGGCTAGCCCGTACGCTCCCCTCGCGTTCGTTCCCACCATTTTGGCCGTGTCGACGTTAACGCAAAGTTAAACGCGATCTCGCAGCTTTTGTTCAGCTGCTGTTATTGTTATTACTTTTATTTATATTATTCCGCGAATCGTTCGTTTCGCTGCGCTTATTTATTTTTATATCGCGGTTCTGTTGCGCAAATCAACAAAAAGTAAATAAATACACATTTCGAGTTCTGATGAAAACATTTGCAAAATCTTTTATGCATACGATTATTATTCGATGCCTCGCACTGCCGCTGCATTGAAGTTGCTGACCAAGCTTGGCTTTAAGATGGAGATGGGGCGGCCCATTTGCCACGCTTGAACGAGCCAAGATCCTAACCGCCAATCTTGCTCTAAACATCATCGAGGGAGGTTTTCGCGAAAATAGAGAGTTGAAAATATTCTCAGCAAATAAACAATCAAAGCCTATATCGTTCGTTCGTTCCGTCTATCGATCGATCGTTCGTCGGGTATTTATACAATTTTATGAAAATAAGCAAAGGAAAACACATCTTTCATACGGATACTCGTAGCGGCCTGAAAATGTCAGGCATGGGGATGATGTTGCTTATGCTGATCTTCACATGTCTGCAGATGGGCTTGGCCACAGCAACGGCTTCGTCCAATGCTGGCTATGTGGATAATGGCGATATGAAAGGTAAGCCCAAAAAATTTCACAACATGAACCATAACTGTGTCAGTTCTGATTCTACTTCCCATACGTATTCGTGTCCAACCCATTGATGGAGTATGTCTGCTGTATGAGCCATCGTCTATCTCCACATCCAAAGCACGTAATCACAAACAGACGACAGTGGTCCATAAAACAGGCAGCCAGATAGATAAAATCCACTAAGATTACAAAAGCACCAGCACCCAAGAAGGACCAGGCAAAGTCCGTGTGGATTTTTGATAATAAGAGAGATTCCATTCAATTCAGTCAATGGCTCGGGGTTGGGGGAGGAAGTATACGTATCTCTATGGGTATGTAAAGGTATCTGTGCCTCGTACATCTGTTGGTTAGGCTATCTATATCTGTCTCTGTGCTCTTTGTCTGTCTCACTGTGTTTGCTCTGGCTCGGTCTCTGCCTCAGTTCATTCGGTCGGTCGTTCGTTCTGGTTCCTGTGGCCCTTTTGTGAACAGGTTTCTTTTAGTACTCCAACAGCGTGATTGTGATTTCCCATGGCCCGCAAACAAGGAGCAGCAGCAGCAACAGCAGTTTCATCTACCTACCTACCTGTTGTTTGAGTGTGTTTACCTGTGCCTCTGAACCAGGTAGCGGACCATATCCATTAAGCATCTCGTTTTATGGCTCTGGTGTGTTACGTCTCTGGCAAATATGAATGAAGTACAGATTGGTTTGCTCGGCGCAGTCAGGGTCTGCTGTGTCTGCGTCTGCTCGTTAAAAAGGACAATATAACAGTCAAACGACATCAGCTATTCAAATTTTCTATGCCATTTGCATGTTCTGTTTTTTTTTTTGGGGCAGCGAATTACTCCTTCAACAACGCCCCCACCGCCGCCTTCTTGTGTCCCCCTGTCTACTACTACAACTGCCTTGACTGTGCAAAAACCAGTTTCAGCTCTTTACTTGCTGTTTTTCTTAATGTAGTTTTCTTGCAAAAAAAAATAAAGAAATAAAAATAAAGAAAATATAAACCCACATGCATGATGTCGCTGTCTCTCTTCGGCGACCGAGTTTGCCTTTGCCATGTCTCGTTTGCTTGCTGCTTTTTTTTTTTGTAAAGACTTCCTACCACCTGCCCCTTGTTGAGAGACGAGACAAGACGGAGATGGAGACCAAGACCGAGACCAGGCAACTTCGGCTCTGGCTCTTTGTCTTTGCCAACTTTGTGTACGCATCCGAACCGTGAGATTTTATTTCATGCAAAAAAGTAGAAGTGCTTCGTACTCGTACTCGTAGTACTTGGTGCGCAATGCGCATGCGCAACAACAGCACAGTTCATGTTGTTGCTGCTGATGTTGTTGTTGTTGTAGTTGTTGTTGTTTGCAAGTTGCAGGTGTTTTTTTCTTTAACAGAAACAAGGAAACCAGCTTATAAATTATATGTTTTGGTAGTTTGCAATCTGCTGACGGTGTGTTATGGCCAAGACGGGGAAACTGTTTTTTGGTTTTACGTTTTTGTTTTTCGATTTATTAAATGTGATCTGACCCAGCCCAGTCTTAAAGAGCCCATCTCCTGTGGGAATTGCACGAATGTAAGTTATCAGGCAATTATTAACATAAATAATGAGCAAATACATTTCCATGGGAGGATGAGTGAAGTGGATGGGTGATTGATATATTCACGGAATAATAAATTGGGGTTTTGTAGGGATTGCTCTGACTGCAGTGTAGGGTTAGGTTCTGTACAAGATCAGTTAATGAATCAATTTATTCATACTTCTATGAATTCCAACCATATAATTTTCCAAGTAATGCTAACTACTTTCCCATAGAATTTGAATTAAACAAGAGATGAATGCTAAATTTGCATATCCTTGTGGTACATGTATGTACAACTATAGAACTTTCAGCTGACATTGCCCGGCATCTGCGATTTGGTATTATTCCATACAGAGCCAGTCGCCGCCCAGTTTTCCAAAGGCTTAAGCTTTTCGTTGTATCATTTTTATTTTTCTACAGTATATAATTTGCTCTGTAAGTGGGTCAAAATCTGGATCGAATATTGATGGGAAGGTAAGAATATGTTTTCCATACAAATTCGAACCAGATTTTTAACCATCTACAGATCAAATTTTCCAAAATGTTGTCTTAGTGCTATAAAATGTGTTGGTTATAAGCTTGTTGAGTGGTTTTTATTCTATAGGGCCTAACTTATGCCTAAATGGCTGCCTCTTCATACTTATGGTTTAGACTGTGCGTTATTCCAATTAGCCAGGACAAAGACTTTTAACAAAGACTTTTAACTTTCACTTTAAACATCTTACAAATTGATAATTGAAAGGTCGCTAAAACAAATTATCAAAGAAATCTAAAATCGTATTTTCGGTCGTTTCACAATTGGAATTCTCATTGGAAGCTGGAAAACCTCTGCTGAGTGACTTTGGCAGGCCGTGAAACAGTCTGTAAGGTCAAGTTCAAAGCTTCAATTTTAGTTTTTTTTTTGTCTTTGTTATAAATTTTGTGCTGTTCTTAAATAGTTTGAGATGCGGGCGAAATCATAAATCTTGAAAGTATTTCAAAAGCAATATGCGTTACACTTTCAAGCAATTTCCTAAGAAATCCAATAAGGCCTATTTCTATATATTTTTGCGGTTATAAAAACTATTGATAATAACTAATCATTTATCGTACCATTGCTTATTATAAATGTTAGCTCATTAGTAAGAAGAAGGAGTGCACGTATTATGCGTTTTGCTTCCAAAGTACACAACACAATGATAGCGTATGATTCAACCTGCCTTTCGTTTATAAGAAACTCATTTGATATTAAACAAGCAAACCGAACACGAAGCTCGTTATCAATTGACACTGATTAGAAAACTACATGACTTTACTCATGATAATGGCCAACTTTACTTAGATTAACAAGGAAACTCATGAAATTGCAGACAGAGACAAGCGTTCCAAAAAGTGACTGGCTCATACCTAGATATATTATATTTTCTTTGTTTTTTTCCATAAAGACAAAGTGCAGCTAAGTGGCGGTGAATTCCATTGAAAAGTACTCGAGACAGGAACATGTTAAGTGGCCCAAGGAGGATATGCTAGGACGTTGATGGTAACTAACGGTGACAGTGACATTGAACGAAATCGACGACGAGTCGAGTGTCTGGCCTTTCCCTAAATCATGACTGGACTGAAGTGAAGTGAAGAGAAGAGTCGGGGCAGGTAAAGGGACGCCCACGTCTCAGTTTCTGGTTCAACTTCAACCTCAGGCGCTGCTTTCTTTTTACGAGCCTAAAACAATACAAGAAAGTATCAAATTTCATAAGGACACAATATGCATATTTTTGCTGCTCTTCCTTCTGCCACCTTGGCGGATGCGTTTGAAAAAGTTCCCATGTGCTTCCTTCATGCGCTCTTAGCTGGAAAACTGCCTGAACGAACGAAAAATAATAATGGAAAACACTTCAGAATTTACATGCATGTGTCTGTAATTATAGAGAGGAGAGGGTCGCGCGCCCACTTAAGACACCAGCAGCTCTTTGTATCTAAGTATCTTTATCTTTTGTTCATGTTACATGTTACTTTATCTCTTGGCCTGATACTCTGTACTTGAGAGGGGCTGAAATTCACGTAGAGCACACACAGAGATTTCAAATTTCTGAAATATTCTGCTTCTCACGTATGGCAAAGAAAAATGAAAATCGGGAGGCTGCTGTAATCATAAATAATAATCAATTTCCTGTGTCCAAAATGTCTTTCCCATCGCCATGTTTTGCCATATGCAACCTTTTTTGTTTTCGGTGAGAAAAACGTAGAATTTACAGCACAAAAAAAAAGGCGAGTGGGGAGCCACCACATCCACCATTCGCATTCAGTCGATGAGATTGCTTAAAATTTGTAAACGTTCGTTGTTTATTGTTTGATTTGTTCAACATTTGCGCACATTTGTCAGTGCCTCATTTGCATGACCCCGTCTGTGCCTGTGCCTGTGTTCGTTTAGTTTACAATTTCACAGTTTGAGAACCATTGGGGGGTGGCTGCCTGTCCAATCAGAAGCGTTGCTATGGCGCCCCCGCCCTGCCAGCTACTGCACAAATTGATGCTGGAGCTGGAGCTGACTCTTCGGTTGTTCGTTGTTCGTTTGCTTTCGTTTTGTCTCGGTTTTTTTTTCTGGAGGTTAAATGTTGGCCCAATCACCGCTGGCCCCCACCATATCGTTTGTTCTTGTTGTTGACGCATGCGTCTGCCATATATCGTATATAGAGATATATTGCAGTTTGTTTTGTTTATGACTTGGCCAAATAATGCCTGCCACAGCCAGTTGCTCGCAGCTGTTGTTGTTGCCTCAATGTTGAGATTCGATGCCGACGATGCCACTCAGATCAGTTGAGATAAACATATTGCAATTAGTGAAGGGGACGAGTTGCAATAACTGAAGCAAACTGATGAAGCAGCCTGAGCGGGGGCGTTGTCGTTGCCAACATGCGGCCATATGTCGTGCCTGAGCCTGCATCGCCAGAGGGTAAACTGAGCCTGTGCGCATCGGATTACGATTACCCAGCTTAAAAAGTAAGCAAACATTGGCTCCAACTGGCTCCGTCTTCTTTTACTGCTGCTGCTGCTGCTGTTGAAGCTGCTGTCACTAAGCATGTCTCCAATTCGCCATAAATCCAAGCCGGACGACAGTTTTTTTTCATTTCATTTCTTTTTTCGTTGAAAGGTTCTGATTCTCGTTCTGGCCCTGGGTTGTGGCCGGAAAACGCTTAAGCACATAATAAGGCAGTCCAAAAACTAAGGTCAACGTCGTTGTCATTCTTGATCTTCTCTTTGTTGCTTGCTTTTGTTGTTGTTGTTATCATTATGGTTCTCGTTGTCTGGCAATGATCTTGCATAATTACAAAAAAGATCGCAGAAGCGTGTTTGTCAAAAAGGAAAAGGTAACCCCCTCCCACAAATAACTCCTGCCCCCGTAACCCCACTCGATACAATGGGCAATGGCCCATGTTCACAGCTGAGCAACATTTCTGAAGCTTAGATGGCAACAATAATGCCATACCCAGATATGAAGAGAAAGAGAGCTGGGCCAGAGTCAAAGGAACGTTGCCTATATGTTTAACCCTATGGCGACTGCGGGTCATATTGAGGCAATAACAGCAACAATGTGAATCATTGACAGTTTTTATGAAGCGCCGCATGCATCACTCAAACCTAAAAAAAGTTGCCGACGATCTTTAATAGTACATATGTGTAGCATACACTGAAAAAAAGTAATACAACATTACATTTTCATTCTCCCGCATCGATGAGGGTGTTATAATTGGTTCAGCTTGATCTGTTGAGTCAAGTCTGAGAGTTTGTTACGAGGGTTGTCTTGAGTATTTCTGGTCTAACAATGTAATAACAATAATTTGTCATTGAAAATTGCTTTATTGTTTTTCATAATATTCTTCAAAATCAGTTTTTGAAAAACTTATGTCAATCTCTGAGGTTATACCTCTAAACTGGAGTTTGTTAAGGCTTCAACAGTCTTTTTTTTATGGGTTTAAACCAATTTAAGAAGCAGTCATGTCTCTCTATCTCTCTCTCTGAGGTGTTACCTCTGGAACAGAATCTGTGAAGATTTCATCTATCTCTTTAAGTGAGCTATTTGAAGTTTGGCTTAAAAAACCTTGACCTTGTAAATTTGTATGCTATTTGTAAAGAAAAAGTAGTCATTAGCTGCCAAATCAGGGTTGTAAGGCGAATCCTTTGGGTGTTCAAAAGCTAATTTGGGTAAACCAATGTCTGATCTGACATTTTTACTATACGAATTTTATCACTGTCGATTGACAATAATTCAAAATCAATCAGAATCCTTTATTAGTTATAGCTGATATAGAAAAGATGTCTTCAAATTCGAGTTCCAGTATGAAGTAAATGTTATATTAGATCACTAGTCTTTCATAGGACACTCAATTTGTACTATAAACTGGGCATTTGTACAATTCCGAGCAATCACACATATATATCAGTCATAGGAATGTCTATACTAGAGTCTGACTAACAATATTTTGACCTATTTCTGAAGCTTCAATTAACACTTCAAATATACCATAGGCTCCCTAGAAAGATCACCGAGTGCCCAAATCGTGTTACTATATCATAAAGCTATCATGATAAGGCCTTTCGGGTAAACTTTACCTGGCTTAAGTATCTCTCTGTTTTACTCTTTACTTCTTCTGGTTTTGTTATTTTCAAAGTTTATGTTATTTACATTAATTACTTGAACTTTTCTTCAAGTGTATATTCTTTCGACCGCACCCCACTTGCCTTTTGGCTTTCAAAATCATTTCAAATTCAATATGCATGGAAAAAAAGTCAAACTATGACGAAAGTTTTGTAAGATCGGGTGGCGGCGCACATTGGGAAATGTCTCTGTGGAGTACACACTCTCCTATCGTATTGTAAGTATATTGGGGTGTATGTTTGGATGAGGCGAAAGAAGAACATGGCAACTGGTGAGGCAAAGCGTTTGTGTTAATTAAAAACAATTAAGGCGGCAGCAGGCGGCGGCATCGGGGTCTTTTGGAATCGTAAGCGGAATCGCTGATGCTGTCAAAGCCATAGAGCCAAAGTCTAGAGCATGCGTGTGTCAATATGGGGAGTACGAGACGAGTATGCGTTTGTACTTCGAATCTCTCACGCATATAGCCAAAAAGGTTCCAAATGTGGGTCGGTGAGGAAAGAAGAACGAATTGAACGAAAGCTGATGCTGCTGTTGTCACTGTTGTTGTTGTAGGGCTACAGTTTCCATAAAAATTGTATAATATTAATTGCGGTTAATTGGGATTAACAGCTGCGCCAAAATGCCAAACGCAGTCAACTGCAAACTGGGG
This sequence comes from Hirtodrosophila duncani, assembly GCA_037043425.1. Lineage (NCBI taxonomy): Eukaryota > Metazoa > Arthropoda > Insecta > Diptera > Drosophilidae > Hirtodrosophila > Hirtodrosophila duncani. The sequence goes on along the minus strand of JBAMBM010000688.1, from coordinate 1,756,740 downwards.
AGCCAACACACACAGGCACGAGCACGCACACATAAACACAATTGCAAAAAGGGAGCGAATAAAGAGGGTATCAAAACATAAAAGGAGCACAAGAAGCATAAGCAAGTGGCCTAAAAATGATTTATGCCTGGCTTGGCCAGATACTGGTTCCCTCTTTTGGCCTGCTATCTGTCTCTTTCTGTGTCTCTTTATTGTCGCTCCCTACGCTTTCTTTCTGGCTCTGGTTGGCGGCAGCCGGTTCGATTTCCTGTACGAACTTAGCCAAAGCGATGACAAAACTCTTAGAATACCTGCCTGCCTGATTGCCACCCATTCCCATTGCCCCAATCTTATAAGAATAGAGATTGCGTAGCCGCCAGCCAGCAGCAGCAGCAGCAGCGGCAGCGGCAGCAGCAATCGATGCCGCCCCATCCGGTGTCCATCCGGTGTTTGCTAACTGGTTTTTGTTTTTCCTAGTCAGCGACAGGATTGCAGCCATTATGAAGCTGAAAATCAAATCGTTATGGTATGTATAAAGTCCACCATCCTATGCTGACATTAAATTTTCCTGCCTGGAATTTCCGCCGTTGGGTTAATTACAATGATGGAATATAGCGACAGGCGCAAGCGCAATCATTTCATTGGCTGTAAGTGGTAGAGGTGTGTAGATGGATGCATGTGTACCTGTTCTGTGCATCCACCGCGCACGTTCTCCACTGGAGCCAGAGATTGGTTACAAAGATTACACTTTTGCGCACGCTGTACTTGCTGCTGTCGCTGGCCCTGTGTGCCCCTGCCTCTGCCTGTGGTAATTGTTTTTTGGACTATGTGCGTGCGAGTTTGTTGCAGCGGAAGTAATTTGAGGTTGATGAGCATTGCCGATCCCCGATCCCTTGATGCATGATGATGGTGATGATGCTGCTGCTATTGCTGAGCGGGGTTAATAGGCACACTGGGGTTAATAGCTATCTATCAACCGAATGGACCACAAGTGTTAAAAAGTCATACACTCTTCTATTCTTAGAAATCATTAACAGCTTAGTTTCGCTTAGGTCCAACTTCGGCCGACTTTATCTTTCTCGTCTTGTCAATGTGTCCATGTCGAAAAAAAAAACCAAAATATGTTTGTGTGACTTTTGGCTGCACCCATAAGCCATCATGTCAAAAAGCATACGACTTATGCATAACAATAATGCGAGTTACGAGTTGCTGGAGTTGACAGCCAGCCAGCCACAATTCAAATTGTATACAAATGTGTTTTCAATTTCCAAATGCAGTTTCGGCTTAGAGATGCCAAAGCGATATAGATAGACGATAGGCATAAGCGGTTAGCTTTGTGGTTTTCTCGTTTTGTTTGTGGGACTCGAATTGAGAGCTGTTTAAATATGTGAGAAAAAATATAGTAGAAAGAGGATTATCATTATGTAGAGTCGAAGTTATATAAACGTTGTGGACATTCCCAAGTCGATAGTCGCTAGCTTGAACTTTAAAAGTCAAGTGAGAAGGTCGAAATTATTGACTCTACACTAGAATTGGTTGTGCTATTTGGGTTATTTCTTAGAATGTAACTATATATAGGAGGGTGTCACAGAAATCTATAGAGATTTTCACATTTTCACCTTGTGCAAACACAAAAATTTATTACTTCATTTGTTTAGTTTTCTTCGAGCATCTAGGAAAACTTCAAAGGCTATTAGATTACTGATACTTTCAAATGTCGCAGCAAACACCTCAAAAAGAAAATAACCCAGTAGCCATTGAACTTTTTATCTATCTTCATACAAATATCTACAAATGCAACCATAAATTAAAGTGCTTAGACATTGGTTTACCATTTATCTCTAGAGATTTCGGTGTAACTCCCATAAGCAAAGTTTAATAGTTCTAAAATTTTTCTAAATCAACAAGATTACAATCTTAGCAAGAGCTTACGTTCAAAAGAATAAAACTGCAAGATAATCTTCTACATGAACTCTATATTTATCAAGGGATTCGGCAGCTGAATTATCTTTAAGCTTTTCATGCTTTAGACTCTTTTGATGTCTTATTTTACCTGAAGTTTTGGGTTTCTTCAGAACACAAATATAAATACTAAGAAATTCTTAAATATATTTTAAAATTGTGTTGCAGTCTGAAATATTTATATACATTTTCAAAAACGTGTTTATACTCACTTGGATATTAATATCCTGATATTTGTCTTATGGTTTCTATATAGCAGACCTAAAACCTTAGGTTCACAATTGTAGAAATTTTTCAATTTCATCATTAGGATTCCAACTCTAAAAGTCATAAGCCAAAAATATTCTTCATTAATTCAAGTGACAACAAGAAACAGTTCATTTAAAACAATCAAAACAACGAGAGCATATATGCGGGAATATAACTCTGAGATGTAAAACAAATAAGCCATACCATTAGCAACTGATCCAAACGCACTCCTGGTATCGCTTTGAGCAAACTCCCATTTAAAATAGATTTCAAATAGAGTTTGAGGTTTTCTTCTACTTACATATAAGGCATAATTCACTTTCAACCATTTTAATTGACTCAAAATATTCCCATTTATTCATAGAACCACCTTAAGCTCATATTTTGTGACCAAAAACAGCAACTCAATTCCTAATGTCACAATTACAATACAACATTGTACATTGTACATGAACCAAATAACAAACATTCAAAGATTTAGGGAGTGTCTGTCGGGGCGCTCCAATGAAAATTCTATAAAGCAAAGGCACATACACACATATTTGTTCATATGAGTGTACACGTATGTGTGCTTGCAACTTGTAGTACGTGTTTGTATCTGTGTTCATTTGTAAGCCAACCAATATTTTACTCAATAAAAATACAATTGAGAAATTGTCATGGCGATCACGTATCAGCAGCGGCAGCAACAACAACAAATGGGCGCCCAATTGGCATTGGGGACTGGGACTTTAGTCTCTTTGGGTATTCTTGGAAGGCAATATGAAAAGTAGTGTTTTGATTTTTAGTTAAATTCTTTAGTAAGAGGCGTTCGATGTGCGTGGCCACGTGAGCATTGAAGTGCGTGATTATGGGGCGATGATTATATTTTGAAAACACGAACAGAAGCAATATTTTAGGTTGATCTTGTTAAAACTTAGGGGCAACATTTAGCATAAACGAAGATCGTAATACGGAGCAGCATTGTTATAAGGACTTGTCCAGGGGTATACCACATCTGAGAAGAAGTTTATGATTATATACAAAGTGTACTGCTTTCAAAGCCTCAAAATCACATCCATTTCGATATGAACTTTGCAGCTTGCCAATGAATTTCCATACAAACTTTAAATTTTTCAAAGCGTCAAAGCGTCTCCGAAGATATTGATGCTGGCTACGCCTATGTTTGGGGAGTCAAAGCATACCCTTGCAGAAATGTGACCAAAAGAAGAAAGGGAAACTAGCCCTATCCTTAACAAATTAGTCTGTGGGCTCACCATTACTTCTCGATTAACTCATATACAGCCATAGGCATAGGTAGCGAAAAATTCAAATACAAACTCATTCTTAATTCATTCATACATACATAAATGAATAGGTGCATCGAAACACATATATATCTGTTTGTTTCCAAGAAAAGAGCCTACGTCTTACAATGTTTTGCTTTCTAAGTAAGAGAGAGACAGATCCTCCTGCTGTATATTTTGGCAGATGTGGAGGCTTAGGAACATATATGAACATCAAACCTTAAGTAGCATGATTTCTAGGTGAATTGTTATAGTGATATAAGTACTTATAATCGTGTAAGCTTTAGCATATTGTGCGTGAGACTGGCAATATGGCCTAGCACAAGCACATCTCTAGTTCATCGCATCAGTTTTCTTTCCAATTGGAGGTTTTTGTTCATGTTGCTGCTGCTGCTGTTTCTGTTACAATCTGTGCATGTAAGTTGTCTGTAAAATACAAAAACAAAAACAAAAAAAGCCCCTAAAGTCAATCGCCTCTATAATATATATATATATATATATAAGTATGTATGTATGTATGTGTGAACACATATAAATATAAGTATAATACGCGTGTCTTCCCTTGTCTCACCTCAAGCGACCTTTGTGTTGACTTGTGCTGATTGCAGTTTTAAAAGTAGACAACAACAACAACAACAGTGACAACTATAACAACGACAGCAACATGCATATGTACAACGTGTACACAACATGTAAGTAAGTACTAGAGACATCATCGTCATCATCATAACCCAAAAACGAAAGGAAAGAAAACGAACCCCAGCAACAATCAACCTATAGAAGTTGCATACAGATTTGTTAGGCTCAGCACGTTTTTGGGGCCGCTGGCTTTTGAAGTAGAAAGAACAGCATAAATTTTGTTCAATCTTTTGGAATACTCAGCAGAATGTGCACATATGAGGGCCATTGGCATTATGTACTTGTATATACGTTTGTTACCTTTTAGCCATATTCATTTTCACATTATGCCAACAAGAAAACGCCAAAATAATAAAAAACTGATTAACGAAATGTGTCTAAGAGCCTGAAGATTTGGTCGATTGAAGCGAGCCAAAAATGCGCTCTCATTGAATTTTGATGAACACCCGCCGTGCCAAAGCTGAGGCAACAACAAAAAACTGAGAAAACAAAAGAAAAGAAAAGAAAAAAAAACCGAGAAAACCTTTTTTTCAGGCAGGGCATAAACCGGTATGGGGCCACAGCTCGGTCTGCCTTTATTTTATATTTTTGTCTGTGGAGTCTGGGTCTGGCAGCTTCTCAGCTTCTTTGACTTGGACTTGGTGTTTGCTCCGGAAGTAATTAATGCTATTTAGAGGTCTGTGAGTGTGAGTGTGTGTGCCCGCCAAACATAAAACAGAATCTATGCATTAGAGCCAACAGTTGTGGCTTTTGGTCGTCTTCCAGAGCTATTGCCGATGCCGCCACCGCCGTCAACTTTCACCAGTGGTCAAACCATCAACCCATCAGTTTCAGCTTCAGCATCACCATTACCATCATGGCTTTTTGCACCGTTTGATTGACCGAATTGCGGGCATGGAAACATTGCAAATGTTGAAAACGTTTGTCATGTCCAAGTCCAGATGATGTGAATTTTCCATTCGGTTTCTTGCAAATATGGCCACGGCCAGCAACCAAAATGGTCAACTAAAAGTTGCTGTTGTTGCTGCAGCGACATAATTGATCAATTGCTGCAAAACGCATCCTCCTGCCAACACCATAGTTGGGCATTGCGACACAGAGGCCCCCAACCATAATGGGCAATACAAGCTGGAGCTGGAGCTGGACGAAGCTCTGTGTAGTTGATGTGATGTGTACCCTTTTTGTGTTGAAGCATCGGCTGCAGAGTTATAGCTCTGCGTTTCGTTTTAATTAAGCCAAAGAGGCGCTGAAGCTGGAGCTGGAGCTGGAGCTGAAGTTGAAGCTGTGTGCCATAACTGGGTTGGGTTGGGTTGGGGGTACGCATAAGATCTGACAAAAGGCCTGTCTCTGTCTTGTTTGAGTAAAGATGCTCCTTCTCCTGCTCTTATTATATTCGTAGTCGCATCTAATATGTGCCACGAGCGGTATTTGCTATCTGTCTGTCTCTCTGTCTGCCTGTATAAGTGTGCTCTATGTGTGCTCCTCCATTCTTCATGACACCAGAGTTAACGATCCGCTGAAGTTTTTGATTGATATCGGTTATGCTCACAGTTTGTTAGCGTTGGGTCAACAGCCAGCAGCCCGAACGCACACTGAGATCTCCACATCTAACCATCTAACCAGTCAGCCATGGCGAATGTGGCCCATGCCCATATACTCCGCGTACACAACCATTTGCCCAGTGGTCACCCCTTCTTCTATCTGGCCATATCAGCGGGCAGCACCGCTCAAGTGGCAAGCTCTCGCCATCGTCCCAGTATATGTACTCGTATATATATTTTTTTTCATTAATTGCCAACGTTTCATATTTTATTTCAACATTATTATTTTTCCCTTTTTTTTTTTTTGCTCTGCCTCTCAGCCGTTGGGTTTTTAATTTGTTTTTCAATTATTTTTGTGGTTTTTTGCTTTTTATTTATTTTTGTTTTCATTAAAACGGGCGCTCTTGTTGTCGCCAGCGTCGTCCATGTTTTTTGAAATTCTGAAAATCCGCCTAGCTCAGCGGAATCAGAAACAGAGCTCACTGCCAGCAACAGCAACAGCAATGAGTCTGCTCGTCCAGAGCGTGTTCAGCGATTTTAATATTAAATTTTTTGTTTAAGGCGATAACATTTGACACGGATTATGCTATGCGGTGAAGAAATACACATTCAACGTCAACATGATGATAATCGATAATGCCATCTGCCTAAGGCATGCCCTGCTGCTTATCAGAGTCTGGACCTGGACTTTGTCTGGACAAAGTTGTGTAACTGTGATTTAAATACGGATTTATAAAGAATTTAGATTATATTTGTTTATGGCAACATTTGTTTTTAGCCTTAATCAATAATGATTTACTGATTAAGATCGAAAAGTACCGATTTTTCTTGGTCAAGTTTCTGGGTTGACTTGAGTCTATGTACAACTTTTTCCCAGTGTTTTGGAATGTTGGAATTGGAACGCTTACACTCAATGAATGGACGGACGCTGCTTAAAAGAATTTTGGCATTGTGTGTACTGGATTCAAGTATGAAATTTTTCATTTTATTCTAAATGTAACACAGAGATTCTCCTAGAGCTGAGAGACTATCGATCAGATCAACTAAAGTATCATAACTGGAGTTCCACTGGAGTTTAACTGGATAACCAGAGTTCCCGCTTGAATACCTTAAGCTCCCTATTGCAGAGAATAACTGCCCAATCATGATCTGCCTGCATTATATCAAATCCTTTCAAAACGCCATAGCTCTATATCCGTCTAGCCCACTTCCAGCCTATCGCTATCATTTAATTATAAATAAACAGGCGCTAATTAATGACAGTGCTCTGACCAAACATTTAATTAGACATATAAATTGATATATGTGTACGAATGTAGTGTACACCCTTCCACACATCATGTGGGAGCCACTTTTTGAGTGGCAACGGCCCCGTATGCCTCCCTGCCTGCCAGCCAGCCTGCCTGCCTGTCTCTCTGTCTGTCATTCAGTTATCTTTCAAAATGGCATCAAAAGCCACAGCCAGCGCAGAGCCATCGTCCAACAATTGCATATGGCATGGCTCTGCATGGCTCTACATGGCTCTCCACATATAGAGCAGAAACAATTTCATTGATGAAAACAATATGCCACAGCTTCAACTGCAAAAACAATAACGAACTATGCATGTAAACATTTGTGTTTTGTTTTTTTTTTAAACAATTTTTCTTTTATGACACATCAAATCTTTATTAGTGGTCGGGCCGCCGCCCCACAGCAAATAGAAATAGACTGGAGAGGATATTCATTAATCCATCCACACCATTTTATGGCACATTGAATCAACTTAAGCCACGATTTTTCTTTTTTTGTATCTTTCTATATTTTTATTAAAAAATCTCAACTTAACACTCCACTCCAAGGGAATAAAAAAATTAACATATCGAAGCGGATGCCAATAAATTGTGAGAATTGGGGAGAAACACAAAAGTTCACAAATGAACAGCTTACAGCTTACAGTTTGTGTAATAAATCTTAGAGGTGTTTCAAGATTTTACTGAAGCTTGAAGATCAGAGCTTGGCTTATTAATCTGACAGATATCTTACGAGAATTTAAATGAAGTAAATTTTGAAAGAAAGGAAATATAGCAGAGCTTTTTTATATCAGGCATATTTGAGCATACAGCTGACAAGAGAGAGACAAGACCCTAGAAAGCTTGAGAATATAGGAAAATCGAGCCAAAGAATAAGGAAAAGAGGCAAACTTTTGAGCAAACTCTAAGTTGTGAAAGTTCTCTGAAATTCTGTGGCTTAAGAGCTGAGTTATTTACGGATAGTGATGTTTTCCTTTCAGATTTTGGTTTGGAATATGCAATTAATCTTATTAAAGGCGCTGTTAATATAGATTTTCGTTAGGAATATACAATTCATAGGTATGCACTTATTGAAGGGGCTATTATTACTGAGCTGATTCGACGACCTGATGTCTAATTACCTAAGCCAGTTTTGGTCTATAAGGTTTTCCTTGTTTGCAGCTTTCACAAAGTTAGCCAAGACTTAGTCTTTTTCCAGCTCCTGCAAAAATCATTGACTTGAAATCAAAGCCCATAAACATCTCTTAAATCGACCGATCAAGTTCAGCTTTGAGAGTTTATTGAAAAACGATAGCTATCAAATATGATCCTAGAATGATAATGCAAAAATGCTGACTTTGAGCGAATGAAATTCTGCCTCATTGCCTTTAAAATTTTGCATGAGTGTACAATTTGATTCTATTGCAATAAGAAACAATAACATTTCCCAAGCTAAATGATATACAAAGTTATTTAAAGCATTAAGCATCAAATATACAAAAACGGCGAACCAAAATGAAACGAAAGACAAGAACAGCCTGAAACTTCAAGCAAACATAGGCGGACATATGATTCTGTCTATAGAGACTTAGCCCAGCTCAAATGGCTAATTAAGAATATATACATATACTTTATAAGATCTTCTTTATATGATCTTCTTTCCTATCTCAATATGCCAACATTTATAATTCTTTAACCATTTATCTCAATATCTTCTACACCCTATCAATTTATTGTCTGCAATTACTCTTCGCCATGATTCATCTAAGACACATTCTCTCATTCGTCATGTGATATTCAAGCCTCGCGCTTCTTCTTCTTCGTTTGATTGCCCAAGTTGACCCTATGGTTATGGCTCTTGCCTCTGGCTTACTTTTGCCGCTGGCCCCAATAAATAGTTGCTCGTAAAAGTGGCACAAATAAAATGAGACAAATAACAACATTAAAATCAAATCGACTGCAAATGCAAAGCGTGCAAATAGCTGCTAATACAACTTACTAACCCACAATTAGTCAAAGGTCGACATCTGTTTACATATGTGTTTATATAGGCGTATCTGGGTTTGCCCAGTTCTCGCATCGAACACATGTTAACGATGATGTTTTCCCTTTGTTTTTGTGCAACTGCAATTTCTGCATTTATGAAGCACAAGTGCTATCTAGTACATTTGGGCGCACATGGAGATCTTGAAGGCAGCACAAAAAAGTGAGTGGATGCGGCATAAGATGCGGCATGTGGCACTCAAACTCAAACTCTGCCGCTGGTTCTGGCATCATTTTTTTTTGTTTTGCTTTTTCTTTGTGAAACGCTATTTGGTTTGTTTCAGTGTCGTGAGAATTTTTCTCCATTTGGGCGCACAGCGTGTGAATTGAAAGCCAGATCCAAGTGAGTGACACGATGGGACGATGACACTGCTGCTGCTGCTGCTGCTGGAGCTGGAGTTGAGTCTCTAGTCTGGGTCTGTGGCTTTGACTCTCTGCCAACTGGGAAGCGAAAGTGTTGCAAGCTGGGAAAGCAACACCAGCAGCGGCACATACGACTGACAATTTCTGCCTGGTGGCAAAGGCATTTTGTAATACATATGTCATAATTGCAAAAAAAAACAACAAATAATTATTAATTAATAAATTAAAACAATTGGGAAATTTTCAAACTATGAACTTTAATATTCGTGAAGGGAAATTTGTCAAACATAGAACATTCTATAGGGCTCTTTGAAACTGACATTTTGCTGTATTTAAAGTGGACTTTGGTTGAAAAACATAAATGAATCATTTTAATTGATGGTGAAATAGTTTATTGAGGGCAACATAGGGTGATATCAGTTAATATTTAAGAATTTTGTTACTCAATTTGAGCATAGATTTTGTAGTGTTTTCCGGGATGATGTCCAATTGCATCCCTCGAGGTAGAATAGTATAAATATTAAGAGCCCTCACAAGAGGTTCATTTGACATAATCTATAAAAATGAGAGACCGTAGAAGGAGGACCTCCTCCAATGTAGAGAGGTGGCCTATAAGATATCTGGAACTATCAGGTAGAATGCAGTGGAATCAATGCCAAGCAATTTTCTCTGCTCAAGTTCAAGTCTGTTAATGTGAACAGTCGCTGTAGGATATCTAATAGAAGGATATCTCTGTGTGAGGATCCTTGAAGGCTGCGGAATGTTGTTTAACAAAAGCCAGCATAGCCTAAGCCTTAGGGATTATGTAATTGTGTATGTTGTGCAATTCATTCCATTGGCAACTTATCATTTTTGACTAAATGACGCTTTGTAGGTATATCCACATCACATCTAGGTGTCACAAGAATAGCATTCGCTCTGCTTGGCCTGCAGTTGAGGATGTTGTTCGATGGTCTTCAACGTTTGAATTAATTTCTTTAGATTTATGTGAAGTGAAGTTCGTTTTAGCGAACAAATCAATAAGTTTGGGCCATCAACAACATTGCATAAACAATGGCTGATCGAAAATTTCCATATGACCTATTATATATATTTAAGCGCTATTGCCAACAAATAATAATTCTATCGCTAGATCGTATATTCCTATCCAGCGTTGATTCAATTTTGTAGTTATAAATCTTCATCATCAGTCGCCATTTCCAGCATTTCTGTGTTTCATTTGCATTAATTTATATACGATTTTATTTCAATTGATTTAATTTAATTACGTTTTCTTAAAAGATTTCCTATTCTTGGACCAATGTGCCTCATATAAGTGTTGCCCCAAAATGTATTCAACTATGTTTCGCAGCCTTAATTATTTCCAAACTCTGACTCAAAATGCAATCAAACTTAATTTTAACTCTTTTCTTGGTTTCCTTCTCATTGCAGGTGAGTCGTCGTTGTCGGTTTACCAACTTCGGGTGTAATTCTATTTCTAATTTGATAATTAAAGGTATGTTAGCAATTAGGCAGCTGTGTCCCACTTTACTTTACTCAAAAGAAGAAAAAAAAACAAAACTTAAATTCGTGATTTATTTTAATTGAGAAAAAAAAGAGAATTAAAGAATCAACAAAACCAAAACACGCGCCAGTTTAATTACAAGCCGAAATCAAAAAACAAAGGCCAAAACAATTGGAAATTTATTAATGCCGTTGGCCTGCCTTTTGCAATGGCGATTTAACAAATTGTCGAAAAAACAACAAAACACAAAACGAAAACTAAGAACTGCATTCAACTTTAAACTGCAAAGCTGCAGCAGCGCAATGCGTGCTGATGTGGTAAGGGGGTAAGGTGTGAGGGGGCGGGGGAGGGTTATGCAGCGCAAGCGTAACGGCGGCACAATTGTTGCTGTTTGGTTGTTTGTTTGTTGTTGCTGTTGTTGCTGTCGTCGTTGTCGTGGAGACGAGACCAAAGTTATGCTTCACGTGTTTTATGGCAAAAGAACGAAGCAACAGTAACAGCAGCAGCAGCAGCAGCAGCAACAACAACAACAACAACAATAGATACCTATATAGTATATATATATATATCCAATGTAGGATACGCTTACCCTGACTATAGTTGCTGGGCTGCTGCAACCAATTGTTGCACTGCCTATTGAACAAAAGGCTCGTCTCGTTGCCCGTCCCCTCCCCTCTCTGACTTTATCTCTCTCTGTCTCTCTCTCTTTCTACATATATAACTTGGTGGTGGCGACACCGACACGCATGCGTTTGCGTTTCATTTTCAGTTAAACTGCCCGGTTGTATGCCTACCCCTGCTCCTTGCCCACCGCCTGCAAAAGCAAAACAAAGCACAGTCTAAAAACAAAGTTGGAAAAACTTCACGCCTGGCTTGTCAACGGGTGTTCTCTCTGGGCGATTCATGTGAGTGCGCATGCGCCAACGCCGCCAACGCAAAAGTCACAGTTGGAGGGGAGGCAGATGTGGAAGTTAGAGTTCGACTTCAATGGTGAGGGTGAGGGCGATGATAGTATTGGAGTATTGGTAGAGCAGGCCGCCTGTAATTGGCGTATGACCTGGACGGACCTGTGGACGTGCAACAGGGCTTAGGGTTTGTTGTTAATGGTACAAAAATTGTATGGAAACTGGCACACAAAAAGCTGTCCAAAACAAAGCTGGCCGGCCAGGTTGGGGTTTGAGTTTGAACGTGTTTCCAACCACTTACTCACTTTATTATCATCAGCGAAGGGAAAAAACAAAACAGACGCAAGCCAACATTTGTTTGTGTGTGACAATAGAAATTCCACAAATCGTTCGCATAATGCTTGGGCTTTGTGTGTTATATAGAAACCTATATATGTACATCATGTGTGCGTAAACTGTCCAAATGACAAATGCAAATCGAAGTCGTTAATATATAGGCGTGAGCTTTATGAATACATCACTTATATGTGTGTTGATGAGGAGTTTATATGACGAGCAAGTTCAAGAAACTGTCAATTAGTTTCCTGATTTTCCTGTTTCCAACTTTGATTCAATTTAAATATCTTTGGGCTAAAGTCACCTCTTTACTGTTGTATGTACAATTTCATAAGAATAAAAGCTAACTGAATTTTTAATTGAAATTACGTACTTGAGATAATTGCAAGTGGTGCCATAGTCCAGGCTAAAGGTGGTTATTATTTCATTTAATCTACATTGTCTTAGCTACTTAAAATGCAGACAGCACCTGGATTTAGCTAACACGTTCCAGCTTGCTTTTATCTTTCTTGTTCAAAGTACATAGGTTATCAGTTGCTATAAGTTCAAGTTCAAATTGCTAATCTAATGCATATCTATATATATAGCAATCCATCTATCTTTATCTACTATCTTGCAGGTTTCACAATCAGTATCTTGATAAAGCCATTGTCACTGAATTTCTTTCTTTATGTGGCATCTTTTAGGCTACTGCCTAAAAAATTATTCACCAAAAAGTATGCAGCGAAATTTGTATGCATTTATTGCGTGTACTACGGTTCGTGTCTTAGCTAAACGCAATTGCTCACAATAATAAATTGAATTTCACCTTTTTGGTGAATAAGAAATTCATGTTCAGTACTTGGTAATAAGAACCACTGGCGCCATCTGTCAGTCGTATTGCTTTACACTAGCGCCGGACATTTAATAAAACTCAGTTAAAAATCTGAAAATATTGTTATTATAATTTGCTACCATATTGTAACGCATAGAAAGACCCCATGAAGCATATGTATATTTGGTATATAGTGTTTCCCCATTAAGGATATATATTCTTGGTATATAGTGAAGGTAACGTTCAGGCATATGGTGGGAACTGCTTATCGTTTGTACATATCCTGTACGTAAAACGATTCTCGCTCCGACCCTTTCATTACCAACTTAATGTTGTTTATCAATGCCTCGAAATCCGTGTTTTTAAGTTGGCTAAGAGAATATTGGCAGAATGCTTTGGATTATCTGTACCAAGGCTGTTATGTGCTTCCTCCCCAGCCAATCGCAGTCTTGAAAACATTTTTTTTTCTATTTATGTGAGGGCAAATTTGGGCTTACATTCCTATCCAGTTTGAAATCACGACCAATTAATCTGGGTCTTGTTGAAAATGCCAACTCATAAATCCAGGTCCTTGGAAATAGGGTTCTCCATAATACTTGTAGCGCCCATGGACTCTGACTCTTCATAAGGATGTCAGACAATTGGGAGATGAACTGACCTCAACGGTTACAAAACATTTTGGTAGGCTTGAGCAGTGCCCTAACCCTTTCGCTAGGGGTTTTCTCTATTCTATCAGTAAAATTTATGGAGAGTTTCAGCCTCCATGCCTTCGCCTGGCTCCCCCCTGGCTTGAAATCGCTTGCCAAACAAGTTGAAAATTATTTGAAAGTTCTGTTGTTTTTCTAACTTGCCTGAAAACTATCCTCAGAGAAATAGAAGCTAAATGTTAAAAAACAGCTAAAATCAATAGATTTCACAGATAAAGTAGGGGTAAAAACAACCATAATTCCGTCGTTTATACTTCAGCTATTTGTTTTATTGGAAATTTTCGCAACTATGGTTTGATTATTATTGCCTTATAAAAATGTCTATTAGTAAATGGTTTTGCCATCATGAATTTTGCAAACAAATTGTTTAAAGACAAGTCACGGCGTACTTGCAACTCACACCTGGGACGAATATGAATATGAGAGAGGTGAGTGAGTGTGAGTATAAGTGCCAGCGGTTTGACAACTGAAACCTGAGAGAGGGAGAGAGAGAGAGAGAGAGTTCAATTGTCCGCAAGTAGGGGTAGGGGCAATGCAATATAATGGATCCCAGTATTTTTGTTACTACTGCTGCTGCCGCTCCTCCAGCTCCACTGCTGCTGCCAATGCTCATTGCCCTGTCAGTATGTGTGTGTGTGTCTGTGTGGATGCTGAGCGATGACTTTTCTTAGGAAATTCATACACTCGCACACAAACACGCACGAGAGTCAAGACGATAAGATCAGCTTCAGCTTCAGGTTCTGCCTGTGTATGAGTTAAGTGTATGTTAGTTGTTGTTATTGTTTTGTCGCTCTCAAAATTTGCCCGGAGCTTTAGTTGTTGCGGCGAAACCGAAACGTTTTGTGCGCTAAACCGGTTTAAAAGTTCGACTTCGAAACTCAGTCTGAGTCTGACACTGCACATAGACGAAAACAATATCAAATCCATAAGAAGAGAAAAATAAAGCCAAAATAAAAAAAAAAAAACAACAGAAATTTTTAATACAGCCGTTGGCTTTTTTATTTAAAATTTTCATTTGAAATTGAGCCACTCGATATGCATGAAGCTCTGAATAGGATTGGCATCTGTTGTTTGGTATTTGGAATTTGAATGCTGATGCTGATGCTGGCATATTTAAGATTAATCTTCATCTAATTATGAGGCTTTGTTTTTTAAATTAGAAGACACGGAAATTTTGGCCGCAGAACACTATTAATACTCTTAGCTAAGCTTTTGTCTTTGACCAATTTTGGTTAAAAGGTGGCTTTTGGACAATTTGTCATTTTGGAACTAGAACTGGTCTATTTGTAGTCATGTTCTAAGCCGAAGCGGTGATGGTGACCTCAAGTGGTCGGGTTGTATTGACCTTGCCCCCATACTCAGCCATGGCCACAGCATGCCCAATCGATGTTGATGTCGTGAGCGAGAAGAGCTGCATGAATCCTTACATATAAAGAGGAATGCGGCGGCTGTGGTTAGCTTTAGCTCTGGCTTTAGCTTCAGCTGTAGCTCTGCCTTGGTGTCAACATCAACAACATCAGCAACGACAACAACAACAACAGCAACAACAACAACAGCAACATCACGTTCGTGTTCTTGACTCTGTCGCCGCACGTACGCGGCTTTAACAACCAACTTACATAGCCGCCGATTAGCCAAGGCAACGTACAAAAGGCAACCCAAACATCCCGCCTCATGCTCTCAGATCCAGGCTTAAGAACAGGCCCCAAATGGGTACCCAGGGTCCAGGTCCAAGCCAAGCCGAAGCCAAAATGAGCTATCTTACTGCGCAAATCTTTCACTTCAGTTGGCCGTCGTCGTCGTCTTCGTCTTTTAAGGGCCTTCCAGCCATTCTCCAGCTTCAGCTCTGCATTTATCGCAAATGCATTGTGGCAGGCAGACCTCCGCCTTGGTTCTGGCCAACTGAGACTCAGCTCAGTTCAGTTGACTTCAGTTCAGGCTCCATCATCATCATCATCATCGTCATCGTTTCCATCTTCGTATTGGGTTTTGTTTCATGCTTCATGGCTAATGGGCCCAGGCTCTTACTCTTACTCGTGCAACTGAGACTGAGGCTGAGGCAGAGGCTCCACAGGTTGCCTGTCGAGTGTTGTTTGCAACATGTTGTCGTTGGGCGCCCTGGACTTGGACTTTGGGACCCACAGATACCTTCCTTTGGACACGTGTGCGTTGCTAAAACGTCCGCTCCGCTGCTCTCCTCTGCCTCTGCCTGCCGTCTGCCTACTTTATCTGCCCAAGTGGCATTCACTTTTCTTGTTGTTGTTGTTTCTGTTGTTTTAGTTGTAGCCTTTGTGCTTTATGCTTGGATTAAATTTAGCAAATCGAATGCGATGCGCTAATTGAAGTTGTTCTTCTACTTGTTGTTGGCGATGGTGTTGTTGCTGTTGTTGTTGTTGTTACTTTTAACAAAATGGCTGCCAACGATAATAATAACAACAACAATGTTCACAATCCACAAGCCATAACTTATATTGAGCACAAGCCACATATCGCAAATATTTATGCAAAAACGTATAACGAATGTGTAGCACCAAAACGAGTGTCAAATATTTGTATGCGTATTTATAAATCGTGAAATCATTAAGGGTATTCTGGCAATTTAAATTCATATTCTCATATAACATTTCAGAGCAATCGTTCGCACGAAATTCCATCAGACTTTGGCATTCCGCGTAGATATAGAAACGAAGCTAAGGTCTTACATTAAGAAGAACTAGTCGAATGCTTATCGCCTAAGCCACACGAAAAGCTTCTCCTGGATGTCTAGCTATCCAGCTTATTCTTATACACAAAAGAGGAGTGATTCATCCAAAAGAATCTACATAGCATCTATGATGCCTGACATTAGAGACAGCTTCACGCTGAGAGGATCTCAAGAACTCTATTCTCAATTCGAAGCTCTCTTACCACTGTGCATATAGAAATGCAAGCACAACTGGTGTGTAGTAATCATAATCTAAGCTAGTCAGGGGCTAAATACACCTTACGAGTTTTTTTTTTAGTAGATTCGATATGAAGCAAGAATTTCTCTCTTGAAAAATGACAATGATTCGTCTTGCCAGCCGATAACTAAGGACATTGTTTGCTTTATTGTATTTTATGATAATTATATTAGGTAATCCCCAGAGATCTAGAGAAATTAATGTGTGAAAAACATTTATAGCTACATTTGGACATTTGGATGCAAGAAAAATGCATGGCATGAACTCTCAAGCCACCTCAAAAAGGCTTCAAAAAGAAATCAATCTAGAAGTAGCCATCGAATTTGACCCTGTCTTCGTATTGAGATACACAAATAAACCTATAAATTTAAGTGTTTGCATTTCTCTAAATCTCTGAGGATTTCTATGACACGCCCCATTAAGGTACTTTGTATCGATATTATATTATTTCATACACTGTTAATATGCACTCAAAATGTACATAAGCTCTCCTAAGGAAGAACTTCAACTCCAATTCGACACTATGAGGGCTCTATTCTGGACACTCATGTGCATATTTGCCATATCCCACATAAATGGCCCAACTCTTTCTTCTTTATATATAAAATGGGTTGAAAGTCGATTTTCGTTGTATGACTTTAAGACTGGGATATACTACATAGATACTGCACCATCCCTTCTCTTATTTCAACTCTATTTAACACTTATTTATTCTCTGTTCGTTATATAGCGAAATGGCAAATTGATATAAAAATTTGGCAGGACTTCTCACATGTACAAATTTACTTCAAATAGAAAAATTTCCATTCATTTTTTTGATCAACAAACAATTTCGGCGTCTGCTCTACATGAAAATTTCATTTCAGAACAGTTTTCATTTATGGAAAATATGTTTTGGCTTACATCACATAGCGAATACCCATAATGTCAAATATTTTGGCGGGGCCAGGCAAATTCCAGAACGATAGCCTGACACTGTCCAAATGGCCAGAGCCGCCGGCCGCTTTACAAGACAGGGAGGCAGCTACAGTGCCAACAGTTGCCTCCGCTTGCCTCGCGCCGCCGCCGTCGTCTACAATAACAACAACAGCAACAAACACGCTCCCCAGAGACCCCGCTCATATTTCACACTTCACGACAAAGCGATTAAAGTCGCGCAAACAATCTGTTATTGGAGTTGTTGCAATTATGTTTACAAAGACATTTAAAAAGCCCCCCAACAACAACAGCAACACCAACAACAAGGGACATACACACATACACACACACACACACATTTAAAGCTCAAAACTCGAAACGACAGCGACTCCATCAGCGATGGCGCAGGCGCAGGCGGCGGGCAGTTTTTGGGTCTCTCGGACTGAAACGTGAGTCGTGCAGCAAAAGAAACAACAGCAACAATGAGTTTGCTTGGGCCTGGCAGACGACGATCGCGGCGACAATCAATAAAATACAAAAAAAGAAGCAAAAAAAAAGAAAGACTCGTACTTATGCAAAGACGCTGCCAAAGTCAAAAGACTCGAAGCGTCTGCGTCTGCCTTCAAATGTCGGCCTGTCTGTCTGCCTTCAAATGAAGCGCAATATTTGTATAGCGGGGTTAAAGTTAAAAACAATAAAAACCAACAACGTTTAACCATAAGCATAAAGCTCTCTGATTTTGTTGTCTGGCTTGTTTTTTCCCTTTGCCAATTAGCCAGGCTGTCAGTTGGTATTGGAATGTTTTGGGCCCTAAACGGGCAACAGAGCAACAAGTTTGTTCTAGCCGCAGTTGTAGATGATGGCTAAATGTGCCGCATCATGTTTTGATTTCGACGACAAAAGTTCTGGCAATTAACTCTAATGCTAAGCAGCTTTTAGGGTACCAAGTGACAAGCTGCGATTCTGCTGATGCTGAATACTGATGCTGATGAGGCACAAATCTGTGATCGATCTATTAATTTGGGAATCGGCATCAATGTGCCCATGAGTGCGAGCTTAAAGGCTGGTTACAAAAGGGCTGGCAAATCCAATTAAAGGGCTTAGGGGGTATGGCACAAGCGAGTTTCAAGACACGTGCTAAATATGGAGGGGAAAATTAGCTAAGAGATAAAGAGGAGTTTCAAAGAATTCGATATTTAGAATTTAAAATGTATGAAACAATAGGAAATGGTGAAGAGTCTTGAGAACATGTATAAATTAAGAAGGGAATATGGGAGCATTCCTACTAAGTATCCATTTGGCAGCTGGGAGAGACTTAGTGAACCAAGTGCCAGTCAGGTAATTATTATATTTTTAAGTCTATACAAACTTCAGAATACAACTTTCAGAACGTTATAGATGAGAACTTATTATCAGCCCTAGGACTTACTGTTCTGCTCCACAATAAGTTAATTTTTGCTGTTGTCCAACACATTCAGATTCTTGTCCAGGCATTTGGGCAGTGTGAGACCATTATATGATGGCACCATCTAGGTGTAAAGGTGGGTAGTTTCTTCTCCTTAAATCAAAGCTAGTATGACCAGTGACTCTATGTATTCAGTTGTCTGTGAAGAGGCATCGAAGCCACTGCACCTATTCAACTAGTGACTCAATGTATCTAGAGTTGTCCCTGAATTGTGACTTAAGGGTATCCTGAGGTAAGAAAGGTACTGTAGTGTGGTCGGCATGAGTAGCTTAAATTAGGCTTTCAACTAGTTGATAGCCATGTCGGCTGTGTAAAGGATTGACCCAGAAAATGCGGCCAGGCCGGACATCTCGACTCTCCATAGACTTAACTTGTAGGACCTCAAATGCCTTGAAAGTTTTTGTTGCTTTCATCTTGTGAAACTTTCTAGACTGCAAGTCAATATAAGATCCGTCGCTTTGATCTCTTATGTGATTGCAGCTTTTAAGACGGCATATGGTGGAATTCAACCGATTATACGTATACTTATTATGAGCTGAAGGTTTTCTTGAAATTAACATACATTATTTGATTATAATAAGCGTCAATCATGCTGTTCAAGGTAATTTTCTTGACCTTAATGGAACGGTTGGTACATAGATATTTGCAAGCTCTATTAACTTGGCCGAAAGTCTATATTTGAAAACATATTTTCATATTTCATATATACTTACTTATGTAGAACTCACATAGATCTCACCTAGCCTCTTGCTTTGTGCCAGAACTTGGCGCCAGAGTCGAGCCCATGCTGCTTTCAACTATTCAGCTGTCAAATAGTGCCAAACGCATCACACTGTTGCCCATTTCCCATTTCGTTGCGCATTATGGCCACTCGAGAACTGGGTACGTATATGGGTGTATGCATGTGTATGTGTGCTGGAACAAGAGCAAAACTCATGGCTTAGCCACGCTCGTATGCTTCATGGCCACTTCACATCAACAGACTCTTGAGCGCCCATGAGCCGATCTTTTGTTACTGTTAATCTGCGTGGCACTCGAAAGCAACGCCTCAGAGTTGAATAGAAGAAAATAAGTATAATCTTTTGCCAGTGTTGCCGAGAGTTGCAGCCAAGCGCAAAGTCATCTTGCTAGACCATGCAATGTTCGATGATGATGATTTCGACAGGCCAAGATCGGGCAACCTGTAAAGCAGCAGGAGTCAGCATCGCAGCCGCTTCGTCTCAAGGGTCGTCAAGGCATGGCTTTCTTTTGAAATTGAACATTGAGAGGGGGTACATAGGCATCGCCGTCGAGATCGGCATCGCAAACGTTCCTCTTCACATGGCCTTTTTTGTACGCTTCATCAAATATGTTATATGCCGAGGATTCGGTTTCTTACACCTTCGATACCTTTACCTTTACCTTTACCTGTTTGGAACTCTCGCTGAAGTTTCGTTGAAGTGCCATCAAGTGGTTGTGTGGAGTTCGTTGTCAGTTGCATGTTCTGATCTTCGATTTTGACAGATGATTTTGTACGGGTTGGCCTTTCTGTTGCTTTTGTCTTGTGGCTGGAAGTTTGATTGGGGTCTGCATAGACAGCTATTAATATGTTTGATTACAGACATCAATTTCAAGAGAAATGAAACGAAATGAAATGAATTGAGCATTGAAGATGCTACGCAAGCGGCAAACGATCAACGATCAAGATCAAATCGCATCATCTATCTAAGTTTGAAAGAGAGTTCGATGTATAGAAAGCATTAAGTAGACGAATGTGAGTTCGAATTCGAGTTGGAAAACACGAGAGTATTGAGCTCGTGTGGCTTTTTGGCCCGACTTGGCTAGCAAATTAAAAACGATTTTCAATTTAAAAGTATTTTCATGCTTTAAAACAATGCGCCACCGCGAAGAGCTGAGCGGGGCTATAGACAATGCAACGCCTCTTGAGTCCACAGCGTGGGATTGGGCTTCGGCTTCGGCTTCGTCTTGAAAGTCGCATTGCAGCAGCTGGGAGATTGCTGCTGCGCATTTCTTGTTGCTGGTCGTGGCTCATCCTTAAATCTTTTGTCTATGCAATCTGTATGAATATTTATGTTTTCTTTTTGGCCGTCGAAAAGGTCAAGACGGCTCTTTTGTTTCGAATGAAGTACTCGCATTGAGCCAGGCTTTTACCTGCCGAGTGCTGCTTACCTCGCGATCCCGCAGCGCACATGGCGCAGGCGTAAAAACCCCGATTTGTTGTGGGTTGCAAACAGGTGAAGAATTTATGTTACTTTGTTTCATCCACTCCTCTCCCAATTTCGTTCGCTCTCTCTCTCTCTCCCTCTCTCTCTTTAGAGCCACGAAAATCTGTTATAACAATGTTGACAACACTTTAAAAAACATCTTGGCCCAAAAGACAAAGCCAAAGCGCCGTGGCCCACGCAGGCCGCACA
Source organism: Hirtodrosophila duncani (assembly GCA_037043425.1). Lineage (NCBI taxonomy): Eukaryota > Metazoa > Arthropoda > Insecta > Diptera > Drosophilidae > Hirtodrosophila > Hirtodrosophila duncani. The sequence goes on along the minus strand of JBAMBM010000688.1, from coordinate 1,735,402 downwards.
CTCATACAGTTGCACAGATCAAGCCAAGAGGCGAATATCTGTGCTTATAAGGTAGGCAGCCAGAGCCAGCATTGCCCAAACACACTCACACACATACACACAGCAGCCATAGGTGAGAGAGCAAACGCAACAGTTGAGGTTGAGCATTAGCAGCAAAGAGAGCGAGCAGTTTTCTTACCTGAGCTATGGTGGCGGCAACTGTTTTGTTGAATTCGCCGCAACATTCATGGGAATTTGGGTTTATATATTCGGTATATCATACTTTGAGATCGTGTGGTGTTTATAGCGAATTCTTAATACCCTACACTAGATATACAAGAAATAAAAGAAACTTATTGAACGTCTAAAAATTAAAAAAATAATAGTTAAAAAATGCTGCAAAAATATATGGATATATTCTATTGAAAACTATTGAAACTTGAAATCAATTGAGGACCCTTCGCGTGTATAAGCTATAGAAAACATTGGGGATTGAGAATAAACACAAATGTTATATGGAAACTGGGATTCTTATCAATGAAATTTCAAAAAATGTTATTAGGATTAAGATACTTTTAAGTTGAGACTGCATATTTCATGAAATACTTTATTGGCAAACTATAAACTGAATTGTGATTGATTTTCTGATGAATATAGTTGCCAAAGAGTCTTTACTTTCTATCTCGCCTTTAACTTCTACAATCATTCTCAAGATCATATCATATCATATCACTAACAGTTAGAGATCATCCATTAACAGTGTAGGATATACAAATGCAACTCTAGTTTGCTTCACTTTTCATGGCTTCAAATTACGCTGACTTTTCCAAACTGTTGCCTCTGTCGCATTTCACGTTTACCTGTAGAGCTAGGAGCTCTCCAAATGTCTGCCTGTCCATCTGTCCATCTGTATGACTCTCTTGGCTGCGTCTATGAGTCTGTAGGTGTGTGTGTGTGTTGGTGTCTTTAAACCATTGCGGTGCAGCTGCGCTCCCTATACAGACCTAGTATAGCCATAGCCATGGGCAGCATTTCTTTGCCTTTACCTTTGCTTTACTTGAATTTGGCCTGATCTGTGGACTGAGATTGCTGTTGCTGCCGCTCACCTTTTACCATCAACTACACGAACAATTTACCTTACCTGTATTCTTGACTGTTCGCTCTGTACCTAACTCGCCGCATTGTTGTTGCTGTTGCTGGTGGTGTTGTTATTGTTTTTGTATATATTTTGTTATTGTATGGGTGTGCTCGCTCTTCGCTCAGCTCTGTGACTGTTTGCGGCTTTGAGTTTTTAGCGCTTCAGCCTCAGCTTCGACAACGGTTTCAGTTTCGAATTTAATGTTACGCTGCGCAGACGCGAATCGCTCAAGGATAAGGATATACGAGAGCACACATATGTGTATATGGCCAATGCAAATAGCGTTCATGTTCGCTTCAGCTGAAATTCGCGTTTGCTAATCAAATCATACTTGTACCAAATATCTAGAAAATTGACGGGGACGGGCCTTGATTTGGTAGCGTAATCGAAGTGTTTAGCAAGTGTCTGTGGAAAGGCAGAAACAAGTGTTTGAATATTTTGTGAATTCATTGCTAATTGGAGGCGGCCCAAATAAAAAATAAAGTCATGAGGGTTTAGCTGTATGTGCTGAGTGCCTGCGTGTATGTGTCTGCCAGTTGAGATGTGCAAAATAATAATAACAACAACAATAGCAGGCAGAATTTAAAGTGTTGCGCCTGCGCCTGCGCGCCTTAACCTCAAAAGTTGTCGCGACTTCAGCTCGAGCTCGAAAACCGAACGCTGAAAATAGCCAACAAAAAGCCTTCGTTCGACTTGCGTTGTGCTTTAAGCAATGTGAAACTGGTTCCTACACAAAAAAGAAACACAAACACACACACATTCACCACTACAGAAACATACACACATAAATTGCAACGGCACCAGCAACAACAAAACAGCAGCAACAACAAAAAACGCAGTGAAAAGAGTCAAATTTTACGGAAAAAAGTTTTTATTTTTGGCACGCAAAGCTGACAAAGCAAAAGCCACAAAAAAAAAGACTTTAAACTGTCCAGAAAAGTGTTAAAAATTGTTGTTCCAACGAAATATTATTAAAAGCAACAACAACGCCAGCACCAGCAACCATATGACGTCACTGCATCACCTACAGGCCTAAGCTTGAGCTAGCAAGGATATAGAATTTGCTAGGCGCCTCCAATTGTCACGGAGATGCGTACAATCAAGTTCTTGCGCAGCAGACGGGGCCTTTGCCTGCCATTGCTGCTGCTGCTATTGACGCACTGCATCTGCATTTGGCCAGCCACGGCGGCGAAGAATTATCCGCGCCAGAATGGCAAACAGAGAAATCAGGATGCCAATTTTTATGCCAATCGTAGCAATAACCAGCAAAAAAGGAACAATCATGCGCTTATCCCAGCCGAACGTTCGGTTGGAAACATCGGCGGTGGCAGCAGCAGCATCAGCGGCAGCAGCTCCTCCAATGAGGACGGCAACCACTCGGAGTTCGTGAAGGGCAAAAGTAAGTCTTTGAGTCTGCATTTATGGTCTTCAGTCTTCGTCAGCGGAGCCGCTACATCCATCATAATGTGCTTTGTGCTTATGGAGATTTGCGTGCCCATATATCATAATCATATAAGCATTCCCCCTGGCCCCGCCGCAACTCGGTTAACAAAAACCAAAAGCCAAATATTGTATGCACTTACATATATCATATCTGGAGTTTAGGGTTCTTATCTTATCGTTGGTGGACGTGTGCATGGTGCATGTTTGCTCAGTGGTTGCAGTGCAGCATATTGTTTTGGATGTTTTGTCTGCTTTTTGTGTGCGTGTTGTTTTTTGGGTTATGATTTTTACCTGGTCCTCAGCTGGCGTCCCTCACCTATTGACTTGGCGCTGCCCCTGGGCAGCTATAAGAATTTTTTGACTATACATGAACTTATCTGGCCTGGTCGAGCTACCATTATCAACCCTGTTCGACAAATACAAGTATCAGCTATATGTATTTAGGTATATATATATATATATATGTATATATATGTTCCTATATAAATGTCTTTACTTTATGTTAGATTTGTTTTGGTAGGCATTTCGTAATGTTTAACAAGTTACACTTTTAGTGCCTTGGACTTTGGGGTTGCGCATACGCCTCGTATGCTTTGCTTTGCTCTGTATTTCCCCCAGTGTCAGCAATGGACCGAGGGCGACAGCGCGGCACAGTTTCCAGCGAAAATGGCAAACAAAATGTGTTGACAATGCAATTTTCAGCTTAGCAAATTGAAAATTTAATAAGAATTCGTACTTTCATATATATGCATACGAAAGTGTGTGTGTGTGTGAGTGTACGTGTGTGTATCGCTTATACCAATTTTAAGCACTCACATATATTTTGTAAGCCAAAAATTAATGAGCAAAATTGCGCGCTTGTACATTTGTTTGCGTGATACTTTGAGGCAAATATTTGCCTTTGGCAGGCAAATAAAACACTCACATATTCGAACAAATATACACACACACACACACACACACATACACATACATTAGTGCCGACTAGCTCCAATGCTATATTGATATTCACTGATCTTGTAGCTGCAAATTAATAAATGTGGTCACAATTGTGCAAATATTGATAGTAAAACTTGGGGTCTGTTTCTCTATAATGCCATTAGCAATTTGTGTGATATATGTGCTTGTGTGTGTGTGTGCCGGATATGGCTAGATAAGAATAGGCTATAAAATGCAAATTATGAAACGATAAGGAAACACTCCGACTTACTGGAACTGTGAAACCCCTGGTGGCATACATCCGAATTAAACAATCCGTTTCAGTTTTAGAGTTGCCAGCTGCTTGAGCTTATGGGCCTCGGCTAGTTGTGTTTCAGTTGCTTAACCATGTTTCCGATAGATTGCAAAGCCGCCCGACTTTCTGTTATTTAATTATTTATTTTATGACAAGCACAGCTGCGACAAATATGCAAATAAATGCAAAAAAAAAATCAATAAAGAACTATGGCTAGGAAGAAGAAGTTGCACGTGCATGTTTGTATATGCGGAGTGTGATAAGGGGAACTGCTTGGGACATGCTTAAAAAACAATGACAATTATTGTAAGCTGAAAAAATATGTTATTCTTCCTTTTTACGATTTTTAACTTTCCTATCTGAGTCCTCACTTCTTTATCATTTAGGTGATACAGGCTCAAGCTTACTCAATCATTATATCTATGTAAATATATGTAATACTCTCGTGGGAAATATTATTTCTGATCATAATATTATAATAATACGAGACCTTAGAAGTAAGCAAAGCCCTAAAAGCAATACGAGACTTCCTCTCAAATTCGATAAGAAGTTCCCAAGAGTACCCATTCTCCAAAAGTGCCACCGAAATTGAAACCAATAAGGAGCGACATAGCCTAATTAACTTTTTTGAACATGCTGATGAAAAATTTATATATTTTAAGCGATCGAAAATGAATTATGCTAAGCGTTACTCCTCTTATTGAATTGTGCACTTTGAACAATTCCATTTATAGCTTCATTTGTTTAGTTTTCTTAGAAGATACTGGAAACATTCAATTTTCCGATATCTTCGTACCGAGGTACAAAAACGAACTTATAAATTGTAGGAGAGAGATTTTCGCTACAGCCCACAATAAGTATAATGGAAAATGATTTATTTCTAATGTGATTATGCGGATCATATTTCATTGCAAGTTCTTGTGATTTTATGGCTTCATGATCATCCACACTTGCATTTCATTAGGAGATAAGGATTACTGAATTGCTAGTCTTAGCTGTAGCAAGAAACCGAATTACTCCAAACTGTTCAACAAAATTCTAAATTGCATAGCAATAGTGTCCACAGATACCGGAAATCCATATCTGAGCTCTAATAATTAGGAGTAGTTTTGATCACATTCGCTCCATATAATACACCCTTCAAGTTGAACACCTCTTGGCACTTCATCAAGGTCAGGGAGTACATATATCCCATGCCCAATGAGGTGTAAGAATTGTGCAAATGCAGCCTGCAACCTCCATACCATGAAGCTGCTCTGCGTTCTGTTAACGCATTGCCACCTCTTCGATTCCCTGCATCTTAGCAGAATCTGTGCTGCCCAGCAATCAGGACAGGTTCGAGGAATTAACCATGCTACTTCTACACAAGCTGTAAACCACCTCCACATCGAACATCTTTGTAGTAATTTGGGCGTTTTCATTTGTAAATCCTTAAAATTTAGTGTAGCTTTCTTCGAGAATGTAGAAAAAATTGAAAGGCTACTAGAAACATCGGCATTCAATCAGCAGACGCTTTGGCTTGACATTCAAAGTGAATCTAGTAAACTTTACCTCTATTTTCGTACAAAGATACACAACTTAACCTATACAATTATTGAATCTGATTAATGGAATCACTATTTATACCGTTTGCACAAAAATCAGGATTCTGATAAACCGCGACTTACAAAGTTGTGGGGATATTCGTGTTGGTAAAACACCATTTCATTCACACTGGATTTTTGCTTTCACTCATATAGTCACTCATATACCTACAACCTTACCTTATAAATAAAGAATGCTTTATAAATATAAACTTGATGGAATTTCTCAGATTTGCCTTTAGCAATTAATAACATGTGGTCATTGTTGATTAATAATTTTAATTTTAATCCGAATTTCTATAAACAAAAACATCTAATTTCTTAGCTAATGCAAATCGTTACCAAGTACAGATGCTTCCAGGAATTCTGTAGAAATATTTTGAAAATAATTCTATTCTTTAATTTCTTACAACTTTAATGGCTAAAAGTAAAAATCGTTGGGGAAAGTTTTCTAAAATTTGTATATAACTTAATTTAAGTAGACAATTTTGTGGTTTGACCAAACATTCCAAAACTTCAATTTTCGGCTACACACACACATATCTATATAGCTACATAGGAATATGCAAGCCTGCATGTGTGTGTATGTGCTAGAAAAACGGCATTCCATAGTGCGCTTTGCCTCATGCCACAGCCACATAGAGTCGCAACAGCAACAGCAGCAGCAGCAGCAGCAGCCACAGCATCCAGTCTCCATTCTCTAATTCCTAAGCTTCCCCCCGCTATTTTCTTCCTCTTAGCCAACAAAATGGTGTAAGCTCTGGCTAATTACAGCTTCAGGCACGCGCTGTCTGCATTTGTATGTGTTTGTGCGCATGTGTGAGCGTGGCTTATGTTAGTGTGTACTTACTTACACACTTGTGTGTGTGTATATGTGTGTGTGACTGTATATGGCTACTTTGCATAGCATTTTCTATAATTTTTTCTGATTAAGCCATCATTTTCAATTGCTAAAACGCAAGCAACAAATATAAACTGTCCAATGCAATAGCTCGCTGAGTTGGCTTGAACTTTAAGGCCTGGGCTAAAAGTGTGTGTGTGTGTGTGTGTGTGTGTTTGTGGTGTTGTTGCTGTTGTTGCAATATTCGTAATGTTGCATTTACTTTTAGCCAACAATCTTACAACAACAACAACAACAGCAGCAAAAACAACAGCAATTATTGTGCCAAGCACTCTAGAGTCTAGATCCTATACAAAAATACTGGTTTTTGAAAACCCACACAGATATAGACGGCGATGGCTGGCTGCTGCTGCGACTGCGTGCCTTCGCTCTCCATATTCTCTCTCTGTCTTCCTCTATGTGCCTCTTTGGCTGTGTATTTTGGCTTAGCTTGATTGTTTTTTAAGAGCTGCACACACATTTACTCATTTTACGACACTTTTTCCTTTACAACTTGGCTTGGTTTTTCGCTGTTTTGCTTTTTTATTATTATTTTTATTGCCTTGCCTGAACTTTGGGTGTCGTTTTCCAAGCACAACAGAAACTGGGCTTGGATCTTGGTTTTGGGTCGAGTCTCTTTGCGTTGTGTGTATAAATGTGGGCGATTCGATTTCAAAAACACGGCAGCAACAGAATAAGTACTGCAGCTTCCGCGCAGTCGCAGCCCACGATTGTTGTTTTTGTTGTTGTAGATGCTTTTGTTGCTGTTCTTATGCCTAAAAATAGATGCGACAATTTTCTAAAGACACAACCAAAAATGGCGCCAGGGCGTGCGCTCATTAAAACTGAGTTCCAACTGACTTCAGCTGGACAAAGGGTTAGGTTAGGGTTTGGCTCTTGGCGCAAGGAATGGCATATCAAAGGCTGTAAACTTGAGAGCCACAGTCTCAGTCTCAGCCCCTGCTTGGGCTTATCTAATCCAAGCATTGATGTGGCTGTTGTTGCCACAGAAGTTGTTGTTGCTGCTGCTGTTGTCGTGAGGCACGACCTGCGCCCAATTGTTGTACGAAACTAATAGAACGCGCCTCGACCAACCTAACTAACAGCAAATAGCAACACTCAGAAAAAAAGATGAGGGGAATTTTGCACAATTGGAATTCACCTTGGATTCCAGTTTTTGATATGAGATTGAGTTGTTAAGCAGCAAGACTTCTGACGATAAACTTCGTCAGTTCTTGAAATAGTCTGTAAAGTCAGCCTAAGCTTAAATTTTTGGTTTTTGTTATCAATTTTCTGCTGTTGGAATCCGGAATCCGACGGATTCCTAAAGTATTTCATTGACAGCTGGTGAACTTCTTTAGTGTAGTAATGATGTGCTAGCCGACTCGGGATCAAGGCCTTGCCATCATCTATATGAAAGTAAAGAAGGTCGCCAAATACCACACTCATATTAATAATTATAAGTTCATAAGTTAAACATACTTTGTAGATATTTAAGGCATACAGAATTTCAATTAAAGCATTAATTCTAACTCAAAATATGTGTTCCACTCGAAGCGATCTACTTTAAAAGTCTTTTTAGACATGGCAGCTTTGCTGGAAATGATTACAAATATTTTCAAAATGATTCTGCTCTGCTTTTTTGAAGTGTAGAATCTGACGATCAGCGACCAGCTACGACCCCATACCGATTCTCATGGCTGCTGCTGCTGTTGCATCGCATCTTCTGTTGTGTTTGTGTGTATGTATATATGAGTGTGTCTGTGTGTGTGTGTATCTATGTGGCCTTTTGTTTTGTATTTATCAGAGCTTTGTTGTTGTTTTGTGCTGTTTGTCTGACCATTGCAAATTTGTTATGCCAAGTTGAAGATGCGCTTGCAGCGTTTTCTGGCTAAGATTGTGCGCTTGCGCCTTGCCGCGCTCCTCGTCTCTCTACTCACCTCTCTACTTTAATCTCTGGCTCGTTGCGCTTATTTGCCTTTATCTTCGTGACAAGCATAGAATCAACAACAGCCAACAACAACAACATGTAAAGAAAGTTGCCTTGCCAGCATTCTGCAGTAAAAATTGCAAAATCCGCGCACGTAAGCATCGGCTAAGCCCGGCCAAGCTCTGCCTCTTCGATTGGTGGTGTTCGGTGGTTAGTGGTTGTACATAATGAGCTGCATATGTGTGTGCGTGTGTGTGCTTTAATGGCCGCTTAAATGAATTTATTAAGCGCTTTACACAATTTCATTGCAAATGGACGCGTGCCGACTGAATTGTCGCAAAACAGTTATGAATTATTTATATATTTATTTATGCTGCTGTTGCAGACGCTAGACAACAGTCTACAAGGCAGTTGCCGCCACTATAATCTATGACACCTTGCTGTTGGCCAGAAGCCAAAGACTGAAGGGGGAAACAGTCAGGCTGTCAGACAGTCACACACTCAGGCTGCATCTGCATACATATTGGCAAGGAGACTTTCACCAGGTCTTCTGCGGTTGCCTCTAAGAGATCAATGTACTTGTTCAATCAATTTTAGCCACCGCTCAAAGCATCATCAGCATCATCATTATCATCATCATGATCAACACTCTACCCCATCATCATCATCATCATCATCAGCATCATCATCATGATCAGCATCATCGTATATTTTTCGTCATTCTCAATCGTATAACGGCGACGCCTTATAATTTGATCGAATCTCCCCCCGCCCCCTTTTCTACATCGAATTGAGCAAACAGACAACGAAAAAAACAAAGCATGCTTAATGCCCTTTTAAATCTTTTGTTATTTTACAACAAAATCTATGCCTTAAAGACCCGCAGGCGCAAAAACATACACGAAAATATGTTGGTCGAAGAAGAAGACTGGCAGCAGCGGCGGCAGCATCGAGCATCCACATCCAGCCAAGGCCCAGCTATCCATCCAGATGGTCGACGAGCTGCTGCCTGTTGCCTCTTGTTTGGTTTTCGGTTTCGGGCCATGAGTTAAAAATCTTTTCCACGAAATGAAAATACACACAAAAATATACCAAGACTAACACAGGGACAAAGCAGCGTGCTCGGGGGACGAGTGGAGAGAAAGAGGAGAGGCACTTCAAAACGTGAGCAACAATAACAGCAACAACAACAAACCTCAGAACCGGCTGAGCGAGTCTCGGTCTCGAGAATATCTCTGTTCTGGGCCTGCAGCCGCAGGGAGCGTGCAAGAGCAAAAGAGAGAGAAAGAGGGGCAGCAGGGGCATTGGTAAACGTCAAGAACGTTTGCGGCCAACAGCTAGAAAACTCCAAGTCTAAAGTCTAAAACTGAAACTCTGCAGATTTAGATGGGGAAAAGGGAGTGAGTGGGTTGTGGAAAGGCAAGGGAGGGAGAGAGGCAGCTGCTGCAGCATTCAAATCGATTATGCAGCTCCATGGAAAAATGGCTTTCAACTGCTGTAGCTTCAGCCTTTTCACCAAATAGAAATAATCATACGTAAACTGCTGTTGCCAGAAGAAACGTAGAAAAAAGAGTTGTACAAATCGATGCTGCGGCTGAGTGGTTGAAAAACAACACGGAGAAGAAGAAAGAAGAAACAATATTTAGAAAGTCAGCAAAGCGCTTGGAATGCGGTTGGGCTATTAATCAGTACGTCAGCGTCAGCAAGAAGGGGTGTAAGGGTAGCCATAGCCTATACATAGTTGAGGCTGAGACTGAGACTGAGGCTAAGTCGCATGTGTTGATGGCTGCTTGGCTTACATACAAATACCACAATCGATAAACATTGCCGTGTCTGAGTTTGCATGTGTGTGTGATTAATCTGGATGCCGAAGTTCGTTGCCTAAGTCTTTTGTTTTAATGAGCACATCATGAATTATGACTTGACTTTGATTTGTGCTGTGCTTTGCTTTGCTTTGACTGACTCTCTTGCTCTTGCTCCGCTCATTAGCATCGCCATACTTAGCCTAAGGATTACAAATTAGCCTTTTTGCATCAGACAAACACACACACACACACTTATATATGTAGACATAAAAAGGAGCGGCGGGCGTGTCGCTGAGCCAAAAGAAAAATCGCATATGCCCCGCACATTTAACAAGAAACGACAACGCGACTTGAATCGACATCGACTTGGACTGGCTCTGCCTGGATTTGCCTGGCAGGGAAGCTGAGCTGAGTCTGAGTCGCCATCGCCCGTTCGTGGCTTAAGTTTCAGGCAGGCGAACAACATGAAAAACACTGCTGATAAATTGTGCGCGATAAAGCTGAAGTCGCCATCGCCAGCCGTAGCCGAGGCTTGAAAAGGGTTCGTGATGTCGTTCGGTATGAGAAATGAAACGGGCCAACACACAGATATACCATCGTACACTGCCCAGCGGCAGCATCGTGAGCATCATCGTCATCATCATCTTCATCATGAACAGCAGAATACAAAGCTTAAGAATTTGTACGAAAAATTTTTGCGCTTCGATTTGCTAGCCGCTTTTGATCAGTACCAGTCCTGGGTCGTTCATGTACTCACGTCCGAATCCCAGTCCCAGTCCCAGTCCCAATCGCAGCCTCACCTTTAGCTGCTGTCGTTAGCGAGTTATTTTCTTTTCATGTGGAATGCATGCGGCGCATAACTGCAGGCATTTATTTAACTTTAACTTTTTCTTTCCCAGACCCAAAAGAGTCGCAAAGAATTTCTGTTTTTGGCGACAAAAATATTTCTGCTTGTTCATAATTATTGTCATTTCCAAGAAGCCAAAAACGTATAAGATCAATAAAAATGCGCAATATTTATGGGCTAACGATTCTTTCTTTGTTGTCTCCGTTTCTGATAATTAGCTGAGCACACGGACAATCGGGTGGGTTGACCCCATCAGCATTAGCATTAGCATGTAGGCCGAGCCAAAGGCAGGGACAGTACCAGAGTGGGTGTTACTGACACATGGCACACTTTTCCGGCCCACACGTTAGATGGGAAATGGAAGCTGTGCTGTGCATTTGGAGCTACCCACGTGTGGCCCTTTAGAAAAGGTTTTATGCCATGCAAATCAATAAAGTGGTCGCCAGCCAGCAAGAAGTTGAGTAAGAAACAAAAAATATGAAGGCGAAGAAGATGTTACGAGAGACTAGGCATAGGCAGCGGCTAAAACAGGTCGCTGACTAATGATAACACGGCAACAGCCAAAACACCGAAACAACAACAGCAACAACGACACAATTTTCCTGTCTGGGTTGTGTCTGCGTGGGCTGCTAATTATTGAAAACGCCAACTGAAGGCAATGGCAAGACTGAGTCTGAGGCTGAGACTGAGACTGAGGCTGAAGCTGGAACTCAGGCTGCCAGACGCCCACCTGATTATCAACGCTTATGTTATTGTTGTTGCTGTTGTTGATGTTGTTGTTATTGTTTTTATTGTTGTTTCCATTTCATTGCTTCCGAGCAACAATAATATATTTAAAGATTTGAGCAACAAACTTGCCAACAGCACACAAATACATCTCTCTAAATATCGTTTCTATCTCCTTTACGCTCCCTCTATCTCTCTTTCTCTCTATCAAATGGTATTTCCGTTAATAAAACGAAGTGAAATTAATTTCTTAACATTTGCATTTGATTTGTACACACATAATTTAACACCTACCTGCTTTGTTGGACATTTGTGGGGGACGCAAATGCGTCCAATGATAATTAGACACAGCAAACAATATCCAAAACAAAGCAAAACTGACAGAAAGAAAGCCACAGCTGTTGACGTTTTTATAGATTGAAAAACTCCTGGAGCAGACAATACATTTACTATATCTATCGATAACACCCACTTAGTGACTAGGCATAACCCACGCCTATAAACTCTAAATTATCTCTTGGCTAACATTACCAACATTTTCTGCATTTACAGTTTGCATTGGCACCAAATCTCGCCTGTCCGTGCCCTCAAATCGGGAGCATCATTATCGTAATCTGCGCGATCGGTATACCAATTGCACCTACGTTGATGGCAACTTGGAGCTGACTTGGCTGCAAGATCCCACTTTGGATTTGAGCTTTCTCAATCAGATACAGGAGGTAACGGGCTATATACTCATCAGTCATGTGGATGTCACCAGAGTGGTATTCCCAAAGTAAGTTCCATTATAAACAGAATCCTTCAGAGTTTAACTAACTCCACTTCTTTTCGAACAGACTGCAAATCATTCGTGGACGCACATTGTTCAGTCTGAACACGGACGATGAGAAGTATGCCCTGTTCGCCACGTACTCGAAGATGTATACGCTGGAGATGCCCGCATTGAGGGAAATACTTCAGGGCTGGGTGGGCTTCTTCAATAACTACAATCTATGCCACACCCGCACCATTAATTGGCGCGAGATTCTGTCTGGGACCAATGCCAACTACAGCTACACATATAACTTTACGGCAGCGGAGCGGGTGTGCCCCAAGTGCCACGAGTCCTGCAGGGAGGGCTGCTGGGGCGAGGGGGCTCACAACTGCCAGAAGTTCAGCAAGAATACCTGTTCGCCGCAGTGTGCCGCAGGCAGATGCTATGGTCCGCGACCCAGGGAGTGCTGTCACCTCTTCTGCGCCGGCGGCTGCACAGGACCCACGCAAAAGGATTGCATTGCCTGTAAGAACTTCTTCGACGACGGCGTCTGCAAGGAGGAGTGCCCGCCCATGCGCAAATATAATCCAACGAACTACATTCTGGAGACGAATCCGGAGGGCAAGTATGCATATGGTGCCACCTGTGTGAAACAGTGCCCCGGACATTTGCTCAAGGATAACGGAGCGTGTGTGCGCAGCTGCCCCTCGGACAAGATGGCCAAAGATGGCGAATGTGTGCCTTGCAATGGACCTTGTCCCAAGACCTGCCCTGGCGTGGATGTGCTCCACTCGGGCAACATTGATTCCTTCCGCAACTGCACCGTCATCGAGGGAAACATTGCTGTTCTGGACCAGAGCTTCACCGGCTTCCAGGATGTGCATAAGAACTACTCTCTGGGTCCACGCTTTATACCCCTGCATCCGGATCGATTGGAGGTGTTTTCCACCGTTAAGGAAATCACCGGCTATCTCAACATCGAGGGACAACATCCTTACTTTAAGAATCTGTCCTATTTCCGCAATCTGGAGGTCATCCATGGTCGCCAGCTGATGGAAAGCTTCTTCGCCGCCTTGTCCATAGTGAAGTCCTCCCTGAACAGCCTGGAGCTGCGCAATCTAAAGCAAATAAGCGCGGGCAGTGTTGTCATCCAGTTCAACAGTCAGCTATGTTACGTGGAAAATATAAACTGGTCCGCCGTACAAAAGTCGGATGATCAGAAGCAGTACGTCGATGGGAATCTCAACAACTTGGAATGCCGTAAGTATATTGAATATAGAAAACTCTTTGTTGTGGCATCCATCTCACCCCGCCACTTGTTGCCCTTACAGGAAAGGCGAGTCGGGTGTGCTCGGATCAGTGCAATCAAGATGGCTGCTGGGGAGCTGGACCGGATCAGTGTCTCAACTGCAAGAATTTCATCTACAATGGCACCTGCATATCGGATTGTCGCAATATTTCCAAGTAAGTCCAAGCAAGCGATAGCTGATCTTTCCCCAAAATTCATATCCTTCCTATTATGTCCGCTTCCTCTTCATCTAATCCAATGTTATATATATATATATATTTGGTATTTACAACACTTCCTTTTCATCTAATCCATTGCAGCGCCTACCAATTCGATTCGAAAACCTGCATGATGTGTCATCCGGAATGTCGCACATGCTCGGGACCTGGACCTGGCGCTGATCATTGCGACACGTGCGTCCACGTAAGAGACGAGCAGTTCTGTGTGGCCGTCTGTCCCGACGATAAGTACAATGACAATGGGATCTGCCGCAAGTGCCACGAGACCTGCGAAGGTTGCACGGGTCCCAAGGATACGATCGGACACGGTGCCTGCAAGACCTGCAATCTGGCTATTATCAACAACGATGCCACTGTAGAGCGTTGCCTGCGGAAGGACGACAAATGCCCGGATGGCTACTACTGGGAGTATGTGCATCCGCAGGAGCAGGGCTCGCTGAAACCGCTGGCTGGCAAAGCCATCTGTCGCAAATGTCATCCGCGATGTGAGTTGTGCACCAACTATGGCTTCCATGAGCAGGTGTGTTCCAAGTGTGCCGGCTACAAGCGGCGAGAGCAATGCGAGGACGAGTGCCCGGCCGACCACTATGTGGACGAAGAGAAACGTGAGTGCTTCGAATGTCATCCGGAGTGCAAGGGCTGCACGGGACCTGGCTTGGAGGACTGTCTTTCTTGCCGCAACTTCAAGGTCTTTGCCGAAACCGAAGGCGGTCTGTATGACAACTCCACCGAATTCAACTGCACTTCCAAGTGCCCGTCAACTGTGCCGCATGTCAACTATCAGTCGCTTATCTTTGGGCCCTACTGTGTCGCAACTCCTCCCAGAGGATCGAAGCTGGCGGCTGGCCTGGACGTCAACATAATAGTGATCATAATTGTAGGCGTTCTCATTCCCATAGTTCTCGGACTGTGCGTGTTCACCTACATCTATCGACAAAAGCAGAAGGCTAAGAAGGAGACTGTGAAAATGACCATGGCCCTGTCCGGATGCGAGGACTCGGAGCCGCTGCGACCCTCCAATATTGGTGCAAATCTCTGCAAGCTGCGCATTGTGAAGGATGCTGAATTGCGTAAAGGCGGCGTCCTCGGCATGGGTGCCTTTGGTCGGGTCTTCAAGGGTGTCTGGGTGCCTGAGGGCGAGAACGTCAAGATTCCAGTGGCCATCAAGGAGCTACTGAAGTCATCAGGCGCTGAGTCCAGTGACGAATTCTTGCGTGAGGCCTACATTATGGCCTCTGTGGAGCATCCCAATCTGCTGAAGCTGCTGGCCGTTTGCATGTCCTCGCAGATGATGCTAATCACCCAACTGATGCCGCTGGGTTGCCTGCTCGACTATGTGCGGAACAATCGCGACAAGATCGGCTCCAAGGCGCTGCTTAATTGGTCAACGCAGATAGCCAGGGGCATGACCTATCTTGAGGAGAAGCGTCTCGTTCATCGCGATCTCGCTGCCCGCAATGTTCTTGTGCAGACGCCTTCGCTGGTGAAGATCACGGACTTTGGCCTAGCCAAGTTGCTGAGCAGCGACTCCAACGAGTATAAGGCGGCTGGCGGTAAGATGCCCATAAAGTGGTTGGCCCTGGAGTGTATCAGGAATCGTGTGTTCACTAGCAAATCGGATGTGTGGGCCTTTGGGGTGACCATCTGGGAGTTGCTGACATTTGGTATGCGACCGCACGAGAATATACCGGCGAAGGATATACCCGATCTCATAGAGGTCGGTCTGAAGCTTGAGCAGCCGGAGATCTGTTCGCTGGATATTTACTGCACCCTGCTCTCTTGCTGGCATCTGGATGCCGCCATGCGTCCCACCTTTAAGCAACTGAGCACGGTCTTTGCGGAATTCGCCCGTGATCCGGGTCGATATTTGGTCATACCCGGAGACAAGTTCACTCGCCTGCCTGCCTACACCAGTCAGGACGAAAAGGATCTCATACGCAAGCTGGCACCGACCACCGATGGCTCTGAGACCATGGTGGAGGCGGATGACTACCTGCAGCCAAAGACGGCACCGGGTCCCAGCCATCGTACTGATGGCACCGATGAGATACCAAAGCTCAATCGATACTGCAAGGATCCAAGCAATAAGAACTCTAACAGCGGCGGCATTGGCGGCGATGATGAGACCGACTCCAATGCCCGCGAGGTGGGCGTGGGAAATCTGCGACTCGATTTGCCAGTTGACGAGGACGATTATTTGATGCCCACCGGACAGGGAGCTACGGGCGTGCCCACAAACGCTAACAACAACAACAACAGCAACAATCCCAACCACAACAATATGGCCGGCGGTCCCACAACGGCTGGCTATATGGATCTCATTGGGGTGCCCGTCAGCGTGGACAACCCCGAGTACTTGCTAAACGCCCAGACACTGGGCGTCGGTGAGGCGCCCATTCCCACGCAGACCATTGGCATACCCGTTATGGGAGTGTCGGGAACACTCAATCTGGAGGTCAAAGTGCCGATGCCCGCAGGCAGCAGCGAGCCAACCAGTTCCGATCACGAGTACTACAACGACACCCAGCGAGAGCTGCAGCCGCTGCATCGGAATCGTAATACCGAGACGCGGGTGTAATCGAGTCACCGCTCGCCCACTGCCAAAAAGAAACACAAGGAATATCTTGCCAAGTACCCAAGTGCCTTTCAAGCCATCGCCATGCGGATGCAGATGCTCGTGACGTGCCTTTTGTATGCTGTTATCATGGATAGAGCCCAAGCCCCCCATCTAGCCCTTAGTCCTAGAATAGAAGTGTGTACATTACTACCGATATTACTCTCTCTTTAGCGTACTTAGCCAGCCCCCCGCTCGCTCTAAGTGTGTATTATAGACATATATGTTGTGTAGCTTCTTCTTATTCTTCTGTCTTGTGTATACTTATCTATCCTGACCTGAAACCCTAAGCCTAATCCTAAGCGATAGTCTATAGTAGTCAGTAGCCAGAAGTCGTCGCAGTCCTGCGCTTGTAGATTTCATGTAATTACGAGAACAAAACACCGATAGTGCATTTCTTAAGCGCCTCCTGCCAATGGACACCACACGGTCACGGTCAATCCGGCTGAAGCGGTCTTTTTCCGGCGGCGGGCGCACACACCCTATGCTATAAATCTACTTCTAGTTCATATATTGCGGACAATCGCAGTTGCACCAACAACAACAACAACAACAACAACAATATCGTATACTTAGCACTTAGCGACTAATTTCCAACTGTGATATAATTTCTAGGTAATATCTTTATAAGAAAATTGTAATTGAACAAACTCGAACGACTTGATACCAATTTCTATATATATATATATATATCTAACTATATAATGTGAATTGAAAACGTTTTTTTTTTCATAAATATATTCTATAAAATAGCCACTGACAGATCTTATGCAATTTTAGGCCTATTTAAAACTAAAAGTCCCATTCTCTGATAACAAAATAATCCCGAGCGTGCCATGCAGCCGATATATGCAAAATATTATACATAAGTTGCAATTTCTCCTCAAGATTTCGAATAAATGTATATTTTTTTATTTATGGCACGATGTTCGTCGACACTGAAACTGAAACTAATTTGTAAGCGAATGTATAGGCTATATCTCATTGATCAAAGATGTATATTAATCACCATATATACTTGCATCTAAACTAATATTTGTATGTATGCAAACTTCTTATTCTGTTTTAGTTTTGAATCAACTATGTAGATTTGCACGTAGAGGGTAAAATGCATATAAATAAATTCTACTTTAATTTAAATTAATTTAATTTAGTTTATCAACAAAGATTTACATTTAAATAAAAAGCGATTTGAAAATAAATTATTAATTTTTTTTCTTTTATTTTGCTATGGAAACTTATCATATGTATAAAGAGGGAATGGATGATATACTGATAGATAGATAGCCAGGACGTGTGAATATGCAACCAGATAATTTTTCTTAATTCGAGATTTTCCTGATTCCTTTTTTCTTCAATGTGCGTCTTTGAAGTGAGCCGTCTACTATCTAATGTTAAGCTAATACTTATAATGGTGGCTAGCGAGATTATGTCTACACTTTCATTCAATATTTCAGCCAGCGTCTCAGCTATGGCACCAATTTGGATCATTTGGATCATAATATTTTCGTGCTCAGGTGAAACTCGGTTCGAAACTGTGACAAGAGGTGGATGCCTGAAACACTCTTCAGAGGCAACGTTGGTTGAACAGGTAGAACATAGAAGACTACGCAGTGCAGTCTAATTACAATACCTTGTTATCTTACCTGGATGGTTCTGAATATATAAAAGTCAAAAGTAAACAAACTCCAACAATATCTTTGGCTGTTCGCATATATAAAACCAATTTGATGCTGGAGTAACTTGATGAGGAAGAAGTGCATGCAACTGTGAGGCATCGCAGCGTTTTTAATCAAATCTCTGCGCTACGCAGCAGGGGCACATATCTAACATGATAGCGCCACGATGTACAGCGATTTTCAGGCTTATGCGAATATGACCAGTGCAAGAGAGCTAACCTCTGAATATATCGCTCTGATATGGTTTGTAGTCGCTCCAGCCTTCCGTAATTTTACACCAAAACCAAATCAAACATAAAATACGAGCCCGCCAATGTCCCCTGCATACAATCTAAGGATTTCGTCCTCAGTTCCTTGAAAATTCTTCGATTTTTCCAATACTGAGATAGTTTGTAGCAACACCATTTCATATAAAAGTAAACAATTATATCAAGCAAATAGTGAACCTTTTTGTGTGTGGTTTGCTTTAGGTAAATATTATATATAATTTGTTCAATGCACACGACTAAACGATATATATTCAATATTGATTCAACTGCTCTGTCTTCTTCTGCTCGATACAACTACTGGTAGTATAAATAGGCCGGATGTTACGATCTCAACTTCATCCAAGTGCTTGTCTTACCAATTCCCAGACATGAGAGTATACATCGTTGTTCTGGCCCTAGTGGCAATTGCCCTGCACCAGGCTCTAGCTGGGACCATGGATCGGTGCTCCTTGGCGCGCCGCTTGAGCGAATTGGGAGTACCACGGGATCAGTTGGCACTGTGGGCCTGCATTGCCGACCATGAAAGCAGCTATCGCACTTGGGTGGTGGGACCGCCCAACTCGGATGGGTCCAACGACTACGGCATCTTCCAGATCAATGATCTGTGGTGGTGCCAGCCCCCCAGTGGAAAGTTCTCGCATAATGCCTGTGGCTTGAGTTGCAACGATCTGTTGTCCGATGACATTACCAACTCGGTCAGATGTGCCCAGAAGGTCCTCGGCGAACAGGGCTGGCCAGCCTGGTCCACTTGGCAATTCTGCAATGGCTGGGTGCAGCCTATTGACGATTGCTTCTAAATGAAAGCATGGAAAATATGGAAATCTGATTTGATCAACAGCCGACTTTGGTTGACATGTAATGATTTTGTAATTCCTTAAATTTATCTTGTATTTCTTCAAAAATTTTTTAAATAAATAAATGTTCTTTAAAATGGCATACAAATTATTATATTAAATGCCGACTGACAGATCTTTAAAACTAAAACTGTCATTATTTGATAACAAAATAATCCCGAGCATGCCATGCTGCCGATATATGACAAATATTATACATACATATATCCATGCATATCGATGCAATTTCTCCTCAAGATTTCGAATAAATGTTCCATTTATGGCGCCATGTTCGTATAGGCTATATCTCATTGATCGAAGATATATATTAGTCAACATATACTTACATCTTAACTAATATTTGTATGTATGTATCCTGCTTATTCTGTTTGCCTTTTGAATCAACTATGTAGATTTGCATGTAGGGTAAAATGCATATAAATTGGTTCTACTTTAATTTAAATTAATTTAATTTAAATTAAGATTTACATATAAATAAAGAGCGATTTGATATGAAAATCAATTATTAGTTTTTTTCTTTTATATTGCTATGGAAAGTAAGCCATGAGCGTAAATTGGGCAAATATATACATATGTATAAGCAGAGAATGGATGCTCAGAGTGACTGATGGATAGATGGCAAGGACGTTTTTGCCATGAGGCAATGTTTAGTAAAGATCTCTAGAGATCTCTTGGACAATGGTTGTTACCCCAGGTTTTTATAGATAGTTATCCTTAAGGATTTTGTCCGAAATCCTTATAATATGCCGAGGCTGAAATTAGAAGCTATAAAATTGAGTGGTATTTCATAGTTCAAGATCCGTTTCAGAACAACCTTACTGACTTCAAAAGTTTGTTTTTTTAGGCTCAGCTGCGATTTAAGAATATGCTACCAGATACTTTTTCTTAATTCGAGGTTTACCTGACTCCTTTTTTCTTTAATGGGCGACTTTCAAGTAAGCCGTCTACTATCTAATTTTAAACGAAGATATTTATTGGTGGCGAGAGTATGTCCACATTGTTTATACTTTTGGGCAGACAGAACTTCTAAGAGAAAATATGGCAATCATTTCAGCGTCTCAGCTATGGCACCAATTTAGAAAGTCGTTGTTGCTAATTACTTAAAGAGTTATAACTGATACAAACTCATACAAAAGAAACAAAAGTACAAGAAAAACGCAGACCAATCTTTAAAGTCGAAAGTAAACAGGCTCCAACTATATCTTTGGCTGTTCTTATATATTAAACCGACGTACTACATACAACTCTGTGGCGCGCATCGCAGCAGTTTTACAAAGCTAACAGCGCCACGCTGTACAGCCATCTCCAGGGACACTGAATCAACTCAGAGATCTACAGGCTTAGCCTAGTCTGCTCAAGAGAACTCTCCTCTGAATCTATAGCTCAGAGATGATCTGTAGGCCTTCCAACAAACCGTCGGTTTACACATAGATCAGATTGAAGATGAATCCCTAGTAAGCCAATATCACGATTCATACAACTTATGATTACTACAGCAACTGAAGCTGCTATGTCCATTTCGAAAGTGTCAATAAGCAAAGTGGTTTTACATGGTGTGAAGATAATTCCTGTGAGTTTTACGGTCCATCAGTTATCTTGACCAAAGCTGATTCTTTGATATTCTTCTTCGGCCGAATTTTCCAACACAAAGTATCACAAACGAACTCAATTTTATATAAAAGTAAATAATTATATCAAGAATGTAATGAACATTTTTGTGTGTGGTTTGCTTTAGGTAAATATTATATATAATTTGTTGAATGCACAAGAGTAAACGATATATATCCAATATTGATTCAACTGCTCGGTCTTCTTTTGCTCGACACAACTACTGGTAGTATAAATAGGCCGGATGTTACGATCTCAAGATCATCCAAGTGCTTGTCTTACCAATTCCCAGACATGAGAGCATACATCGTTGTTCTGGCCCTAGTGGCAATTGCCCTGCACCAGGCTCTAGCTGGGACCATGGATCGGTGCTCCTTGGCCCGCCGCTTAAGCGAATTGGGCGTACCCCGGGATCAGTTGGCACTGTGGGCCTGCATTGCCGATCATGAAAGCAGCTATCGCACTTGGGTGGTGGGACCGCCCAACTCGGATGGGTCCAACGACTATGGCATCTTCCAGATCAATGATCTGTGGTGGTGCCAGCCACCCAGTGGAAAGTTCTCGCATAATGCCTGCGGCTTGAGTTGCAACGATCTGTTGTCAGATGACATTACCAACTCGGTCAGATGTGCCCAGAAGGTCCTCGGCGAACAGGGCTGGCCAGCCTGGTCCACCTGGCAGTTCTGCAATGGCTGGGTGCAGCCCATTGATGATTGCTTCTAAATGAAAGCATGGAAAATATGGAATTCTGATTTGACCAACGTCGGCTGTTGATATTTAATGATTTTGAATTCCTTAAATTTACCTTGTATTTCTTCAAAAAAAAATTTAAAATGGCATTTAAAAATACTTACATTCGTTGTTATATCTGTAAGTGGTGTATTCAAGGCAAAGGATCTGCATTCTCTGACATGTGAATTCAAAAAATGAGCTCAGAAATGGTATAGAAACTTTTATTCAACTGTGAGAAAATATGCATAACCTGCTCAAGACTTTGAGTTAAACAAATGAGTTATCAATCAGTGTATTGTGAACGCACTGATTCCCTTTTTCTGATCGATATTTCATCAAATTTTTGCCTGCCCTTTTCAAAATGTACAAAATTAGTATGGCGCACGCAAGAAAATATCATATGGAATAAGAGAATAAGGCTAGCCTTGGGGTAACCTTGCAGAGTAACGCAATAAACCTAAAAACTTAGTGGCTCGTTCCGGTTGGAATTCAGTCAGCAAACGTGGAGGCTTCCAAGATTGACAAGTACCAAATTTGCTTCAATTCGGATAAAAAACAGCCAATTTTGGTCTACTAAAAGTTTATTTTGAATCGTTCGATTATATGGAAACTATATGCTATAGTGGCCAGTTCTGAACATATGAACAGCTTACAGCGGAAAGAAGCCTATGGGAAACATCTTAGCTTGACGAACAGGTAGGCGGATCTAAGTTAATCAAGGAGTGATACTCTTTATGGGGTCGTAAATGCTTACTGCTATGCGTTACAAATATAGTGATAAAATGATAATACCCTCTGCAAGTCCATTAGTCATTTTGTTGTCTTTTAGTTGATATATATGTAGATCCACAAAATACAATTTTAACAAAATATTTTAAAATTTGCTTAATTAACCTGTTTTGCTTCGCTAAACAGCTGATGGGATCAGAGAACTTTTGCGATCGCATGCAACTGATCATGATTAGTTAAATTAGAGATCAGTCCATTCAGAGCACACTGAAAACTGAGCAAATATGTGCTGGGAATAACCCCAGGGTACTCATAAGTAAGTATACATCGACCAGCTTACTTTGATTTTGGAAATGAAGCATCCTTCTTAGCCGTCGCGGCCGTCATTTGCAGCTACCAAATACGGTTTCTGTGCGCTACCTGATTGTGAAAGATCATGGATTTGAACATTCAATATTACATCAACAAAAGAAGAGAATCAGCATCAGATAGGACTATAATAATGTGCTTTGCTTCCACTGCATATGCAATTCTTGTGCATGCCTGAAAGTATGCTACAAAAGTATAAAATTCAGCTTGGACACTGCCAGGCTGCCTCCACTAGCAGCCTATATGAAATGGATTTTTCGAGGCTTTGCTTAGGGAAATGTCTGGCTAATAGAATAATTAATAATTGTACACATAATTTCGTTTGCTTTATTTAAATACGCAATTGAGACAATTAATTATGGATTTTCTATAGTTGGGGCGTAAACTGTTTATGGTGTTTTCTTCTGTTTCTTTATTTGCATCTTCTATTTTTGTATACTGTGGAATATGTATATGTAGTTGTAGTACATATGCAGTAGTTGTATTTTGTTGTTTTGTTTACTGTATACTATTTTTTATTTTAATTTAAATATCGGTATATATATGTATATACTCGTACTAGATATTTTGAAAAAGTTAGCCATACATAGTTTACATTCATAAAAGTTCAATTCGTACATCAAATTACATACGATATAATGTGTGCTTGCTACAAAACTATTGCAGTTAGTTTTTAGTTAAGTTATTATGTGTGTGTACTCATGTCTGTATAGGGGGTTTGTTGGTGTAGGTTAGCTAATTATGTGTTTGTGTGTATGCATGCTTGAGATATCAATATAAGCTGTAGTGTGGCTAAAGTTTAATTTAATTAATTAAATATTATTAACTGAAGTGCAATATCAATTGCAATCCTTAAAACAAATTGACTTAAAGGCAACGAACGCATAGGAGATTATGAAACTAAGTACAGAAAAACTTGGGCCATAAACGAAATCAGTGCTTGGCTCGCTCTTGGCTCTGAATATGTACTAGCAGCTCGCCCATATATGGGCGTGGCTAAAACCCGGCCAACTTAATTGATAAACATTAAATAACATTTGGATTCACTGGCTTGCATCCCCTGGAACGTCAGCTTGTGTGTGTGCGGATGTTTGATTTATTTTTCATTCTTTTATGGCGCAGCTCATCCAAAGACAAGCTGCTAGGAGCAGCTCTGAACTCTGCCACCACTTCCATCCCATATGCCTGCCCCATTCCCCGCGGGAGACCGCAATTAGTGCATGAGTGGCACTAGGATTACACGACGACGATGATACTGATACTGATGATGATAATGATGATCAAGACCTAGAGCTAGAGTAGGAGCCTATCACATTGGAACGCGCCGGACCAGCAAATACTCAGAGAACTGCTGTCCCTCGACACCGCCTCCAGTGCTCGCTTCGATGGTGAAGCCGGCATTCAATAGCCGCGTCAGCACCTGCACGGAGTTGAGCTTGCAATAGCCGTTGAGTGGGAAGCGGATGATTTGCCGCCAGTCACCCTGGTTCCAGGACACACTGCTGCGACTTGATTGTGTCGCCTGGTTTGCCTCCGGGAATAGCTCGTCCAGCAGTGCCCGCTCCGCCGACAGCATAATGCGCTCCCCCAGGTCCGGTGAGATGTGTAGGGCGACAACCTCGTAATTGCACTCTGTCGTTGAATTAGTCCTTGGACTCGTCTTGATATGGCGCGCTGGCGGTGTGGATGTGGGTGGCGCCACCAAATAGTTGCCATTACGTACGCGATCCTTGCGCATGCTCTCCAGCTGCTTAATCATGGCTAGAGGCCGCAAATTAAAATGGGACATTAGCGTTGGGTTTGAATTGAAGCGTTTGAAGTGAATTACTTACGTTCGACCTCGTAGTAGCGTGCCTCCTCGAGCAGCAGCTCTAGGTCCGGAAAATCATCGGCAATCAGTAGTCTTGAGTTTCTCATAAAGTTCAATATATGACGGAACATTCCACCATCGCGGTCGATGAAATAATGCTGCTTTAGCGAATCCAGAACAATGGGTATTTGGCCGTTGAAGAGTTTGGCCAGCTTCGACTCCGGATACTTGGTGAGCGTTTCCAGCGAGCTGGTATAAATGGTGCCACCCACATCAATGTGCACAGGCGCCGTATAGCGCGAGGCGGCTGCCACACAGGGTATACCCGTGATGGGCTTGTGGTTGTGGTTGCCATGCAAATAGGAACTGGCCCCGGATGCGGCAGCTCCCCCAGGCCCGGCACCAGCAGCAGCAGCGGCAGCAGCTGCCACAGCAGCAGCGGCGGCTGCATTCGGCAGGCCCAGCGGCGTCACTGAGACTGAGGAACTGGCGGGTGGCGTCGGTGTGGGCGAAGAGGAGTTTGAGATCGTTGGCGAGACGGTGGGCGAAGCGCTGTAGGGCGGACAGAACAGAACGAAGGCAGTTCATTGGCAGAAGCCCCAAGCCTAGTTTCCTTTGGCTTACCTGATTTTAATGTCGCTCCTTGCATATATGCGTCCCGTGGAGGACAAGTCGCGCGGCTCTAGGGCCTTTGCATCTCTTTCGCGCTCTCGATCCATATCGCATTTTTTCCTGAAATCAAGAAGAACCAAAATTGCAATTGGATTTGGGATTGCATAAGCTTAATTACAGTCACTCGCTAAGTGGAATGGTCATCGAGATTAGCTAATTGAACCATTAGCTTATATAAGGTAAAACAAGGCCAGTCTGGCAGTCAGACATCAGCCCTGAGTAAGTTCCATGAGAACCAATTTATGCCTTCGGCTCTCAGTCTTGATTACACGAAGGACAACAAACGTGACAACGAAAATGACGCGACGGGCAAATTTCGTTGCCCATGGCAGCACAGCAATGGCAGAGGCACAGCACTCTCTATATAGAGGGGGCTATTCCCCATAAAGCACACACACATACACACATTCATACACATATAATACAAAAATGTAATGGTATGTAGTTTGTATATATTTCATATATGGCCAAAGTCTTTAGCTGATTGTGTGGGAATATTTGGCTTTCAATGCGTTTAGCTCACTTACGGCATTGGCCGCACAAACAACAATGCACAATATGGCTATATCTGTTGCAGCAACAAGCATCAGGCATCAGGCATCAGGCACCAGCAACAGCCTATCCAGGCTATCCAGCCTGCCCAGCGGGTGACTTCTCTCTGCAGCTTTAGTCGTGGACATGGACAAGACAAAATCGCCAAACCGCCATCAGAGTTGCGAGTTTCGACTTGCACTATGTGGAGTGCTGTTAGCCGCATCTTGTATGCACATAAGCCTTGTTGTTGTAATTATTGCTGTTGTTGTTGCTGTTGTTATTGTTGGGCCATTTGGCCGCAAGTGGTGCGCCTCGATTTTCACACGAAAATCACGTCGTTATGGGCATTTGGCTTGGGCTTACCGATGCGGTTGTGGTTGCGGATGTAGATGTGAGAGGGGGCATCGCTAATTATGATGTGTCAGACCAAAACACTGTGGCCCAGTAAGTAATCTAAACTAAACCAAAGTAATGACGGACCGTTCCATGAGAGCGGCTTTTGATGGCATCAACAGCATCATCATCATCATCATCATAATCATCAGAATCATGCAATGCCCGTTACAAAACACACAAATTGATAACTCTCAATCAAGACTTCCAGCGCAGCAACAACTTGGGAGTTCCACAGGAATACTCAAGTGAATCATTGACCAATGAGCGCAGTTACTTTTTCAGAAGAATAATAATTCATATTCTTACATTTTCGTGAGATTAAAAGCCTGCTTTCTTCTGTACACAAACGATGATTGTTAACCAACAATTTGATGGAGAATCTCTATTAGAGAAGTTGCTGGTCATGTCCTTATATATATTTGTATAGGCCAACATTTTGCAGTCTTGGGCTTACTATTATTCTTATTATATAGATAATAACAGGTGTATAATGGATGATTAACTCTTTCGAATAGTGCATCTCATCTTCGGCTTGAATTAATCCTTATGTTTACTTGTCTTGTTACTAAACAAGTTTGCTTTTGAAAATGTTTGAGGCCCTTGGGCAGTGAGACTGCGGCTGTGGTAATTACGATTTGATTAACTTTAACTACATGAACATTTAGCATTCAAATACAACGAATACGAGAATGATTCGAATGCTGGCTAGACAACCACACCACGATGTAAACAAAAAAAAAAGCCAAACAGACGGCGACGTGGCATGAAAACTCTTAGGGATAAAAACAAAACCAAATAAAAAAAATTGTGCAAAATAAATGTCTGCAAGGCATTCTCATGGCATGTTTTGCTTTGGCTGGGCGTGCACAGGGATATGGGCAGGGGGGAGAGAGAAGCTTACACTTTTATTAATTTAAAGCAATTATAAAGCGTGAGTAATACGTGTAATCAAACATGTATGTAAATGGGTTATGGGTTATGGCATATGGCATGGTTATGGCTTAATGGCGCAGCAACAGCAACAGCAGCAGCAGCAGATATTACCTTAGCCTTTTGCCTTTGCCTTTTTGCCAGAGCTGAAAGTTGAAACTAAAACCGAAACCGAAACAGAAACAATTCAATTTCAATTGCTTTGCGGCCCACTTGAGAGAGCAGGTGCAGTCAGCAGCAACAACAACAAGCAGGAAAGGCTCATCTACACACACATGCACACTCATATATGGGTATATGCACACACACACACACACATGCACACATGGCAAACATACACCCGCAGCCTAACGGTATTGTATATAAGACAAGCACTGCAGTTTGCATCCTATTCTAGTCCATTAGTGCCTAAGGCGATATCTTTTCTATGCCGTCTAGGCAGGCTCTGGCAGGGATTGGGGGGCGGGAAGAGAGAGTTGTTCGCAGCGCCTTTGGTTACACTTGAGTTTAGCATGAATTTTGAAGAGTAGCCTTTGCCATTGCCATGCTGTTGTTGTTGTTGTCTTTTGTGAGTTTTATCACCCCGCCTACTCCTCGCTTGCTTCTTATCGTTCCGCATTGCATTCCCAATTTAAGTGGGCGAAATGGGACTGGTCCTGGAATTGCTAGCTGCATTTGTGGGATTTGTGGCCATAGTCGTACTGACATCTTTGGTTTGGTTTTAATGGCAATGCCATTAACTCTTGGCATAGAAATTGTCCTTACATGCATCAGAGGGAGACGGTGGATTTGCCAGGATTGCGGAGGCAGAGAAACTTATTAGTTGGCATTGTTGAGACTTTTGGTCCTGACTATCAGGTGGCTGCAGCTGCAGCTGCTGCTGCATGACCCCAGGCAAAATAATAACCAGAGTATGGCCGAAGTGGCCGTTGGCACATGCTCAATGTCGGTCCCAGGACCGAAATCATGTACGAGATGAGTCTCTGACTATAACGACAACTTGTGGGCTAAACACAACTGGCGAATGGATTGGGCGGCTCTAGATTTGTACCCAAAAGGACGCCCCCTTACAATACAAAAGCGAAAACAAAAGCCAAGAAATGAGCCAGCACCAGCACAGACTGCCTCACCTAGGCAGAGGCAGCAGAAACGTTGACGACGACGACGACGACGGCGCTGACTATGTAACCCTGCAAAATGTCCTGGGGCTAGCCAACCTTCCGCACACAAAGGCCAGCCAGGCAGGCAGGCAAGCAGGCACAGGCAACCCAAAACCCAACCATAACCATAGCCAGACTGCGAGAGTGTCCTGGTTACCAGTGAGAGCAGGCGAGCGAGCGAGCAAGTGAAAAAGGGCAAAAGCTGACTATGCCTGTGGCGATCGTTTGGAATTAGTGCGGAAATCATGGATGGATACGAAACGAAACCAAGCAAGCAGCGCAGCGCAGCTCTAGGTTCAGCTTATGCCAAGGCAGACTCAGCATTTGGTCGACGTCGCCAGAGTTGAGCATTTCTCATATATGTATAAGGTGATATGGCTACACTTGGAAAAATTCTATCTAAGTTTGTAAACGGTCTTGTTATTGTTGTTTAGGATATCTAATGAGAAAGGCTGCTCTTCTTACGTCGTCCTTTGAACTCATATTATGTAGAAGTCGCATTTTTAGACTTCTTATTGATTGCAAGAATTGGGAGCCTGAGTTATGGGTCGCAACTTAAGGAGGCCGCTTTCACTTATCGGATATGGAAGGATATGGAAGGGAAACTTAACTGGATTGCGGAAGAGCAGAATATCATATAGTATTAGGAAGGCAGGCTATGGAAGTTGGAAAAGTGTCCATTAGACATTTACAAATGGATGAGGAAGTATCAAAAACGATCTTTATTATAGAGCATTTCGTTGAAACTTTTACAATATGAATCTTACCTGCAGACATTAAAAGAACCAACAAATATGCACTATAGGTGTTCCTTATCATTACTGCCAACGTCTGATATGTTGATCCTCACTAGATATAAAGCAAAACTAATCTTCAAACTTTCTTGTGAACTCAGAAAATCTTATTAACATTACATTTTTTTAAGTGCATTTGTTTTTGGGGTTCCCCTGGTTAGTGTGGGCGCTTTTGGCTCCTTTAGGGCTTTGCATGCACACATAGTATAAGTGAGATTGTGTGTGTTTGCGTGTGTGTGTGTGTGTGTTGGTCTCCTCATTCATTTATCCTTGCAGCGCTGAGGGCAACAGCAACAACAACAAGACCACAATAACAAAAGAGCATGAACGTTGGCAGTAACCACGAGATGGCAATGGTAAAAGCAAATGGAGATGTAGACGTTGGTTGAAGGAGACCTGACTCTGGATTGCCCCAAAACAACGTACACACACACACACACGCACACACACACGCACATCCACATACAGATTTACACACATGCATACATACATGCGAAAAGGCGCAACTTTGCGATTGGTAGGTAGAAGAGGTAAGAAGAGCCCCGTTGTGTCCGTTTACCTTGCCCGTTACCCAGAGCCAGAGACTCACACCCACATACACACAGTCGTATCCGTATCCATATCCCATATCCCCCGCATGTTTGTGTGTCTGCATTTAAAGATATCATACCTAAGTTGGTCGTTGCCGTACTCTGAATGCTCCCCAGGCAGCATAAAACAACGCAGAGCAGCTAAGCGCAGCGGAGCGCAGAGAACAGGAGTAGGAGGAGCAGGAGAAATGAGAACAAAAAACCAAAATCTACCCATAGCCAAAGCCAAAGCAAAACGAAAGTTTTCGAGGCAAAACCTTATCTCAATTTTAAAACGCCCAAGGCGAATGGTGCCTTCTCTGCCGGCGTCGCTGCTGAAGCTGATGCTGGATTCTGGATGCTGCACTGAAAAAGTTAATACGAGGCAAACATTCGAGCCATGTTTGGCATTAAAGTTTATGCCAAAAGATATGCATATGGAACTTATGCAACGATTTTTGCCATAGACAAATCATATGTGCATGTGGAATCCATACCAGAGCTACGCTTTCTAATTAGTCATGGGAGCTGAATGGCAAACGGCAAGTGGCATAAAAATGAGCCAAACGACTCAGGGGAACTGCTCGGGCTCCGGCAAAGTAAGTGTATAGGGAGCCAGTCTCCGTCTGCAATATGGGGGCCAACGTTTTGTGTATGTTGCCAAGACAAACACAAAAGTCCGCACACACAAACACACACATACATACATGCACGCAGAAAAATCACAAAATGACCCCGAGCCAAGTTAAGAAGAATCCAACGCCTCAAGTCCTGAGTGGGTTTGTGCTTACCCCCAGCTGAGGTTGGGAATGGTAAGGCCAAGGCAACCAGCAACTCCTGCTGCTGCTGCTGCTGCCTGTTTTCGTTTCAGAGTCGGCCAAATCAAAACGCTGATGAGCAGGCAAATGAAAAAGTTTCGGGCCAGGCCAGGACTAGTGTGAGAGCCAGATCCACGGCCAGCGCCAAAGTAAAACACAAAAAGCCAAAAGCAAAGGGGCAGCCAAAATTGGAGCCAGAGCAATGCGCTGCAGTGCTCCATAGGACTCGTGCTCAACTTGTGCTTCGTCTTTGCCTTTGCTTTTGCCAGCAGCGGTTACAAAAGGGAGCAGGCAAAGCGGCATATGGGAAATCAGTCCACGCTAGTCCTGTGCCTCCTGCTACCAAAAATTGTGCTAGCTAAAGTTGCAGAATGTGTGTGTGTGTGTGTGCGCCAGGGCAAATTGTACAAATATATATATGTACATATGTGTATGTATGTTTGTGTGTGGGCGTCTGGCAAAACTCGCAGAGAGTGGAAGAGAGAAAGAGTGAGAGGCAGCAGCCGCCGCCGTCGTCGTCGTCGTCGTCGTCGTGAAGTACTGGAGCAGATATTAAAACGCTGCAAGGCTTTCAAAAATAAACTTTGAAAAATTTATTAGAAAATATTAAATAAAAACGACGATTGCGCTGCATATGGCTGGCGATGGATGGATGGTTTGGTTGGTTGGTTGGTTGGTTGGTTGGTTGGCGGGCTGCTGGATTGCTGGAACCTAGGATGCTGGTGCTGGCATTGCAAGAACTGCCAACGTATGCAGAGCAAACATTACTCAGCTAACTCACTCGACTCTGACTCGACTTGACTCAACTCGCCTTGCATGGCATCAGAAAAATAACAAACTGAAGACAAATATACATATATATATATCTATACTAGTTCATATTATCCATCTTAGATATATGCATAGTTTGTCTGCATATGTGGATTCTTTGCTAAATCGAAAAATTGAATTGTAAGTCAAATGCGCACAAGGTGGGAAGGTGTGACGGTGGGACGGTGGGATGGTGGGGCCATAAACTCATAAACGTAAATGTTTCTATAAAAATATTGCGCACACGCAGCGCATGAGGAGAGCATATGAGCAACTAACTTGTTTATCCAACTTAAAGATTGTAAGTAATATAAACACCTTTGCAGATTAATACAAGTCCCATACAGTCGCAGATCTGATCTACTTAATGATCACTTTAAGTATTGCCTAGGCAATCTGGCTTTGGCTCTGGCTCTGGCTCTGGCAGGGGCAATTCCATTGATTGGCTTATTGCTTAATCAAGTGTACAAGCATTCGTAATAATTAACATCCGCATTTCCAGATGAATGCAGTTCAAACAGAGTGCTGAGCGAACCATTCATCTAGCAAATTTTCATTGCAGTTGCCGTTGCCGTTGCCGTTGCCGATTCGAATTCCAAGGCCTGCAACTGGCAGACCAATGCACAATTCCTAATTGGCGCAATTTGCGTGTACATTTTGTAGCAACAACAACACAAAGCAAGTGCAACAAATGCAAGTGCAGGTGCAGCTGCAATAACACCAACAACAAGAACAACAGCAAGAACAATAGGAGTTGCGTTGATGCCTTTTAATACTCCAAATACCCTTTTGATTTCCTAGAGAGTATATTGGAAACCTTAATCTGAACCAGAAATCTATATAGAGAAATTGTTATGGTAAATTAAATTAATATTTTATACAAATCATAAATTATTTGATTGTATATTATTTTTGTCTTGAAATTTGCAACGCACAGAAGGAAGTTATTCCGACCATATAAAGAATTTACATGCTTGATCAGCATGACGTGGGGATTCGTCAGCGCTATGTCCGTCCATCCATTTGTGCCCAGTGTGCATACACTGCTTAATTTTAGGATTCATTCAGCTATATCATATAGCTACCATATAACCGAGTGTTCTGTTTTCATCCAAATCACCAAATCATCCGCTGTCCTGATCTGCTCAAGATCGGATAACTATATCATATATCTACCATATAAGCAAAAGTGCCACACTTAATAACATAACTTGTCTCTTCTTTATGCAAATCAAACCTCTGTAGCCCCACGCAAACCGACCAGATTTACTCTAGATCAGTTATATATTTAAAATGTGTTTTTGATTCCGATAAATTCGTGTAATTTCAACATTTAAAGCTATACAAATTGATCTTTAAGTTGAAAAGTTGACATCTAAATATATCAAAACTTCAAAAGTCATGAGAATTCTGATTTAGCCAAACCTTATTTCTATTCAAATTATAAATTTTGGTAACAAAGAAATTAGCAGGGTGAGATTTTCTGTTTGGCGAAAGTGTAAGAATTTAAATATATTTTTGGCTTCCTGTTTGTATTTCCAATTGTTTTTAATTTTGAATCTCAAAGGTTCTTATACGATGCAAAATTTAATTCCATCAATTTCATTAATTGATAAGATAAATGCCCAATCAGTCATATTTTATTTAGTGGATGCAGATCGAAAAATTGTTGTTAAACTGTTGTTGTTTCCTAATCTTAATTCCGATATTTTGGTTAGTCTTTTTGTACAAGATGTGAAATTTAAGTACATCAATTTCATAAATTTTTCTGATATTAACGAATTTTATAAATATTATATACTTTGTGGCCTGTCCGCTTGTTGTATATTTCTACACCTCGACCATGGGAATGCAATTGAATAGAACTTCGGAGTTTATAAAGAGGTTCTTCCTACTTGAAGATATATCATAGCGATTGCTGCTATCAAGCAGACGTTTTGTGCTTATTATATATATGCTCCTGCGATTTTGATTGTTGATTATGTAAGGGCTTCAAATTCAGATTAGCAAGGCACCCCGAAAATTTCAGGAAGGTCTGCTTAATTGAAAGTAATTTAATTGACCCTTGAACTAAGGGAAGAATTGGTTAAAGATTTCGATAGATTAGAGTAGAGATGACCGAAGCTAGTTATAAGCCTAGACAAATTGTAAAAAGGTTTTGCAGCAATTAAGCCCAAATACTTGCTACTCTTTCAATATAAACCTTAAATCAAACAAGAGAATTTGTTTATACAATAGATATTTTTTGTTGGAAATCATTCGATTCGGTTCGCATTCAGTGGACTTGCATATCACTCGACTTAAAGGAATCATCAGTAGAAATTTTTGTTGTTTACCAAATTTAATTTACTGGTCATCAAATAGTCGTACCTCTTAAGTTGGATTATTTTGTTGCAAGCACAACTATTGTCGTGGCTGGGCGGCTGGCTTATTGGTGCTGGTAATGATGCCGAATTGCAGCTTAATTAACACACAGCGTGTTAAGCGTTTTGTGTGTTATTTGCAGACACGGCCACTGCTTTTGAATCGTCCTACATGCCACATTTTGCCTCTGCCTGCTGTTTGGCCGTTGACTATTGGCACGTAACTGGAAATCGCCTTGCTGGCGCTGGCGCACCCACAAGCTGTAAATGTGAAAAGCCGTGGCTTACGAGGTAAGTATATCGTAAATGAAAACAAATTAGCTGCTGAAAGTCAGCAAGCAGACGGCCGACAGCGGCAGCAGCAGGCAGCATTATGAGATGGAGATTGAAGATTCGCGTAACTGCCAGTGCGAATGCGACTGGGGCACGTGTGGCAGCCACGCCGCACGATTTGCCAATTGTGGCAACAAACAAACAAGCAATTCAACATCGGCTTCGACTCCGCCTTCGCACATTGAAGCTTGTGAAGAGAAACAGGAGATCTCGGACGGCAAACGGAGGGTAATGTTGTTGGCAAAAATCAAAACCAGTTGCTTCCGCACACAGCGACTCGAGACATGCAGAAAGAGATAGATAAAGCTGGGAAGCCTGGGTGGTGGGAAAGAGAAGGAATTTGCCGTTTTTGTGCGACAAGCGAAGGTCGCTAGCTCCTGCGTCCTCCATTGTTTGGCCTGGCTTACTTACTTTGCATACGATTGAATGGAAGTGGAAATGCGGACTGCAGCTGTGGCAACTTAAGTCACTTGGAGAGCTGGCTTTGAACTTTGCCTCATGATTGGGCTCTGACTCTTTTGACCAACTCTCTCGGATTTTCGATATGCCCAAAATGTTATTGTTGTTGTTGGTTGGATGCGCCTTGAGGTCGTTTTGGCCAGTCCTGGCCGCTTAGTTTTGGCCAAGCACCAACCAACCAGCACAAACAAAATTCAACATCGGCATCTCAACCAACAGCGCCATCGTATTTTATAGCCTTTAAGGTAGGAAAAAATAATGCGGCAAGCGTCTGTCGCCTGGCCTGTCCCTTGTCCCCTGTCCCCTGTCCCTATCCCGGTCCCTGTTTCCATCCCTGCCCGCCATCGCCATTGCACACATAACTCAGCCGGCGGCAAAGGTTGCCCAAAAGGCCCTGCGGCCATGGTATGATTTTTTCTCTTCGTTTCTCGTCTCCGCTTTGGTCTCTTGGTACTTTTGTTTATTTCTCCTTTCGGTATGTACGGGTACGGCCAACACTTGAGGCGCATCAAATTTTTTAAACAGTCTTCGTTTATGGCGCACAATTTCTGACTTGGCATGTGGGAGAGACGAAAATCAGTTGCCTCTGGCGCTTTTGGCCAAAACCAAAACTGAGCCAAACCGAACACAAAGAGGTTGCATGTTCATACTTTTGTATTGGTTTGTACGTGCCTCGGTGTGTGTCTGTGTGTGTGCCAAAAATTCATTTATTACAGAATCTTTTTTTCAAAACTAGTTAATTTATGGGCCAGTTTTGGCTTTTAGAGATTTTTTTTTGGTATTTTGCTTTGTTTTTCAAGAGATTTTTAAAATAGATTTTTGACTATGTCGACTTACCGTTTGGGGCAGGAGGAATCCACCGTCAATGGTGATCGTTGATCCAATGCAACAAATGGAGTTCTGTGAAATGCAATTTTTTGGAATAATATTAGGATTTAGCATTCCATAATTAGGTAAAATATTTAACAAATTCAAAAAATTATGTTTATTAAATTCAAGTCACAGCAGAGCATTTAAAATTCGTTTCGGGTTTTCTTAAGGTGATCATGCTGGTGATGGCTTCGACTGCAAAGCACCCGCATAATAACAATAATTTCAAATGCTCAACTGACACACAAACCCATTTATTTATGTAAACAAAATGTATATAATTTGTTAAGACTTTCGAAATTAATTTATTTTTTTATTTAAAAGTAATTTTTTGTGAAATGAAAGCCAACTGAAATGAAAACTGTTGCTTCTCAAAGAAATGACAATGACAAAAATATAGAGTGAGGCTTATAAAAAAGCACTTTTTTAGCTAATTAAAACTCACAAAAAAGTCGGTATATTTAGGAAATGCACTTTAACTTTTTATATTATAACGCGCGTGTAGACAAATAAATTGTAATATTGTGCACTGCCAATATCCGTTTTGAATCCTGTTCAAATTGTAACTGTGGCTGCGCGGCTTTTGAAAGCGTTTTTGTTGACGCTGCTGCTGCTGTTCGATAGTTGAACGCTTTATGTATTATTGTTCAAATATAAATTCCGCTCCAAACATCAAATAATAAACAAAACTATCACTAAAAAGTGTTGACTTCCGTTTCCGGCTTTGCTGTTGATTAAACGCGACCGTTCTTCATTCAACCGATTGTTGCCTACTTTCAAGCGCTCTGAATTACCTTACTTGCATTCGCGTCGAGTGTTCGAATTGAAATGTTCGCTGTTGATGCGCTGTTAAGTTGGAGCCTAGCTGTAAGTTCGAGTTCGACGACTTCTGGTTCGAGTTGGTTGGTGTCGTGGTTGCAAGCTGGTACTGTGGGATGGGGATCCAACGACGACGACCTTGAGAGAGAGCGGCTGCGGAGAGCAATTGGCTGTTGTTGCTGCTGCTGCTGCGATGATTTTCCCACCATATGACTGCTGCCGACTGCAGTTGCACGTTAATATGTGTGTGTGTTTGTGTATGTATATGTGGTGGTGTGCGTGTGAACGCTTAATAGTCTATTTCCGGCTTAAGTGCTGTGACTGCAATTAACTTTGTGGTCATGGTAATGTTAACTGTAACGCAAACGTGATCCAACTGTAAACAGAAATATGTTACGGGGTAATCATTAAGCTTTATGTATTAACTAATCTATAGGGGGGGTGTGGGGTTTGATGTGGAGCAATTGGTGCGTGTGTGTGTGGACACTTTGGCCAACTCTCTGTGTAGACTTAGATATGTATTTTGTAATGTCAAAGCCAGTTTATGCTGTTGTTGCTCTCATAGCCTTGAGCATTCGATTCGCTATATACATATATAGATACCCATTGCCCCGAGAATTGTAGTTGTGCTCTATGTATTTTTGCTGTAGTGTGTCTCTGTGTGCGTGTGTTTGTGTGTTTGTGTTAATGACAAAGCATAGAACGCTGCAGCCAGCGGCCAAACGAAATGAAACTTTGTGCGCATAGGCAGCTGCGGGGACGGTACAGACGTCGACTTTGACGTTGGCAAGAGCAGAGCGGAGCAGAGCGGAGCATAGCAGCTAAGCAGCAGCGGCATGACGAAGACTCAGACTCAGACTCAACTCACCAGCAGCAGCAGTAGGAACGGGGCAACCAAGCCTCAGGGGCATCCCAGAAACGACTACGACGACGACGACGACTATGTTGACGATGGCTCCGGCAATGGCAACGGCAACGGGAACGGCAGCTGAAATATTTTGTTGGCCGCAGGCAATGCAAAGAAAAACTTGTGATAAATACGCCGCTGGCCATGTTTCAAAACAGAACCAAAGCAGGCAAAGGGAAAGAGAGCGCGGTGCTCGAGGGGGTTGTCTATATGCCTGCAGTTAGGCAGTTGTAATTAAAATGAGTGCGAACTTTTAACCAAACAGCCCACCCAGTATCACCATCGCCATCACCCACATCCATACGCACCAACCATTATTATACACCCTCATACTCACCTCTCGCCTCTTCTCTGGGCATGCGTTTCATTTGGAATCCCAACCCGCCTCATGCATTTATGTCGCATCATTTTTCATTGGCAATTGTTTCGTAAATGCGCCTCGGGCCATATTAATTTTGTACATACTTCATATTATTGCACTATTTGCATACAAGTGGCCATTGTTATGAATCCCCGGGAATGATTGTTCTCGCTCTGCCCAGTGACATTTCAATTTTTCATATTTTTAACAACGCTGTGGCAGTGGTTGAGGCAGTGGCAGTGGCAGCGGCAGTGGCAGCAAACGGCTATGGCATCAACTAGGCCGTATATTCCCTATGACGACTGAGTGGAAATTGTTGCAATTTTATCGCTCATTTCACTTTATGCGCCTGGTTGGGATTGGCTTCGGGAGTGGGGATGGATGATGATAGTGGTGCAGGGTGACACCGTTTATTGTTTCGCTTTCAGGCTTAAATATGCATTGCCAAAAACGAAAAAAGTGTATATTCCCTTTGATACACTGAAAAAAGTTATGTCTAACATGTATTTGAAATCAATACTGATATGAAAAGTTATGTTTATTTAAGGAGCAAGAGAACTAACAAGCTGATTCTTCGCTTTCCAAGAGAAAGTCAAAACGAGAAAAAGGTTTCTGGCAGCAACATAAGGGATGATCAACACGATGAGTAAGAATATGTTAAAGGCGAAGTCCCTAAAATACAACCATCTATAGCAAAGCTTGATATTAGTCTCGAGAATGGATGTAAGGGATAGAGTTCGCTTAAGGATGTAAGGGATCGAGTTCGAGTTGGTTTACAAAGAGGGCAAGCTCTAATGAGTTTACCAGCAACTGCGATTCTAGGCTATCCGAGCTGTCTGTATGGAGCGTGATTGATTTAAAAGTCCTTTAACTTACAAAATAATGTTGCCGAGCTTACAGAGCCAGCAAACAGAGAGCTACACGAAAAATAAGGGTTGTCTAAAAAAAGACGCCACCAAACGCTTATCCTTGTTTAACCAAATCTCTTGGCAGCGAATAAAGCTTGAATGAATGCCTCAAGCGAAAGCGACTTGGACTTGTTACCCGAGGAGGATATAAATTCTTATAAAATGAGAAGGCCACAATCCCTTCGTAAGCAAATATTTTGAAAAAGGTAGACTAATTAATATATTTTAAAAGGGTTTGGAGAAACAACTTCCAATGAAAGTGCCTTAATATATAATTGGGCATAACTTTCAAAAATTGTACAATAATCTCGGTCGCCACAATAATTTATATACAAATTTTAACCAGACTAGACGCTTGAAATCACTGACTTGACCTCACAGTCTAACTTTTATCTGTCGCGATTTTAGATACATATATGTTGGCTTACCCATTACTGCTATCTGGTAATCTTCTTCCAAAGATAGAACCAGCAGAAGAACGCAGCTATTCTACTTATGAAATTGTTATTTTGCAAGTCATAAGGTGGAGTTGTTGATCAAGTATACTTCTGAAGAGAGATTGTGTCTGGTCTCCATAGAGTCTTTAAAGTTTGCCAAGCTCCAATTTCTGGAATATTTCTTTTCTTTGATACAGTGAGATTGCTCCTCTACGTCAATTGTGGGCCCAGAACTATTCTGTGGTATCAGCATGGCATCTGCCAAGCTCTTAATCACAGAACATTTCCTGGCTCTGGAAGTAAAACACTGGGAAACCTCCCTGGACTTCGTCAAGCCAAACTTCTGGCAAAACCGCCTAAATCAAGCGAACTGGGTAACCTAAATAGACCATGAAGCTGAGGGTACACTCTATCAGGAAGACGATGAAACCTCTTCACACATTCTGCTCGATTGCCCAGCAGTGGCTACTTGATGTAAATCGAGGCACTTCTGTCATAGAAGTGTATATGAGGCACCAAAGATCAACACTGGTCTCAGTGCTTCCCTCTCACCTTTTGAGGCGGACTATCGTCTCAGATACCAATCAGTGTGGGCCTGAACCTCTTTCTCACCCTTTTTGGGTTAAAAAAAAAGTACAATGAGATACTCAAATCTCGAAGTCCAATGAACTTCTAAATACATAAAGGGCTGCTGCAAAACAATCACTGACTTACGACCTTAAGCCTGCTGAGCCAGAAAGGATTGAAAAATACACAAAAGTTTGATCAAAAGCTAGAGAAACATCCATGTTTTTAATGTAAAACATTTTCCTCCTACTTGGATTAGAAAACTTATCCAGTTTTCACCCAAAACTACTCGTAAGAAACTGTAAGCAATATGGATGTTTCTGTTGGACATATGATGGATGACATCGGTATTCCATTCTTCTTCAACTGAAAGAAACATATTTCCTTTAATTTCGCTGCTGATGTCTCTGCTGTGATCATGTGGCTTTGGCTGTTTTCCATTTTAAATATTTTTTTAATCATAAGCTCACGCATACACACATCATCGCACTTTCACGCACACACACACACACACACACACAGAGTGGGGGGCTCATGCTCATACATATGGCAATACCAATATTTCAAGCCAATTTGCTGCAGTTAGCCGCCAGCGAATGGCAACAAAATAATTCGACAAAATGTGCGCGGCGCGCTTTATGCTTTATTGTTTGGACTGCTGCAGGCAGTATAAAGTTGTGGGGCAGGGGGCCGAACGGAGACTGGGGGTTGGAGTGGGAGGTGTGTGTGTGTGAGATGGATTGGCCGTGTTTTGGGGGCAGATGTGCAATCCTCACATGTATATATACACACACATATATATGTGCAAAATCAGCGTCGACAACCATATTTCTCATAGTAATAATTGTTGATGGCTTTTAAAGTAGCCTCAGACCACGTGCCCCACCATACCCACCCCTTGCCCCTGCCCCCGCCCAACCATGAAATGCATATTTATTTATGTAGTGTTTTTTCAGTGCTTGTGCATTTGCGTGTTAATCAATATGCTTGTGTACCAGCGAGGGTGTGTGTGTGTGTGTGTTTAAACAAAAAAATATACATAAATGCCACAATTGCATATGTGCTGAGAAATTCCGTACTTTTGCAACCATCATCATTATTATTATTTATGTACATATACATACATATCCTATCCATACACAACACCCATCACATATGAGTGACTGTGTATTTTTAATATATGTGTATTTTATATACATACATATATATATATATATATATATATCTACATATTTTTTATTATTAACGATACAACAAAAAAAGAAGGCTCATAAAATTCACAATGCCTGCCCCGAGGCCTGTTACTTAATGATGCCATTTTTGCGATGCTCTCTTGCCGCTGTTGAGTTGACTGAAAAATAAAAATTTGCGTTAAATTTTTAACGCACGACTGACTGCAACAACACACGATATATGTATGTCATATATATATATATATTTAATATGTATTTCATATAACAATTTCAACATTTACATATGAAATCAAGTGTTACAAATTTCATAGTACAATATAGCCGGGTTTATATGTGCCAATAATTATTTAGAAATTAACAACATTAACAATTATTTATATTTTATCGTTACTTTGGTATGAAGATCTAGCCACTTTATAGTTATAGTTCGGAATTGAATTAACGAATGGATAGAACAGAACAGAATACGCTTGGTTTCGGTGATTTCGTTCATGTCGAAAGCAACCAACAGACCACCACGATTTTAATATTATAGGACAGCGTATGTAAAAACATTGCATTCATTTTCGTCATTGTCTTAAACCTCAACGTCGACATCATCAACATAGCTAGCAGCTCGTAATTTGAGAGAGGCAGAGGAATCCTCTTTTACTCTCGCCTCAAAGCAGCCATAACAACATGGCGATTCCGAATTTCCGAATGTTCAATTAGAATGGACGCGTGGGAGAGGCTGCTTGAGGAGGCGAAGAG
This sequence comes from Hirtodrosophila duncani, assembly GCA_037043425.1. Classification (NCBI taxonomy): domain Eukaryota; kingdom Metazoa; phylum Arthropoda; class Insecta; order Diptera; family Drosophilidae; genus Hirtodrosophila; species Hirtodrosophila duncani. The sequence continues at coordinate 1,694,242 of JBAMBM010000688.1, read as the reverse complement.
TATAGTTTCTTGTCCGGCTCTCTTTTTTCTATGCCTGATATCTTCTCTCTATGTTTCCATAAGCAACTGCCCGTATGTGTGTCACCGAATTACCATAAGCTTTGACGCTCTAACGAGCAATCACTTTGTGATTCTGTTTTGAATATTTCGTTTGCTTAGAAGACAAACATTTACGATAAGGCGATCAGTATGTAGCCAGCTGGCTTCATTGAATGGCTGAGATATGAACGTCGAATATGAATACACGCGCAAATACCATTGGTTGAAAGCAGAGGCACAATTTCTTCGGCAATAACGTGGCTGCGCTTGTGTAATCACAAGTTGCAGTTCCTTGCGTCTTAGACGGCAGAGTCATTGCCGTGGTCGCAGGTTCTACTTGTTAAGAACAGAGGTTCGACAGTTGATTCTGATCGATTCAATGAAAAATGTAAAACTAAAGTCATTTCTACGTTAAATTGTAATTACGGGGCTCAGTTAGAGATAGTTTTAACGGCATGCTTTTTATAATACCATTTTTTGTTAGAGAAAGCGTTGATTTTGAACTGGCTTACCATGGGGCAGCTTCGAATAAACGTTATAAGTACATTTAGAACTAATATTCATCAGATATCATACAATAAATATATTGTGTATCATAACAAATATCAGCTAAAGCACTATCAAACACGGCTTTGTCTACCAACTCTTAAGCTCTGCAAAGCTAAAGTCGAAGCTGAAGACGAAAAACTGTGCAGAAGAAAACACCAGGACTCTCTTGGATGTATGCATAGGGCAGAATACGACGAATATATCAAATCATGCGGTGCTGTTTTTGAAGCAGAATCGCTTGCTATTTGGTTCTGTTCTTAATGTTATTGTCTGTTCAAGTGATGATATCTACCAAATTGACGCACATATTCGTCTTCCACTAACCACACTCCTAAGGTGAAACGCAATGCTTGGAATTAGGCTTAAGTTTCCTCCTCAGCTTACACTCGGATTGCAACCCAATCTGAATGACTCTGATGCCAGATATTAAGCTGCTGTTGAGAGAATTTGCTTTCCCACTTACTAATTGAAGAAACTTTTGTGTTTCTGATTTTTAAGACAGATCAACCGCACCTTATCTACGGTCAGTCAATTGTAACCTGAAAATGTTGCTTTGCTTTTTGTCATTGAACAGCTGCGTGATATTTGCAATTAACTGCATCAGTCCAATGCGGTTGAAAGTTAATTCATATAGTCGTAAAAAATATGTCTGTATATTAAAAAAAAAACCTGTATGACTGTACCGATATAAATGTATATGATGTGTCTGCGCGCGTGTGTGTGTGCATAATTTTTAATGATTTACAAACTAGCCCGCTGGCGTTTTTAGCTCGAAAACTGACAGTTGATATCTAAAGACAAGCCAGACTGCGAGACTGAGACTCTGCGACTGAGACTGAGGCAAATATAACGCAAAATGCGAAAAAAAAACGAAACAAAATCGCCGCGAGTTATGAATGAAGAGACCAGTTCTTTATTTGCAGGTTTTCGGGGTGGAACAGAGAGAAAGAGTGTGTGTGTGTGAGAGAGAGAGATGGTAGAAACGGAAAAGGATTTCTCGAGCATGCAACTAAGAATGCCTAAGGCAATGCAGGCACACTCATACACACACAAGCAAGCACGCACACTCACTCAAAAATGTGTAAGTTAAAAATAAGTTAAACTTAAGTAGCTTCAGGCCTTGTGCATTTTGCATATAATGAGGGTACGGATATGACAAGAAGGGTTTCCTCTTCTGTTACCTCCAATAGGGAGTTCAACTTGTCACCTGGCAATTGGTGCTGCTGCTGCTGTTGGGGCTGTTGTTGCTGCTACTGCTGCTGCTGCTGCTGCTGCTGCCAACCGCATTTTGGAGACAATTACAAACTGTGATTGTGGCCATAATTATAGGCCGCTCTTTTGGGTGCACGAACGACAGGCAGGCACAGGCCGGCAGGCTGGTAAGTTTTTGTTATTTTTAAATTATGTTTTATGCACTGTAATTTGACTGGCAATGCCACAATTGCAGCAGGAGCAACAGCAACAGCAGCAGCTGTGCCAACACCAATTGCTCTCTACGGCTTGTCCTGACCATTATCCTACTGCCGCTGTCGTTGCTGTCTAATTTGCAAAGTGACAAACGAAAAACTTTACCAGCCGTTGCTCCGTGCCAACGCTTCTCCAAACAAAGCCCAGCTAATGGCATCGTTTGGCATTTGGCTTGTGTTGTTTTTGCTGCCACACCCACACATGCCACGCGCTCCCATTGTTTAAGTGTGTGTGTGCAACAAGTTACTAATAAAAAACAAATGCTCTATGTTATTCACCTGTTTCCGTTTTGGGTTTGGGCTTGGTTTGTTGTCGAACCGGCTAAATGCAAGCACACTCAACTACACTCTGGCAACACACACAACTGCCACGGAGCAAAGACAATGCCAGACTAAAGATGCCGTGTGTCTAAACATTGGCTAGGGTGTCTTCACACCCTGCAAACAATTCAGCTAAGGGTATATGGGCTAAGAAAGATGCTAGAAGTCTGGAAATCTAGAAGAACTCTGATCTCTCTTTAAATATATTCAATCTGTTATACCACAGTCATAGATAAACTCAAGAGGAGCTTTCTGAAGGCCTCTTCTCTCTCTTTCTCTTTTGGTGGCAAAAAAGTTGATTTATCAACAGGCGGCTTAGCTATATATTCGATGTTTCAATTGCTCAAAACTTTGTTGTGTGAATCGATATATAAGAGAGGAAGAGAGATCTTATTATAGGACATCGGTGGTTGACAATTCTCAAAAAGAAAAGAAAATCTGAGTATCAGAATAGTTCGACTATGCAAAAATCATTAGATAGATGTAAAGGCAGAAAGCCTGAACCACAAAAAGGGTATATAAATCGTCATTGCTATAAGAATATTAGAGTTAAGGCGCTAATTAAATTGAATTGAAAAAGATGGAACAGATTGGTTTATCTGAGCGAGCTTTGTTATCATCCAGAAACTATTTTTTTTTAACTTTTTCTACATTTCTTATGAAAATTTTCGAACTAAGCTACAAAAGTGCGCTTTAAAAGTTTAGCTTGAATTGGATTCCCATAAACGTGTTAAATCTGGTATGATAAATATGTTATCTTTACATCATTGATGATGAAGGCGAAATCCCAAATGCCAAGCTTAACACAGACTAAATTAAATTTTTTTACCAGATTAAATTGAAATTCCTCAACCGCCCCTGTTCCAATGCTTTGAGATGCAATGAATATATTTAACCATATAGAGAACAGGATATCTTTAAGTCTTCTCTGCCAATCTTTGGACTTGTTTTGCCATTCGAACATGTTGCATGCAACACGTTTTACTGTACTCCTAACCCTGAGGCAATCAGTCGACCATTCTCTGTTATCAGCCGCAACGAACGTAAACACAACCAAAGCAACAGCAACTGGCAACTGGCAACTGGAAACGAGCCCAGCAGGCAACAGCAGGCGTCAGTAGCGGCAGCAACAACAACAACAATAAAAACAACGACAACTAAGTAAGTATCCATATCCGCAGCCGCAGCAGCCTCGGTTCGGTCTCTGTCTCGGTCTCACTCTGAATGTTACCCCATTTACTAAGCAAGCTTGTCAGACGGACGACGGACCACGCGAAGTCCATGTCGATGTGGATGTGGCCTGGCTATGGATGTGGATGTGGATGTGGATGACGCTGGCTCGGGCTCGGGCTCTGGCTCACCTCACCTAGCCCTGAGGCGTTCGCTTGTAATTATAATATTTCAACCCAAATGTGGCCCGGGGCCATGCGCCAATGATGGATTTCAACTCTCTGCCGCTGCCGCTGCTGCTGATGCTGCTGCTGCTGCCTCTGCATATAATATACCCTACAAACATATATAGATATAAATATATATACATTGGTTAGCAATGGCTCAGGCTCTGGAGCTGGGCTATGGCTTTGGTTTTGGTTTTGGACCGACAGCGAGACCGAGACCGATATCGAGGTGCGCCGTTGTTCCGGGGTTGATGGTGATGGTGATGTGGTTGCCGTTGCCGTTGCTGTTTCTGTGGCCATACTGCTGCCTTTGCGCTGTGCAATTTGTGGCCAACGGGCAAAGCGGATTCGCCGCAGGCCATACATGTGAATAAAATTACATTCACTATTTTATATGCTATATATGCTGAGTCTTATATACGAGTACGTTGGCGTGGCCTCACAATAGAAATGTGTATATTGATTATATAAAATGATGCTATAGTACGAGTATGTTAGGCAAAAATAATTGAATTGGCCCATCAGCTAAATCACTTTTTATAGAGACACTCTGCGCTGTGGCCGGGCCATAACAAGATTAGATCATTGCTGGGCCTGGTCCCAACTACAGCCAGAAGACGATGAAGATGATGAAGAAGACGAAATGCCTTCGGGGCCCATGGGTCTGCTCTGGTCTGGTCTGGATATGGATTTGTCTGTGGAAAAGGGTAAAATGTAAACGTAAGCGAAACGAAACGAAACGTAACGACGAGTTGCCACTGACAAGTCCAACTGATGTCCAATTCGAGAGTTGTACGTTTTCGCTGGTGTTGTCTAATTCCCCATACCATGCCCATACCCATTCTCCATCTGCTCACTTAAGTCATCACAACTTTGTATCTTTTACCAGTTGAAACATTAATCAACCCAAACAACCAAATAACTTATGGCCATGGCTAATAGAGACATTGGCATTGTTAGTTTGCGTTGCGTTTCTTCTTTCGTCTTATTTTTATTTTTAGCTGTCCCAGCTTATGCTCCTAGGTGTATCTGTATGAAGAGGCGTTTTGAAAACTTTGACAGCTAACCAGACATTATGAACTTATTTAGGTGAGGTCGACCTCCAATTCTTTTCAATAAGCGTGTTAACATATTGCGAACGAAGCTTTCACTTTAATCCATGCTGAGATTTCAATTTCGCAAACAAATTATATTAAATATTTATTGGTTAGCTGACTCGAAGTCCAATTCACCCCCAATATACATCCACTATACCGATTTTCGCGGAGTTTTTGGATTAGCGACGCCTTTTTTTTATTAAAGGCAATGGAAAGCAAAAGGAAGAGTTTTCGACAGCATAAAATATATATATTCTCCATCAGGATCATCTGGTTGTTAGATCTCAGAGAATCATATTGAATCCACTGATAAAAACTTGGTCAAAAACAAAAAATTTAAATGTAAAATTTCAAATATTGTAGATGTATAAGAGCTTTATCAACTGGTTTGCCAAATTTATTTTTTATTTTTATTTTATTTTATTTTATTTTTGTGTACCTTTGTGCAAATATGACGAAAGAGTTCAATGTGTACTAAGTTCATTTCCCTTTTTTTAGGATTAAACAAAAGCGCCTGTGGTATGCTGTGACATTTAAAATCGTCGATATTTACATTTACTATATGTGTAATCGAGTAAACCTTTAATTTACCTACTATATTTGAGGTGTAGCAAATGTTGAAATGTCGTTGGCTTCAAATCAAACGTCAAAACACCCCAATAAATCTCCTAAAAGGAAATCAATCGAGTAGCCGTTGAGTTTTTCCCTATCTTCTTACAAAGGTTCACAAATGAACCTATAAATTCAAGTGTTTGCACATTCATTTCTCCAAATCTCTAGAGATTTTCATAACACCCCACATTTCTGAAACCCCATAATAGATTAAATTATGATTAAAGTACATTTTATTGCATACTTTTGGGATATAAATAAATGTTTTCAAATGCTTGAGTTGGAAAATGATTCGAAAAAGGTCAGTCAAAAAAAGCCAGGACTAGGATCTTGATGACTTTCCAGGTACATTTGAAACAACAATCAATATATTTATGCAGTTATTATTTTAATATTATTTAGTATTTCTTTTGTTCTGTTTCAATCATCTATCAAAAAAACCAAATTTAGAACTCAAAACTAAACTGCCAATTGCTTATCAAGCACAGTTAATCTTCAGCAACATATCGTGTTGAATACTTTTGTCCTATACTTCAGCTTACTTACTGACATGGACAACAGACAAGGATATTATTATCAACATACCAACAAATGATGTTCTAACTAACCCTAAGCCTAAACTAACTTCCTGGCAGATTCACCGATTTGTTGTTACTTATTGACATATGTACATATCTTTCATATGCTGCTCTCATATATATTCAATAAAAGAGTTTCCTTAACCACAATCAGTTGCCTTTAACTGACCAGCAGTGTGGATTCACTTAAATCCAATGAGGAATGTTTGTAAGTGCATTTAACTTTGCCTAAAGTTATTATGCAGTTTTACATATGTACATCGTCAAGCTTAAGTTGTCCACATATGTGCATTCATAACTGTAAATATGTTTGTGTGTGTATGTAATTAAATTGACATTAATTAAACTTACGCGAGGTGTTGTGGCCGTTGATGCGGCGGCTGCCGTTCTTGCAGCTATGTTTGTGGCCGTTGCTGATGCTCAAGTGCTGCTCATTAAGCAATTAAAGGATAATTATCAACGGCGTTGCTTTTTGCCATTTTCATGCGCAAAGTGTTAAAATCACTTAATAGGCAGCCGAGGCAAACGCGTAGCCGTAGCCACAGCAGCTTGCCCAAGCCGGGCCGGCATGTGGCAATGATGGTGATGCTATTGACAGCAGCCGACATTTTCACCTGTGTGGCGTACGTGTGTACATGTTGTGTTGTGAGCGTGTGTGTTTGTGTGTTTATGGACGCGCGCGGCTGTTTGTTTAAGTGTAGCGTTAAACGGCCACGGCGACTGACAAACACGATGCTTTAGCTGGGGTTGGGACGGCCGGTGCTTTTGCTGGTGCCGGTGCTGGTGCACGAATGAAGCCTGTTAACAGTTCTGTGCGTGTGTAATGTTATGCCAACAGCAGAAACTCAGAAACAACTGCAATCACTAGACACTGACCGCGGTGGGTTGGTGTTGTTGCTGAGGCATAAGTAAGCGTTAATGCTGTTATGAGGGGTGCACACACAAGCAGATATCAAATAGAGAGAGGGAGAGAAAGAGATACTGGAATAAGCCAGTCAACAGCTACTATAGCTATAGCTGACGTATCAGTCAGTCAGCAAAGCAATTTACCAACACATGCAAGGGCAAAGCTAACATCTGTATGTGGAGCAAATATGGCACGTAAAAATCATGCAGATGCATTTTTGGCACCTGTCAACGGGGGAGGGTGGAAAAACAACAACGACAACAGAGCCATCAAGTATGAAAATTTGTGAAAAGCGTTGAGAGTTAGGCAATTAAACAGTAGCAATGGGATAGTTAAGTGTGTTGTGCAAGCAAATTTGATTCAGTTTGTGTCTGAATTTGAAGGGCATTTGAGTAATTGATTGAAGTTAAGTGAGAATAGAAACTGAATGAGGCTATAATACTCGTTTAAGGAAAGAGTTCAGAAATGCACAAGAACGTGCGTCTCTTTAGGAAATAAAGAAATACATATTATTGACTTGGTTGACAATTGAGAAACAACTATTAAATACATTATGTTAAGGCTTTAAGGTCAGATGCATATTTGGTTATTAAAGCTATTGTTGGGTAAAGAACTGCCCCCTAATTGTTGTAGTTAAGCATTCATTCAATGTTGTATCAAATACCAAATTGTGAAAACCCTCTTGTATTTCCACTAGAAATTATGTCCTATCTATCTTCATTGAAGGTGAGAGAGCGAGTCCACGTTTTTTCCGTCTTAGCGATTCGTGTCGTTATGCGGCTGCGCCCCTCGGCCGATTGGGCGGGAGGTGTAACCTTCTAGTCTGGGTTTCGCACGTAACAAGCCCCGCTGCTTGGTGTCACTTGATCGTGCAGTGAATTGTACATCAACGTCCCGATATATATATTTAGCTTTTGCATTAGGACTGTAAAAGTCTCTCGCTCTCTCTCTCTCTCGCTCTCTCTCTCATGCGCTCGCACAAACATATGTAAGTTCACATCTCATTGCATTGTCATATAAGAGCGTCTCTTATTCCATATTTCGTCTTGCACATGCTTGAAGCGGAGGCCAGCAGCAAGCACCAAACAAATAAATTAGATGCAATATCGCATTCACTCGTCTCGCATTCAAATCGCCTACACATTTTTAATATCTCTAGGCATTCGTCGGATCGGAATTACTGTGTTTCTCCAATGTAGTGAGCTATGTACATATATATATATATTATTGCCTTTGATACCGGACACAAGTGTTCATACGTTGTTGGGTTGTTAAGGCCAAATCATGTCATTAACAATTGCATAAAGCAAAATATATTCTCATGACAACAGCCAAATAAAGAATCAGACTTGGAGCAGCACTCAAAAGCATTAGCATTGGCGCTCGAGTTCTTTATTTTTCTGCTGGAAATTTAGAGTTCAAATAGATTTTTATTTTTATCATCTTCTTTCGGTTCAAATAGTTGCCTTAAACTGCGAAAAATGCTATCCCAAGGTGTGATTTAAGGCCCATAAACAAAACTGTCCTAAAAGCTCTCATTTATTGTGTATGTGTATGTGTCGTGCTTTTCCACTAAATATAGCAAACAACAATGCTATAGAGATGGCTTAGAAATATCATTACTTGAAGCTCCTGTAAAGTGATAATAAGAATGAAGATAATCATAATCCTTCATACTTCAAGGCAGCAGTTAATTGTTGAGTTTTTGTGAAACATGAAGGAAATTACTCAGTAATGCCAAACTTAGGCCCATCTTCACATCTTCATAAAACAGGGATGCTTAAAGAGAAGGTGGTGAAATATTAAAAGAGGTAAGCTCTGAACTAATGACAAGGAAATACCATTTAAATGCTAAATAAAAATATATATCGGAAGGACAGTCTGAAGGTTTGAGGTTTACTCATTTTGGATGCACAATAGACTGCAAAAGGCTCAGCAAGATTCGATGCAGTCTGGAATTTCTACAACTTAACCGTACAATATCACCTCTTCACCAGCCCTTTCAAATATCCTTTGCAAGCCAATTAAAGCCAAGGAGCAGGCGAAAAATGGTCTTCGTCAGACCAGCATCTTAACACCAACTTGATTAAGTTATTTGCTTATAGTTTCGTATTAATAACAAAGACTTTAACTATTTAAACAAAAGTTTTTGGAGCCTCAACCCATTTATAACTCACACTCGCACATATGTAAGTATGTGTGTTTGTCTGTCTGTATATACATTGTGCAATGTGTACCTTCATTTTTGAGTTGGAAAGCAGAAGGCTCCTCTGGTCATATGACCCTTATCATCTCATCCACAATCCCAATGCGCACACTTTCGCCTCGAAGCAAATACTGAAGAGCCACATAAATTCCTGTTTCAGTTGCTTTGTGGTTGGCTTTGCAGTTGGGAATGGCGATGGAGATGGAGAGCCTTGCTATGGATTGGGCTTGAGTTTGAGTTTAAGCTCTGGCTTTGACTTTGACTCCGGCTTTCTGGCCATAAACGGACTGGCAGCGGCGGCAACAACTGGCCCCAAGGTGTAAAACTTGTTGTTGTTGTTGTTGGTGGTGTGGATGGTGCTGCTGTTGCACACTTTTCAAAACTGCCTGTCAATGCGTGACATTTCATATTTAAGTTATAATCTGCATGCATTACTTTTGGAATCAGATACACGGACACACACACACACACACACACACATACATACAGGCAGACTTAAACGTGTATAAACTTAATGGTATACAAAATTAACTGGAGGCTAATTTTCAATAAAACTGACAGCTATGTATGTAGGTTGGTATGTATGTTGGTGTGTGTGTGAGTGAGTGTCTGTGTTGTGTTGTGTTTCTGTTGTTGTTGGGCGTTCGTTTGTGCTTGACGCGCAACAAATTGAAATTGAAATGAATTGAAATGAAATGAGAGAGACACATTCGCATAAACAAATACTCCGCTTGTATACACAAATGCCTGTTTTAGAAATTAAACGAAAACTTATTAAATACCTGCAAGCCATCAAGTTGCAATTAATAACAGGTTTTGCGTGTGTGTGTGTGTGTGGCACCCATAATGATGATGACTCTGATGATGATGATGATGATCTAAAATACAACTACTTCGTCGCCTTCTCCTACTTATTTGTCTATCTGTTGCTATGTTGGCGGGGAGTTGTGCGTTGCATGCAACATGTGCAAACATCAAACCTGTTTCAAGGCTTATCACTTGCAACGCATCTAAATGCATATAGCAAAGCTTATAAACACGAATGTCAAAATGACCCGCTCAATGTTTGACTCACTCAAATACATCAACGAAAAGCAAACCAAGCATGTTGCAAGCGGCAAGCCTGCCTTCAGGACATCACAACAAAGACAACAAGCGGCGGCCAACCAACCAACCAGAGCCAGAGCGTTTTCAGGGTTTGGTCGCTGTCTTTCCCGCTCCTTGCTGGCTGCTGCTCCTCCTTGGCCGCAGGACATTCGCTTGTAATTATAATATTTCATCCCAACAGTAGCTTCCAGGCATCAGTCAGTTTCGTTTGCCATGCTGGTGGAGCAGAAGAGAGGCAGCTGCTGGATAACAGCATTTTAAGGGGCAAGGTGTGCGGGGGGAGGGGGGGAGGGGAGGCAGGCAACAATGCAGCTTCAGCAACGCCAACAAATGATGAATTTTTGAACTTGTCGTGTAGAATGTACGGTTATAGTGATGTCTACCAGCTGAAATACCAGCAGCTCTAAGAGTTCTTATGAATAGGGTTTCGCTTAGCCAGGGCTGCCTGTAATGGTTTATTGTCCCCATGTCTGACCTAGGGCAGTTCAAGAGCTGATTTCATTTTCTAAAGGATTCTCATTATATTTCTTTTTTTTGAGATTTGCTCACATATTTATAGCCCAGGAATAGGAAGCATGCATTTGAGCATTTGATGTAATAACAGAAGTATTTCATTCTAAATAGAGTGTTAAATGGATTCCTTCAGAAAGCTAAATGAGTCATTCATCACAGCATAAATGGTCGTAAATACTTCACTCAAAACAAAAATGTTTTCAAACAGCATTCATAATCAAACAATGACTACTTTGTGAATGTTGTTTGCAGTGATTATGAATGCTCGTTGAGAAGAATCATAAGACATTCGCAAATTCCAATGATGTAAATATATAAAAGAAAGAGAAATAAAGCTTATTTGCTTCTATATATTTTACCATGGAAAGATCCCACTTGTGTGCTCTGCTCTCTTGTCAACCTTTACTCTTGTTGTCTTTCAATTTTAGTAGCAAATACCCAACCCAAAATGCGCCTTCTTTTGATACTCGCTCACTATGATGAGAATGCCTAATGCGTTCTTTGAGCAACATTATTTTATTGAGTGACAAATAAGATCATTCATTCTGAATGAGTGTTGTATGATTACCAGTCCCTCGCTAAGGTATTCATGTGTATGAATATACAAAGTTGTGCATTCATAAGTGCTTGACAATGAATGCATCCTTATGGGGTTGTATTAGATACTTTATTTGGCTATATTATTTACGTTTGTCGAGTTATAATATTGCTGTAAATTTAGACTAAGTATGACTCCCGGGATATCAATCCTATGCCTCACCTCCATGCCATGTCCACCATCATGAAATCACTTATAAGAGCTAATAAAAGCTCATGAATGCTTCATGTTCATATTTGGCTTTCTTTTGTAATTGTCAAAAAGGTTTGTTAAATTGTTTCCCAGCTAACAGCACAGCCGGACAAAGACAGTGTATTAACTAGTCGATATTGTTTTAACACATTTTACACAGTTATAAATATAAATTAGCCTTCAATGCTGGCACTGCTGGCACTGGCACCAAATAAGCAGCTCTCTAAACATGGCTAACAAACATGCCCAACGCGGACACGCTGAAAATGCCGGCGGGCAAAATGCTCTTAAAAACGCTGACACATGAAATGCAATTCGCTGCTGTGTCTGGATTTGTGGTTGTTGTTGTTGTTGCCACTGCCACTGCCATAGCTGTTGCTATATCCATTCCCACTGCCGATGAGGCTTCAACTGCCGCTGTCACAAAATAGTATTAAGTGCAATCTAAGCGCTTGACAGCGGCACCCAGACCCAGAGACCCAGACTCTCTGACTCTGTTGAAGCTGGTCAAACGTTTGCCATTGTGATAAATTGAGCCGGTCGCCCGCCAGCCACAATCTGAATTGAACGAACGCTAAAATAATGCTCAATACTCGTAGTCACCTGGTAAGTGAGATTCTTCGTTGCTCCGCTACACCGCTGCTCATATTACCGCATAGTTTGCGGCGACATTTAATTAAAATTTCTTTCAGCTGATACGATGGCTGGCCAAACTTTTGGCCCGACCCCGCGTTTATCAGCTGCAATTTAGTGGCTTGAAGATAATTCTCAGCTGCACTTAATGCGAGCAGACAAATACCAAAATTTTGTGGCCGGCCGGAGTCCGAGGCAAACACAAAATGGTCGTAAAACGACGCTTAATGACCAAAAATCCAAATGGGAGCCAGCCATTGTTATTGTTATGGATATTATTACTATTCAGTTCTCGTTCTCCAGCCAGCAGCCGCAGCTCTGGTCTGGCTCTGTGGCTCGTTCTTTATATGTGGCTGTGCGGTGGCTCTGCTTCTCTTATCAGTGTGTGTGGCTGCTCATAATTGCGACAGCCAAGCCTTGCATGCCATACCCGTTCTCCTTCTCTCATGCACAATGGTGTGCCAATAATATTACACATACGCCACATAGGCAGCATTTTAACGTTTTAATTTCCCGTTTTCATAATTGCAGCCCTGCGTCTAACTCCTGCCACTGTCATTGTTTCCACTGCCATTGGTGCATTGAAGTAGTTTTCCTTTTCCTGGCAGCGAGAGCGCTTCTCGCAAATAAGCGGAAACTATGCCGCATTGTTGACGACGTTTCCCGTGCGCCATTGTTGTTGACAGCGACAGCGGGTGAGCATAAGGAAGCCAAACAAAAATCTGAGGCAGTGTTGAATGCCAGCATAAAGGCATAGAGTCAGAGCAATGCGATTATGATACACTTGTCGAAACATTTTATAAATAAAGTCGTTAATGATATATGTATTATATAATATCCCTAAGTTCTAAACCTTTGGGAGAAAATATCTAAGATTATCAACTTCTCCAGGTTAAAATGTCAAATGAAACACAAGATATGAAAAACTACACAAATATTCTAGATAAAATTGTGGAAGTTTGATTCAATTGTATTAGATAGCCTGCCTTTGTGATGATCAGTTGAGCATCAATCTACTCTACAGAAACATAGTCTTATCAGAATTGAGCCATATCATCCACAGAAGAATGTTACCTTTACCCTAAGTAAAAGATTAAGTACATATATTAATTGCTTTAAAAAATACAATGAAAAGATTTGAAAGTTTTTCTCTGTAGAGACTTACCTGTAAGTATCTTAAGGATACAAATTCTGCCACGACTATGATTACATTTGTTTCTTGTACTTGACTAATTCCAGGATTGTAATATACCATTATAACTAGAATCATTAAAACAGGATTTGCCAGTCATAGGCCGAGCGCAATCAGTTGTTCACATCGACACAGATCCAAAGCTTCGAAAGCCTTGAGTGAAATTACAGAATTATGTGTATTGAATTTGCTTTTGAATTGCTTTTTAAATCCCGAAATCATTCGAAATTTTTCGATCAAGTTTATAGATATATACCGAATTTATACATATCCCCATTTTCTATGCAATTATTGTATGCTTCAATAACTTCCGGTGTGCCTCGGATTTAGACACAATTTAATTAACGCAACAAGCGAATTTGCGTGTGCATTGAATTTGAAAGCGGCATTCATGTAGAAATTATGCAACTGTCAGTTTCAGTTGCACAAAACACTTCCCGTTCAACAAACACAAAATCAAACAAAATCACAATCACAAATTGTTTTGTTTGTTCTTATCAATTCACTCAGCCAAGTCAGCTAAATAATTGGCGTTCGTTTGCAATTGTTGTGATTGTGATTGAGGCGCCGACGTCAGGCTTAAAGTTGAAACTCAATTAAAGCCAACCGAAGAGCGAATGAAGTGCTGGCAAGTCAAAGTCGAAGTCAAGTCCTGCTGCAGCAGCAGGCATCAGACAGACTGAGCCTGCGAGCAACATTTTTGCCTCAAATATCTGCAGGCGTTGGCAAAGAACGACCAACAACAACAACAGCAACAGCAACAACAGCAGCAGGAGCAGAAGCAAGCAGCAGTTACAAAAAATAGGCAACAACTGCATTTTAGTGTAAGGGCCGCCAGTCAAATGCACACACACACACAAACACACACATACAAACCAACTTGAAGGAGCTGCGGAAGAGCATTGAGGATGGAGCTGACGCCACAACTATTCCAGCTGATGTTGGTGCGGTCGCGGTCGCCGACTGAAGCTGAAGTACGAAAAAGCGTCGCTGCGTGAAAAACTCAGCCGTAGGCCAAAACGCAGCATCAGCTGAAGCAGAAGTAGCAGCAGCAACAACGACGCCAACGCATAGTCCGTACGCTTCGCTTTGCTAATGTTGCCCCAGGATCTAGCCGCTTTGATGAGCGAAACAGAGCAAGTGACAGAGATGGCGGCGACGGCAACTGAGTTAGAGGTAGAGAAAATGGCAACCAGTACGATTTTGTTGAGGGTGACGATGAGCATCAGTAGGAGAGATCGCTGCATGTTATGTTGGGACTGAACTGGAACTGGAACTAGAACTGCAACTGAGCTTATTGGACAGAGCTAATAGCCCAAGGATGTGCGCAAACGCAACTCCAACTGGCAACCGAATCGTCTCAAAGGAGAAGCGCATGATCTGTTTGGTTTGTATACATTCCGGCTGTCTGTCTAACCCGCAAAATCCTCGCCCTCTGTTTTGAGGCTGGCTTGAGGTTGTTTTGAGCGCAATGGCTCCCTGACCCTTCCCTTTTATAACTAAATCGGCTTCAAACATCGGCTGAATACAACTTGGGCTGCGATCATAAATATAACATAAAAATGTAAATTGTATATTCTCAATATCAAACGATTTACCAAGCAGCTTATGATATATAACTCAAAACAATTACATTTGAAAACATTAAATATTTAAACATCAAGCGACCTCTACATAATATATTTCTTACCGCAACTCAAAACAGAAAAACTTTGAAATAATTTATACAATAAATTTAAACATATTTTTCAGAATGACAACAAGAAAAATGAAGGGAAATCCTAAGCAGTGAGTAAATGTTTTGGCACAGTGGGAGACACGTGTAGATATTTCAAAATATATTTAGAATATAGCTGAAATAATGGAGTGTAGGAATTATTTTATCCAGAATTCATTGAGAATTCTTATTACAAATAAGAATATGACTCATTTTTATCACATATTCCAGCCTCCATCAGGCCCAAGATTCCGATGTTAAGGAGTTGTTCAGGAAGCAAAACTTCTTGGCTGAGTCGTAAGTTTTTAAAAATTCCCATTTTATATATTCCCTTGCTAAATAGCTCACCAATCACAGTCGGTCTTCGATAATTCTCAGAAACGTACAAGTCCCGTCTGGTGGCCTCAAGATCTCTCCACCAGATCGTCATTTGAATGCCAGCCCAGAGCTGCCTAGTTTGAAAGAACGAGCATCCATGTCATCGCACAAGCACCTATATGAGCTGTCCAAGGAATTAGCTGACGATGAATTCATCGAAGATCAGGTGAAAGAACGTGTCATTAAGGAGTATGAAATCACTGGCAAGAAGGCTAAAAGAACAGAGTGTACGCGCTCTAATAGACCAAGACACTTGTCCCACGAACCGAACCGAAGCAGTATGATTGAATACATGAAACAGAGAGCAACAGAAGGAGCAAATCAAGGATTGAGTAAGTGGAACAAAGATAAGAAAATCATCAATGAAGTAAAGGAAAAAATATTACTAGATATGTCTGAAAATATCAGAGATTTGGAGAGGAAATCTAATAAAATATTTGTAGAAAGAAAGCAAGAAACAAAACCTAAAAATGGGTGGAAGGGCGTGAAAGCGGAAATGGAAGAGATCCAAAACGAAACAGCTGATCGTTTGAGGAAAGTTGAAAAACAAGAGAAGGATCTTGAAGACATCGAAAAGATAAGGCAAAGCTCTCGAAAAGAAACAGCAGCATATCACCCAATGGAAAGCATCAAGATACACAACGAACCAATAGCCAAACTAGAACGACATGAAAAACCTAAGCAAAATCAGGACGAAGATCGAGAGATTGGTCAAACCGTAATACCTGTTAGGCCGCGAGAAATGGATCCAAATATGATCGTCGAGAAGAATGAAAGAGAAATATGTGCTGAAGTAAACAAAGCATCTGAGCAAATCCCTCTTAATAACGTGAGTTAACAATTGATAATATTAATAATCGGGCTGCCCATCCAATGTTTAATATGAAGAATACTTATGAGTCCGAGCTAACCACTGAAGAAATGCGCTGCATTACATCTCAGCAATCCGGTGGAGCCTTTGTTGAAATGAAGAACCATATTGAGCCGCAGTTGATGACCATCGATGAATCAATTACAATTACCTGTTCCATAGTGAATTCAAAAGGTAAAGCAGGGGCAATGGAGTCGATTTATAATGTTACCTAATAAGCTATCCTATCACATCAATTTTTTAGATTTTTGGAAAGCCTCTTCAGTGTTACATTCTGTGGTCATAGTTCTATATCTGTTCTACATTATCTTTGTTGATGTCAACATTTACATCGATGAAGAGAGGCGCTATTTGGCCAAAATGCGAAGATCAGGCTTAGTCATGAAATGTTTCTACTACGTAATGCGCCTGCTAAGAGCGCCCATATTTTAAACTAAAAGTTTTATCAAAACATTATGAATAATAAATCTTTTTGCTCGATTTCGATGCCATCAACTCTCCTTTCGTCTATGCGAAAATATTCACTATATATTTATTGTAAAATATTTATAAATGAATATTTTTCACGCATAAGTGTTGAAATATATACGCGCTTGAACGCGTACACTGATGCAAAGCCCCGCTGCTCCCGCTCCCGCTCCCGCTTCCACTCCCCACCAACCCATGCCACACAGAACCCTGCCATCAAATGAAAAACAAACAGTAAGCTTTTGTTGTTTATGCGAAATAAGACTAAAATCCAAAGCAACACAAACAACAATGGCCCAACGATAATAAAAACGACACCGAAAATAAACGGGAAAATTGTAAAGTGTTAAAAATAATAAATTATTGCTGTTATTCTAAATGGTATTAGAAAGCGCTCATGTATAAATTGCCATGCGATAGTGTTAGAACAACATTTGTGGGCTTTGAAATTAAAATTTGAACGAACACAAAAGGTAAAGGTAGAAGATCACAGGCTAAACCATCAGTGGAATCAAATTGGGTGGCATTTTCAGTGGAAATATATATATAAAGATTTTATACCCAGATTTAAAGGGTATTGCCATTTTTACCAAGAGACTTGTAAAGCATCAGAACAATCCGTTATATGGTAGCTATATGATGTAGTTCTCCGATCTTGATAAGAACAGGACAGCGGACGTAGGGTCTCCTCAAATGGATGCAAACCGAATTTGGTTTTATTTTGATGAAAAACAGAAAAGTTGTGCTGCTAAGTGTTCATTCCGGACCAATCGGTTATATGGGAGTTATACGATATAGTTGTCCGATCTGGAACTTGACTTGAACTTGACCAGCCTGCAGACAAAGGAAGCATATGCTTAAGATTTCAGCCTTGTAGCTTTTAAGACTTCTAAAATCTTTGTGTTATTAATGAATGCTTGCATGGAAATCAAGAAATTTATTTATAACGAATATGGATGGACTTCAACCGATTGTTCCAATAGCAATTAAATACTTGAGCCTTCGTACAGTGTATACAAATGACCGTTTACAAATCATCGTTCGGATGGCTTCGCTTATGTGAATCTTTCGTCCTTCACAATGTTGGGTAAGATGCTTAACTAAATATTGCTGTCACAGCCAGCAGCAGGCTAATCCTTTAGCTTGAAACAACTAACTATGTATATACATATATATAATTATTTGAAACAATTTATTTAATTTGAACTGATTTGTCTGATGGCCTGAAAGGCCATAAATCAAAGTTACTTTCGCATGGGATTTAGATAAGAATAAGCCGTCACGATAGGCACGAGTACAAGATTTTACCCTCAAACCAATCGGAGACCTGCTTTTGCTCCAACAATTACAGCCAACATCGAACTTGTTCGAGCTGCAAGCTACGCGTGCGTTTGACTACTCTGTGTGTGACTGTGTGAGTGTGCGAGTGTGTATTGTTATCACAGCATCAGCATCTAAATTATCATGGCCATGGGGCCAAGCGCAGCAACGGCAACAGCTTACAACGTAAACATAACACGAACAACAACACAATGAGCCGAGTCTGAGACGCCAAACACGAACATTTTTACTAATAAATGGCCAGCAGCATAATTCCCCACTTCCCATTTGCAGTTGCCGTTGCCGTTGCCACTGCCATTGCTCTTGCCTCGTTTTTACAATACATATTTCATGTGAAATGTTTGCGGCCATTGGCAAGACGAGCTAACAAATGCCAACAAAATAGCCAAAACAAAACGAAAGTTGATATGGCCAGCTATCGGTATTTAATTGCATTTGCATTAGGAATGAGTTTGAGTGTGTGTGTGTAGAAGAGAAAATTCTATTTACTATAAATAGATTTTTAATAGAAGAATATTCACATAAATATATGAATAGCTCATGGTGTTAGATTAATGCGGAAAAACAACCCAAGCAAAACATTGTTCGCGAAATACTGTACAAGCTTATGATCTGGGATATTGTTGGCATTGGCAATTGTATAAGGTAGCAGATCATAAGCACAGGTATGAAGCTTTAGTTTGTCTTGATGGAAAAACAACTTTTTGTACACTAAATGTGAATGTTTCTGCTTTAAAGCAATATCAAATCTATCCGAAGCTCTGAATAATATTCTTCGGTCATCGTTTTACCATTTTCAAGGTAATCCATGAACTTGTTGGCCGACAAACAGACTTTGGACTTATTTGGTGGATGTCCTTAGGAAAAACATATTGTCTTGACTGTTCCTTGATCTCTGGCATGGTATTATAGATCCAATAAATCTAATGGTTTTCCAACCCTAGAGCAAGCCATATGAGAAACACGGATTTTGCAAATTAAGAGCATATACTTGTAGTGATTGCACGTGTGCCTTGTTTACCTTCACAGCAATTACAAGTCGCACCAGAAACTAAGTCCGTTTAAGTTCAACAAACGTTTCTGTTGATATCATTGATATACGTGAAAGCAGCTTCAGGATCGGCTTCTAGTCTGGCCTCGTGTTGCTCAACTGCTTTAGATGTATGCGCTTGAGAAATAGCTTAACGTTCGGTTTCTAGTCTGTCGTAATGTCCGCTCCTAGCTCTTTGGTTTCGGGCTTTAAAATTGAGAGTTTTACAGCCTCAGACACATCACTCGCTTTCATTATCCGGTCGTTCAATATCATTTAAGAGTCCACAAAGTACAAAGTAAAGTAAAAATATAAAGTATAAAAAGTATTAAGACCTTTCATTGGTTTCGGTGATGATTTTGTCAAGCAATAAATAATGCTTAAGCATCATAAGGAATTCACTTTTTTCCATTTTCATCGAAATTCATACTTGAGTATGTATAATTTATAGCTCTAAGTATATATATTATATATAGATTATATGGATATAATAAACAATTAATCATTACTCAACAAGTGCAGGACTTTAGTAGTAAAACTTAAACTTAAAGTGAAATTGTACTTCACAATTTGGCAGATCTTAAACTCTTGGACTTTGTAAAAATATCCCTTGCCACCTTTCTTAAAATCTTACTATTGTGATTCCTTGGCAATTCCTTAACAAACAGGACTCCCGCATGTAGTTGCTTATAATCAACACTAATACGTTTTGCAACATGGTCAATGATCTGCTGTTCGGTGAGCTCACTGTTGGCCTTCTTCACAACCAATGCTCCGGCGGCATCAGCCTCAAATCCCACAGTGACCCCAACAACGCAAACACTGTCCACACCGGGCAGTTCGTTTACGATTTCTTCAATTTCATTTGGATAATAATGCATGCTCTTGTATTTGAGCAGATCCTTTTTGCGATCCACAACATAGAGATTGTTGTCGTCATCAAAGTAACCTAAATCGCCTATATAGAAAAAGCCATCCTTGCGATAGATTTTCGCTGTCTCCACTGGATTGCCATAGTAGCCATTCCACCTAATGTCTGACTCAACGACAATCTCCCCAACTTGATTATGGCCCAAGAAAGTGCCATAATCATCCACAATCCGTACTCTCCTTCCTGGACAAACTTGGCCAACAGAATTTCCCAGCTTCGTATCCACATTCATCGAAATCTGATCTGTCTCGGTGGTTCCGAATATGTTCATTATAAAGCCTGTTAAGATCGTTTCGGCTTTCTTAAGTACATCCCCATCAAGATTACCGCCAGTGACGACAAGCAATATTATGCTTGAAAGATTCTCAGCAGTGGCCAATGGACTCCGGAATAGCTGATGAAGTTGCCAATAGGAGAGACTACATCCGGTCAGCTGGTACTCTCTGACCAGGCCAACAAAGAACTCCGGACTAAAGGGTTTTGCGGTAATGATGCGTGTTACATCATGTATCATGGACAACATCAGAAGCTTGAGAGCACTCATCCAATCCAAGGTGGCGGAAGTATAAGCACATCCAGCGGTATCACCTCCACTGCAAGGGGATAATGCTTTGATGTACAGCCAAGAATTTGTTAATTTCAAGAAATGTCTTACTAAGGCAAAAGCGCAATGCGATGATTTGATAAGGTGACCGCCTTGGGCAATCCCGAAGTGCCTGAAGAGCAGAGTATGGCCATTGTCTGATCGCCACCCAGGACAAGATCTGTGGGCCTAAATACGTTTTGATAAGTATAACAAGTAATGCTCTTCATTTTCAGCTTGCACTCACTCATAAGTGGCTTCCGTATTCGTTGGTGTCAAGAGATCTTCCACTTTGAGCCCACCTCCCACATGATCGGTTAGCGAATAGACCTCTGGCTTCCAATCCAAAGTGGCCGATTTAATAAGCTTATAATCTGCGCCATCACAGAATATTATTTTGGGTTTAGTTATGGCCAAAACAGCTGCTTTGGTTTCTGGTTCCAGGCCAGCATTTATGGCATGAAAAGGTGTGGCGTTGAAAAAACAAGCCACTGCCACGGGCGCCACATAGGTGCTGTTATGTGCAACTATTCCGACAATATGTTCATGCGTGAGTCCTTGGCTCCTAAAATGTTGGGCAATACGTACGGCCCACTTAAGGACTTCCGAATTGGTCACCGCTCGACCATCATCGTGCGAGATCTGACTTATATTTTTGGGATTATTTGGCAATGCCTCGAAAATAGTCCAACCAATTGATCGTTCGGCATTCACTTCTGGCAATTCGACCGAGCTGTGCCACCATTTAGCCTGCTCATTATACAAAGTTTCAGGCAGTTCCATACTGTTTCTGATAACCACCAAACCCCCACAAAACGCTTCAAGAACTGCGTTTCCTTAACTAATATAGCCGGCTTATATACTCGTATCACTCTTGATAAACACATCGTGCCACCGATAAGTTTAGGCCTTGTTAACTTACAACAATCAATGGCATATGGGTTTTCACCCTCCAATCTCAACTTCAAAGTTAAGTTTTTAGCAACTTTTATAATATGAATAAAATGTGTGAATTTGCATATCCTGTATCAATGGTGAAAGGGTACATTGGTCCGGATTGTTAGCAAGCCAAATGCGGCATCGTTGTATATTATCATTCAGCTTCCATAGCACCGATTTCTGCGAGTAAACACTAATTGGGGACATCTTTTTTGGTTTTATCTAAAGGAGCATCAATGTGAGTCAGACAAGTTTTGTGGATATCAGCTTACTCTATCCTATATATAAGGTATAGGGTATTTATTAGTCGAGCTAACTGAGCTACTGTTATCTTTAAAGTGGCTGCAAAACAAAATACATATACTTACATGTGTCTCACAATCACCTCGAACGATTTCAATAATCACGACTATTCAAGGGCTGACGATTATTTTAGTTAGGCGATGAGTCACATAACACTTAGCCATTTTTTTGGTTTTTTCCTCTTTCTTGAGCATTGCCGTGTTTTATTTGTGTTCTATGATCTATGATCTGAGTACGAAATGTGAATATGTGTTTTGATTCCCTTTACGGGTGAAAATAAGTATTCAAGAAAAGATTGATGGAGATCATTTACATTTGACATTAATATTATCCCTCGGGTGCCGCCTCTTCAGCCTTCTTCTCCTCAAGGGATAGAGAAGGTCCGAAGCAAAAGTATTAGGGTGCTCCTCAAGCCTATGAAAATGTTTTCTAGCTGTTGAGTTTAGTTTATCTCCCACTTGTCTGACAATCATGTCCTTATGAAGAGTGCTGTTGCTCACATATGCCAATTCGCTCCGCTCGTTTAAAAGACAAGGCAAGCTTCTTTATTTTGCAAATAGAAGTAGCTAAAAGTATAACTCGATAATGATATGGAAATTAATATAAAATGGAATCTATCAACAACAAAATATCATATCCGATACAGTATTACCAAGACTTCTGGAATATCGATAATACACATATGGGTATTGCTCTAAACATCGAATTAGCCTACATATATATATACATGATATCGATGTATCAGGGAAATATGTATCATATTAAATATCTAACACATTTTATTTATCAAATATAGCAATAAATATATCAATACACAAGTGTATATGTTGCTTTAATGTTGTATCTATCAACGCTATATTTGAGAATCGCAATCCAAGAAAATCGTTACTTTGTTTTTCCAGTTTGTAAGACCTCAATGAGAGCTATATAAATTTGTATTGTTTACTGTGCATTATCATAACCCTACTGATTATAGCTATATATTTATATTACATATACTACAATAAACTATTGCTAACTTGATTATCGCGCATACATTTCATGAATGCTTATTGATAACACATTATCTAGCAACTATCTCACTGCCTATCCTCACACTTGCTCGTTCTTTAGAGTCCATTATAGGCAGAGGCGTTTCTACTTTACAAATTGGATCGGCTAGAACCGATTCTGGAGCTGCTTTTGAATTTTGCATTGTTTTCTACAAAACCTCTCTATATAACTACTGCAGATGAACTTCCACATTGCTTGACTCATATTTATTAGGCTGGTGCATGTTCGATTCAAGAAAATTCAGAATCAATTTAATAATGTTCAGGTCTTATATCAAAAAGTCTTGCTATCACTTCAAGAATAGAGAATTGGAGAACTCCTTCCGCAGGGGCACTTGCAGAGTGACAATTTGGTTCATTTCAAGAACTCATTGGACTTGGAAGTGTGTTTAACTTAACTTAGACATGGCCAACCGCTTTGTGCAACATTTATCATTAATACAAAAGTCTTTATTATCAAATTATTATATTAAAACGATTATCTTAAATTACGTAAATGAGTCAGTGGGTCATTAGTTATATACAACTGTATGACTTCAACCATTTGCCCAACAAAAATATTTAATTTGTGTAATGATTTGCTTAATTTATCTATAAAATATTATCTATAACAATGACTTACCCATAAATATAAAATACGAAACTAATTACTTTATATTTATAGGCATACATTTAAACATACTTATATAATACATATATTTTAAAGACGTTGAACTACTTAATTGTCTTGACTTTGGCGCGAAGGGCTCCTTTACAGCATTGATCTAAAGGCATTCTCATACGGAGCACATATTTAGTACGTACGAAATGTGGGAACTTTTTGGCTCTCGTTTAGTTTTGCCTTCAAGATAAAACCGACATGCACACACACACACACACACACACACACATACAACCACACATACTCACAAAATTGAAACCTATCTTCTTTTCAAGCAACAATGCGCCAAATACGCCTGGGGCTCTCCTTAGTACCAACGACTACGACGACGCTCATTTATTTCACAGTCGTGGACAAGATAATCGCCAATGTCCGCTTAGAGAGAGAGAGAGAGAGAGCCATGCGGGGTTGGGAGGAGACATGCGGCAAAGACAACAGAAATGCTTAAGCCTCCAATGGCCAAATTCCAAATGCTATATGACCCAAAGTTGATTTCAAAGTCTTTTGCTATTGTATTTGTGTGTGGCTTTAGGAAATGGATTTCAATAATTTTCACACGAAAATCATTGGAATGAAGTTGTTTTGGTTTTTGGAAGTCATTTGGATGTCTCAAGTCTTAATTTGAGCGCCCCAACTGCAGTTGCGGTCGCTCTGGCCATCAGTCAGAGCTCAACTAGCCTTCAGTAGCCAGTTGGCAAGACATACTACATGGCAGACAGACAGGCAGTCAGCTATATGCAACCGGCTTACACACGCATGCCAAGCCCCAATGGCCATAGCCCCCACCCACTTGCTCCACTTTGACTACGACGGTGGTCCCACAAGTAAACCAATTTTGTATACAAAGAATAAGATTTATAATAATGAAGATTTTTACTGGAACTCTAAGAAATTTCAATAAATTTTGTTATCGATTACATTTCATAAATATCATTTATAGGATCATTTGGGAATTTTGGGTTGGCATCTTTTGTGTATACATAGAAAACAGCCGAAAAGATTATGAAAAGCTACAAAAACTATTAAAGATTTTCACATAAGTGTAAAAATATCGATTTGGGCATTCTAAAGATGTGAATACATGAACCAAAGACTGAAGACAGCAGAAACAGGGCTACGCATTTTCGTTCGTTCTACAACAGCAATAAACGGGGCCAGCAAAAGATCATGCAAGTGTAAGCATCTTCCCGAACCTCATTGAGAACACATTGTCGATGACAAGATGTTCTCTTACTTACGGCCCGCGCATTGTGTTTCATGATTGGGATGCGGATTTAGTTTTAGAAATGTAGAAAGACAACGCGTACTGGCAGTTTTTGAAAAGCATCGATAGTTTTCGATAGAGTGAAAACAAACTAATTTTTTACAAAATGGAAAATAACGTTTTTTTATTGAGCACTTTTTTTGGGTAGCAACCCACCTTCATAACACTTAGATTAAACAACAATATTTGGAAATGTTATCAAAAAACAATCAATCATTTCGAAAGAACTTTATTAAGGCTGAAACTTCCCCTTTGTATGTCATGTCGCTGACTTATGGAACTACCCTCGATGAAGTCGTCACAGACAGACAATCAGACAGACAGACAAAAGAGAAACAGAAACCGAAACTGAAACTGTCACAATGTCAGTCTGTCCTGGCACCTTTGGCGCTCTGGCTCTGGCTCATTCGGCTTCATTTGGACATCACACAGTCAGCGGTTGTTCTTGTTGCTGTTGTTGTTGTTGTTGTTGCTGTTATGGGCAACGTCATCACAGCGTTTATATATGCCTTTTGCGAATGGGAATGGGAATGGGAATGTAAGCTGTAGAGCTGTGTATGCGGATCTCCTGGCACCTCTGGGGCCTGTTTCGCTTGTAATTATAATATTCCAGCCAACCCAAAATGTGGCCACAGGCAAAGCACAGGAAGATGAAGCGGCCAACACACGGAACTGTTCGCTGTTGTTGTTGTTGGTGCTGTAGAATGTTGCACGATGATGATTATGATGATGATGACGCTGATGCCTGCAGACTTTGCGGATGACCTCGAGCGCCACAAATGCTGATTACGTAGCCGCCCCCTTGTCTCCCGTCACAAAAAAAAGACCCCCAATGTATATGCATAAAAGTATGAGGAAAGAAGAGTAAAGGCGAACCTTTTGTTGAATGCCTGAATACATATGTATGTATGTAGTTGTAGGCGTATTGTATGTGTGTGTGTGTGTGTGTGAGAGAGTTTTAGCTGCGGGGTCAGCCTGTGCGTGCCATGTCCATCTGCGCGACTGCGACTGCGACTGAACGACCCTCCTCCAACCCCACCGCCGCTTACATAGCTTGAGGTATTTCAATTTATTTCATTGTGCTTTTCATATTATTGTATTTGCAATTTTGATTGCAGTTGCCTTTTGACCATTGGCTACCATTGGAACAGAGGGCGAGGGAGAGGGAGACACGCGGCAGTGAAAATACATATTGAATCCAGTGATCCATCCTTCTTTTTTCTGGCAATATGCAAAGCTAAAGCCAGCTCATGACGCTGATTGACAGCCAGACCAGGGAATGCAATCAATGCATCGGATGCACACTTCATATATATGAGTTTATTGCATTTTAATAACAATTCATATATCTATATTGAGCAACACAAAGCCTCAAAAACTACAAATTGCTTAAGGCTCTTTTATAACCGCTCTCTTTCACAGGCTCTCCCGCTCCCATCCCCTCGAACTGACTCTCTCTATATGGGCTATGAACAAAATTTGCGAAATGTTTAAATATCGCTTTATTAAAATAATATTTTTGCAAACATTTTATTAAATATGATAACTTGACATTAAGTAAATAAACACAAATGTGATTGCCGTCTGTATCTGTGTCTGTGTGTTGTGTTGTGTTGTGTTGTCTCTGTTGCTGTCACTGCAAATAAATGTCAGCTCAAATGTTAGCCAGCGGCCATATTTGATTTTTATGCATACGCCATTGCGATAGTCTCTATATAGATAGATTTATATACATACATATATATATTTATATATATATATTATATGATTGTGATTGCTATTGTCGTTTTCCTCATATCTATTATCAAATGCACGACATCGATAAATTATGAATGCCTTTTTGCAGTTGCAGCCTTTAGTGACTGACCACCGTCATAAAATCAATGCAATATGCCAGAGCACACAATGACAACAACAACTACAACAACAACAACAACATATTTGTGTATTTTGTTGAATTTTATTTAAACACAAAGAGATGTATAAATACATCTATTAGACTGTGACATGATGCTGAATGGCTGACAAACTCAACAAAAAATAAACTTTGCTTTTTACAAGCGTTCTAATAAAAAACCCGATTGTCATCGAGCAAATTGCATTTTTTAGTTGTACAACAACAGCATGCATATATAGTATATATACTAGCAAATCTGACTAATTAGAACATCATTTACATCAACCAGTTTAACCACAGTGAACTGCAATTACCATTGATGCTTGAGAATATTACCATAGCATCAGCAGGAAATACTCGAATCAGCTCGAAAATCTTGGCAATCACTTGGCTGTCAGAGCAACGTACAATAACCTGTCCACTTGTAGGCTATAAAGACTCCATCCCAGACCGGTGAACTTTACTTAAGACTATGTCCGTCTGTTTCAACACAAAGATCTCAGAAGTAATAAAAGCAACAGAGCTGGAATTTTTACCAGATGATTCGTTTGTCTGCACGCTGGCTAAGTTCGAGTTTTATCTATATTGGACACCTATATCTCCCATATAACCAGTTGGGGGATAACTTTTCTGTTTTTCATCCAAATCAAACTAAATTCGGTTTGTATCCATTTGAGGAGGCCCCACGTCCGACGACCAGATTTGAGCTTTCTGCTTGCCGAAGCCTTGCTTTTCTTTTATCATGAAGCATGCAAAGCACAGAAGGAAGTGCTTCCGACCATATAAAGAATATATATATATATATTCTAGATCAGCATGAGAAGATGATTCGATGTAGTTATATCAGAGGTCTTAAAAGCTACAGAGCTGAAATTTTCACCAGATGATGGTTGAGTTTAAAATACATCATAATGAACATTAAGTAAGAAACTTCCGATTCAGCATAAATACTTAATATAAGAAAGGTTATAGGCAACTAGATGCCTCAGAAGTGATTGTTCTAAAATGAAGACTTAGTAGAGAATCATTTTGAATCAAATTATATCTAACTTCTATTTCTGTACGGAGCTTTGTCACATTTAAAGAAAACGAAGAGCCTTGAAATTGAAAACTCAATTGTGTAAAAAAGATATATCAATATATCGTTGTGATTTAAACCATTTCTCATGGAAGTTAAGCTACATTTTCTAGCCATAATCTCAATTTCGAAATCGTATCAATTGTGGAGGGAGACTGCTAACACTTAATTGACATATTTGAATCGAAAATCTTTTGTTCTCGTTGTTCTTAAAGTCACATAATTAGCATGTAGCATAGGGTTACAAGTTAATTCTTTCTGAAGGCGAAAAAAATATTCGATTTTCCGCCTCTGCTCTGCTCTCTGCTTCTATCCGTTTTGCTCTACCAAGTGTAGATACAAAATATAAATTCCATTGAAATGAAATGCCAATAATAAGTGAATGTGTAAAGCTCTCGGACTTGTCGTCCACACTTATGGTTGAGCCAAAACCCAACCTTCTCTTGGCTATATGCATAGCCCCATGTCAATGTGCATACTGAATATTTGCCCAATATATTGCAAAAGTCGCATAAAATTGGTCTCGTCTTGTTTTCTCTGTATGTTGAGGCATTAATTACATGGTTCAGGCTCGATGATAAAGCGAAGTGGAACTGAATGAGTAAAGGCTGACTTACATATTGCATGCAATGCACTGCAGACAGAGACAGGGACATGAACAGGGACAGGAACAGGGCCAGATTGACAGACCGGGCCAACGTCAATGTGAAATTGGTCTCCTCAGACAGTTTGCAATCTGAAACTCACTTCTTCTTCCTTTTTTTGGTTGAATTGTTTGAAATATGAACAGCAAATCAACAGAGAGACGAAATGAAATGATATGCAATACAAAATTCTTCATTAAGAGAACATAACAAACACAAAAAGCATCATAAATGTCATGTACAATTTCACAAAATATCTTTCATATTTTGCTTATGTATTTTGTTTTTGCTTTTTTGGGGTTTTTTGATTGCGGCCTGTCCATCATGTCATGAATAACAAAAGCAGTTTCTGCCAAAAAATAAGACATAAAATACTCAACTAGGAAATGCTTAGTAAAATAGATAACTAAAATTCACCTGCCTCTGCGAATCAATTCATTTTTAGATAAAAAAAAAAAAGCATGTTAGTTAAATGCTCTTTGAACACACCTGATATCAGATGTATAGGATATATGGTAATCTATAATATATATAAGATCTTAATGGTAAATCATATTAACTGTAATCCTTTTTAACAATCATAGCAAGATATGAAAGCTGACAAGCCTGCCGGTAATGTTTCGAGGTCAGCCATGATCTCTTCATCGAAAGCTTTTGCTTAACAGCTTGATCTTTTGACTAATATTCTACCGCGTTCCATACTAGAATCTGTTGTGAATTCTAAAGTGCTGAATCAAGTAAGACTACGCCAATACAACTGCTATGAATTTTTGCTAGTTTTGCTTTTGTCTTTTGATAAGTTGTTAAACCTTAGGAACGGGTAATATTCAAATATTTATTGACTTTCTAGTGATTTGATCATTTTTTAGTGATTTGGCTTATGTGAATGCCTGTTTACCCTTCAGAATGCTGTACGAACACTTTCAAGATATCAAAACTGTTGTTTAATTCTGAAGCTCTAAAACACCAAGTCCGTAATAATAATTTTCTCATGTTTTTTTGTTCGATAACGAACTCAGCTTCTGTGGCAACTAGTAGCCCCTCATACCCGACTATTTGGTATCCGTCATTGTTATGAAACGTTCTACCAAACATTTCTCATATGAATTTTTCAATTATTTGGCTCAAATTACAGTTTCGTTAGGAAATATGCAAAAATGATTGAAAATTTCTACATTTTGCTCAAAGAAATGCACGTTGCTACTCGTACTTGGGTACGGTTGTATGTTAAGGGTTTGGGGGCGAGGTCGCAGTACGCCCACTCTCACACAATATACGATAAATCATCAATGGACTTGACCAAATACTCTTATATTAACTGCAACAACAGCTACAATAACAACAAAAGCAGCAAAAGGCACAAAATTTAAGCATAAATTGCAAAACAATAAATAACCGAAAAATTGTAAATAAAGTTGCTGCACAAATATTTCACAAAAGTAACGAATCAGCTTTGGGCATAAGAGCAGCAGATGCCAAAAAAAGCCAGTAACAACAACAACAACAATAATAACAACAGGCAAGTAAGTTATTTTCAACTAAACGAATCTTAAATACCCTTCAAGATATAGAAAGTAAGTCGATGTTAAGCATTAATGGATGCAAAAGTAGAGCAGAAAAGTTAGACAATGGTGAAGTTCAGGGAGTGATGGTCAATATAGTCAGATTTTGCCATGAGTAAACGTTCATTTGAATTGACTTTTATTATGCAACAATATGTTATAGTTGTGCGATCTGCAGGATAAAACTGGTGGATGAAAATTGCATTTGAATGTAAGAAAATGTGCAATTATTTGAGGTATAAATGTGAATGGAAAACAAATTCCTTAAAGATGTTTATAGAGAAGCATCTCAATAAAGACCTCTTCCAATGCCATGCCATGAAATGGATATTACTTCCTTCTATGTATTACAAAAATATGGTGCTAAAAATAAGCATTATATCTTATGCAAGGGTATAAAAACAACAAGAATCACCACAGCCCAGGCAAAAAAGCGAAAAGATGAACGGTAAGACACCAATACCAAGCAACGGCCAAATGTACATACTTACATCCACACACACACACCCATAAAAACACATACTAACTGCAGTACACCACCCGCAACCAGAGCTGAGCAGAAGGCTATACCCCACCTTCACCTTCCTCCTCTGCATCCTCTTTAGCTGGACTGTAGGAAGAGCAGCAGCAGCAGCAGCGACTCTCATATCGAAAAACCCAAAGTAAAAAGGCCCCCAGCGAATGTTGCAAGCAGCACCAGATAAGCAGCGGCAGCGGCAGTGTCAGGAGGCAGGAGGCAGGAGGCAGCGGTAAAGGCAACTTAACATTTTGCGGCATACAAACAAATTTCATACTTAGCCAATGTTTAAACTCTTCAATTGGCTATAAGCGGTTTTTCTGTGTGCGCTGGCGCTATCTAAATGTGGCACGATTATTGTTATTATTGTTGCAGTTGTGTGTGTGTGTGTTATGTTCGCTGTGGACCGTAGTTTCGTTTGTGCAGGCCAATTTCGGTATTGGCTATTTGCATAAGCAGTGGCAAATATAGAATTTACTGGGGAATTGCATCTGTTAGGTGAACTACCAGTGCAAGATCTGATGTAAGAATCATACAAGTACCCGCACTTACAAGTTACCCATACCATTACCATTACCCATACCCATAGTTTAGGTATGCATGCATGAATGTCGTTGTTGAATCATACGAATGTCTTGCTAGGCTTATAAATAGATAGCTTCAAGACTTTTGTTGATGCTCCTCCACACTGAAATGTTGAAAACAAACAACACAGCTAGCAAAAATATGTAGCAAATGATATATGAATGCACTGAGGCAGAGGATCGACTTGATGATAGCCTGCAGAGGATGTCATAATTGTGATACTGAATTGTAAAAAAAGTGAGTACAATGTGAGTATAATGAAGTTCACTGCTGCACTGAATATAGTAAAAGTGCAGGATTCCAAAAAAATGGGGTCAAAAAACGTATTTGGTCGATCTATGGGCATACAAATTTGAGCAAATGAGGAAGCCATTGTCTAGCCAAATATGATGCTGGGGTTCCTTACGTGGTTATCAAACGAATTTTGGTCTACACAAGGACTTATTCGTGGAGATATATGAGAATTCAGTTCATTCAGTTCCAAATAGCAACTGTTTAAAGGTTTCATATAAATGAGAGTGAGGTTAGGCAAGATCTCTGCACAGGAAACAGGGTCTCCTTTTTAAATTCCCAAGGAATAATACTAAGATATAAAATAGATATTTCCCAAATTAAAGGGCGAAGTATATATAACAGCGCCTTGATTGGCTCGACCATCATTTGGCATAAAAATAATGTGATTGAACTCTCTGATACGGAATCAGAAAATTCTTGAGAATTTGAATATATTGTTAGATTGACTTTGGTGGAGAAATTCATTGAAATGACAATATTTTTTGTTGTTTCCCTTTTTTTTAAATAAAAACCAACATAGTTTTTTGCTATTCAACAAATTAGCCTGCTTGCTCCTACTTGTTGCCTCCCGCGTCTTCTCACGAGCCATGGAGCAAGCCTGTCGAAGTAGCATGCCGCGTGTGTGTTTATGGCGTCGCCGACCATGGGCAGGCACAGATCCCTCTCAATATCCCTCGTGTGGATGAAATGGCGGCCAGTGACAACACCTTGTAGATCGAGACCTTGTTGGCGAGGGACAGCTTGTTGTGGCTGTTTAGTAGCCAGCTCATCCTCTTCGCTATGTCTCTCAAGCTACAGGTGACTTCCAGGACTTGATTCCTGAAAGTCACACGCCGTACCATGGTGGCTCCCCAGTACATATTTTTGGGAAATCTTGTGGCTGGGGAGCTTATCATATAGGGAAAATAATGGGCAGGAATCACGCCTGAACCAATGTTATACCTGCACGCCTAAATTTGTTCAGCTACTCCTGAAGCATATCAATGCCTGCGTAGATGCAGGAGTCCCTGGCCAGTATAATGGTGCCATTGGCTGAAGTGCACGCCCTAAGTTCCCCCCGTTGACGCACAGTGGGGATGTCATTCGTGAATTGGCTGTACACAGAGTGGGCCCCAGCACACTGCCCTGAGGCACTCCGGCTCGGATGTGCTTGATGCCAAAGAACAGTCTCCATTTTGAACAAATGTTAGAAGGTCAAATGTGAGAAGGCCTTCAATTTGAACTCCTGTACTCCTTACCGAATATAATTTGAGCTCATTTGGCATCATCTTCATTAGATAATTGATTACATTAACGTCTACGCTGGTTTACGCGGATTGTTACAAGGTCGAGTGTAAGTCATTCATGCGTAGATGTTTAGTAGTTTGTGCACTTGTGTGTCTAATTGTTTCCATATTACCTCATATGAGAATCTTGCTCAATAATAAGTAACCGAAATTGGACGATTTCACTTCCCACATATCCCTTATTATATCTCGATTGGCTACGAGGTATTTAAACTTGGCGGTCATATAAGAACACCAAGCAATGCGGCAGCGAAAGCAACAACAAAGGCAACTACCGCTGGCAAAAAGGAATAAGAAGAGTCCGTAAGCGGCAGGCAAGCGGGGCAGCGCAGGGCCGAGCAGGCGAGCAACAACAACAAATTGGAATATATAGCTTACGGCCATAACGGTGTTCATAATAATGATGGCGTGGTCTGAAAAGAAGCATGGCATGACGACGTCGACGAAGGGAATTGAGGATGACGACGTTGACGGCGACGACATGGGCCAGGCCCATGCCATGGCAAGCAGGCAGGCGCAAGGACAACATAGCCGCAACATAATGAAAACGAAGGGAATTTCAGCGGCTGCCGCGACGCACGAAACCGCAAAAATGGCCGACGGCCATTGCAAGTTCTCAAGTGCTTCCGGCTGAGAGGGTGCCTGACTGCCTACCGAGCAACCAAGAGAATGAGCACGCCACCAGTGCCACAAATGGAGCTGGAGCCAGTGCCATAGTCATAGCTATAGCTACCAATATTGTCATGTGGCTTTCTTTGCCCGCCACTGGATGATGGATACAAGTGTGGATGTGGATGTGGATGTTGGTTTGGCTCCGGTTGCCACTAACCATTGAGCTTCATCAGCAATGGCAACGTCATGGGACGGAAATGAGTCAAGCGTGACATTTGCTCGGCGAGCTCCTATGCTGCGCTTGTCACGCTACGCTGCCTCTGCCTCTCAGTGCTGCTGCCACAGCTACTCCTGCTGCTGCTGCTGCTGCTTCTTGTTCTTTATCCTTTCGTCTTCTTCACATGTGTGCGTGGCCGCAGGCTATTCAAAAGGAAACTCCTCGTATAACGCAAATTAAAAAATCCTACTGCACTGCACAACGAGCGGCGCAAGATGTCAAGTAATGGAAACTAGCGTGTAAATATATGGAAGTATATGCACCTACTTTTCCTTCCTCAATCCTTAACCACACTACCACACTTGTGTGTATGTGGGCGTGTGTGATCAGCTCTAAAGTATGCTATAAGCTTGTGACTTGATGATTCAATTTTAATTAGCATGGCTCGGCATTAAGATTAGCTTTGCACATTGAATTAGGTAACTCTTTAAATGAGTAACCAACATTTTGCCAGAAGAAGACTTGAACCATCCTCTGAAGCCATCTGAACATCCCTCTCATCCGGGATGTCTATGTGGGCAGCCTAAATGCCAGTGGCTAACATTTCAACATCAAAACAAATGCATAACAAAGGTGTAGCACATATCATGCATATTTCTACTGAAAATTGCCGCTAACGCTCTATACGAGCTGCTGTCCCACCTTCTCCTCTTGCTGGCCAATGTAAACCCCTCGACGTAACCACAATCAACCTTTGGCAGCGGCTCGCGTTTTTGACATGCCAGCGGCCAAATATCGATGTAAAGAATTAAAAACATAGGTACACGCATAGCCTAAACACTGGTATGTGGAGAGAGGGGGGATTTGGGCGGTGAGTGGAATGGAGAAAGTGAGAGCAGATACAATAAAACATGCAAATATACGCCCAAGGACATTGCAACAATAACAACAGCAACAACATCAACACGAGCAGAACAGGGACAGGAGCAGGGACAGGAGCAGGCGCAGACACCATCAAAACACAGAGGCGAAGAAGACCATTGCGCGCCCAAAACATCAAACACACAAGCGCGACCGCACATACCCAGCAAACATTTTCAAAAGCGAAAGATAAGAGAGCCTGTCTGTTGCATTCTAAATTGATGGAGGTGAAGCAGTTTGAGTTCAAAATGCCATTCATATGGATATCTACTGTTGGAGCTTAAACTCAGACTAACTTTCATTGAAATATCATACCAGACCCAGCCAGCGTTTTCGATATTGTCTGAGGAAGTTCAAAAAAATGTAAATGCTCGAAAGTGGACCAGAAGATAAGCATCTCTTGTTCAGTTTCTGGCAGTAAAAGTATCGCTTAGGATATATATGAATACATAAATAAATGGGAGAAACAAACGCCAATATATAGCAATATATATCAAAGAAATCAAGCAAAAAGGCCTCCAATTCTATCCATATGTCAAAGCTCTCATCGATCTGCATGCAATAAAACCAAGCAAAATCTGTCAAAAAGTAGCAAATTCAGTACAAAACATATTTTCTTATGTTCTCGATTTCAGAACGCACTTTGATCCTCACTTCTCGAACGCTTTGTGTAAATTATTTGAACGAGAAAGATTTGGGCTCATATCAATAACGTTTTGGTATCATTTCGAGAAAATAACATTTTCATTTATAGTCTCATTTTCAGAACCGTTGGTCAAATTTTCATTCTCAACCTTGACCCTATTTCCTGTTGATGAGTTTTGTAAATTATAAATTTGTGTAAAACTATCTCTCCCATTGTCAAAATATCTTTAAATTATCTATTTGTCAAAGACTTAAAACTCAAAATGTGTGCAGGGCACACGGGCGTACATCCTTTGGTGGCGGCATGACCGCAGGTGTATGTATGTAAGTATGTTTGTGAATATGTGTGTGAGAGATACCAAAGGGTACAAAGTTTATTTAGCTTTAGTTGAAATTAAAGGCCTTTGTATATTAAGTAACCATATGATACTCGCGCTTCAAACACACACACACACACACCCCAAAAAGGCTAAGCGATATCCACTACGCACATACATACACACACGCACACATGTATACACATGAACGCTTACAGTGTTGAAGTTGTACATAAAATATACCGCTGGGCATTTGGAAAACCTCTAAACATACCAAAAATGAAATTTAACAAAAAAAAAATGTGAAATGGCAAAAAAAACGACAAATGTTTTTCGTTTGAATGCCGGGGCTCCAAATAGGCCGCAGGACATGGCTGCGTACCTCAAAAACGAGCTGTAAAGTTTTTGTTCCCATGTGTCTGAGTAAATATATGTGCAAGTGTGTGTGTGTGTGTTTTATGCGTGTATGTATGTGTATGTCTCGTTAAGAAAATACTTCAGCTGTATTTTGATTCCATCAAAGCCTTTGCACAATATTACCGGACAGGATATTTTTGCGGCAATAAAATATGATGTAAAAATAATAATAAAAAGAATTGTCTCCATAAAAACGAAAAGGTCCAAATCTATGAAAGAACAACGATTGTAAAGCTCGTAAACTGTAAATTGCTTTGAAATAGCCTGAAAAATTACTCCGAAAAGCGCATGTGTGAGTTAGAATTGCTGATTTTTACGCTTGAATTAATTGTGATTTGATTTTAAAGAAATTTGGAAGGTTTAAGCAGAAAAATCTTTCCATATTCATGTTAATATTTACTTGATCTGGCTCGGAGTGGAACTAAGGGAGTCTGGATAAAGCTCTTTAAGGAGTCATACGTCCAAGCTGTTGTTTAGCGGATTTTAGTTGTTAACTGATTGTCGTGCGGGTCAAGGCAGCTGATGCGATTTTTGCAATTCTTTGACTTTTGACTGAAGACATGTCTCCTGGAACACCAATTACTGTCCATGTGATACTGCATAGGGCTTTTGTATGAAATCTTTTTAGAATCTCGATGAGAGATTGGCAGGAACATTCTATCACAACCTGTGTATAGATAAAAACCTGCGCAGCCATCGTTTATATTATTCCTATCCCAAGCGATAGATTTATTGAAAGTTGCCCATCTCTGACCTAGACGCTAGAGTCTTTTGCAAATTTCCATATTTCCAGAACGTTTTAGAGCAGAAACGCGAATCTTAGCCTGAACTTGAAACGGTCACCCGACAGCCTACAGATTTTTATTCATTTTATCATTCAGGTGAAATCTTGAAGGCTTTATATAGACTTTCATTTAATCGCAGCCTCACTTCTTTGATCTTAGTGGAATGAGTAAAGTATGAAGCTTAGTCAGTCTTGCAAAGTTAAGGTGCATTGATATCTCCATTTACCGCCTTTTTAACCCATAGTTCCGTATTTTATACTTGTTCCTTCACCCACATCCCAATATGTAAATGTCATTTCAATTTGGTTAAAGTAAAAATGCTCCAAAATGGTGAATATTTACATCCTCCTCGTATGTCATTATTGACTTTTAACGGCAATTGCAGTCACAATTTACAATCTTCCACATTGCGCATTTACATATACCCCCCTCCTGCACCTCTATATATGTATACACATATTTATACATATTCGCTGGAGGTCGAGTAACTGTAAAAATGTCACTGCGAAAACAAACATAAAAACTGATGACTTGGAAATGCCGAGCCGCCCTGCAATGGCTCTGATCTCCATTTGCCTTGTCCCAATGGTGCAATTCTTTTTATATTGAACGATGGATAGGAATATGTATAAAATGCAGTCATTACATACATACACACACATACATACATATACACAAAATGTATATTTAAATGCTGTTACAGTGATTGACAAAAGCCATATCAGAAAAATGAAAAAAGACAAAAACCAGAAAGTAAACTGGCTAGATTTGGTCAGGCGAAGATGAAATACCCTTGCAAGTATATCAGTTATAAAAGCAAAAGAAGTAAGGAATTGCTTAGTGTTAACACAAATTATCCTTAGCAATTCTTTAGCTGAACAAATTTCCCATACGAATTACAGATAAGTGTTTTTCTTTATGTATCAAATGCCAAATAATCGGATCTTGGACTCTAAAGCCCGTTTTCAGATCTTCCTCTTAGTAAAAAGTGAATCTTTATGTGATGCTTCAAACACAATATCGTTTACACAAGGCCTTCACTTAAATGTCAGGTCATCTAACACTTTCAACTGACAAAATAAAAGCGCCCGACAATGCACTTTTTTACTTCCATCGACTATTTTCAATGTAGCACACAGCCACAATATGAAGAAACACAATAACTATGTATATGAATATCAATTAGTATTTAACCAGTGTGACCAGTTATGTCCCACAATATTAGAAATATTCTAAAGTGTTAAAATAATGTTAAATGGAAAATGCAAAAGCGAAAGGTAATCCATGTGACCGGGCAGTTGTATTCTTGTTCTCAATAAATGTCACCTTACAACGAAAATGTGAAAACTGTCCTTATCCTTAATAATCTTTAAGTCCCTCAGTTCCTTTCCGTTTGCTAAAGCAGACCTGATAACAATATAAAAAATTCTATGGCGGTAATATTTTTGGTCTCTTTAATGTTGATATTCTTTCTTCGAACGCCTAAGCTAATTGCTGTTCGATTAAGGAAGGCAAAATAGTTCAGCTGCAACTTAGTCTGCATTATCAAATGCCAGCAGTAAGCCACTTTGTTAGATACAAATTGTATGACACTAGCGGGACCAGAGACAAGTTCGCATAGAAACAAACAGGTTGATGGACAAAGAAGAAGGAACTACGAAATGCTTTCTCTCATGCGTAACAAATATTATAAGATATTTGCATTATCCTTTTGTAAGGGTAGAAAAGAGTACACGGCCCGCATTTCGTATGAGTAATGTAACAATGCAATCGGCAATGCAGTATTGTAAAAAATTTGGCAATTTGGCTTTTTATATTTATATGCCAGAAAAAAATGTAAATAAACTAAAACAAAGTCATACACATGTGGTTCAGAAATCTCTTGCAATTGCAATTTACAATATTTTGTAATGCGTTGGCTTAAAAAACTATGCGATATGAAATGAAATGAAATGGTAAAATGAATTTATTAAATATGAAATATAGAATTCCTGCACTCGCCATAATAATGAAGAAAAAACTTGCGCTGCAATGCATACAAAGTTTAGAAACATATTCGGAAAAGCAAACAAGCATTTTCACTACAGCTCATGAATTTATAAACAATTTCTGTAAGGAACTTTATTTTGATTTTATTAACAAACAAAGCGCTCATAAATAATTTCTATGCCTGGGCCGATGAAAGCACAAAAAATTTATATAGATTCGCGCTTTACGCGCTTCGCTGAGTGCATTTCTAATGTGTAGAGCAGTGCAAATGCTTTGCATACTTTTAGGCGCGTCGTGCCACATGGACCGTTTGACAACCAACAACTCTTAAACAAATACCTGTTTTAGACAAATATATATATATATAGATGTATGCATATTATTTTGTGGTGGCGAGCGGAATGGCGGCAAAGAGGGGTGCATTTGGCACAGCTAATCTGCATTTAAATGGAATTTTTAATTATTTTCCTAGTCGCTATCCTTTGACAATCACAGCGGCATGGTGTTTGGCTCACGCTGGCGGCTAACTAAAAGCTTTGGCCCGGGTCTCTCGTACAGGTCCCGCGTCGCGGCAATAAAATGCAGTTTGAATTTAAATAAAACTTAAAAACGACCGTTGCACACACACTCACAGCGGTTGGTCACAACCCCACCGACATTCGATCCATTCGGCCACATTTTAAATTGCCAATCAAAAATGTGGAGCAAAAATATCAGAGCCATGCCATGCCATGCCATGGCACCTATTTCGTTACCTACCCCACCACCCTGCCCCTGCATCAGCTGCGGCGCCTCTGTACCGCTGCACCTACCTAACAATTTTTGCCATCGACGGCTAAGCAAATAAGAATATTAATGGTTTTTTCCAGCCATTGCACAATATTTTCCATGTTTATATAATACACCTCAACGAGTTTTCGATTAGAATGAGTCAATGTTGTGTGTGTGTGTGTGTATAGGTGTGTTTGTATATGTGTGTTGCTTGCATAAAATTAAAATTGGCGACATTTTACAAATTGCATATTATTTATTACACGAAAAACTGTAATTAACATGTTAATTAATAGTTAGCCGCCGGCATTTAGCGCGAATTATAATAAAACCAAATGTTGCATAATTTTAGGCTGGCATTTTTATTACACACATTTTTTTTGTATGATAAAAGCGTATATTTTTAATGTTTGATTTTTTTTTTACAAAATCATGTATTTGATATTTTAATATTAATTAGTTTTGCTTCTGAAATGAAATTGAATTATAATAATAAAAAAAAAGTAATAATAATAGCATTAACAGATGTCAACGTTGAATATAAATTCTTACAGATTTTTATAGTCGTACTCCAGTAGAGTAAACGAGTATATTGTATTCGTGGAAATGTATGTAATGGGCAAAAGGAAGCGTTTCCGTCCCCATAAAGTATATAAAGTATATATTCTTCACCAGCCTCAACCGAGTCGCTCTAACCATGTCCGTCTGCTCGTCCGTATGAACGCCCCGATCTCGGAGACCATAAGAGCTAGTCTTTTATGCTACTTAAGGGTTACGCAAGACCATTTATAAGACAGTTCTTAAATTCATAAATTATATATTTCATATGCTTTTCATTGTTCTTGTGCATGTGTCAAATGGTTTTACACTTGGTCTTAAATTATCTATTTTATTATGCTTCACTGCGTGTGACATGTGTGTTTGTCTATGGGTTTACCAATACTCATTAGGTGCATTGGTATTGGCATTGGTTCATTCTTGAACAATAATGGACTACCTATAAAATTATTGGCAAATGACTCTAAAAATATTGCAGCTTTGCGACCTCAAAGTCCGAACTCGGTAATCCAAAATTCGGAGAATTCCTCGAAAACAGTTAATATTCCTGAATATTCTTAAGATTTACATTTAGATTAATATGTCCTATGACTTAGTCCATAAATATCCTATAACCATTAAAGGTGAAAGTTAAGCTCAACACTTGGGTAAATATATTTGATTGCCTCAGGCAGTTAGCCAGGCAAGGTACGAAGTGCTTACACTCCAATTCCAAAAACCAACTCCAAGACATTTTGTCATTCCGGAAGTAGGTAAAACATGCTTACGTTTTTAGGGATGCGTTCGTGTTGCATATCATTAATAATACACGATAATCAATATATGTATCTAATATTGTTACATTGCCAGCCCATTTTTTTACAAACTTCCCTTCACGCTGGCAAACTCCACTTGTGTCCATTAGGAATTTCCTGCTTAAGATTTCCACTTCACTCAATGGCATTTTCTTGTAGGATTTTCTATGTGGTCTATGACAGTCGACAGGCATTCCTCTCCTGTTCACGTACATGGCTTATGATGGTCTCGCCAACATCATCGTGAATTTGGCCATTGGCGGTTTCGCCTGAAATTCGTTCCTTCGCCGTTCCGGCGCAGGCTCCATTCCATCTTGTTGTTGTTCTTAGCAACGACGTGGACTTGGCCAAAGGGTGGGCCAACCAGATCACATACTTGGTATGCCCTGTGCCTTTGCTTGCCTTTCGCTTTACCTTAACAGTATCTGTGTGTCTGGCCAACTTTGGAGTAGCTAACATCAACAAGCAGCGGGAGAGGGATTTGACCAAGCATTTGCCACCCAAGGCTACAAAGCGGAAATTAAAAGGAGCAAAAAGAAAACAGCACAGGAAAAGGAACCTTTAAAACCGTTACCGTAACTGTAGCCAGTGCCGTAACCATAAACGTAACCTGGCCAGCTGCTTCTTGCCAACCGACTCAGTGACTAACTCACTGCAGTGATGGCCACGGTTCCTGCTCCTACTGCAACAAGATACCAGTCAGCACATTACAATGAATCCTGAGGCATGAATTCAAACAAAACTTGCAGTTGTTACACACACACAAACACACACACACCCACACATTGGCATAGAGCAAGGCATGTGAAAACACGATATCATTCTGCACAATTGCAACTGCAACCGCAGTAGGAGGAGTAGCAGAACTAGGGAACAGGAACAGTCATATTATCGTCAACGTTAATAGAGCAGCAGCAGCAGCAGGATGAGTTTGGTGGTTCAACGGCTGTGGCAAGAGATTTTGATGCCTGGATAATGATGCCTGCTGCAAAAACAAAGTCGCTGCTTCATCGCTGATGCCGTTGCTGTGGCAATGCCAATGTCAGTCAGAGAGCAAACAATACTACGGTGATCCGCTGCGGCTGCTCTAAGTCTGGCATGGGTATAAGCAGGTATTCATTCAACCTAAACCAGTCAATCCAAACAACTTGGAAAGACAATATGTTATATGTAGAGAGATGTAGCATGTTACTCGCGGTTGTTGTCGCATGGAAATGGTAAGGAAAATATATTATTAAACAATCCCATAGTTCAAAAGTGATGGCAGTTGGTCTGCAGAAGCCGCTTGACCGTCTCCGTTATGGCACTTCGAACTAATCCTGTAACAGTCAGGTTTTTTTTGGACGGTTATAAGCCCCTAATTTTGGGAAGTGAAAACCTATCAAGAAGAATATATTTTTTGAGGACTATCGTAACTCTTTGGACGTATCAGCGTTCTTTCCATAGAGAATTAGCTTAACAGAGCAAATGCGACCCAAGCTTGGTGCCAGAATCAATTTTTGAATTTCAAAGCATGTCAAGAAAGGCCCCATATTCTTCGGAGGTTAATCTCATAGTTTATAACGTTTGGTTGATTTGAGAGGCAAATGTCCATGCTAAACGATATGGGACCTTGGAGTCTCTAAAGTAAGCCCTGATTCAGGTGTGGGGTCTGATAACATTAGAGGTGTCGTGAAGTGTTCCTGATCTTGTAGTCACGCAAAGGATGGACATTTTTTAAGAAAGTCGAATAGCTCTCGACTCTGTCTCTCTCACTGATAAGCAGATTTCTTGGAATGCGAATCTGTTGTATGTATGTGCATGTAGAGTTTGTGTGTTTGTATATCAGATTGCATATAACAAGTAATTGAAGAAAACTAGAAAGAAGATTGCTTCGCTGCCTATTGCTACAGCTGAAGCAAATACGCGTCATTCGTTGTTATAGTTTGCAAGGGTATATAAGGTTCGGGTACCCGGAGTTAGCCTTCCTCTCTAGTTTTTCATCCGAATCGAAGCAAATTTGCTATTTGTCAGTATTAAAAGTGTCCACGTGTGTTCAGAAAAGCTGATCCAGATCGTACCACTATATCATATTGCTACCACATAACAAACCGATTCGGAATGAACTCTTAGTACATCGGAATCCTTTTGTTTTTTATCCAAATTGAACTAAATTTGGAACGCGTTAGTTTTAGAAGCCTCCACGTGTGCTGACCGAATTTCAACTCAATCTACATACCCTTGTAAGCTTCGGTTATCCGAAGTTAGACTTCCTCTCTTGATTTGTTTCATTTTTACAGAAACTATATAATTATCCAAGATTTACTTGCTCTGTACACATTTTTTTCCATTCTTGTTTCCGATCTCTAAGCCCTGCCAGTTTATATTTTAAGCAACATTTACTCCCTATCGACCCTTACCCAATTTACAAGTAGCGAAAGCAATTACTTTTTGTGCTTCGTAAACATTTAATTTTCAATTTTAATTTGCTTGAATGCACTGGCCCATTGGCACATACATGAGGAGAAAATGGCATACAATTTCCAATATCATTTCGCATTGGGCTCATTGGTTTGTGCACCTTCTGTTACTCCTCCTCCTACTGCTGCTGCTGCTGCTGCTGCTTTTGTGGCCGTACTTGCTCCAGCAGCAACGGCAGCTCAAAGGACCTGTCACTGCGCCAGGGTCTGCGCCTGGGCCTGGGCCTGGGCCTGGTGCTGGTCTTGGTCGTGGGCATTGGGTGCTGTCCTGACTCATGTGGCTTGGCTCTCGTTTCTCATTTACATTAAATAAATATTGTACAATTGTATTGAGTGCCAGCAAAGGTAAACCCAATGAAATGAGCTCCAATGACTGTGGCGCAGTTGCACCCAAAAGGTGGTCTTTACTTAACTTTACTTCATTTTACTTTTGGCCGTCGCCCTTCCACTGCTAACAACATCATCTTATATGGAGCCGACACACTTCCTTCCCCCCACAAAAAAATATACATACATATGTACATATAAAAATTGCTTAAAAATTGCTTCAATGAATAAAACTGAAACAATTTTTGCCCTGAATATATTCTAGGTAGGTACGAGGGTAGATTAGTAAGTTGTCTTTTTTTGTAACAAGTGCATTTAGTTTAAACTTAAGATCAATAAATTCTGAATGGAACCAAACATAGTTAACTGCTTCAGCATAATTATATGAAAATCTTTTCCGGCAAGCAAATTTCTTCATATTTGCGAAACAGAAAAGAGTCACTGGGGATCAAATCTGAGCTTATACTTAATTATTTTTCCTTTTCTAAGTCTGTTAACAAAGGATTTTTCCACTCGAAATTACCACTCTATATGTATCGATCCAGTTTTTAAAATATAAATGATATAACATGGAGTATATGTAGCTCAAAATATTTCAAAATATTGCTTTGAAATGTGGAAACTCTGTGGTTTAGTCATGCATATCTCCTTAATGTTAATGTAATCGATACAAAAACTCTCCAGGATTTCAATAGAAATTGTTTGAAACAATTGTTGTAGGGATCGTAAATTGGTTTAATCCATATCCAAACGATATGTGCATATCTTGGTACTAATTTGGAACTAACTTGTTCCAAAATTCCACAAACAATCTGTAAATAACTATTGACTAACCCCCTTAAAGATATCCAAGGGAATATTCTTTATGGAAAACGCATGTATGCAAATGTCCAAACAATATTCGTACTCAAATGTGTACATTGTGCTTATACTTTTACATACATTTTTCTCACATATTGAAAATTTCGGTAGCAATCAA
Source organism: Hirtodrosophila duncani (assembly GCA_037043425.1). Taxonomy (NCBI): domain Eukaryota; kingdom Metazoa; phylum Arthropoda; class Insecta; order Diptera; family Drosophilidae; genus Hirtodrosophila; species Hirtodrosophila duncani. The sequence goes on along the minus strand of JBAMBM010000688.1, from coordinate 1,649,643 downwards.
AATATTTTCTAGCATTTGTTGTTGATATTGATGCAGCAGCAGCAGCAGCAGATCCTTTTAATATCTATCAGAACTATATGTGTGTGTATTTCAAATCCCTCAACACTGCTGAGCATTTTTGTACATGCATTTGCGGACTAATAGATTTTCTTATATTGTAGAATGCAACCAAATTTGCATAAAGCTTTATATGAATTTAATTTTTCACAAATGTTTTTCCAGTTGCCCACACAAACACACAAGCAAGCACACATAAATGCACACACATACACACACACAACCACATGTCATCATTTTTGCTGGTGACTTGTGATCCGGATACGGATAGCACACCGTTCTGTATCTGCTCTGGCCTGGTCTGTTTGTCTGTCTGTTTCGTCGGCCTGTCTGTGCATGTGTATTTATAATTTACTTTACTTTCTGACAAAGGATTTTAAAACAATTATTTTAATGTTTTTTCCCACAACCATGCACACACACACGCACACACACACGCACACACATTACGTCAAATTGAGTTTTGTGTTTTAAATGACTTTGTCATTTTTGGCTTTTAAATGCAATTTTTCTCTTCATTTAACATTTGCAACATTATCAAACCCAAATAAAAACAAAAAACGCAAAACTTTATTTAATCAAATGCAAATATAAACACAAATATGTGTAAATAAATACATATCACGAAGACAAAGCAACAACAAGCACAACAATTTGTGCAAAAATGGGTTAGTTGTTATTTCAAATTAGCACCAAAAATGTAAATGCAAATTTCTCCTACAAAACTTGTAAATCATTCTGCTTGGCAAACAAAAATATTGTGTGGCTTTAGCTTTAACTAAATATTTTTCGAAGCGTTAAATAAAATATACAAATACAAGAATATATTTTTCATACATGTTTTTATACAAATTTGAAGTTGAACTTAATGCTGAAAGGATTTGCATAAAAGTATTATGTGGCAGTAATTGGCAAATGAACATTCGGAGAATTGCAAGTAATTTTTAATAGATGTTGTTCATTTCTACTTATTGCTATGCCTACTTTAGCCCTAAATATTGATTTTGTTAATATCACGATAGCTGCATATATATAGACGAGAGAGGGACATGTAAAATAAAATAAGAGGACGAATTAAAATAAAGGGGATTGCAAACGTTAATCTATTCTGGCAAAGACCTTTAGTAAATTCGGTTATTATTTTTTAAGCCCATTTCTAAGTAAGTTTTACACTTAAAACTAATTCAGAAATTTGATTATTATTGAAATAAAAAAGAATCTCTCTGAAAGTTACTGATTTGATATGAAAATAAGTATGGATATCTACGTATATATAAATTAATGTCTGTTTGAATGTTTGCCTGTTTGTTTGTCTATCTGTCTGTCTGTCTGTGCTCTATAGGCGCCTAAACTATTGGACCGATCGGTACAAAACTTTTACTTTTACCCTTTCATATAGGCTACAATAAAAGTTCGTCAAATCTTGGCAACTATGGGACCGATTGCAATGAAATTTTTTCATTGTAGTAATATCGTCCTGAGGTATGTCGTTTTGGAAACTAAGCGTGGCACCACCCCTTCATATAAGCGATAATGAAAATTGCACATATTGGACCGATTGCAATGAAATTTTTACAGTATTGTAATATCGTTTCTTTGAAAATTCGAATCTTGATTAAAAAGAATCAGCGATCGATTCTTTCTGTCGACTTTTCATAATTTGTATTATTCTTTGAGGCTTGGCCTGCCATAAAAGGACTCAAATATATTGGCCATGAAGGTCAGCATGTAGGAACAGGAAGATAGTGTACTGAAAGGACTTTCAGGAACCGCAATATCATTAAGCAGCTAGTCATGCGTAAATCTCAGACTTCCAAGAATCCAAGAATCAAACCAAGAATCCTTATAGTAAAAATGTTAAATGGACAGAATCATTACAAGCTCTGAAAAGGCCCATCATCCCCTTATGATCATCGACAGAATTCTGTATCCGTACAAATGTGCTAACATCAGAAACCCCTGTTTTTTGCGAAAAGGGGTCAACATCAACTAAAAAGTATACTCTAAAAATATATTCTGGAGGCAGTCGTACTTCCTAAAACCCATTAGCACTTTCCAACAGGACTCAACTCTAGCCCGCAGAGCAAAAGCCAAGGCCAAGGCCAAAACTCGGTGCTAGAATCAATTTTCGAATTTCAAAGCATGCCAAGAATGGATCCACTTCCTCCGAATCTTAGTTCCATGGACAACAACCTTTGGTAGATCTTTGGCAACGATCTGTGCTAAATGACATAGGACGTTGGAGTCCCTAAAGCAAACCGTGCATCAGGAGTGGGGACCAATAACATTGAAGGAGCTGCGATAAGCGTAAATCCTTTTCAGTTCTCGTGCTGCTCAAGGCTGTTTGTAAATATCGCTCCTTATACTAGACTACGACCAGAAAATATCAAATGATAAATAGCTTTGCTAATTATAGCAAAAATAAACTTTTGCTTTTGCTTTTTTATCTAGCATGTCTGCCTATGCAAATCAGTGACAAGCAGGGGGGAAAAAATGAAGGACCAAACTTGCAGCAACTTCTTCCGCCTGAGTTGCTCCAACAAAAGTAGGCAAGTCATTAACATATCGCACCAATGAAAATGCAAATGCAACACAAATTACGAGCTGGAGCGATGAGTAAACGAGAGAGACACGTCTTCGTGTCCCACTCCACATCCTGTCCTGTCCAGTCCAGTTCAGTGGTTGACCGCATGTTCAATCCTTGTTGGGTGGCTCATTAAAATGCGTTGCCATCTTGCGAAAGTGAAAAATTACCCAGCCCAGGGTGTAGTATAGAAATATGAAAAAGAAAAGCAAAAAGAAAATGGAAATGGCAAAACTTCTGCGGGGCAGTAAAAGGCAGACAAGTGGACGCAACAGCTCTGAGGTTTGGTTGTGGCCATATCCTTGGCAAGAGCCAGAAAGGTGTTCAGCTGCGTGTGCCGTTAAGTGGCCGCCATTGTTGTTGTTATTGCTCAACCTTTATGCGTTGTTAGCACTCCATAAAACACAGCAACGGGGGAAAAACCTAAGCTCATGAATATTATGAGCTTATCTTTCGCTTCTCTCGTCTCTGTTTGAATTGTGTAGATTTGTGTTTGTAATGCATTTGCACTGCGATTGCCGGCCATTTGCAATGCGTAAGAACTTCCTCAACGTTCACGTTGATGCCTAGCTGCGGGTTATTGCTACAGCTTAACCAGCTTGCATCCACATCCTTAAAACCCTGCCACATCGCATCCTTGCCCGGCCATGTGCAGCAATAAATTCCACGATTAAGCGTAATTACAGCCCGAAAAAAGTCAACAATGAGCCACAGCCAGTGTCTGAGTCGGAGAACAAAACAGAAGAAGGGTAAAACTTAATTGTCAGTAAGTGTTGCTTAATACTCATTATCTGCGCCCACCCGTTCACCACCACCCCCTTAGCCCCTCCGTGTGTCCACGCCCCCTTTCATGTCAGCCGCATAGACGAAACTTAATTGTTAGCTTGCCAAAAAACTTTTCAACAGCCAACAAAACTCAACGCGATATTAACCCCTTTACTTTTGTTGCTAATTAAAAAACTTTTTCGAAACAAAAAGAAAATTCAGAAATAAAAACCCAAGCGCAAATTTCAGAGTCAAAAGCCATTCGACTTAGAGATACTCTCCCTTAGAAGTATAAAAAGCAAAAGCTATGGATCATATATTTTTCCAATGATATTATATCGATCTTGATGATTGTTGATGCTATGAAAGGTATGTGCAGAAATCGCCAGGCCTCGAAATTAACCTAAAAAGTTTATAAAACATATTTTCTTGCGAATTTTTTGAGGTTAAGTTCAATTTTTGCATGCAAATATCTCCTAAAAAATATAAGAAAGAACTATTTTATTATACAATCAAGAGCATATATGTTCCAACTGATGTTACTATATATATCCCAAATATTTGCCAATGCTTCGTGAAATCTTTAGAGTTTCTTTAAAGGTCTCCAAGCTTACAAAAGCTGCGGCGTTATTCTATTTTTACGAATTTATGAAATTTCGAGAAATCCCTGATTCTAGATGGGATTGCCACCGCCTCCTTTTTTATGAATCGTGAATCTTTTCACCATGAATACCAACTTTTATTGTTCTACTTTTTAAAGCACTAAGAAAAGGCGAGTTTGCTTGTATTTCCATACGAACCTTAACCACAATTCCAACCTACTTGCAGTTCGAATTTTCCAAAACTCATTAATGATTTACACAAACGTGTCTTCCAAATCGTCCAAAGTCGCTGTTTGCTTGCATGCAACGCCAATGATAATGATGATCCAAAGATGATATTCAAATCATCTCGATAACTAGTTGACGGATTCATTTCGCCAAATGTATCCCTAAGTAAGTAGATTGTTTGACACTCTGTACGACATGTGGCAACATTCAGCTTTGGCAAACCTAACTAACAACATATAACAATATAGTTGCCAGATCTAACTAATTTACAACAGTTCTTAGCCTCTATTCTCTTTACAACCGACTGACAAGTTAGGAAAACTATTTAAGCCATTGAATGCAGAGTATCTAGATATGGGAATATATATGACTGTATTCTCTCCCTGTTTCTACCTCTCTTCTTCACCCCTCTCTCTCTCTACTTCATTACCCAAAACTTCTTTTGGTCTTGTTTACACAAAAGCAATCATACGCTATGTTGTACGCCTTGGTTCGCTTGGTGGTGTCATCACTGTCAACAATAAGAGCTCGACATTGATGTCGCTCCTTTGCCAACGCATGGCAGTGAGGGAGCCAAGTGGCTTCAAAAGCAAGATCTGACTGCTTGACGTTGTGTTGAAGTTTCGTTAATTAGATAAAAGTTCTGCCCGTACATTGTTAATGATGCAAGAAACGAGCTGCAAATTATTTGCACACAACAAAGACGCAGAAAAAAATTGTAAGTCAAAAAACTTTTTCAGCAAGGTCTTTGTGGACTATTCAAGAAAATTGAAGGGTTGATAGGATAAATATATATAGAAAACTGAGTGACTATCAATATGTGGGAAACCCTGTATCAGTAAGGACTTAAGTGAGTTTAATGCTGGAGTCCTTTGTGTGAATTTGAATCTGAGTAACTGAACTCAAGCCTTAGACAATTGTCTAAGTAAACACTAGACTTGGCTTCTTACAGGACACTGCAGGCTAAGCAAACATTTACATAATCTGAGAACACCACAAGCACAGCACATGCAAAGTTTGTCGTAAGGATGGTGAGAATAGATACAGCAGCGCCTAGGGTGATGTTCGACAATCGGCAGATTGAGCCTTTTACTGACGAGGGGATATAGACCAAGGATTGCCATCAGGATTGTTCCAAAAACTATCAGTATATTTTGGAGCTTCTCTCTTAAATGCACTGCTCGAAATTATGTACAAATTTACGTTTGATTCGTTTTGCTTTGTAAATAAACTAGAAAAAAAGGTACTTAGATATGTGAAACTTGGCCCATTTGACAATCCTGACATTTTGGGACCCATAGAACCCTATCCCTTGCCACCAACCCCGACACCAAAGTGCACTTCCCACATACCGATTTAGAATGACTATTTGGTATCAACAACTTTTGTTTTTTATTGGAATCAAACCCAATTTGGTATACATTTCCATGTCTGTCAAGCAAATTTGAACCTGATCGGATAACTAGGTATATCGTATAGCTTCCGTACAACTGACCTTCTCAAAAGCAGCATACTAGATTAATAACTCTATATACTAATAATTTTCATTAATAACTTGCTGAAAATACCCCAAACCAAACAACAATATCACACATGTCCTTTCATTTAGGATAGTTAACATATATTCTATATGCCTTTGTTCTGCATATTAAACTTGCCTATGATTTTCTCTATTTAAGATCTTCACTTGTTCAGTTCATATATGCATTCAGAGCCGATTTCTTTCAGCTGTAGCATTTTCTATAGATCCATATCCAAAAGGTCCCAATTCCTCAAATTCTTCTTAATAATAATTATCTTTGCTTAGGATTTACACAGCAGCAATTAAGTGAAATGAACCCAAAATCATCAATTATAAACCATGCATAGACTTCTTGTGCCCGAGGCGCTTCCGTGCTCAAAAGAAAAACTGAAAATTCACCAAAAATTGAGCTATAATTGAAATGCAACATTTTCAATGAAAAGTTTTTTACAAGGGCGTAGCTGAAATTTATTTAGAAGAGGAGAGTTAAGGTGAAATTCGATTAATTATTTATATCAACGATTTCTCAAGGCACAAAAGCCCCTTTAATAGCCATGCCACTCTCAGAGGTGGCCCATGCCAAACCCAAAAATGCCAAGAACGTAAAAATAATTAACCTTTTCTTACCATTTTTTTTTTCGCCTTTGCCGTGTTAATCAAGCCAGAAAGCAGGACCGGAATGCCTCACAACGAAACGCCAATCAAATTAAAAAAATATAAAAAAAGAAGGAGTCCCAAGAACCACCTAAAGTATGCTTTGATATGATGTAGCATAGATATAGATAAAAACAACAACGAAAAGAGTAAAAAAAAAAAAATTATAAAGAAACACAGCTGCGTGCTGAGTTGGGAATGAAAGATATGGATGCTAGGTAGCTGAAAGAGCGGAAGATGAATTTTTAATTTGTGCTGTTGCTTCCCGTTTTAATTGTTGTTGACAGACGACTGACTGACAACGTAATTTACAATCCTTTCCTCTGCTTGTTATCAGACACAATCCTTGACTGAGTTTGAAAAAGGGCAGACGGGGAGGGGTGAAAGGGGTGAAAATGTTAATTAAAGAAATTGCGGTTAATCCCGTTAGGAGAGCAGCAAAAAACGTATTACAAAATGAAAATACATAAAAAAGATGATACAAAACCTTGACGAAGTTGAAGAAAATGCCCTAGAGGCATTTCATGTTTATGGCTTGAAATGTGTAAATGTGTATGTTGCCAAACACCACAACAAGGCACTCTCCGTGCTAATTGTAAAATGTATTTCATACAACTCTAACCTCAAGTACTTATTCTGATGTAAGCAATTTCGGATGCCTGACAAGATACAGAGATTCGCGGCGGCACTTCAAAAGCCCAAGTGAAAACCAAATTTACAGATAACACCTTCATCGTCTGCTTGGACGACTTTGACTGCTTCGGCTTTCATTTGCATGTTGTTAATAACATTATGGCCATGATGTTATGCAAGCACGTGAAGGTGAAGGTGCCCCTGCCCCGTTGCCCTGCCCTTGCCTGTCATGCCCGTATTTGTCAAAGAAATTGTGTAATTGCATTTTATGCCATTTGAACTTCAATTTGCATACAAATTTAAGATTCTAGGCAGTGCAAAGGAAGCGGAGGGCCAAGTTTACAACATACAACACATTGTCTAAAGTTTACTATAATCAAGTTACTGAAATTACCAAAAAAAAAAAAGAAAGTATATTTAATATTTGAGTAGAAGAGCAAAATGATTCCTTTAGAGCAGTAGCTTGAGTTGCACAACACTTTTCCTATTGGCCAATTCTGGTCGCTTTGGGTCCATTGCAATCTTCAGACGGTCTAATTGTTGGCAATAGAGGTCCGAGTTGAGTGTTTGCCCATATGGAAATAGCTCATGGTAGATGATGATCGTTTTCTCACAACATTTTCGTATGTAATGGGTCAATTTCATTACGTTTGCCCAAGGATTCGCAAGTGGAAATTCGGTTCATTATGTTTTTTTTAGACAATTCGTGATTCACCCACTACATCTAGGTTCTTTCTAAATCCAGCTTTTAGTAAATGGCTTAAAAATGTTTTGTGTTAAGCTCCTGGGCGATGATACAGCTACTAACATGCCATCGAAATTTCCAGAATGGAGCCCTTGAAACCAAAGTTGCGCACTATTAGCCAAGACACTATGGGGACCATAAGACTGGTTCACAATTTCAGTCGCCTTTAATGCATTTTCACCTTTGTCACAAAGAAATTGTAAAATATAAAGATATGTTTCTTTGTGGGTCTCCATGTTTAACTCATGTTTCCCCTATCAAAGGGGAATTCCACCTTTCCAAAAAATTGATTCAAGAAGCAACTAATCTTATTTGTTCACTGTATACCTTTATGTATAAATATTACACAAGTCGAATTGATGGTATAACATTAAACTTAAAAATTTTAAATTTAAATTTAAAGTATGGGCATTCCTAACAGGTGCATTACATAATAGACGCATTTCATGACCAAGCCCGAACATTGCATTTTGGCCAAATAGCGCCTCTCTCCATCGATATAAAAGTTGACACGAACAAAGATAATGTGGATCAGATATATAACTACGACCATCGAAATCAAAAGTGAAGAGGCTTGCAAAAAATCTAAAAATTGATTATGTGATATGATAGCTTATTAAATAAGATTATATACAAATTCCATTGCTTTGCTTTACCTACTGAATTCACTACGTAACGTTTTAGTTTGATAGCCTTATCGATGATGCCGCTAACAAAATTCACTGCCATCAACTGCGGCTCAATAGAGTCCTCCGATTGAAAGAAGACTTCACTCATTGTCTCAGATGCAATGGAGATCCTCTCCCAAAGGCTTAGTTTGGACTCATCAGCGACCTGATTAACAATAGTATTAGTTTTCCAGGAAATATTAGGGGACAATTTAGTTAGCTTACTTTAATGGAAGCACATTTACCACAAAGTTCTCGATTCACTTTATGCGGACTTACAATTGCTAGATTCTGACCAATCTGTGTGTTCCCTCTCGGTTTTTGAGCTTGTATCAAACCTACATTTGTTTTGTGGTGCACGCCTTTAATTTCCTGAGCACATTCACCACATAAGCCTTTTAACTCTGATTTTCTCTCTAGATCCACTTTACGCGGTCTCACAATTGTTAAAGTTTGATCAGTCTTTGTGTCCTCATTCGGTTTTTTAACTTGTCTCGAACCTTCAGCTGTGTCGTGTTCCAGCGTTTTCTCTTCCCTCCTTACGCCTTTCCTCCATTGCGTAAGATTTTGGACTGGCTTTTTCTCTTTCACATCATCAAATTGTGATAGATACTCAAACATAACCTGTAATATTTCTTTTCTTTCTTTATTTAGGGTTTCCTCATCTTTAGTTGATATTTCTAATTCTTTCAATCGTAGAATTGATTCTGTAATTCTGTGTCGCGTATGTTTAATAATCCTTCGTTGGCTCGGTTTTCCAGTATTCGCCTTTGGCGTGCTCACTTTAAGAACACTAGAACTGATTTTCTTATTACTGGGAATGATCGTAACCACACTGCGATTGGGATTTTATTCAGCATATGAAAGTTTGAAAAACTTACGACGTAGCCGCAATGTTACACTTTTTATACAACTTCTCTTCTCTTGAATAATCCCACTTTGGCCTGACAGTCGCGTGACCATCCTTAATTTTTAGCACATAAACGACTCTAGGAAAGGGTTCCCTATCTTCGGGCTTGATCGGAGCCATACTGCGATTGGGATTTGATTCAGCATGTAAAATTACGAAATTGAAAGTTTGGAAAACTTACTGCTTAGCCACAAAGTTACGATTTTTAAAGTACTCCTGTGCTTCACGATCGATATATTTTGGGGTGCTGGATTATGGAGAAAAAAGAATCGGAAATGTTAAAACGTAGTTTTAAAATAATTCTGTTACAAATTCTCCTCAATTAGTTCTGAGGAAATAAGACTATTTTCAAACCATACGTGTCGCCCCTTTGTCTTCAATTGATTCAAAACTTTTACTCACTAACGACGACGCGCCCTCCATGATTTAAGTGCCATTATATCAAGCTGTGCTTTAAGTGATTCAGTTTTTAGTGTTTTTCTCTATAGAAAAAGGAAATATGTTGTCGTACGATGTTTCAATTAAATGTGATTTATAAGTATGTGATGTATATATCGGAGACAACTGATACGAAAATGTATATAACAAATGTGTAAGTAAAGTAAACTCGAAACAGAATATTTTTGTATTCTCTTATAAAACACAGCCTGTGGTATATTCTAATAATGAATGTAATATAGTAAATCGCTCCATAATGCACCCGTGCGAAGCCGGGGCGGGCCGCTAGTAGCTCTATATTATTCTTAGACTATGAGAAGGACCAGACACTTTATCACTGTCATGGGATTTGTGAACTCAATTCAGCATGAACAGGTTTATTACCGTGCTCAATATTTGGCTCACTCGTAGATAAATCTCGTAAACTTAAGTGAGAGCCTTGACATAGAAAGTGCCCAAAATTATACTGTTTATGAACCATTGACCATTTCTCCATATATATAATTATATTATACCTATACATCACTCGGAAGAAACCGCATCAAAATCTTTAGAGTAGTTTAAACGATCTATACGCACATACAAACAACTGTAGTAAAAGACTTTCTTTTAGTCGTATACAAAGGAAACTCCGTAAAATTCTTCAATTTGGAATTCGGTTTCAGAATTTATAAATATGGACAAAAAAAAAGAGAGGAGGGTTACTTTCCGGTACCCGAAACTAGCATACCCTTGCAGCCCTATCATGATCTAATTTAACGTGGAGGCTTCTACATACATTCGCAAACATATATCCATTAATACATATATCCATACTAACATACATACATCATACACACATACATATCTGTATTGCTTTTGCTTTAGAGGTTAGAGAGAGATAGCATTCTGTTCTGTTTTGTTGTTGAACGAATTCGTTAAGCTTTAGGTTCATTCCCTCCCGCTCATATACACAGCGTAATGGGAACTGCGATACTATTTATATTGAGATATTGACAATTTATATGGGAGTTTAATTATATAGTTGTCCGATCCGAAAGAAATTCGGTCAGCGGGTGTGGAGACTGCTAAGACTGACTCTGAACAAATTTGGTTCAATTCCGATAAGAAACAAAAACTGTTGTGTACTAAAAGTTTTCATGGTGAATCGGCAAGCTTTATGCAGACTATATGAGATAGTGTTCCAATCTTGACGATTTTTACATATGATTTTTACATACAAATAAGCACATGATGAAATTTACATGTTGATAGCTGTAAAACGGAGAGACTAGTTCACATAGAAACTGACAGACATGAATATGTCGACTCGGCTTGTCATGCTGATCAAGAATATGTAAACTATATGGGGTCGGAGATGATTCCTTCTATGCGTTACAAATATCGTGACAAAATTATAATACCCTCTGCAATGGTATAAAAGTATAGCAAAACAGTTGTGATTTGCTAAAGGTATCTAGAAATTGGAAGTTTGTGGCGGACCCGGAAGCAGTTATAATAGCAGCCAAACTTCTGAGTCCTTTCAAATTGTCAAATCAATAATAATCAAGTTATAACAAATAATGTGAATTGTCTCAACGAAAAAGTCCTTTATGTCATGCTATGCTATTGGCTCTGTGGTAGCTATATGATCCGGATGAAACTTAAGCTAGACCAGCGTGCAAATATAAAATGCATCTGGTGATAATTTCAGCGTTGTAGCTTTAAAGACTTCTAAAAGCTCGTGGCTTAAGCACACGAGCGGACGGATACATGGACGAACGAACGTACAGACGAACAGACGGACATGGGTATATCGAATCGACAACATGTATTATTGTGGACAAACACTTTCAAACAAATGTCGTCAAAAATCTTAAAAATATGAACTGAAACAGTTAAACCCAAAAACAAACTCATTTTATGAAGAAAATTAAACTTCAAATTTGTGTATTAAATGTGAAAAGACACAAAATTTAACATCGCGGCAATCGTGAAGTATTCGCAAGTCCCGGGAGGATGGATTGATTGCCTACTGCTCGGACGTGGGCGGCTGCAGTTGATCTCTGCGTGGCATGTGGAAGGACAACATGCTCGCTGCAAAAAAGAAATTAACTTAAAAAGTCAATTTGTAGACAGACAGAGAGAAAGCCAGAGAATAAGAATGGGAAAAGAGGATTAATTGCATGAAACGCTGCACGAAGCTGAAACTGAAGCTGGCGGCATGCTGACATCATGATGGCGGCTCGGTTTGGCCAAGCATGACTTATATATATACTCATATATAGTGAATATCCTGGCTTCTCTATCAGCCCGTCATTGACTTGGCTTGCGCATCCTTTAGCTGGCAAAGTCATCGCCAAGGATGCGGCACTGCAGCCACTCGCATGTGTGGAGTACACACACGTATTTTTTAATAGTGTTTCGTGTGCCTCTCGGCGTTAATTTATGCCACAAAATCATTTTCTTTTATACTCCACACATGAAAAATACAGAAAAAAAATAAATTAAAAACTGCAAAATATGAAAAAAGATATAAGAAAAAAAGAAGTCGGCAAGCTGAGGATGCAAATTGCGTTGCAGATGCCCGAAGCGATGAGACGCCGTTTATGTCAACTTAAAACTGAGTGCGAACTATGACATGAAGTATGAAATATAAGGGCACCAGATACCCCCTCAACCCTCTCCTGGCAAAAACAATTATTAGCATGCTTTGAAAATGAAATGCAAAAGCTACATATGTATATACATATGTCTGTGAGTACGCGTTCATATGTATGTACGATTAGCTCATCCAGTCAAAACAAAAAATAGAAATTCAAAACCGAAACTGAAACTGAAAACAAAACGAAATGAAATGAAACGACATGAGAAATAATAGCTAAAACAAAAACACATAAATAATGGATGATGTATGTGAGCATTTGTGATAAGGCGGCATAACAAGAAATACTATATTACGGGTATTTTTTGTACTTAGTGCAAATAGTACCTCGGGTTCAGGTTCGGTCCAATGCGATTATGTATACTATTTCGCCTCGCAAAATGAAATTTCACACCGAAAGTTATGCAATTTCAAGACGCAGTTGAAATGTTTTGATTCAATTGCAAAAACAGTTTTTGTAAAGCACATTTCATCTACACTTACTAGATCATTCTGACGTCATACAGTATTATCGTGTAAAAAGTAAATTTGTGCAATGAAATTCATTCATACATATGTATGTATATGTAGAATTTCTAGACAAGGCCGCTGCCAGAGTTTCCATTTCAAGTGTCAAAGTCGCTTGTCGTTTTCACTGGCATTGAGGGAGGTTAAACAAATTAAGGAATCGGAATCGCAATGTGACAATGACCATGCGCTTATAATATGAGCTGAGCTGAGTAAATACTAGATGGGTGGAATGCATTCGGTGATCATATAGGCAGGTCGTTTGAAGCATGTAGATTCTATATAACTGCTTATCTTAGTAGTGGCCTTTCTCGTGCCTTCTGTCAGTACACTAAGATCTTGAAGATACCAAGATATCGGTTGATAATTTCGACAAGCGTTAGTTGTTTTTGCCATAAGCAATTTGTTTTGAGTATGACGAAAACAATTGTAAACATCAATATGAATTCGGTAATGCCACTTAAAACTATTGTTAAATTTCAAATCCCTTGCTAATTGTCTCTAATTGTATATCACAGTAATCAGACCTAATCAGACCAATAGGCCGTGTTTCTGAGTAATATTTGTAAGACCTAAATGAAAATATCTCTTCCTCTGTTTCAGCTCAAGCTAGTCTCTCAGCGATAAGACTATCGATATAATGTAGCCAAATACCACACCCATATTAATTATCTTCCATAGTAACAATCACAATTACAAAATTTGATTTTTGATTTTTATGGTAGTGCTAGAATCCTCTAGAACCAAACTCACATTGGCATGGCCAAAGAGGTTTCGGATTTCGTTTTAGTTTCTTTATTCTATACAAATTCACAAGAACACGAAGATTAAGAAAATCCATGAAAATTCTTAAGAATTATATATATCATAGAGAGATGTCTATATATATCAGGAGATATATCTCCAAAAGGTAAGACAAAAATGTATTAGAACTCGCGATGTTAAATTAAAACCTGAGTTTTGATAATTTGTTAAAGCGACCTTTTTTTATTTAGCAAGCTCGTGGTCAAGTGAATGAGAAACCTCCGATATAGTTTATACGAACAGTTGTCATATGTGCAAAAAAGTCACTGATGAGGCGATCTGTCTGACCAGCCAGATAGACGAACATCTGAAGAACAAATTCTGTTAGCAATTCTGTAACAGCAATTGGGCTGTTACATTGCGAGAAGCGGCTCAAATTTGGTTGTCCGTGGGACATCAATATAAAATTGAGTTTTAAGACGTCGAAAAACAACATGTTTCTTTATCGATTTTAATATGTACTTTTGTTTAAGAAGAGTAAAAGGTCAAGGAAAGCTAAATTCATTTGCATGACGATGAAGCTTTTAAAATGAATTTTAATGAATTCTAATAAAAACAAATATAGTTTTTCGTACAAAGTATTAATTTTGATAAATATATTTATGAAATGAGTGAGACACAAAAGAGTTTTACATACTTTTACATACTGGAAATGTATGTTAATTTGGCAGCTATTCATCAATCATCAACCACCCAAGATATACCTCAGATATAGGATATTCTGGTTCAATCCAAATTTTAACTCGACCACGGAAATCGCTCTATCGATTCGGAATGGGTTTTTATACTAATACAAAAATTTACATATGTATCGGTATATGTGATTTATGGTTCGGAGGAAGCATATAAAACTCAATAATGAAGTGTAACTCTTCAAAAATTACAAAATTCAATACTCAACCCTAATGCGTGACTATAAGTATAAACTCAACAAGTGTCTACTCATACATATAACCACAAATAAGAACTTACATGCGAGGGTCGTTTGATAAGTCCGTGACTTTTCACATAAAGGAAATTATTTTCGGTAAATGAGCTTTTGTTCATAACATAGTCTTCTTTTACCTTGATAAACTTAATCCTGTGTTTTTTCCAATTTTAGCATTCCTTTCAAATAATCGATTATCTCAAGGCCCTCAAAATAGACGTTTATTTGGCCTACTCACTTGATCCAATTCGTTTACCTCCCAGCAGTTTTTGTTTAGGTTTTGAAGCGGATATAGTCAGAAATAGTCAAAGGGCTAAGTCTGGAGAATATGCCTGGTTCGCAACCCAATTTGTGGATATTTGACATGGCGGCCACAAAGGCGCTTACAGTCTAGTGTGAGCAATTGCTGCACTCAGAGGGCAGATAGCTTTTTCATGACAAAATACTCATGAAAATGGGATGTACCCCTACAGCTACAGCTAACTCATGTACTTGCATTCTCCGATCTTCCAATATCATTCCATTATTTCATACCCTTTCCCCGAAACCCGAAACTCGCATTTTTCCGTTTTCGTCGAAATTTACTAAATTGTTTGCTTGCAATGGCTGTTAAGCACAAACCAAATGACGCAGCTTGCTCAAACTTCGGCAGTAGTCCATTAACAGATGACAGTTGACACGTAAAGATACTTATCAAACGACCCTCGTACACATATACTTATGAGTTATAATGTTGCCTTGCATACAAAGTACAATTCATTCAACTCAAGAGCAAAGCCTGCCTGCCTACCCACGTAGGCGTGCTAAACTATCGAAAAGTCAACTATAAATAGCAACGGCGGAATGGAACATATTCAAACATTAGCAATGGAAATCATGAACAACAATAATAAATACACAAAACAAGACACAAAACGGCCAGATGTACGTGCGCATATTTCACATACGATACATCTTTAAGATGCTCGGCAAGGACGTTTATTTTTATAGAGAATCATAAATAAATACTTAAAGAAATGACTTAGTATTTGCTTTTAAAAGACTTTGATTCTTTTAATCGAATCGAACCAGCTGAACTTGACATTGAATACTAGACGGAGGCTCTAAGCGAGACACGCGCTAAAATAGAAATGTTTACTAAATTTGGCTCCGATGTTGTTGCTACAAATCCAAATTCGAAGCTTTAGCTTAAGCCTCAACTGTACAACTCTTAGGAGGCACGTGACATATGTGACAAGCCAGATGACTGATAAGAGAGCCGCCCGATCGACCTGGACCTGAAACAGGCACCTTTGTTTGTATGGGCATTTGACTGTGTCCGTGTGTGCATGATTCACAAATACTTACATAATAATCAGCAATTTTGCCCAGATTTACGCCCCACAGTCAGAGTCATGTGAGTGTCAGATAGACAAACAGAGAGATTCGTTCAAAATATTTACAATGCATTTATTTTTCAGCAGTCAAATATTTCTGATTTTTCTTTCATTTTTTTCTTGTTTCTTGAATTCGATTCTTCATTTGGTATACACTTATAAAAACAGCATACAAAATTACTCGTACAATATAGGTAAGTAAGCATATAGTTAAATAAATACATGTGTGTGTGTGTGTATTCTTGATATATAGTTATATAGGAGATAGACTGGCCATATATTAGTTTTCACTTTCACTTGGAGCGAATTGCTAGAAATTTATTGGGAACAATTGCATGGTAAAGTTATTCGAACTTCAAGTGAAATGGTGGAAACTGAAATATGCCTGATAGATACATATATATATGCGTATCCGTTATAATATATGTTTGAATGTAACTAGTAATTAACTAAAACACAGCAGACTTGTCCATTCACGCAGTCGGTACCGGGTCGTTGCAGCCTCTGATGGCAGCGGTCCATGCATTCGCCCAAATGTTGCACGCACGGTGCTGGCCTAACCGGCACTGGATGGGCCACAGGTGTCACAGGATTGATACAGATGTGTGTGGTGGGATATAGAGTGACAATTACAGGTGGACAGGCAGACAGGAACAGAAACAGGAACAGGAACAGGTTCAGGGTTAGTATTTGAGGGCGAAACGAAACGAAACGAAAGGAGAACAATAGATGAGCACGTTAAGTGTAATACCAATTATTATATTTATATTACGATCACAAGTATTATTGTCAGTTTATAGGAATCATCTCAGAAATTTAAAAAGTTAATGGCTTAGGGACTTTTGTGTGAGTGTGTGTGGACTTAGGTTTGCTTGGGTTTTACTGTTAGAAAGTGTGGAAAGCATAAAGCAACATTCTACTATATTCTATATGTAAATAATACTTACATTCATAGCAGCATTCAACGCCCAAATGGGCACTGCTTGGGCAGAGTCCTTTATTTGAGGTGGGTTCAGTGCAATCGCTGCTCTGCACACAAAGACCGCCCACAAGGACACACTGGCGATCATTCGGATAGACACGCACACCCTGCAGCACTGTAAGTTTCGTGTTAGGACATTCAATAGCAAACAATATCCGGCAACTTACTATAATAGTCCGAATTATCATGGACCTCGTTTGTCTCAATGTCCGCACTAACTGTTTGCAGGGTCAGGGCCAACAGCAGCCAAAGAAGGCCAACAGTGTAGTTTTTCACAGACATTTCGTTCGAATTTGTATAAAGTTTTGTGCACTAAATGGATTTTCACTTGGTAAAATAACAATCAAATGTTATATGTGGTTTATCTGAAGTATATTTGTTCCACGCAATAGCAGGGTTCGTTTAAAACTGAGCGTCAATAATTACACCACAGATGCTTTTCAACGAAAAATAATTCCAAAGCACACAACGAAATGTTTTGCACAACTGGACGAGCGAACGGCAAATGAGCGGACAGCGCGGATCGGCCAGGCAGTAGATAGTAGAAATAGCAGCAGCACTACAAGCAGCGCACTATGGGAATAATATGATTAATTTGGCACAGAATAAAGATTTGCCAGGAGATTTTGAACTCGAATCTATTGATCATGATACCTTTTTTATACATAGATTGAACTACTTAGATACAATGTTATGATAGCTTACACGTAATGAATACCACTTTATATTCTAGACTTCATCAGCTGAAGAGTCTCGTCGATTTAGCGATTATGGTAACTAACTTTAAAGAAGTAAACACCCGCTATTTCACTATACTATAAAGCAGCAATCAATCAATTTAAGTGGACTTAGGAATGACTTTTGAAACTCTCGAAGATTTTCGTCACTCTAAAGGTTACAATTTAGATCAGCAGTTTGCTCTTAGTGACTCTTTCGGCTCCCTTTGCTATTTCGCTACAACGCAGCTAACTAGCGATCTCACAAAGCATATTAGCAACAACAAAATGCACATGCCCGGTGTGTGATTTCATCGACTTCTCCAATTCTAACAGTGCTTTTTGTTGTAGATGTTTTTGTACTGCGCCAGATTCAAATTTTCATGCCCAGCGCTGATCTAAGTGATAAAAGAAGCCCAAATTAACATAAGGCTTCCAACATTCAATTTATTCGGAACGTCTGCATCATAAAACTTATTAAATTTTGTATAAACAAAATTACTATTTTTTCCCATAGTGCAGCACCAGCAGCAGCAACAGCGGCACTAAATGCGGGTGAGCCTCAGTTCAATTGAAGAGCGTGAGAGCCATTAATATTTGCAGGAAAACCCAAGCATTACCAGGCCGCTGGCACAGCAGCATCGAGCCGCCAAGAAGCCAAGCGCCCAAGCACTACAACAACAACAACAACAACAATGAGACGCAACAAAAACAAAGAGCAACATCAATTGAGTGAACCAACATAATTCATTTGATCTGTTCACGCGCACGCTGCTCACGCGCTCTGAAAAGCACGCCAATAACTTAATGAATGGGCCACGGCAATCAAAAAAGAATTATGCATATACATACATAACTGCATACATGAATATATACATATATATAAGTATTTATGTAGCTTTTTGTTTTTTTTTTTTTGAAGAGCAGCAGCAACAACAAGAACCACACCAATGAAGCATTCTGCAAGACTGTTGGTCTGTCTGCCTCACGATCAACCGCATTTATCGGGGCGTAACGTGATTTAACTGCATTAAAAGCAAATGATCTGGTTTGCTTCCAGCCAATCCCCCAACCCCCTCTACCGCACCACTCATGCCACACAGACTACATATCTCAGTGGATGAGTAGATGCCCCTCACTATATGTGTTATCAGCTGACTCTTCAAATTGTGTGTGTTTGTATGATGACGTGAGGTTTTTATTTTTGTTTTTCCAAAAACTCACGTTAAATTTAGCAAAATAAGCTACATATATTGATTCGTATATGGCTAAGTAAACGAAAACAAAAACAATCATTACTTCATATTACGCATACGCTGTGTGGCCCAAAAAGTGTTGCATGAAAACAGATGTTAGCCTCATTTCATACTCTACTCAGTCGTACAGCTAAACAATATATGTTCTTCTTTCTCCATGTTTGTAGATCAAAGAGAAGTGGAAATCAAACAAGATATAGCATAAACATTTTGTGAATGAATTGAAAACAAAAACTTGACCCTGAAATGTTAAAGAAAAATGTGCTCCCTCTTTCATTTAGAACTGAGTTGTTGCTATACATTCCCATAATGGGAACAAACCCGTTGACATTATTTATTCTGCAGAAATATATATATGATATATGTATGTATGTATAAGTATGAAAGTGTGAAATCAATATATACGAAGTTTTATCACAGTTCCACAAAATAAATGTCAGAAAGTGTATATAGATTTAACTAACTATATACTACTTTTGCTGTATGGCAAGTACGATCTGTTGCCTTTCACTATCTGTCTGTAATGTCTGTTTTTTGTTATACAGTTTGATCGTAAGATTAATCACATTTAGTATTAAGTAAATGAACAGCTAAGCCATTGTCATTAAACAATTAAAGACATAAATAAGACCTCTATCACTCAGCAGAAGATATAATAAATCTGCAACGAAATTATAAATCTTGAACAAAGGATAACTTAGGCAAATCGACAGTTTCTTCTTACAACAAAATTAAAATTAATTATATTATTTTCACTTTCTAAATTGAATCTTAGTAAGTCAAAACATACATTTAAGGTTTTAAATCAAAGTGTTGCTCACTTTTAGGATGCACAGCAATATCTCATCTATCTCCTTTGCATTTAACATTAATCAATAAGAAATTCTCAGGTATATAAATTTGTATGCAATGATCATTGTACCGTTACATTAACTGTTACTTTTAAAGGATTTTGCATTCATTTATGATGATTTAAAGAGTTTGTTAACATTGTCATGTGTGAAACCTTTAACGCTTCAAATAATAGCTTTATTTATTTGGCTCTCATCGATGATACAGAAAAAATTAAAAGGCTATTAGATTTGCGACATTGTAAGTCTTGAAATACAGCCGATTTCAAATATTGCAGCAGACAGAGGATGTTTAACCCACAAAAATACTTAGGAAAAGGAATGAATCTAAAATCCATTGTAGTTTTTCTTTATCTCTATAAATGAACCTAGAAATGTTTGTCAAATTTATAACCAAAACTTTTAAATTTTGCTGATTGAATTGCAATAAAATATGAAAATTTTCTGAACAGTTAATTCATAATTTATGTTTTGATGAAAATGAGTAACAGCAACCCAAAAGAATTTCAAATGTAAAACCAATCTTTATGAAGTAGAACATTTGTCTGCCAAGGCAAGTGTAAGCATTCTCTGGTTTTCCGGTTTATGTCACAGCTAAAACGTTAAAAGCTTTAAAAAGCTTTCAGTCAAACCTTGCCACATGTTTCCAATTTTTTGCTTAATTTCAAATAGCTTGTTAGCTTTCTAATGTACTGTCTTCAAAGCGAAAAAGAAGAACATATATATTAATAGCGCCTAGGACAGAAACACTTTGAATATAAAGAAAAACGGCAAATTCGATGTTACGCACCTGGGAGCTATATGATATATTAGTTCGACCTGGTTCACATAAAGCCAACAAGCCTAGATGCTTAAAAAACACAATTACATAATTAGGGTATTCAGCACAAAACAAACAAAACAGATCGAACATTTTGATAAGGGGTAGACTGTACCCTTGTCAATCCTTTCTTACCCATTAAAGAACTTGTCGTGGTACTAGAAGAACTTGTAATTCTTAAATAACTAAGCTTCGTGGTAACTACCTAAAACTCCCTACAACAACATTTAGTGGCATAATGATGCTTCTGCGAGAAGTATGCCTCATGATCCTTTCAGTCTGTTGAAATTTCCAATGCAAACATTGTTGCGATGCAATACAGAAGAGTATAATGGCTACTCAAGTGTCATTTGGCCTCGAGAGATTGACAACACCAGTAGGCTCTAGGGTAGCTCTTTGATATAGCTGTTCGACCAGGATGAATCAAAATACAAGCATCTGATAAAAATTTTAGCTCTGATCCTTTGAAACACTTCTGAAATCAAAATAACTGAATATGTATATTCTCCCAGATCTCTTCATGACAAAGTTAATATGACATTTTATAAATCCGTTGAAAATTGAGGTGGAAAAAAATTGATAAACACTTGGTAATTATCAAAAATATCACAATTAGATTTCCACACTATAAAACCAATATATCTTCCAAAATTAATCATCGATTTTAAATATACAGACCATTTGAAAGGCTCTGCTATAAAGCTTCCCACAACAGTCCTGCGGCTTTCATTAATTTCAGTTAATTAATCTAAGATCAAATGCTCTTGTTTTCTATCGCGCGTGAATAATTCTTTAACAACAAACAGAACATCTTTTTTTATTTGCTGTTTGACGTTTTCCTAGAAAACCGGCTTGACAATATTTGAAAATTAACCACAAAAACGAATCAACGACTCAGCAAACTTTCAAGAAGATTCTTAGTCATCCAATACAAAGATGATTCATCGAGATATAAAACAAAATTGTATATATAAAATACATTTTTATTGTCTTAACTCTAAATGTTTAAATTTAGGCACTTTTACATATGCAGTTGGACTGACATTTTTATAGGAATTGATTTGGGCTCCGACAGAGTCGGAGTCCGCCTTAAAGCAATATGTGCTTACAATTTCTATATACATATTTTGCATTTCATTCAGTCTTTTGAATTTGCCTTAAATAATCCTAATTGACGTATCAGTTAAATACTTGGCTTAAATACTAACAAATGTTTTTATATACATTTCACACTGCCCTACAAAATGATCGCTGAACGTTTCGCCATTATGGACGAAATGTGGAGACATTTTGATAGCACATATCACAGAGACGTAGTTTATGGGATTTTGGTTGCCAATTCCATTATCAGTTAATGCGCCGATTTCTGCAGCTCATTGACCATATAGACATTGCAGGTGGGAGACGGCAACACAGCTGGTGGCACTGTTGGCGGACTGCCCTCAGTATTGGCCTTGTCCGAGCTATTGAAAGGTATCACAAAGATGCTTGTCTTGGCCTCATGCTGCATCTTGATGACCGTATCATAGCTGGGTGGAGCGAATTCACTGTACGATGGCGAGGGCGTGGGCGGCGCACGCTGTGTGTCATTGGGAGTGCTAGAGGGATGGCTGCGCACATCGCGACACCTTCTGTCCGAACATGCCATCAGCATGAAGAAGGCAGCCAGGGCCAGAAAAGTGGCCACATACCAAATTATTGTAATCACATCCATGGCTGTTTGCGAAAGTTCATTCGGTGACTCCACGACGGCTAAAATTGAAAGAAAAAAGAAATAAAACAATAAAACATGTGCGAAATTGTTTAATGAGATAATTTTTATCATTGCGCCAAGTCATGATATTAAATTATATATGTAATCAGTCACGATTAGAGCACTTTGGTCAGGTTTATATGAATTGATTAATATATCTGTATGTACTTGGTTATGACATATGAGCTTATCTGCCTTCCCCTTCAATTCTTTGAGAGACACACCAAAAATAATCATTGCGTCATAAAGTTTATGTGACGAAATGCTCGTAGCACGAGCTGCTTCTCTTGCCGCGTCATTTTGCTATCTCTGACTAAATTTAGGGGGGGCTTTCACCAACCGACTCGTCATACAATTTAACAAAAACAGGATTAATTAATTTTAATAATGAAATGTAATCTCACGATTTGAAGTAAATTTATGAAACTCGTTTCTAGAATTTATTAGAATTACTTTCTGTTCTGTGACAAGCAAGAGTTTCAAGTGGCAAACTGTGATTTGAAGTGAAATATAAAGAAGTGTCAAAAACAATTAACTCAGATTGCCGAAAGTTCATTCATTCATTATTTGTCATTCGACTGTGTCAATTGAATTGAAACACGATAAAAAAAAAAAACCAAGAAGATAAGAATCAAAGCTTCTGTCAATTCTACTAGTTGCTTAAGCATTTTCCAGAGGTCACAAATATAACAATGAAAACAGCTTTGTTACAACCTGATGGTAGTTCTTTTCTAGAAAAGATACGAGCAGATTTGAGCGAGCTTTTCATATCGCTTAAGAAACTTATGCTTAGGATATAGATCGCTTTGCTGAAATACTTATAAACTAGCCTCTTCTAAGGTGCCTCTATGCTATATAGTTGTTCAATCTTATAGATTTTGAGACTATATCAGCTTACTGTCATAAGATGTTTATGGTAAAAGTTAAAGCCTGATATCATTATAACTGAACTGCAATATCATCGCTTCTTCTTGAGTTCAGTGAATGTCAAAATTTTGCATTAATTTTCATCATTGCCTACAACTTGCCATCCACATTCAAGTAGACAGCGCTTAATTTGAGAAAGACAACACAGAGGAGTCCTCTCTTTACTCTCTCCTCAAACCAGCAGTAACTAGTTGCCGATACCGCACTGCTGAACGCTCAATTAGGAGTGAGGCATGGGTAAGGATGAAGACGAACGGGACAGATTAGTTAGATTCACAACATATTCTAACTGCTGAAGAGGTGAGATGATCGCTTATATAATTCATGGCTGACCGGACGACCAGTGCCCCCTTCCTTTCTTTGGCTATTTGCATGATAGAATACAGTTTTTAGTTTTGGGTAATTTAAGTTACTTTCAGAATATTTCAATTGATATAAAAGTAAATTTGAAAAAATTTATGTTCCTTTGATTCTTTTATTGCAAAAATGTCGTAGTCTACGATCGATTTTCACTTTTGTTGCACTTACTATTCTTGTAGACAAGTATTCTGGTATTATTATCCGTTTGATCACTGATCACATCCACCTCTGTGATGTTGCTATTTGAACTTGATAGGTTTAATGGCAATTGTCGCGTGAGAACGTTCTCCAGGGTAAGCAGATACGATTGACCATGTACACTCGGTGCGTAGACATTGAATACTGAAAATAAACCGAGCAAAAAGTTATTAAATTGTTAAACATAGACACTGATAAAACAAAAACGACAAGAAGTTATAAAAAAAATGTTGATTTTTACTACGCGCGACCAAAGATAAGCTATCTCTTATATTTGTCCAATATGTGTGGGGAGTTTATTTATATATCTGGGCCTGGGTCTGGGTTGCCTGGTGCCTAGCCCAATTCAAAGCGTGTGCAAATTTGTTAAGCAATTCTCATGCTTCTAAATATAAAGTCAGACATTGACATATCGCCTGAAGAAATCATTATAAAGCACCAACTAATTAACTAATTTGTTTTTGGCCAGCTTATACCAGAGATATACATACGTATGTAGAGTGTACTTCCCACCTAACCGTAATACCTTTTGGTTAAGTGTGTACTGATAATATATGTCGTCGGCAAGTCTGTGGGAACTAAATTTAGCCTGATATTAAGCACTTGAAGCCTAGGCAAAGCTAGTCGAGTGTAGGATTAAAGGTGTTATTTATTATTCAAGCGGTTGGTTTTGTCACAAAAACATTTTCATTCACTTTGACAAATATCATAAAGTTAGCTAATCTAATGCAAAACAAAGGCTTAATGCCGACATGTTTAACGATGAACGATATGGGAAGTGGTTTTATTTATGCTGAAATTACAGCATGCTGCCTTGTTATAAATTCATCATTTGGTAAATAAGCTTTTATGATTCTTTGGAAATTGCTTTAGACAGGTTTTATAACATGCAATGATTGGGCGACATTTCCAGTCTTTCTGTTATCAATTTCACAATGTTTGGACATAAAAAACAATGATTGCCCTAGGTCAACATCAGTCAGTGTAGTGCGGAATCGATGATTAGAGGTTCAGATGAGGATTCAAGTGATATATGACATAAAATTTCATCAACGGACGTGAGACTTTCCTTCTTTTTCAATGCGCGCCAACAATTGCTTCTCAGAAAACTGGTGAACAGCAATAGCAGTAGCTTGCTACAAATGCTTTCTTTACTCAAACCAAAAGACACAAACATTCATACACGCATACATGTATGTACACATTCTAAGAAAACCCTTTTGGAATATAAATTCTGTAAGTGTGAGAGATAGAATATTCTGCCTCATCATTCATTGCCTGGTTTGGTTGCGTCTGCAAAAAAATATATTTCATTAGCGCCATCTATCGTGCACAGTTTTCATTCTAAATCTGTTTTTATATGACAACTATATGATTTAGTGGTCCGATTTTGACTATTTTTACATATGAGCAGCTTACAACAAAAAAAAGGCTATGGTGAGAATTGCAAGTCGGTAGCTTCAAAACTTAGAGAGTAGTTCCCATACGGACACAGCTATCGATTTGGCCTGTCATGATGATCAAGAATATATATACTTTGCGCGGGCGGAGATGCTTTCTAATTATAATACCCTCTACAGGGATAGAATGAGAGTTGGATCATTTAAATCGTGCGGCTTTGAGAGTAGATTAGCAACTGCTTCGAGCATTGACAAAGCAAATATGCGAAACCAGTCATGATGAGAGCAATTATATGCAAAATAATATAGGTTATTTATAACTTAGCTCTATTAGTTCAGAACTTGCTATAATTGGAACAGGTCAGTTTTGGACCCAACCATGAGAATAATTGCCTTCCTATGTAAACAGCAACCTAATCTTGGAATTTACCATAAATACTTGAAAGAAAAATAATCTACGCATACTTAGATAATCTCTAATTAAGATAAGAGATAACGTCATTCATAATATACGCTCACAAGGCCAAGTGCTGTGTACCAGTTTTCCAGGCCAGCCGGTTAGATCTTAATTGAAAGCTGAACACTTTTAATTAAAACATCTCACAATTTTAGCACATAATTAAGCTAAAGCGTAAAGTTTGAATTCTATACTAGATGAAGCAAGCAAAGATTGTTGGATGTTACCAGAAAATATGAGTCGAATATGTATTGTTCCAGCACACACTCAATCCATTGCCTTGCCTCTTGGTATATATATATATATATGTTCATATATGGCTACTATATAAAATGCAAAATGAAAACTGATAACAAGTAATGGCTGTTGAAAGGCGTGCGCACCAACTGAATACACACACACGCACACGCACACAATGATATACAGTGACACCTATTGAAATGGCAATTATAAATAGAAAAACAACAACAACAACTACCACAACCACAACTTGGCAATTAAATTACAATTAGCTGCTAATGACAAACGTGCTCAAACCGACAGCAACGACTTACTTTGTTTGCCTCAACAACTGCAACTGTTTAAACGAAACGAAACGAAGCGAAATGATATTCAGGGGAAATTTGCCTTTTCTTTAGGAATATCACACGTGTGTTTGACTCCTACGTACTATCCCATAATTTCTGGAAAACGTAAAATATCACACTTTTGTGAAATGTTAACGAAATGTTATATTGGATGGTGTCATCATGCAAAGCAACAGCACAAATCCATCTGTCTATCTGTATACGTGTATTTTATGCGCACTTAAACTACTATTGCTATGAAATGTTTGCTATATCTGTAGTTTTCATTATCAAGGAAAACTTCTTCCCAAAAACTAAGTTGAAGTAGAAGATTTTCTCTAAATATTGTCTAGATTTTCATGAATATTTTTACATTAAAGTTCACAAATATTTATATACTTTCTAGTGTACAAATTATATTATACATATCCTCTAACATTTTCATCAAAACAATGCCCCCAGAAGATCATACCTAAGTAGACAATTTCACGACGTGTCAGAAATTCAATAGCTTAAACAAATGAAACCAGAAAGAAGGACAAGAAATAACACAGTTGCGTATTGACCAAACAGCAGAGTAGAAGAAGAAAGAATGCAAAACAGAGATACAAAGATGTAGAAATACTATTCTATAACTTAAAGGTAAGGTGTAGCTCATTTTCCTAGATGAAATCACAACTACGTCAATGTTTAAATTTAACTACTGCATTGTCATGGGCACATAAAAATTTTGAGATAAAATAAAAAACAAAACAACACAATGTATAAAGGGCACAGAGTGCGCAATTTACAAGTAATAAATAAATATTTTAACTAATCAACAACAAAGTTTAATAGGTAAATTAATATGTAAGACATAAATTAAAGATTTCGCAAAACAACTATCAACTTAGCTAATAATAAAAGGGAAAACTCACCCTAACAGAGGCAAAATCTTAATCAAGTAGAAAAAAGACAACGACGTTGACGAAAATAAAAAGCCCAAAAATTCACAGCAATAACAACAACACAAATCCTGTTTGTGAGCTACTCCTTTGGCATTTATATGAGTTATATAGCACACTAAAGCTCCCTCTGCCAAATATTATCTGACGGTGAAGATTTCAACTGTCTGCGAAATAGATCTGTCATAACCTAAACAGAGAACTTAGGGAAATTTAAATGGATAAAGTATCAAATCTGAATTTATGATGTTCTATTAAAAGTTAATAATCTTAGCAATTAGCAAATATAATCTTTGTATGGCAAATAATGAAGTAATAAACTATTATATTACACCCCCTTTTATATGACTTTTAGCAGGCAATTGGCAACCGAGAAAGATTTATATGAGACACACTCTGAGGGGCCTCATCTCATTAGTCTGACAAGCTAAGTTAAGTCTACACCGTAAAAGTGCTTATCAGATCTCAGACCTACCATAAACAAGCTAACGATGTCTATACGATGTCTGTTATTAGTAAAGATTACGGCACAGCATGTGATTTAACAATATGCCCAAGATATTTAAATGAAAACAAAAATTAGTTAGCAGCAACAACATTAGACGTCATCAAGAATGGGGCGCGTGTATCAATGGGGCCTAAGCAATTGATCAAACCGGTTAAAGCTAATTCAAGAATAATTCAATGGCAAGCCCCCAACCACACACCCAACAATCCCAGAACCCAAACAACAACCGCATAATTTAATAGCTGAACTGTGACATTTGCCTCTGCTCTTTCCTTTTTTTTTTGTGGGTAAACAAACTTTTCGTTAATGTTAATTTCAAACTGTTGCGCAATTGTGTATAAAGTTTGTCTTCTATACTCGCAATCAGCGCCAAATTGAATGAAATTATAGATATAATAGACATCCGCCGGAATTGATTGTTACAGAAAGCGAAAAGCGAAAAGCACGTGACTGCACGAGTTTGCTATTATGAATATAAATTGTGAGATAATGCAGCCAAACCAGCCAGCAGCCCATCCATACATCAGTTGAACCTTTGATTGAAGTGCATTAACTTTTGTATAGCACGCCAGCTGACTGTGATTGAATTCAGCTACGTTCACACTGTACTAAATTTATGATTTAATAAATATATTAAATAAATAATGTCATTCATTTTTCTTTCATTTTATACTTTGTATTTTATATATTTATTAAAGCAAAATCAGAAGAAATAAGCCAATTAAAACTCCTCTTAAATCTCCCCTCCATATCTTACGAATACAATACAGCAAGGGGGTTTGGAAAACCAATCAAAGGTATCTTACAGACCTAACATTGTATATATACTCTGAAAAGCCATCCTATATGTCTATATATGTAATTATGGAGTCTGTGAATACAAAACTTGAAAATTTCATATAATATTGTGCATACTACAAATACAAAATGTTTTCAAATATTGTTTTCATAGACAGGGTTTAGCACAGAGCAAGCGGAGGCGTCTAGCCACAAGTGAGAGGTCGATTTCCTACACAAACAGTAAATACTGAAATTGAAATAATAATGATAGCCGTAAAAGGGGAATTAATATCTTAATTTAAAAGATTGAGGAACAAGAAAACAGGAAGGCCATAAGGCAACACATGGTGGGAACAGCTAATAAATTCCAATTAGCAAAGACAATGATCTTGAGCTGAACTTTTTAGTACTATGTAAATGTAGATTCCTAAGCTGTCACAAAATTGATGCACATACATGAATATATATCACAGAAATATATATATTCAAGAGCAAGTAAGGAAAGCGGTTTGTCACATGGTCGAAACAAGTGCACTAAATCACTGCAAATTGTCTAATTAATAATGTCACAACCAGAAAATCTTTCAAGTCATGGCCTATTATTTTCCTATACTATGCTACTAGGTGTGCATGCTATGGTAGCTATATAATATAATTGTCCGATCCGGCTGAATCTTAAACTCAACCAGCATGCAGATACAAGAAGCATCTAGTTTCAGCTCTGGAGCTCTTAAGACTCTTTAAACAAACGGACGGCATTAGCTTTATCAACTCTGTTCATCATCCTTCCATCCATCATCCTATATTTACTTTATATGGTTAGAGAAGCTTTTTTCTGTACGTTGAAAGTTTCATGAAAATATTAAATGAATGGTATAAAAAAAATGCTTCAATTCCCCTTTGGGATAGATGCTGTGGCAGGGTATAAGCGGGAATTCATATACGAAATGAATGAGGGCAATTCCAGGCAAGAAATGAATGAGGGCTTTGAGTCACAATTTTGTAATTTTAATCTTAATTTCATATATTTATAAGCACCCAAAAGGTTGGGCGGCCTTCAACATTCTGTTCATTCATAAAAAAAAACGTATAACTCCATAGACCATGTTTCACAATTGTTTGCCACTAAACACTAATTATTAGGTATTGTATTTCCTCTTAATTATAAACAAAAGTGTATACAAGTTCATAAGTTTCCCATATCTCATGCCATTGAATATATTTATGCAAGCGAGATACTATGCGCACACACTTCATATTAATTGCATTTAGTTGAAAAAAATCACATAGTTAGCATATGCTCAGCCTCAGCTACAATATCAGCAGCTTCAGCATTGTTTATATGACGTTCCCCCAGCTCTCCTCCAGCTTACCTGTCATTAGCAACAGCATTGTCTTGCAGGCGGCAGCGGCAGCAGTCAATGCACGTTCTTGTGCTTTAAATGGCAACATTTTGTTTAAATTATATATGCAGATATATATGTATGTGATTTGTTTATTTAAAATTGTACACACAAAATGTGGGGTATGATTTGTCTTTGAACTTGTACACGCTTTTACAGCAATATTTTCATGTCACTCGAACACTATAAAACGAAACGAATTAACGAAACGGTTGCACCGCAGCACGGAACACAACACAACCGGACTTTTTCTGTTTTTGATCTTTCAGGTTCAAGTTTGTATCGCAGACTGAGCGAGCTCGCTGCTTTGGCTACAACTTTTAGCTGCTTGGGGAGCACCCAGCCCGAGCACGCTTGGAAGCTTGATGTGATGGTAGTAGTATGGTTTAGTAGGGGGCTACTGCGAGGGGGGGTCTACACATCTGCGTCTCTGTCTTTGTCACTGTGTGGCTATGACTCTTGACTGTGCCATCATGAATCATAAAGGGGGGGCTCCAGGTCCACGCTTGGACGCTACAAATTTGCCAAAGCGTTCACGCTTTTGATATGGACGTGGATATGCCTGGTTAGCGAAACGTGTCTAATTATTACTGTACCGCCTCCTCACCTATAAATTCTATGAGAGAAACAACAACAAAACTCTCATACTGCAGTCAACATGTTAATGGTGACCACAGACAGCTGCAGTGGTTACGCTTGTCTGCTGCTCAAGCTTATTTATATATACATCTATATATATATACATATTTGTATATATATATATGTAGATTGTATTTATAATTATATAGCCTATGGTGAGTACAAATTGTCTCTCTTGTATGTCTCTTCAGGTTTTAAAAATAAAATGCAGTTGCAGCGAATGAAAAGTGGCCGCCTTTAACACATTTGTTTACAGAACACAAACAGCAAAAACCTACGAACGACTCCAATGCGTGTGCCAACAAATTTGACACTTGTAAGCAAATGAGTCCACCAGGTCCCAGTCAGAAATATCATTTTTGATTAGAGCCCAGAAATTTGCTATGTATATTTGCTTGGCGCATTATCAAAAGTTAATATTTAAATTGTAATTTCTAGAAAGATTTTTAGCAACGGTAAAGGGCGTGAGGGTGTGGCATATAATGCTAATACTCACGCAGACATACTAATTGGCATACGAGTATATAATATAGATACATATATGTATATGCATACTATACACAGCGCTCGTCACCTTTTTGGGAACAGTATCTCCTAAACATCGAGGATTCCAGAAAGAGAGATTAATATTTAGAACAGCGGTGGGTGAAGAGTGACTCTTTCGGATCCCCTTTGCTCTATTGCTTTCACGCTCACCAGTGATTTGGAAGGAAACTGACTCCAGATCATATAGAAGTTGAAGAAGAAAAGTCATACAAACTGGTCGTATTTATACATACCAATAGTTCGGAACGCAAAGAAATATACACCAGGATCGAAAACAAAATTTCTAAATGGATCCGAACTCGCGACAAATCCGTGGTAAGACTAAGAACAAGGCTCCAGGGGTCACAGTTTCTAACCGAGTTTCATCTATGGGCTAAAGTTCAAATATTCGAAATTTAAGATCCAATTCCTAATTCAAACTAAATTACAATTTTCTTCGTTTATTTATAAAATAGATTTAAATAATGCTTCGTTCACGAAACCGACAAAATATTTGCATGCTAATTTGCTGTTGAAACTGGCTGCATATCTTGGTTCGGTTCAGGTTCACCTACACCTGGTTCAGTTTATGTGGTTCGGTTCAAAAGTCGCAAAAACGTCGGATGTCTCTGGTTCGGAAGGGGTTCGGTTCGATCTAGAATTTTTCGGTTAACGCCAAACTATCCCATTCGAACCCTATTCAAATGCCGAGCAATGTACTATGATGTGCGAAATTTATTTCAGCAAATTGAAAGCCTTTGACATCACAGAGAAGTTCTAAAACAAGTTCTGAACGAAGTTCATCAAATTCTGAAAATTAGGTTTATTTATAAAGTACGAAAACCGGTTTTGGGACGCACATTTCAGAGCAGTGTTTTATTCACCCAGCATGTATGTTATGTATATGGCCAATGCCGCACCTTATCTGGCTAGATAAGACCTCGGACAAGTGCGCAAATTAAATGAATGCCAAATCGTTCATGTAGGTGGAAGTGCTCAAAATCCATTATGATCATGTCAGAGAATTAAGTTTTGTTTGGTAATTGCCATGGATATGTAAAAGTAGAGCCAGCCCTGACCCTGACATTACAAACAAAAGGCGGACGTAGTAAAAAGTCGTACATTGACTTGACTCTTGTTAAAATTAACACTGCCGCGTTATATAGTACCTTTTCCTGGGTATATAGACAGTCCATGAATGTACTTGCCAATCAATATACATACTCTAGTTGCCACTAATTGATTTGCAATACTTTGACTGTGAACTTATTCAAGGCAAATTAAAAATATGTATACTAGATAATAGATTGAAATGCACCTACAGATGTATGGAGCATATGTAGTATAAAGTACTCGAAATTTATGGTTTTTGGAAAACGCTAAAAAAATGTGGTAAGGCACTTAAAAGCTAACAACAAATACATACTCATAAAGCAAAAGCAAACCGGTTTTCATTTGAAAAAAAACCACAGTCAACGGCCAACTGACCCGCAGTGTTTGAAAAATCTTGAAAGTCGTTGCCAATTGAACTGAAAGATACGAGTATGTATATGTATGTATATATACTATACACGTGCCATATGTCTCGTACTTATACATAATATCCAACCTAGTTCATGTCGCCTAGCCACAATTGATCAGAGCAAGACAGCAGCAGCTGTACACAATTTATGACACACATAAATATGCAGCTCTGATGTAATGCAAAACAACATCAATGTAGACTTTAAGAGCTTTAAAAAAAAAGCTTATCCACAGAGCATGGCCATATTAGTCATGGGGGAAGACCAACAGCAAGTTTTAAATATAATCATCCACTGTGACGTAGTTGGGGCAAACTTTCCCCATCAACTTACGCCTGGCAACTGGCACAAAAATCATCAGAGCGTACTCGTATACGAGTACATATACCTCTTTCCTCATCAAACTATATGAATATGGTGTGGTTGGCTGTGCGCTCGTCACCATATGATGAAATGGCGACAATTTATAATTTTCACACCAAACTTTCATAACTTAAAAAATACATTTTTTTTTTAAATATTTTAACTACCTACAAAAACTGCACATTCACAAGATACACTTGATCACTGATCCAGATCAGTCAATGGAGAGTGCAATAATCACTAAATTTAATGATTAGAATGGATCGGTAACATCTTCCGATCACTTACGACTGATCATGAAAAAAGAGACAATTAAACCATTATTCAAATAATTTGATTAAAAAAGTTTGTGGCCGTAAATATCATGCCGAACGTTCAGGTCGCCCAAAAGAGGTCGTCACGCCAGAAATGGAATGATATTAAACGATCAGAGAATGCGAGAGCATGAATATTTGGACATGAAAAAGGTATCCGCGCGCTGGGTGCCGCACTTGCTCGCACTTGCTCGCACGCGACTATAAGTGTCTGTGTGGTGGCCATGGTGGGAATCCATAAATTGGTATACAAATTGCAACCCTACCCAGCATGTTCGCCAGATTTACCCCTTCTCTATTTCCAAAAATGAAGAAATGGTTGGAAGGTAAAGGATTTGGGCCTTCAATGAAACAAACGCCTATTATTTGGAAGGAATAAAACAAGTAAGGAAAGGAAGCTGTCGAAGCATTCTGACCCCGTTCTGCGGCACGGTATTAGAAGCTCCTCCGATGCTGGGATTGGGTTCGTGTATGAAGATCGTGTTGTTTCCGTGTTATTCCAAACATTGTATGGCTGTCACAAGGAAAAGTCTTTTATATGACAACATAATTTCCTATCCT
Source organism: Hirtodrosophila duncani (assembly GCA_037043425.1). NCBI lineage: Eukaryota > Metazoa > Arthropoda > Insecta > Diptera > Drosophilidae > Hirtodrosophila > Hirtodrosophila duncani. Next base: position 1,615,732 of record JBAMBM010000688.1, on the reverse strand, counting down.
ATTCTACTAGGCGTGCATTCTAAAACATTCGGTTCTATGACAGTAACATGATATGTTTGTCTGGTTCAGATGAATATTAAACTTAACCAGTGTGCAGATATAAGAAGCATCTGGTAAAAATTTCAGCTGTGCAAACTTGTGAGATCTCAGGCAGACAGTCATAACTATATCAACTCCCCTTGTTACGCTTATCAATGATATACAAATATACTTTAAATGGTCGGAAACGCTTCCTTCTGTGCTTTGGAAGCTTCATGACAAAATGAACATACATTCACAATATATTTTTGTGAATGGTATAAAATTGATAAGACTGTGGACTAAGTGTATCAAGCTAAAAGAAGATACGTTGAGAAATGAAATACTCAATTGCCTAAATTAATTTCCCTTATACGAAAAGTCACGGTCTTATCAAACGACCCTCCCTAATTATTTAACACTAACTGGGTTGACGTTTCATATATGATTCAACATTGAGTTGGTTTATTTTAATATTTGTGTATTTGTGTGTGTTAATATGTTTGGCTTGAGATATACATATATATTGTTGATTTTTCAGTTTTGCAGTTACATATTTCGAATACATACTGTAGTTTATATGCTAAAATTTGCATAGCTGTTTAACATTTGCTTAAAGAATTTCTCTGTGTGCTTTTCTTCATATTTAAACAATTGACATATATTAATGTTAGCTTTATCGTTGTTGCTCTACAATAATACAAAAAGCGTGTTGTTGCCGTACATATGTATGGATATAGGTATATAGCTACACATATATTTATATAGACAGGTACAACTATATGAACAACTTTATGCATGTACGAGTATGTTGTAATTTATAGCCATGAATGCGGCTGCTGCACAAGTCTACATTTAACATTATATAAAAAACATATACAGATATCAGAGAACTGCAAAATCACAGTTTATTCTTGAGTACAGCGAACGCCGACAGACATTTTGCATTCATTTTTTCACCATTGCCTACAACCTCAAATGTCAGTTTGTAATTTTGATGAAATTCGCATTGTTAAAGAATCAATTGGAATAGACGCGTGCGAAAGGCGGAAGCAAGGGGACAGTTTCCGTGTATGCCCGATATTTGTGAGCTCGGATGCGTAGATTTTCATGCTTTGGAACACGAAGTCAGCTTCGTTGAGCTCAAATGATCCACTGCATTCTTTGCCTTTGTTTCATTTTTCCTTGTGGTCGCACGCAAAGGGTGGATGAGCGAATGATGCATTTGTACATATCTATGTTTGTTTGTAAATTTAAACGAAATTCCAAACCAACTCGCATTCTCACTCATTCGCCTTTGTGCCTCTTTGTAAGAATGTTGTGTGCCTGAGTCTGACAAACTCATTCGAATTCGTTTAACTTCGCATTCGCATTCGGCTTCACTCAATTCATTTCGACCACGAATGCTTTGAACGTCGTTTTGAGCGCACTCATGAATGCGCTTTGCAATCGCTAATTGCAGTTCACTGACAGTTATATATATTATATAGTACCTTAAGTTGGATCTCTTGACAAATATTTGCACTAGCTAATACAATACTTGGATTAATAATTAATTTGTTACTTAAACATTTAGCTTAACCTTAACTAATTGATTCAATTTTCGTTTGCTAATTGCTTTCGAGATTTCATTAGTGCGAATTGAGTTGAGAAGTATTTAGATATATATGTATATAAATTTGAACGATATTTGCGGTAAAATAAAACAAACTAAAATTAAAAATTCAGTATATACACAGAATAGGATTAAAACTTGAAAATTTGGCCTAAACGCTAATCGAAAACATAAAATCAGTCCTAACAACTCACAAAAGTGTGTGCATATTTACAGAGTATTCATGGAGCAATACATATATATAAGAGTAATTGGTAAACTATTTGGACTATGACGAGTACAACAAGTGTGTGTTGGCATATAAATGCTTGCTTGGAATGCCCCCCAGAGAACAACTTGTTGGGTCTGGCACAAGGCGGAGGACCAAAAACATACATTTACGGACGCGCTGGCTTTATCTATCCGGAAACAGCGACTCATAGCTGGGCGGCAAATCTTTGGGTGTAGCCGGCTGCCGTGTATGATGATGATCTTGCGGTAGGGGCGATGATAAATCGTGGGTGACCGCATCATCGTAAGTCGGCGCCGTTGGCAGCTCAATTGTGGGCACCTCCGACTGTAACAGAGAAATCTTTAAATTCTCAACTGATCCCTTTAAAAGTAATTGGCTACTCACGCGAACCTGACGCTGATTGAAGCGTGCCGCAGATGCTTCACGGGCACGCTGCTGCACTGTGATGCAGTTCCAGTATTTCCAGCACACCCATACACAAAAGCCGACGCCCAGCATGGTAAAGATGAGCGATGTTATGGCCGACAGGGCCACATTGGCTGTGTCAATCTCTTCGGGCACTATAGCATCATGGAAACAAGTCCCCTCATCACGGCAAGGATACAAACAATTGGTGATATTGTCACGCACGAAATGGCGCGATATGCACGAATATTGGTCCTTGGGATCGCACAGAAAATCACCAGCAAACTGACACTCCGAGTGGGCCGTCAACACCATGCGCAGCTCTAGGGGCTCCGCATAGATATGGCGATCCCTCTCGATATAGATGTGCACACTCACATCGCGATCACGCTGATCAAAAATCAGACGCCCGGCGGGCCCATCGATGGATATGTCGTTGCAAATGCGTTCGCTGGGCGAACGACTGCCACTGGTGAACTGTATGTAGTCGATGCACTTCTGTGTGACCGGATCTCGGCGGAACTTCAGTCGGGTGATGATTGTGTAAATGCCGCGCGGTGGTCGGTCATTGGTTTGGACACGAAAGTGGCAGTCGTATCTGATCTTGTTGACCGAGTGGCCATTCAGGTGGCCAGTGGGCAGTGTTACGTTCCATGTTTGCGTGATGATGGCGCCGGAGTCAACGTCCTCCGTCAACCTAATTGTAGGGTCGCCGCGAAACGGTTTGGCCAACGTGTGTATGAGCTTGTCGGAGCACAAATTATCCTGCAAGCGCACTGTACACGTACATGTATTTACTGTTAGTGATTACTCATGTGTAAATGTGTGCGTGTGAAGGTTGAACTTACCGTTTCTATAGCATAATCCTAAGCCAGGCCCACAGGCCAGAACAACCAATACCAATACTGTCAACTTCCACAGCCTCCAGACATGATGAAGGCATTTTCCCATTTTCTTGACACGTCCTGCGTGCGCGCTATTCGTTTGCGTTTTCCTGCGACGCCTATTTCAACATACACCTGGCTTAATGCGTTCTAAATTGAAACTTAATAATAAATATTAAAAAAAAAGAGTAGGGTTGTTGTTGTTATGTCGATAAGTTTTTGATGTATCGATTGTGCACGCGTGATGGTCTTGGGCTATGATATTTTGTTGACGCATATCGATATATGTAATTGTACAGTTTATAGAGATGGACTTTTGCGAACCACAAATTTTGAGCACGAAAAAAAACATGATAATGGATAACAAAAAATTTTAAATGTAAGTCCACATTCGGTAAACTGTTTTAATATTACACTAATATTATAGCTTATGTGATTATTTTTATATACAAAAAAAAATAAAAATTAATTTATTAAGATCTGCGTCTAGTAAACTAACGGCGTGTATATAAGACTATTGGTTGAAATTGCTTAAGAAAACTTGCAGATATTTAAAACTATTTTCAATTTTCCAAATGCTCCAAACAATTGCATTTCTGCTTATTATTTTTCTTACTTATTTATATTAATATTAATATTATTTATATTCATGTATGTACAAACTTAATATTTATCGCGATTTTATTCAGTTGTATATATCTATAACAGTTTAATATATATTTTCTATAAATTTTCTCATATATTTGATAAATTCATCATTATTTGACGTTACGTTCATCCACTTTAAGCATTTAATAGACTGATCAGGTATCATACTAATTTAGCTTAATAGCTAAATTAAATTTCCAATAAAAACACAACAACTGCGAGTGTCCATGCCATAATTTACCTTAAAGAATAGCCCTATTAATACAACGAGAATGAAAGTTTAAAAACCTGTACAACGCGAAATCACTTTGTGCGTTAACATGGCTTTCATGTGCTGCCAACCTGTTGCAATGAGAACAGCTGTTACGTCGCAGCATAACAAATTATTAACAAAATTTTGTTAACGGAAACGGGGGTGCGCGCCGTTACTATCTAGTATAATTAGGCCCTCCTCTACCGTCTGACCCCCACGCCTGGCGGACGCAATCCAGCAATAAACTTATGAAATAGCTCAGATATCTGTCCCCCACATTGACAGCCGCTGTCGCCGTGCATCACCAGGAATCTTCGCTGCTCTTTCTAGTCAAATCTACGTTTTGTGAATGAAACCACTAATGGCTACATCGGACTTTGTCCTGGGCGGCTTGGCTTCAGTTGGCGCCACGTTCTTTACAAATCCCATCGAGGTACGAAAGATTTTGCATACAAAATGTGTCCATTCATGGAACGTGTCTGTCGTAACCAGGTGATCAAGACGCGAATACAGCTACAGGGTGAACTAGCGGCCAGGGGTTCCTATGTGGAGCCCTACAAAGGCATATTCAATGCTTTCATCACAGTGGCTAAGAATGAGGGATTGCTGGGACTACAAAAGGGCTTGGCGCCGGCGCTGTACTTTCAGTTCATCATCAATTCCTTCAGGTGAGATGCCAATGGCTTGAGTATTTCCATGATGCTAATGCTTTACCAACAGGTTGAGCATTTATACTACAGCCGAGAAAAGGCATTGGATGCACAAAAAGAATGGAGAGATGTCCTACGGCTTGGGTCTGATGTGGGGAGCCATTGGTGGCGTTGTGGGTTGCTATGCCTCCAGTCCGTTTTTCATGGTGGGTAATTTTGTGTGGGAGTGTTACATAAATCATTGTCATGTCATTAGTTGACATGATTTGATGAAAATTTGCATGTGCCTCGCGAGACATTGCGATAAATGCGTATGTGTGTGTGTGCGCGCGCACATCTTAGATAAGATTAGCCCTTGCCTCGCCCACTGATAAGACCATCCATCTGTCATTTCTCATTCAAGATCAAGACGCAGCTACAATCGCAGGCGGCCAAGCAAATCGCTGTCGGCTATCAGCACTCACACATCTCCATGACGGACGCCCTCAGGCAGACTTACAAAAAAAATGGCATCACTGGCCTGTGGCGCGGCTCGATGGCTTCTCTGCCCCGGGCTGCCGTTGGCTCCGGTGCCCAGATAGCAACCTTCGGCAAGACCAAGGCGCTACTGCACCAATACGATTTGGTCACCCAGCCCACATGCAACTCCTTCTGTGCGGGCCTCATAGCTGGCTCCATTATGTCCGTGGCCATAACGCCGCCAGATGTGATTACCACACGGCTGTACAATCAGGGTGTCGATGCCAAAGGTGGTGGCCTTCTGTACAAGGGCTGGCTGGACTGTGTGGTGAAGATATTGCGCTCGGAGGGTATCTATGGTATGTATAAGGGCTTCTGGGCCAACTATCTACGGATTGCTCCACACTCCACACTAGTGCTCTTACTCTTTGACGAGCTCATCGCCGTGCGCGAGAAGTACCAACTGTACTATTGAGACCGCACACCGTAGTGCTGTCTATGTTGTAACTTTAAGTACAAATTTGTTCGTTTGTTGTTGCTTCTCCCTTTTGTTTAGCCCCAAAAAGTAGTTATTTAGCTGATCCTAGATCCAATCCAATCTCTTCCTACGCCGTAGCCTTAGTCAATTTACCATTAATGTGCCTTTTCAGTTAAGCCAAAGCAGTACCTATAGCCAGTAACTGTGCAATACTTTGATCAAACAAATAAAACGCGTTATTTTGTTATATACTTCTATACATATTTTTTATAATTTTTTCAAAACAGCGCGCCATTTTCCGTTAGGATTTCGCTGGTAAGTTTTTTTCTGTCGATTCAGCAACTCTGCTTTGCAGCTAAATATGAGATGCTGTGGTATTTTTAAATCATTTATTTTTAACGATATGGCAACTCTAGAATTTTTGTAATTTTAAGCAGTTAAATGAACGGCGGCTGACGCTGACAGTCTCGCGGCTACTTCTGTAGAGGCAAATTGATTTAACGCCGCCAAATAATGGTCAAATCGGACTTTATGTTAGGCGGCTTGGCCTCAGTTGGAGCCACCTTCTTCACCAATCCCACCGAGGTCATCAAAACTCGCTTACAACTGCAGGGCGAACTGGTGGCCAGAGGTTCCCACATAAAGCCATATAATGGCATTATCAACGCTTTCATCACAGTGGCCAAAAACGAGGGTGTACTGGGCCTGCAGAAGGGCCTGGCTCCCGCCCTCTGTTTTCAGTTTATTATCAATTCATTCAGGTGAGTCCAGGTGGCTGTACACATTCACGTTCCCATGTTATATCACATCCACAGATTGGGCATATACTCAACGGCCTTGGAAAGGCGTTGGGTGCACAATAAAAAAGGTGAATTATCCTACGGCCTGGGTCTAGTCTGGGGATCTGTTGGAGGTCTGTTGGGCTCCTACTTTGCCAGTCCATTTTTTATGGTAAGTTTATATATGGAATCATAAAACCCACGACTGTTCTCAGTATGCATTAGATAAGATTGTCAGTCGCCTGATAATATGGCGAGAATTCATATATTCCGTTGCAGATCAAGACGCAGCTGCAGGCGCAAGCGGCCAAACAAATAGCCGTCGGTTATCAGCATTCACACAGTTCGCTGCGTGATGCACTGCGTCAGATATATGCCAAACATGGTATCTTTGGCTTATGGCGTGGCTCGCTGGCTTGCCTAACCAGAGCCACCGTAGCCTCTGGCTTTCAGATAGCCACCTTTGGTTCATCAAAGTCTCTACTCAAGGAATACAATTTGGTCACGCAATCCACATGCAATTCCTTTTGTGCGGGCCTAATGGCAGGTTCAATTGTTTCTGTGGCCATCACACCGCTGGATGTAATCACTACGCGTCTTTACAATCAGGGTGTCGATGCCCAAGGTCGTGGCCTGTTTTACAAAGGTTGGTTGGACTGCTTGAGTAAAACATTAAGGGCAGAGGGCATCTATGGCATGTATAAGGGTTTCTGGGCTATTTATTTGCGTAGTGCACCATACTCCACACTGGTCTTGTTGTTTTTTGATGAGCTGGTGGCACTACGCGAGAAGTATAAACTTAGTTAATTACTTATAAAATTGCATTATTGATGCTGCTGATGCTGTTTAAAATTGCCGCTTAGTTTATTTGTGACAAGATGGCAACGTCAAGCAAGTGAACGTATTTGAATGATGAGAGGTATATTTTTAGTATTTTAATCAGTCAACCACCATCGATTAAAACACATATGAAAATGTAAGTCATTCCCCAATGTTTGCTTTCTGTATCCTTCTGTATATCAATACATTACTTACTTGGGCATAATGAACACAATAAATTTATGAAAGTAAGGCAATATGATCCGATGTTTGTCTACGCATCAGTGCGACGACGAAATAGAAACATCGGCTACATTCGATATTAGATATTAAAAACATCGATGTTACCCGATGTTTTGGACATCCCTAGTCAAATAGTCGGCGTCGAGTTTTGATTACAAACTACGATTTTATAAATTCATACAATTTACTTGCAAAAATGGCGTCCCAATATACTACTCAGGTGCAACATTGGTTTGAAGGCTACAAGGATACTGTCAACAAAGCCTTACATGACTCAAACAAGCCGTGGACCAAAGGATTTGAATTCATTGAACAGCGTACGCATGTAGACCGAGTGAAGGTGTTCTTCGGTGAGTATGAGAGCTCGCATATCCTTTATCCTGAAGCCAGGCGCGACACCAGTCACAATACAAACTTTGGCCTTGAGGCGTCCCCAAAACTTTGCGTATGACTACGTAATACGTGGCGGCGAATGGGAATGGCGGCCAACAAAAATGCAGTAAAATTGACATTTATAAATAGCAACCTGTTCTATATGTATGTATATAGCTAGGCTGAAAGGGGGACCGTGAGCAATGTCATGCGGGCGCCAAATAAGATGATAAATCGCCAGGCGGCAGCTTAGTAATTGTCCAGTGTTTAAGTATAATTGCGATCTAGACAAACTGCATATGGGGATACGGGTACAACTACAACGACAACTAAAATGCAAACACGCACAACTGCTCTCACACACACATACGCATGAATCCATACAAGCAAATCTTTGTGTTTTTGTGCTTTTTCTTTTCTTTGTTTACTTGAACGTATTCGAAGTAAGTACTTTGTGTTTCATCTATTCTCTGTTCGCTTTTCGCTGCGCACAAAATTTAACTTATTTCATACAAAAATTGATTTTTAATTGCCGCTATCTAAGGTCAAAGCTGAGCTTCGACTTTGGCCGAGCTAGCTTTCTGCTTTCGTGGCGTTTGCACACGTGGGTACGGCGGGTACGGGCTACGGCGATAGCCCCTACATGTGTGCATATGTGAGTGTTGATATGTGCATAAGTGTGTGCGTGTGGTTTTGTAGGTTTTCTCCAACGTTTTGAACTTTTATCTTACATGTGATCCAAAAGTCCAAAAGCGTTAATACTCCCTAAATGTGGCTTTGGGATTATATTATGCAAATAAAACAACGCGAAGCGGCCCGCCGTAATGTCAGGGTGCCCATAATCTACATTGGCACAGGTGAGTCGAATTCACGGGGAACCGGAGCTGCGTGAATCAGGTGGCCATGCCGCACCCTATTCTACAACCGGCTGTGGTATGTCTTTTGACACCTATGCCACACGGCAGACACATGTACCTAGATGCGGTGTGCTTTAGTACAGTCAAACTTCTATGAATGAAACTCCCATCATCAGCTGCAAAATCGGGTCAACGATCGAAGTCGACCTTATATCAAATTAAAGTTGTAATTTAAAATCTTAGCTTCAATTTAGATGGAAGGGTTAATTAACACTTGCGTATCTGAAGGCAGAATTATAACACCTAGGGCGGCTGTCATCATAACTCTGCCAGAGCATGCAGTGTTGACTATGGGAATGTGTAAGACTAAAACTGGTCTACCAAATATGTGAGCACCTGCTTAAGTGGCTTAACCTGCTCCAATCTGATAAGCTCAAGAGACGATGTTACGTATATCACGCACACATTGTAAGCATTGAAGTATTTAAAAGAAGGAAGTTAGTTATAAATTCGGAGACATCCAACTTAAACGACACAAAAATAAAATTCTAAAGCGAAATATCAAGATAATCATTTGTACGCCTCAGCTCTTAAGTAGCGAACAGACCACTCTATACATTAAGTCATTTTCATACGTATATAATTAGCTAGATTTGACAGCTGACAGCGCAAGCAAACTAAATACTGTTTATACTGTGGGGCATATTTATGGCAGATATATAATATAGTTGTCGGATCTAGATCAAATTTGGTCAACTTCTAAAACAAACATGTTCCTAATTTGGCTCAACTCTGAATCGGTCTGTAGCTTACAGAAAGAAGTCTATGGTAAAAATTTCAACTTGATAGCTGAGACAACTGAGAGGCTAGTTCGCATAGAAACCGACGGACATGGTTATATCGACTCGGCTTGTCATGCTGATCAGGAAAGTATATTCCTTATCGGGTCGGAGATGCTTCCTTCTATGCGTAATAAGCATCGTGACAGGGTGTCAATAATATAAGGACAATTGAAAACATTTGGTTTTAACTACCATCCCTCAAAAGTATACCTAGTTCTTTATAAGTTTGCTGTACTGTATCATAATTAGCCCGAGATATTCATTAGTCTATCATGAGGTCAACATGACATCATTGAATGCTAACTGCTGCACGCCAATTAGTAAGGAAGGTGTCTATGTAAAGAGAATCAATAAGAGGTGCCGCTTAGGGATTTGGGTATGAATGCTCGCTCCCGTGCTTTCGCTGTGCTCATCTGGGCGCATCGCATGCAACACTGACCGGGGGATCATAATGCACTCGCCGGCCAAAACATACAACAATTCAAAACTGTGACAACAGCTAAATGGTTAATAATAGAATCTCGACGCAGTTGCGGTTCGTTCGGGTCTATAGCTGAGCATCATCTTTGCCAGCGACTCCGACGCACCGCACCACCAAAGGGCAATATAATTGTGTTTAATTTGCAACAGCAGCCAGACCCGTTCAAGATGGCTGTACAGGATTTGGAGGCCAAAATAATTGAGTTATTCAAGGAGAATGCCATTTTACGATTTGGTGCAATATTGGGAAAATTATATATTATCATTTTTAACTAATTTAAAAATATTTGTCTTTTCTAGGTGCCGCTGCCTTTTGTGCTTTGTACCTGATCTTTGGCTATGGTGCCCAGCTCTTGTGCAACATTATTGGTGTGCTGTATCCGGCTTACATCTCAATTCATGCTATTGAGTCTAGTACCAAGCAGGATGATACCAAATGGTTGACATACTGGGTGACCTTTGGCATTTTTACCGTCATCGAGTTCTTCTCGGGAGTGCTGACCCATATAATACCCTTCTACTGGCTGTTAAAATGCGCCTTCCTTATCTGGTGCATGCTGCCGACAGAGCAGAACGGTTCCACCATCATCTACAACAAGCTGGTGCGCCCATATTTTCTGAAGCATCATCAATGTAAGTTTAAAGATCGTGTATATATCACCTATATCCACGAAGAGACTAATAGGTTTTTCTTCAATTTTCAGCCGTGGACAGGATACTCGATGATGGCGTGAAGAGGGCCGCAAGTGTGCTGAAGCAGGACTAGGCTATAAACGTTTTCATGCCAATGCCAATCAACTTCCTCATGCATTTGTCGGGATCCCACTGAGGATCAGCACATCGCCATCACGCTAAATATGTTTATTGTCACCTTTGTTAACTGTGTAGTTTTTCAAATTAAACTGGATGGTTTTGAAAACCATTCAATTATATAAGTATACATGTCTGCGACAAATGCCACAAGTAAATGACTACAAATCTCCGCGTGAAATGCATCCTACGTTTTTATTTTGAATTTCTAAATTGGAGATCATTTACGCTGTTTCCACTTTTGGGACACTTTCGGCCGCCTCTGCAGCTGCTCGGCGGTTTCGCCAGGCGGTCATATAGGTGCGTGGATGTATGGGCAGCAGGCCGGAAATGCCCAGCAGCTCGGCTGCCGGCACAGACAAGTGTGCGCCCTTGCCAAGCCAATAGCGGATGCGTTCCGTGTTGAGGGCAACCAGGCGTTCATTGTGTTCGTTGGGCAGTGGATCATAGGAGCCCACCTGTTCAATTACAGGCTGATGTTGATTCTTGCGACGCTGTAATCATAAAAACCGTTATTTGGAATTCTGTCCAGGATCTATTTGAACCACATTGACCCACCTCCATAACAACAATGTGATAGAAGGGACGATTTGTGCAGCCGTGACGCACAAAGCGTATTATTTTAGCCGAATGCTTATAAAAGCGGCCAATACCACTTGCCGGCGATAATGACATGTTTGTTTTATATTGAAAGCAGTTTAGTTTTACAGAGAAAATTAAAATGTGATGATTATGAAAACAACAAGTATGCGATATTCAGTCTCTAGCTATCATCTAATGTTGAAGCGTCTCACAACACTCTGCATCTACCGATAGTTCATCGAAACATTGCCAACTATCGATAAGACGGCTCGTCGATACGCTACAAACAACCCTAGCGTGAGACGACGACGCATACTATGGAATTTTTTCACTGTGTCTGTGAATTATATTGAGAAAAAACTGTGTGCGTTATTTTGTTTATAAATTAAATTGCAAATACCGCACATAAATACAAATACACAATGCGTACATACAAACATACATTTGAAAGTGCACCTTATCAATGAATTTGATCCCTGAAACGGTAACAGGAAAGCACGCTAACGCTGCCAAAGTGAATTTTCGAGGGAACACGAAAAAAATGGCGCCCGCAGCCACAAAAGCAACTTGACTTTCTTTTCGGTGTATGCGTACTCGTCGATTTCGTCTTCGTCGTCGCATATTTGTCGCGATCAAGTGAAAAAAATAAGAAATATTATTATTGTGTATTTTATACACCATACCACCCCCTGAAACGAATACGCGCGACGTACAAGAGAGGAGGCTAGTATTTTGTACGTGATTTAAATAAATACATACATATAATAAATACCAAGCAACAGAAAAGTGCAATTACATTTGCGTTTGGAAATTTTGCGCTTTTTTCTCTTTCGCCTCCCTCCCCTTTTTTGCTACATATATAATGTGCGCTGCACAGAGCAATCCGCCGCCCTTTGGCTACACTTGGGGCTTTGCAGACAACGGCAGCCGTACCGCCGAATCAGTTTTGGAAATATCGCCAAATATAAACTACACTGTCAGTGGGGAATCGGTAAGTAGTGGTCAAATGTTCAAATTAGAGAAGCTCCTCTGTAACCGTCCTGGCTCCCCTCTCCCTAGCCTGTAGCCAGTATGTATGCATATATTTCTTTCGTATGTTGTATTTTATACTTGGTATATCCTTCTTTATATTGTATGCAAGTGCTTTTGCAAGTGCAATCTGCTTACTAAATAAAACCCATCGACCCAACGAAGCAAAGGCAGCCAAGCTAACCCCAACCCGACAGCCACCCACGTAAAAATGTTGCTGTTGCTTTCCCACAGCTAATCGTGTTGTGTCTCCTTCGCCTACCGTCTCTCCTCGACGTCTCGTTTTGCTCCAACTACAACACAACAGGAGCGCCACATACACACACTTTTATGCAAACAAACATGCATACATACATATATTCACATCTATAATATATAGACAGACATGTACAGCTCACTCGCTCACTCGCTAGTTTTTTGTCGTGGCCCGTTTGTGTATGTATAAGTGCATCGGCCATATATATGTACACAGGGTTGCACGTATACATACACGCCTCGGTGTGCACGTACAACGAAGAAAAACCAGAAATATATGTATGTATACATACTCTCGTATATATATATATATATATACATACACTTTTATGTAACTGCGTTGGTCATGCGAATGCGAGCGAGTGTGTTAGAATTCTTTTACCATACATTTATACGATTTTTTTTCGTTTCCATTCCATTCGTAAACATTCATAATTTGGTATTTGTAAAAAGTATGTACAAATACATGCATATATGCGTATACACACATTTATTTCTGTGTATGACCCAAAACAACACGCACATGTGTGACGATGGCCAAAACATTGCACTCACTCTGCAGCAGCTGTTGCACGACAACAAACCCCCCCAAATATAATGCCACCTTCAAATTTTAGCAAGTGCAATTAGGAAATGCAAAACACAAGTATTGCTTCCATATGCAACGGCAAAAGCAATCAATAAAAATCGATAATAACGAGTTACGAATCATTGGTTTTCACATTATTAAGTTAATTTGTTAAGTAACATTTTCAATTGGTGTTTATTATTATTATTATGTATACATTTTTTTGTTGTTTATGTTTACAATGCAGTTTTGCTATATAATTTGGGCAATAGAGGTGTCATTTATACTGTTGGAGGGAACATGCTAGCTTTAATAAGTCCTAATTTTAAAGAAAGTTGAAAACTTTTAATTATTTTGCCTAAATTTTGCCTGCTATTGAAAGATATACAACATTCTTACTAACTTATTAAAGAGAAATATGGTAATTTCCAGCCTGTTACAATTTCAACCATTAAGCTATAGCACTTTGGTTATAACATTTATCCTCATTCAGAAAAATAACGAAAGGCTTGTGAAACAATAGGAAATAGCACTTTCTCAAATTTAGATGGAAATTCCAAACTGTTCTGCCTATTATATTTTTTAATTTTTAAATTATTTGTATAATTTCGACACTAGCCTAAATTCTATAGCTTAAGTTTTGGGACATCCAAACCAAATTGAAAGTGGCGCCACTATCGATAGTTTTCACAACTCTACATCTCTAACCAACCCTGTTTTTGTTATGCGCACATACATACAGCCAGCCCTATACACCAGTACACAGGGTTGTATTCGTTCGTTGGAATATTCAAGAGATAGGTACACACACATGCATACACACGCTCCTTAAAGCACGCACACCTCGAACTCACCTTTTTGCTTACGCATACACATTTAATTCTTGTTGTTAGTGTGTGTATGTGTATGTGCATGTGTGTGTTCATTTATGCGTGTGTTTTGATTACACTTGCGTTCTCATTTTGGCGCTGAACAACGAAAACAGAGAAAAAAAAGCGCGCGCGCTTTTGCCGACACATTCATCTTCATGGTTCTCTCATCCATATTTCCCCCTAGTCCACATGCATTCATACACTTACTGTTGTCAAGTGTTGTTTTTGTTTTTATCATCTGTTGCCGCCTCGTTGGGCGCAGGTGTAGCGTGCTTTATGCATCACGAGCAACAGTAGCAACCACAACAGCAGAGAGTCCAACATAAATAAATTTACAAAGTTAGTAAATTACTAATGGCAGAAGTAGCACAACTGTACTAATTTAGCATCTCCAAACGTTTTTTTTCAACAAATTATTGGAATATTTTTCATAATTGAAGAAAATTTGTGACTGAATGGGGCTCAGAATGGCAGTTAAACTTCACAATTAACTATCAAGGTAGTTTCCAACTTTAGCAAACGTTTACTGGTAGATTTTAACCTAATTAGGTTGCAAATTTGCAAAGAACATAAATATCCCTGCTTTTCTGTAACTTGTTCGATTCTTGGGGACAAAATGAATTACTAATAATTGTTGTCAAGGAAATTTCCCCAACAGTCAAAACATTAAAAATGTGTAAAACCCAATCCATAAAATCCCACTATTCTAGATGCCATATCTGTTATCCACGGATGGATCGTTGGCCGTACAAAAGGATGTTAAGGCACTCGCCGCTGGGGGCAATAAAAATGTCGTGCGCCGCATGTTCGTTGTGAACGATTCATCCGGAGCACAAAGGTGTGTTAAAACAAAAAAATAAAAAATTATACCTCTCCCCATTACCAAACATCCTTTAGCAACTTTGTTAGCGGATAAACCAAAAACTAAGCCTCGTTTTCCGTTTGCTCTCCGTTTCTTCTTTCTTTCTCTCTTCAATTCTTATATGCATTCCACAGAGTAATAACCACAGGCGGTGGCTCAACGGTAGTCAAGGACTCCACTCAGCAGGTGTTGAGCATCAATTCCTTAGATAAAAATTGTAAGTGGTCGTCAAATTATCTACCAATAACAACGTATTTAAAAATTTGTTTGTCAAATAAATTAATTTGAATTCAAAAATTAAATCGAATCAGTGTTGCACGCGTTGTGTTTGATGTCTTGTATATTTATCGATTTCTTGTAATTTTTTTTTGTATCGATTTTTCTTTTGTCATTTATTTGGGGTTTTGTTAATCGATTTTGTTTCTCTTTTCAATTCCCCCGTTTTTCTTCTCGTCACCACCTCACCATTTACCGCCACCCTCCCACACCTGCCCACCTGCCACCTTTGGGTTTTGTTGCTGCCATGCTTCTTGCATAAACTCGCACCGTATTATCCATCCATCTACCTCACCTATAAATAATTGCAACATGAATTCCTACTAAAATAAAACATCATACAACATCCATCCTACACCCCGATTGCCACGATACCCACCACCCACCACATTCCCACATATGTCGCCCGCCGTGCAGATCTATTGGTCGATCAGGCAACAGCAGCTGCAGCCGGCGGAGATCCGGCTGGCCACCATCATACGTTGACGAATGGTAGCATTGTTAGTGCCAAGGCTGGACAAACTGTGTTGACCACTGGCGCTGCGGCCAAGTCGCATTTCGGTTCGATTGGTGCACTGCATCTTACGCAAGAGGAGTGCAACGAGATCCTAATCAAACGAGCCATCGCTGCTGGTCATCATCAGACGCACACAATCACCGCTGCCGACGGATCGCATCACCATACCACGGCGCCAGGCGCGACATCAAGTAAGCATCTCAAATCTTCGTTCTTCTTCTTCTTGTTGATTATTCCAATTGCTACCACCTACACCTGGTAAATGGTATAAAAAAAGTACATGCTGTGGCATTCGGTTCTGGTTTAATTTTGTTTTGCTTTAGTTCTTTTGTTTTCTGTTTTTTTTTTTTATTGCATTTTGCCTTTTCGCGTTCTGTTCGTACTTTGATTTCTTTTCGTTTTTTCCTTTTCTTCCTTTTGTTTTTTTTCTTTTATTCTGTTTTATTTCTTTGAATACCCCCTGGTTTTTGTTCCGTTGGCGGTGCAACAACACTCTTAGGTGACATACTTCCTGGTATTTCAGTTCAAGTACAGAAAGTAATACAAGGACTCGAAGAGAACGAGGACTCACAGGGCGACGCACCCAACTTAAAGTTGGAGCCAGGCACATTAGAATTGTCCCCAAAGACCGAACTACAGGAATCAATGCATTTCAGCGAAGTAAGCCAAACAACAAATATCCAATATATCCAATAAATATCAATTATCCAATTCCAACAATCCCCCCAAACTGAAACGTAACCACATGGCGGGGGATAGTCAACACCATGGAGCAGTCTGAAAAGTAATCGAACCATACCTTTGTTTGTCTCTTTTTTTCGTCTGTGTGTCTCTTTTTGCTCTACTCTCGCTGCTCTTCACGTTAGACGGACGCCACCATCAAGAAGGAACGCCCGTACAGTTGCGACGAGTGCGGCAAATCCTTTCTGCTCAAGCATCATTTGACAACACACGCGCGCGTGCACACAGGTGGTTGTTCTTGTTCCTAGCAAATTAACCTTCTGCAACGAATGGGCCTAACCGTTCCACACATTTCTCCTGCTGCTGCTTCTTTCAGGTGAACGTCCCCATATTTGCACCCATTGCGGCAAGAGCTTTGCCCACAAACACTGTTTAAACACCCATCTGCTGCTGCATTCAACCGATCGCCCATATCAGTGCCAGGAGTGCAAGAAAAGTTTTACCCTCAAGCATCATTTGTTGACGCATTCGCGTGTCCATAGCCGGGAGCGGCCTTTTGTGTGCCAGGAGTGCGGACGCTCGTTCCCATTGAAGCGTCATCTGGTCACCCACAGTAAATTCCACGCCGGCGAACGTCCGTATGTCTGCGAAGAATGCGGTGAAAGTTTTGCCCAGGAGAATCATCTGATTATGCACTCACGGTATGTGGAAGAACACACCATTATAATCTATACTCCATGATATTATTCTTTGTCCATTTGCAGCTTTCATGGTTCATTAAATCCATTTGTATGTTCTGAGTGCGGTGCATCATTTCCACGCAAGTTCCAATTGGTGAATCACGGACGTATACACGGCAAGATACCACACTCCTGTACAGTTTGTGGCAAAGAATTTCTACAGAAGCGCACGCTAGTTTCCCACATGAGGTAAGTTGGAGCCCGTTAAAAAAAGTTGTGTACCAGGGATTTGTGTACGAGGAGGGATTGAAAAGGCAACATTAGATTAGATGAGATGGGCGAAACAAAATCGATCTTGGTCGGGATCGATCTCGAAATTTTTTTTGTCCCGCCCCGTCTTCATAATGAAATTTTTTTCGATCCCGCCAATTAAAAGATCATCGATCCCATCTCTACTTTGAAACCCTCTGCCGAGTTGAGATTGCTTCTCCTTTCTAATACATTGTCGATGATTCTTTCCAGGCGCGTACACACCGGGGAGCAGGCTCATCCCTGCGTTAGCTGCGGCGAGGGCTTCCTAACCAAGGCCGAGCTGCACCAGCATGTCCGAGCCGCCCACAATGGCGTCAATCCCAATACGAGCAGCGCCACCATCATAGCTAATCAGCAAGTAAGTAGTAACTCAAAGCGATCCATCATATATGACCAGACTTGGGGAAGCATTGGTTCGAACTAAATATAACCTTTAAGCAGATACAGCAGCCGCATCATCACCCCGGCCCGCCGTCGCATCCACAGACCATAACCGTGGTGAGCAATCCAGGTAACTCAACGCTGCTCACCGTCTCCACAACCGACGCCAATGGCGTGGCGCGGCCACAATTTGTTTGCCGGTAAGCAAGAACAGCCACAATCCAATCCTAATTTGTCCAATCCTCATCTTCATCTTTAATTTTCCAGCGAGTGCGGTAGTGCCTTTAATAGCCGAGAGGCCTTGGCCCTGCACTTGCGTTTGCACACTGGTGACAAGAGCCTTATGACCGATCTGTGCGCCCTGACAGCAGCGCTGCCTGGACACTTCTTGAGCACGGCTAGCCTTAATCCGGGCACTGTGGTCACGGCCAATCCGAATCTGGTGGGCCAGAGTCCCGTGCCCGTGCAAATCATATCGTCCACCGGTCAGGTGATGTCACAGACCACTCTGGTGCAGGCCGCCAACTCCACCCATCCGCAAGCCGTTGTCACAGCTGTGCCCACAATGCCAATCCACAGCCACCAGCAGGCGCATCTGCAGCACGTGGCCCAGCAACAACAGCAGCAGGCGGCCCAACAGCAGCAGCAGGTCGTCACTGTTGCGCCGGCCAATAAGCCCAAATCGCATTTCTGCGCCAGCTGCGGCAAGGGATTCGCCGCCAAGCATGGCCTCATGCAGCACAATCGACGCCATCCCAATGGCGGCTGTACAGTGCGCACCCATGTGTGCGAGTGTGGAAAGGCTTTCTTCCAAAAGAACCATCTGATGCTGCATCAGCGTCAGCATTTGGAAACGAAGCCAGCCATATCGCAACAACAGGTATGCTAAAGTGTTCCCCCTCCACATCCCCCTAAGCTCAAGCTCAAATTTAAAATTTCTTTACCTCTGCTCATCGAAATCTTATATATCATATCCATCTGTGAGATATATAAATTTCTACGAAATTGGTTGAAAATTGAAGCATGTGGAAGGTGAAGTGTGAACACCCAATCCAATACAGAAATTTAAACTTGCAAGTTTAAATCTCCAACTAAAGCTTGGATCGTTTCGATGCTCAGAGCATGGAAGGAAGCTAACTACAGCAAAGTTTTAAGGCTTTCCAAACCAAGTGCTAACTGCTTCTGTTACATTATATTCTGATAGTTCGCAGTTAGGTAAAGTTCTAGCGGGCACACATTACCCCTTTTTATTAAATTTAATATGGCAGATTACAAAATTATTCAACTGATAAAATAAACGCATTTGGCAAACTTCCGAAAGATGGCGGTAACAAATCCTTTAAACACTCAATTGAGTCACATTTTCCTATGGCAACTATATATATAGTATATTATTTCAATCTAAAGGATATTAAGTTATTGTAAACTTACTTAAATGTGAAACTTTTGATAAAAGCTGCCTCCCAATGGTTCTAAAACTGTATAAGGGTGCATTTCATTTTCGAAGACAGAGATTTAGCAGCTTACATAGTAGCTTTTTCAGATATTTAATACCTTCTGAAATAATAAACCTATTCAAAATAATGTAGGTTGGCCATATGATAAAGCGCTGCGATCAGACAGATTTTTACATATAGGGGGTGTCACGGAAAACTAGATATTTTCACTTTTTGATATGTAAACACTTCAACTTATAGCTTCATTTAGACATCATTTTAAACGTTTACAGGATAAATTCATGGCCTACTACTAGCTTTGAAGTGTAGCAAATGTCGTTGGCTTCAAATCAAATCGAAACACTCAGCAGGCGCTCAGCGGCTATTTAAGATTTTCTTCTTACACAAACGAAGCTATAAATTGAAGTGTTTACCGATTAAGTTCTCCAAATTTTTAGAGAAATGCTGAAAACAGAGTGCACGCGGTAATATGAAGGCGAAGCTAAAGAAAACATGGACTCCCTGGAATGTGTGCACAGTGCAGGCGAAGACGAAGATATATATGCAATTCGACTTCTGCTCGTCTTCAGTGTCTTCGCCGCGTGCACTCTGTTTTCAGCCTTAGAAGCGTAGGACTTAAAGTTTCAGCACAATGGCTTTAGAAACATAGAAACAGCAGAGCGACAATTTTCAGATCTTTTTCGTGGTCCGATCTAACAGATTGTGACGTATACTTTAATATAAAGTAAAATATGATAAAAGTAATCTACCAATGGCCTTTCAAAACTAGATATAAGAGCTTCAATGTGTAATTGCCTCTAGTTCAGCTTCAGTTTTTAACCAATTCATGCCGAAATTAGTTTACTCTATAAGTTAGAAATGCCCCTAAAATTGTAATATATATATATTTATTAGTTCTTAATATGACTAAGCAATGTTACTTAATTCAAGCAGACTTATCAACAATAAACACGGTCCAAGAATCCAATACAATCCACAATCATCTCGTCTAAAAAGCTTTTGTCGGTCTGCCTGCCAACACCCAAACAATACCAATTCTTTCTGGCTAGGAAGTCTGAAATTCAGGTTAATATCTTTAAACTCTTTAACTCTTAACTTACAAAACATTTTCTATTCCTCCCTCCCCCTTTTAGCTTACCTTAACTCTTAGTTAAACATAGTTGTTGTTTCCTCCCTTCTTCTATTATTGTTGTTTACTTTCTTACCTTTCCCTATGTCTTGCTTTAGTCAAATGTTTTCTTCTGTATATAATACATACATATATATTAGAGGTCTGCAAGTCTTCAAATGAATTAATTTGAATGCTGTCGAATGAATTTTTATGTGAGTCGACATTCTGTAAAAATGAGTGAGAATGAAGTTACGGGCAAAGCGTAAAGAATGAATTTGACATTGCCGAAATCATTCGAATGCTTCGAAAACTTCTGTGCGGAGAGACTGCATTCTTTCGCGCATTCATGCAGACCTCTAATACATACATATATATAACATTTCCAAACGCGAACTATATATATATATAATAAACATTATTATCAATTGCATTTCCTATATTTTCCTATCTTCCAATTACTTGCAGCTTGTTGTACCAACTACTTCTTACTAAGAATGCAATAAAAACAAACGTAACAACAACAGCAACACAATGAACATGAACATATTACAAATTACAAATAACGTATCCAAAAGTAAACGAATATCTTTTAAGAAAAATCACTTAAATATTTTATATCAGAAAAAAACCCCTATATGCACTCACAAAACAAAGCAGCAACAACGCCAGCCTCCATATGTATATATGCCAAGTGTTGTGCTTTAGCCTATGTATGTGAGTGCGAGTGTGTGATGGGGAAGTGCCTAAGCATCCAACAACACCTCTATACGACAGACTTAGGCAATTATAAGTCAATAAAAAACACATAAAATTTATATAAGTCCTAAGCTTCTAAATTATAATTGTAATGTGTTCGTTCATCAAAGGCTTCACTGTGCGCGCTTAGGTGTGTATGAAATATCAAAAATTATCTATACCAATATTATAACACTGATCGACTTAGTTATATACAAAATTATGGGTTTCGTAACGGAGAAAGGAAGGCCAACTTCGGGTAACCGAAGCTCACATACCCTTACAGATTCGGTTGAAATTCAGTCAGCATACGTAGAGGGTTCTAAGACTGACACGTTCCAAATTTGGTTTAATTCGGATAGAAATAAAAAATCCGGTATACTAAGAGTTCATTCCGCATTGGTCGGTTATACAGGATCTATATAAATATATATATATTGGTCCGATCCGTATCATCTTTGGTCAGCAGACGTGGAGGTTTCTTAAACTGACATGTACCAAATTTGTACTACTAAGATTTCATTACGATTCGGTCAGTTATATGGGAGATATATGATATAGTAAAAATTTCAACTAGATAGCTCTTAAACTGAGAGACTAGTTCCCATAGAAACATACGGACATGTCTGTATCGACTCTGTTTCTCATGCTGATCAAGAATATATCTATTTTATGGGGTCGGAGATGCTTCCTTCTATTGTGACAATATATAAAACGTTCTTAAAATTCAATCAAAACGACTCCAGTTTTTTCCGTTTGAACAACCTCAACTTACACTTGGCTTGTGTACTCGGGACTCTGAAATCGAAATCAAGAATGTGCGTTACTAAAATACGAAAATTGCATGTATTCAACAATATATTGCCTATACATATTTAGGGAAATTTTCACATCTTGGCGTTAGCGCTAAACTTCACTTTGCCTTCGCTTCATCTGTAAAAGTCAATACGAAATTTCGTTTGAAATGGCAGGCAGAGTGAAGTTTAGCGCCAACGGGAACATGTGAAAACGGGCCTTGAACTTAAATTCAGAGATAATTTTTATACAAATGGGAAGTTTCTTAATTTTGTTTTTTTTTTGGCGATCAGTGTAATTGTATTGCAATCTTTGTTTTCCTATTTGTATGCATATATGTATGTATATATATATATATAAGTATTCATGTCGTCTGTGTCTCCGCCTGTCTCTATAATCTTTTGCCTTGATAAATGCTCTATAGTTTGTATATTCTATAAAAATCAATCCCTACTTTTTCATTCATTTTCTACTGCCTGAATGTAATTTAGTTTAGTTAATATTTATGATTATTTGTTTTTGGCATATTTAGTTCTAGAGAGAGAGAGAGAGGGATTTCTCATCCCAGCCAAGCAGCCCGTGCTTTGCTAAAAGACTTTCTTCTACAACTCTTCGCCCTACACTTTTGCAGGAGCAGCAATCACAACAACAACAACAACAACAACAACAGCAGCAGAGCACAGCAGCAGGTGGACAACAGCAGCCCGCCCAAGTGGAAGTGCAAATAATGCCGGGCGGACATGGCAAGGTGATCAAATACGAGATATGTCGCAATGTGCTGCAGGAGGAACAACAACAGGCAGGGCAACAGAACCAGCAACAGCAGCAGCAGTCAAACATGCACGCAGAATAGACAGGCAGGGCGAGGGTCGGGCTCGGTTAAAGAGATCACTTGTTGATCAATTGGCAGCTATATCGATCTTTAGGCAACTGTCTTCAATGTTTTAAAAACTACCTTAATATGTAGAGCATTTTATTTCATATTGTAAATATCCCAACAACATTTTGAAAAAGAACAAGAAAGCAATTTTAAAAACTCCTAACACATACGAGATTAGCTGCAAAAGTGTATGACCTAACTTGGAATAGCTTTATTACAAACACAATTTTTCCCCATATTAGAAATTTGCATAACTTTATGGTGTTTTCAGACATTTTTTTTCATTTAACCCTTCAGTTCGAGTTCTATGGAGATTTTCCATTGATCCAGAAATAGCTCGTTACTCGTTATTGTTATTGAACAAGCAGCAAATGGAAATTTGCCATCACTGAATCACTCAGGCCTATTCCCGTTTCCACTGCGATTTGAAAAGTAAATCGAATTTGAATTACACTTCGAAAAGTATGGGCTATTTCAACTTAAGTCCGAATCGTGATGTGACGCCAGTGGTCAGAACGAGAGAGAACGATGAACATCCACAAATCCAAGTGGATTCAATCCACGCGCATTCTTTTTTTCTTATGCACGCTAGAAATGGGTAACATTTTTGTTAAACATATTCTTAAATAAATTTACACGTGAGGTATATAATTTAACCCTTTTGGGTTTGAGAACTGGCGTTTTTTTTATTTGTATCATATGTTTGTTTAGGAAACTATGAATGTGTTTTTATTAGTTTTATGGGTGAAAATGAGTATTCAAGAAAAGATTGATGAAGGTTAATTAAATTTGACATGTATATTGTCCCCCAGGTGCCGCCTCTTCAGCCTTCTTCTTCTCACGGGGTAGGTAGAGAAAAGCCCTAGCTAAAGGATTAGGGTGCTCCTGCTAGGGTACAGGTAGAACACGAAGTTAAGCGAGTTTTTCTTGCTTTTCACAGAAAAGAAGCTTTGCTTTACCGAATTCGCATTAAATCAGAAGCCGGAACTACATTTAACGAGCACAACATGAAGTTACGCATCTATAAGTGTGCTGACTTTAATAATTTCTTATCCCGTGAGATATATTATTTTGAAAACCTTTGAAAACTAGCTTCTTCCTGATGATATTTCAACTTGGCAGTGTTTTGAATAAAGACATGTCGATCTCCCCAATTTCAAAAAGATTAGGTCATAAACCAAAATTATGGCCTACTCCGGAGCTTTTCCATTTTTGCCTTTAACAAAAAACGGATTACCTGTTATCTTATAGTCGGAATTTGGACTTAAGCTTTCCTACTTAGTTTAAGACTAAAACGGCGTTAGGCTTATGCTTTTTGTGACAGGATTGCCATATCGATAAACACAATATTCGAGTAACAAAATGAGTAAAATTTGCATGGCATGAATCAAAAGTTTTAATTAGAAAAGAAAGACAGTTTGGGATAGCGAGCTCAAGGTCGTGTGAGGAAAAAATGTTTGGGTTTTTCTTTTGTCAGCTGCCATTGATCCGTGATTTCTACCGCATCTCACTGTATTTGACAACAGCACAAAATTGATAACAAAAACGAAAAATTTGAAGCTACAGCTCTTTCATGGCCTGCCAGAGTCAATCATCTTGCTTGAAGGCCTTGAGCCCGCTAACCCGGACAGTTAGAATATTACAGGTCGCTAAAAATTAATTGTAAGAAAAAGTTTTTCTAATGTAAGGTCAGCTACTTTTTAGACAGCCCTTGTATGTAGCACAAGTTGTGCAATATGCAACAGCAGGCAGCCCACAACATATGGCAACATAAACTAATACACACACACGCAAAATTTTTTCAAAAAAAAAAAAAACAAAACGAAAAAAATGAAGGATGAAATTTTAAGCGATTCCCTTAACTGTAAAAGTTTTTAGTTATGATTAGAATTATGCTTAAGGCTATACAACTAACTAAAATTGTACACATCAATTGACTAGCATTATATGTAATACAATACATACATACACGCATACACAGACATATACATATATATCTACTGTAATTTTGTTAATTTTTGTGATGTGTTGGTCGCATCTAAAACAACAACCTGGTATAAGTTGCAGTCTTTTACAAAACAAAAATTGATTTTCAAATTGGTTTTTGTTCGCATTGCAAACATTTTAAAACACCCACATATGTATACATATATATATGTACATCTTTTCTTTATATATATATATAAGCTGTGTATACATATAGATTATAAACAAAAGAGAAATTAAAGAAAACAAACAAAATATAAATAAGCCCACAAAAAAGAAAGAAAGGAAAAACTACTAAGGAATAGACGCCTAAACTACTCTGTAGTAAGTCGTTGCATTCACATACGTAATGAGAAGCGCAGAGGGGAAAAGGGAAGGGGATCACTGTGCTTGAAGGCGCCTTTAGACATGCTTTTGGTGCCAGCAGCTAAGCAACATTTTCCTTGTAAATACATAAACAAAAAAACAACAACAAATTGGAAAACAACAACTGCAATGTCGAAAAGCTAAGCAAATGAAAAACAGGTCTTAAAATAAACGAAAACGAAAACCGCATAGAAATATGTAAGTGCAGAGCGCTTCAAAGCCGCCGCCCACAATGCCCAATTGCTTGGTGGAGAGATCAGATCAGTTGTAGGTGCCTGGCACAATAACTAAAGATATCTTAAAAAAAATATAAATAAAATAATGAAACCAACAACAACATTAAACATACAAACTTTAGCCTTTAAGTTATTGTAATTGTATAACAAATAATAGTTGACAAACACCCACAACAAACAAGCAAACACACACACATACCTAGAACAACAAAATATTTTTTAAAATAATAGATATATACTAGAGATCTGCCTGAATGCGCTCAATGCGGCGTTCGAAGCATTCGTGCCTAAAATGAATTGAGTGAAATCGATTGTGAAGCCGGGCGAATTCGAATGAATGAGAATGCGAGTTTGTTTCGAATCCGAGTTCTATCGTATTTCGACTTCTTTATTTAAGTCGCTAAACCTTCCTTTGTGTCCGACCACGTCGAAAACATGAAATAGTTTATTCGTGCAAATGTATGTAACAGGCAAAAGAAGCGTAAGCACATATCTTATATCTGTAGACAATCGCAAAACAGCATTTTGAATGAGAGCACCCAACCCCCACAAAAAAATGTGTTGCATACTTTTGAGTATGTCAAATATTAAATAAATGCTGAGTACGGGTAAGATACCCGTATAGCGTTCTCACTTATTTCTCAATTATTTCCACAGAAGAATTTCCACTCAATTCAACAACATTCGTCTGAATGCCTTTGAACTCAAATTTTGAGCGAAGCCATGCAGACCTCTAATATATACAATTTATATATATATATATATATATAATATAACACCTAGCACACAAAAACAAAGCAAGCGAGTAGAGAAAGAGCCACCCACATTGGCGTGCTTTAAAATCCATCAAAAAAACTCACTGCACGCTTTTGGAAAAAAACAACAAAATCTATAAGGAACTTATATCACACACGACACACACTGTAAAAAATTTACCTTAATTCTTAAGTAAGCGTAATATTGAAAAATGAGATAAAACATAAAAAAATGTAAGGAAATTGGTACGAGTAATATTATATACAATACGAATAAATAAAGAAGGAAAGAAAAGATAAAAACACACACAAGAAAAATCAAATAATTGAAGCATATATTAAGCATATATTTTAATATGTAAGCCTTAAAGAAATGCAAATTTATGAATAATAAAGAAAAGAATGTGTAATTGTAAATGACGATGGCGGTGTATTATTTCGATTTTAGTTTGGAAGACAACAGCAGATGTGTGCGAAAGGGTTGTAATTGGAAGATTAAGTTTACTCTTTCATTTTTGAACAAAAAATGAACAAGAACAACTGAACGAGATTAAACTTCAAGTGAACAAAACAAAATTAGCGAGAACTCGTCAGCAACTGAACGAGAACAAAAGGATAAGCTACACAAGAACAGATGAAGAAGAACGTCTGAAGGAGAACAACTGTAAATATTATATAGGGGACGAATTTGTATGCACTTTAGTTTATGGTTTAACTTACAGAGCTTCATTTTTGTGTTCTTTATTCAGTGATATATTCATTATAACAAATGGAAATTCTAGTTCAGTTCGATGAATTACTTGCTAGATCAGGTGGCCGCCCATCCATAAGGTGGAGTTGTTGAGCAAGAAAGACTCCTAATGAGGGATCGAGGGTGGCCTTGAACCAGGCTGTAGAGTCTCTCAAGCTCAAAGTTTTTGGATTTCTGCTATATTTACTATTGTTCAATGCAGTGAGAAGCGGTATTTCAAAGCCTGCGGAAAAATGTAGAGGATACCATAATTCGCTTCATGGTACTGAAAGCTATTTTTCTTTGAAGTGCTCCATACATGTGAGTTCTACGTAAAGAATTCTATAAGTTTTGGGAAGGTTCTCGGTCGTGTCAACTTCCACTGAACCTAAATACCAACTTGTATTGTTATAAGATTTAAAACCATTCAGATATCATGAATATCCTTATATACCCGTATAAACTTGGAGCACGATTTTGGCCCACTTTTTAGTTACTTTTACCAAAAACGCCTCCTAGCGCTTATTGCTTGTGCTGTGCATTGTTCGCGAAATATTGGTATATAGGTAAATATGAATTTGTGTGAATATACATATAATCTTTTGTGTGTACATACTTCATCGTAGGTTTGAGCTATCATTCTATAGATTTTGACTCACTTTTAGAGGTGAATGGACATTGAACAGTAATTTTCAAATTATTTCCATTTATCTATCAATAATTTTTATAAACTGCAAACAATTTGTATACCCAACATTCTTACTGAAAGATAAGATCCCATTGTCGTCGTTTTGCAAAAAAAAAAACCTTGAGCTTTTTTTGCCAAAACAAAAAAAAAAAATAATGCATTTCGATTTGGTTTTGTCAATTAATACGCTCACAATGCAAATGAACGAATAATTTATTTATAGACTTTGTGATTAAACATACGGACTATGGATTGTGAACAATACCTACTCATTTAGGAAGAAGCGTGCCCATAAATGTTATGAGTAAAAGTAAAGTGTTGAATTTCACACTGTGCAGTTTTGCAGTGCAAATTCCAGTCCACAAAAGCAAATGTTAGCTAATTTACTCAGCTCAAATGAAGTTTGATAAGATAGTAGTTCATAATGTTTGACAAGAAAACTAAATAGTTTAAAACATTTTGTAGAATTTCCTTAATTTGTTTGTAAATTAAGATACTTTTTCCATGAGTCGGCTTCGAGTGGCTTGCCTTAAAGGTTCCGAAATGAGTGCCTTATAAAGCACGTAAGCAAATGTTTAACATTCAAATCAACTAACGCCAAAATAGTCGTTACAATCATTCATTCATTCATCAGCACACCCGCTGGGCCTCAACAACTTAATAGATTATGATTGTTTATAATTTTGTATAAGAATAAATACATACATATGTACATATATATATACATATAATTTTATTTAACAATTACGTGACTGTTTTTTTCTGCTTCAATCGAAGTGATTGCGTCATTTGATCGTGTTTCAAGTGAAATATGCAATTCTGCCCTAAAAGTGCATTGTGTAAATGTCGCCAAAAAAACAAAAAAAACAAAAAATGCATTGCCTTTGGGGCCGACAGATACTTAATTTCGGCATACACTGACCAAATAAGGGCTGAACTGGTGGACATGGTCATTTTACCTTGACGGAACATTTTGGTCTTTAAATTAAAATTAATTGAACTTGCGTTTCATTGTGCATAAATTTTGTGTCTCAGCATTCAATTCTCAATTCCAAGGAAAACATCATGACTGAGAGACAATGTATAGAGTAGATGTCATCATCTCTATGTGTGTGGTGCTATCTGTGTGCACAGCAGCCACAGTGGAAAGTTGAATAGTGGACGATTCCGAATTATAACTACATATACATATGTGTCTATGATATAGGTAGGCCTTGATGCGCTGTGCTTAGAATTATAGGGCGTGCCAAAGTTCGGAGAAATATATTGTGCAGTTAATTATACTATAGGCTGATAGATGGTAGATCCCTTTCAAAGAAGGGAGAGACTAATAATAAACGAAGAACGACATCGAGCACTAAAACACCAAATGATTATCAACAAGAGCTTAAGAGTATCATTTATTTGCTGTTGATCTGATCTGTTGAATTGATAATTGACCGAAGTATTTTGTTTAGTGTGATTGCTCATTGCTCATGTGCTCATTGTTTATAAGTAAAAACGTAATCGATGTTCCTTAAATCGTCTACGTCATATAGAGAATCAGACAAGGAAATATATGTTGTTTCTCGAAAAGGACGAGTCAATGGGTCACCCATATCATAAGATTTAAGACATTTGTATACATGAAGTTTTGTGACCACTTGGAAGCCGACATTGTGCGAGCCATTGCAGAGATACCATGAAATGGTTAAAAGTGGTCGTTAATTGCGAGCATATGCCTGAAATTATATAAAAAAGTACGATCATAAATTTCTCTATCTAATTAAAGCAACTTTCAGTTTAAAATTATGCAATCTCAGTTTATTAAACTGACATTTTGCTTGAATTTTGGAAGAGTCTTTAAACTTGACTACGATTTGGTCCTATGTTTTAGCATGCTCACTGACCATAATATAGCAGTAGCAGCGACCCATCAACAAACGGAACAACGAACCCCATTCTGACATTTCCATACTAAGCTTTTTAGCCATGGGCTTGTCCATCGCTGATCTAGTGTCTAATTAGTTCAAGTGACAAAGTTATTTGGCGCCCATTTTATACAAAATGTATACTGTATATATGTTGATGTGTATTTACAATTGTCGTTTAAGCTAAATTGGTGTTTGTGCCAATTGCAACACAAAACTATGCGCTTTGAATTTCTAAGCCTGCTTCACACTGTGCGAGTTTTGCGTGTTTTTCATTTTTTTGTTGCTGAATTTATTTTCCACTTTAATTTTGCATTTGTATTTTGGTTGTCTTAGTTTTTGGTTTTGTCTGTGCCTCTCTCTCTCTCTCTCTTCTTCGTCATTTTCGTGTGTGCAAACAAGTTTTAAATAGAGTTTTTAGTTGATTTTTATTTGTGTTGCTCATACGCCGCGTATGACGTCATATTCATATCAAGTCGGTGTAAATTAAGCACCAGCAATTGTGTGTTTTGCTTTTCTTCAACAACAATTTAGATTTTTGTTGGAGGTCAAATTGCTTAAGGAATCTTGAAAATTAAAGCTGAGCTTGACAGCCAGGCAGGTTGTTTTTTGAGCTAAATAAAAGTGATACTTATATACTCGTATTTGGTCATATAATCAACTTTCCAGTTGATTTTCATTTGCATGCAAGCAATGGCCGTTATAAATCAATTAGGCCATAAAATTTAACATCAATATGTTGTGCGCATAAATTATGGCAATGTGCTGTTATTGAGCTTACTCAGCGGTGGAGACGGAGGCGGCGAGACGAGACTGACACCCACATACACGCTAGATCGAGACTGCTGCTGACTAATCAGTGTCAGATATTATTTATATTTTAATTGTGCATCCGTCAGATACAGCCGGAGACGGTCAGAGACTGAATGAGACAGTTAATACAAGCCAATTATGGTTTGAGTTTTTAATTGGCGACTATTGCAGGTTTCCGATCAGATCAGATCAGATATGCAAACTAGCTGAACAAACTGTGGCTTAGGGAGAGATAATGCTATTTCCTCGCAAACCATTGGAAGTCTCTCATAAAAGCCAATTCCACACGTACAGTTCATAAGTGCGACTCGATAGTTTGATGCACCGTAGTTTCCATCAAGAGATGATGTTCGTGGTGTGCGTGTTTTTGATTGTCAAACTTCATAAAGAGCCGGCGGCATTCATCAAGCATCTGTTGATGCTTGGGCCACTTTCACAAAAGACCAAAATGTTTGACTGTTTTTATTATATTTTGTTTTGAGTTTTTTGTTTCTTTATTATTGGCTTATTGAACTGTGAGGCGCGGCGGCGGCGGCGGCGACCATATAAAAATGCCAGCCAGCCCAGCGGCTTGGCCTGGCCTGGCCTACGCATCGAGACACTCACATTCTCCACAGACAAAACCACACAGACAACCACACATGTATCTGAGTCTGAGCCAAAAAACCTACGCGCTGCTGCTCGGCGTCTGTGTTTTAACCATTTTGCGAAGGCGAAAACGCTACGCTTAGCCTCTCGCTTGCACTCATATGGAGGTGATCGTACCTTAGCCATAAAGCTCCAACGCTTGACTGCGGCGTTGGCAGATACTGCTGAAAAGCGGTTCCACACAAGCCAAGCAGCCGCCAGCCAAACTGATCAGTACGTTTCGAGTTGTGCTTCGCGACGGTTGCTGATCTTCCAAAGTGCTCCGGGAATACGAATTATAACACACAGATACTTTATAAGCATCTAAGGCAGCAATAAAAAAAAAAAATTATAAATAATACATAATAATTATAAAACAAAAAGTATCTGCTCTAAAACGCTGCAAGCTTTGCGCTCCCGCTCACAAAGTCACACAGACATACAACTTGGAGTGTCAACCGTGTCAACGTATAACGTCGCCGTCTCCGTCTCTTTGGCGGTCGTCTCCGGGGCTTTAGCTAGCTACATATCTGTGTGTGTGGTTGTTATATATTGAGTATATTTCAACTTGAACTGTGACTCGCGTGGCTGTGTGCGAATAACAAATAAAATATTTAAAAATAAGTATTTCGACATTCCGCATTCCGAATAATTATGAGACAACACCACTAATAACCGACTATAATTATAAAACATTTTTTTAAAATAAATAAAACGAAAATAATAACAATAATAATACCAAAATTATTATTTAAAAAGCCAACCAAGCGTTTATTGTGATCAGAAATAACGATTTAAACCCCATCATATCCCCAAATTATCAAAGCAAAGCCTTTAAAATAGCCAAACTTCACTCAGGTGGTGCAGAGCAACGTATATAGTCAGATAGTGATTACCTCATCTGTGTCAAAAGCAAAATGGTATCAAAAAGCAATAAAAAGAAACAAGTGTCTCAGCAGCAGCCGCAGTCGCAGACTCAGTCGCCGCAGCCATCTCAAACATTGTCGTCGCTGCCACCAGCCACATCAAGCACAACCACATCAACATCGGCCTCGGCCACCAAGCTAACGAAAAAGCTGGGTCCCAATGCTACAGCCACAGTAACAACCAGCAACAGTTCAACTTCAATGGAGCATGAATCTGTATCTTATGGTGGCGGCGGTGCTGCGCCCAGCACTTCAGTTTCTTCGGCCGCCTTAGTTGTGCCTGTGCCGGCTGCAGGTGTGAAAAGCTATGAGATCAAAAGTAGCAGCAGCAGCAGCAGCCTGAGCAAAAAGGCAGCCATGTCCAGCTCCAGTACTTCCTACACACATCAAGCGGAATCGCAATCTCAATCTCAGTTGGAGCAGCAATACAGTAGCACTACCAGCAGGAGCAAAACCAGCAAGATCTCTAAAGATTACTCAAATGAGAAAATCATTTCGTCCATCGATTTGCTGGAAAGTGAAAAAAAGGAACCGGTATTCTCAGTGCCCATCGAGGTGGTCGAAATGATCACTGGACCTGGCGACGTGACAATGTCTGCCAGCGGTGGCAGTGGCAGCATATCAAAAATGTACACGTCCTCATCCAAGCAACAACAGCAGCAGCAGCAGGCCAGCAGCAGCAGCTCCACTTACTTTGAGACCACAACCAGTTCCAGTTCCAGCCACAATGCGAATGAAACTCTCATTGCAAGCGAGAGAGCGGACACGGCTACCGGTATGACATCATCATCAACCATAGAGAGCAGCCGTAAAAGCAAACAGGTTGGATTCGACACCAACACCAACACAAACATCGCTTTGAGCAACATTGTGGGCAGCGGCGAATCTCAGAGCGTGCCAAAGCCAACAGCTGTGGGTGTCTCTGGTGCGTCATCAAGGTTAGTGACGTCGCAACGAGATTCCCAGCCGGTTGGCGCCACAACAATAAAAACAACGACGTCATCATTAAGCGAGCACGATGATAAACTGGAAATGGGTAACACCAGTAGCACCACCACCAGCACCACAGCTGTTGATAGAGCAAATGCCACATCCACATCAACGCAGCTGGTGGCCGACCAGACATCGAAGTCGTCCAGCAAACAGGTCAATGAAAGCACAACCAATCGCAGCAGCACAAGCACAAAACAATCGAAATCGACATCCAAAAAGGAGGTCTACGATGTGAAAACGAAAACCTGGAGTGAGTTTAGCGATGGCACCAGCACACCTGGCAACACCAACAAGAAGCAACCGACTTTCGAGCGTTATGTCAGCAAGGAATCCGATGGCAGCTATAAGGTCACATACAAGAAAAAGATATACGACAGGCGCAACAATAGATGGCGCGTGGTGGACGAAAGGACTGTGGATAGCACGAATGATTTGGGCTATCCGGAAATAGTCGATGATGTCATCAATACCACCACCACAACGTATACCACCAAAGTGTATGATACAAAGCTTGGCAAGTGGACAGTTGTGGACGAGAAGTCGTATACTGATACGAAAGCTTTTGTGCCCAATGACATAGCGCGAGAAATCGAGAAAGATAATACCGATGTGGCAAACATAACGACTACAACGGAGGTAACAAAGGTAAGTTCAGTGTGCGTGCGTGTGCGTGTGCGTGCTGTCAGGGTTTGGTCTGGGTCAGACAGAGAGCAGCTGGGTGCGGACATTTGCTTTGAGGGTGTGCTGGAATGACCTGACTCGACCCGCTCCCGCTTTGAATATGACAGAAAACAGGTCATTAACAAAAACATTTATTTTCAGATTTTCGATGCCAGCATTAATGATTGGCGCGTTCTGGATGAAAAGGTGCACACCGATATCACTGAAAAGATCGTAGAGGCTCCCAAAAAGACCATATATGTGGATGAATTTGTTGAGATTGAAAAGAACACCTCAATATCGGAAAACAATGAAAACATAACCCTGAATCTAAATGAAACATCGAAACACAAAAATATTACCGAAAATATTTATGATGAAATCGATTATGTGCGCACTGATAAGCAACGCCTAGACGATTCAAGAACCGTAAGTTAATTATCATTAAAATACAACTAAACATAACTTATGCTGATTGTAAATGAACTAATCTCTTGTTTTTACCTCAGCGTGGAGTCGCCAAGAACAAGCTAACAACTCATGGTGAGAGGTGCATCTGTGAAATCTGCACATGCGGGTATGTTTATATTAGAACCTAATTAATTTTTTAAATCAAGTCCGAATTATTCTTAAAACAAGTAAAGTAGGAATCTTTATCTACGATTTTCGTATTAAAAAAACGATCTTGAAATAAGAATTTCGGACCGTGACATATATTATATCTATCAATATATAACACTACATTACATTTCAGGCGCCATCATTGCTCAACCAGCACTACGAAATCAACCGAAAATACCATAATTGAAACTGATGGTAAGTTGTGATAAAAAAACTCTATTTAAAAACCCATTTTTTAACGTACTCCAAATTTGTTCAAAGATATCACTGATGAAACTTACACTAGGATTCGAACTAACACTTGGTCCAAGAAAGACACTGATAAAATCACAAACATTCCTAAGCCAAAAGAAGAGATACTAGTGGACTACGTAGTTATAAAGAAACCAGAGGATAACTTGAGGCCAGAAGGAGACTTCTTAGTTCCCGAAAAGGAGCCCTATAAACCAGGCGAGAGACGTGAGAAAATTGTCCACACTGACAACCTGCGCACAGAAGGTGAAATGACATTCGTTGAAAAGGAGGAATACCAATATGTATCCCGACCTGGTTATGTCAAGCCGACAGACAACTTAAAACCGGAAGGCGAATTCTACAGCCCAGAAAAGCCCAAATATCAGCCCGGTGATCGTCCCACACAAGTGAGACACTCGGATAACTTAAAACCGGAAGGCGAATTCTATACCCCCGACAAACCAGGCTATAGGCCAGCAGATCGTCCAGTGCAGAAAAAGCCTTTGGACAACTTGAGGCCAGAGGGTGACTTCTTAGCACCCGAGAAGCTAGTTTATAGGCCTGGGGAAAAAACTCAAAAAATCATCCAGAGTGATAATCTCCGTACAGAAGGAGAGATGACTTTTGTGGAGCGTGAAGAATATAAATACACGGTGCGTCCCGAACAAGTAAAGCCCACTGACAATCTGAAACCAGAAGGTGAATTCTACAGCCCAGAAAAGCCTAAATATCGTCCTGGCGAACGTCCCACACAAGTCAGGCCAGAAGACAATCTTAGACCTGAGGGTGAATTTTACACTCCAGAAAAACCAGGCTTTAGACCAGCGGAGCGTCCAGTCCAAAAGAAACCTGAGGATAATCTGCGGCCAGAGGGAGACTTTTATACTAATGAAAAACCAAAATATAGACCAGGAGAGCGTCGAACACAAGTCAGACCAGAAGACAATCTAAGACCTGAGGGTGAATTCTATACTCCAGATAAGCCTGGGTTTAGACCAGCGGAGCGTCCTGTGCAGAAAAAACCTGAAGACAACCTGCGCCCGGAGGGAGAATTTTATAGTCCTGACAAACCTCAATATAAGCCAGGAGAACGTCCAACTCAAATCAGGCCAGAGGACAACCTTAGGCCCGAGGGAGAATTCTACACTCCAGAAAAGCCAGGATTTAGACCGGCTGAACGTCCAGTCCAGAAGAAACCCGAGGATAACTTGCGCCCAGAGGGAGATTTCTATAGTCCTGAGAAGCCACAATACAGACCTGGAGAGCGACCGAATCAAGTACGGCCAGAGGACAATCTTAAGCCTGAGGGAGAATTCTACGCTCCTGAGAAACCAGGATTTAGAGCGGCTGAACGTCCAGTCCAGAAGAAACCCGAGGATAACTTGCGCCCAGAGGGAGATTTCTATAGTCCTGAGAAGCCACAATACAGACCTGGAGAGCGACCGTCTCAAGTACGGCCAGAGGACAATCTTAGGCCCGAGGGAGAATTCTACACTCCTGAGAAACCAGGATTTAGACCAGCTGAACGCCCCGTCCAGAAGAAACCTGAGGATAACTTGCGCCCAGAGGGAGATTTCTATAGTCCTGAGAAGCCACAATATAGACCTGGAGAACGACCGTCTCAAGTACGGCCAGAGGACAATCTTAGGCCCGAGGGAGTATTCTACACTCCTGAGAAACCAGGATTTAGACCAGCTGAACGCCCCGTCCAGAAGAAACCTGAGGATAACTTGCGTCCAGAGGGAGATTTCTATAGTCCTGAAAAGCCACAATATAGACCTGGAGAACGACCGTCTCAAGTACGGCCAGAGGACAATCTTAGGCCCGAGGGAGAATTCTACACTCCTGAGAAACCAGGATTTAGACCAGCTGAACGCCCCGTCCAGAAGAAACCTGAGGATAACTTGCGTCCAGAGGGAGATTTCTATAGTCCTGAAAAGCCACAATATAGACCTGGAGAACGCCCAACTCAAGTCAGACCAGAAGACAATCTTAGGCCCGAGGGAGAATTCTATACTCCCGACAAACCAGGCTTTAGACCTGCTGAACGTCCAGTTCAGAAAAACCAGTGGATAATCTAAAGCCCGAAGGAGAGTTCGTTACTCCAGAGAAGCAGATCTACAAACCAGCGGAGAAAACAGAAAAGATCATCAGGAAGGATAACCTACGCACCGAAGGTGAAATGACTTTTGTGGAGCGCGAAGAATATCAGTATGTTGTGCGTCCTGAGCAAGTGAAGCCAACAGATAATCTGAAACCAGAAGGTGAATTCTACAGTCCTGAAAAGCCTAAATATCGTCCTGGTGAACGGCCAACTCAAGTCAGACCAGAAGACAATCTTAGGCCAGAGGGAGAATTCTACACTCCTGAGAAACCAGGATTTAGACCAGCTGAACGTCCAGTCCAGAAGAAACCCGAGGATAACTTGCGCCCAGAGGGAGATTTCTATAGTCCTGAGAAGCCACAATATAGACCTGGAGAACGACCGTCTCAAGTACGGCCAGAGGACAATCTTAGACCCGAGGGAGAATTCTACACTCCTGAGAAACCAGGATTTAGACCAGCTGAGCGTCCCGTCCAGAAGAAACCCGAGGATAACTTGCGTCCAGAGGGAGATTTCTATAGTCCTGAGAAGCCACAATATAGACCTGGAGAACGACCGTCTCAAGTACGGCCAGAGGACAATCTTAGGCCCGAGGGAGAATTCTACACTCCTGAGAAACCAGGATTTAGACCAGCTGAACGCCCCGTCCAGAAGAAACCCGTGGATAATCTTAAGCCCGAAGGAGAGTTCGTTACTCCAGAGAAGCAGGTTTACAAACCAGCAGAGAAAACAGAGAAGATCATCAGGAAGGACAACCTGCGCACCGAAGGTGAAATGACCTTTGTGGAGCGCGAAGAATATAAATATGTTGAGCGTCCTGAGCAAGTGAAGCCTACAGATAATCTGAAACCAGAAGGTGAATTCTACAGTCCTGAAAAGCCTAAATATCGTCCTGGTGAACGGCCAACTCAAGTCAGACCAGAAGACAATCTTAGGCCAGAGGGAGAATTCTACACTCCTGAGAAACCAGGATTTCAGACCAGCTGAACGTCCAGTCCAGAAGAAACCCGAGGATAATTTGGCAGCCCAGAGGGAGATTTCGTATAGTCCTGAGAAAGCCACAATATAGACCTGGAGAACGACCGTCCTCAAGTACGGCCAGAGGACAATCTTAGACCAGAGGGAGAATTCTACACTCCTGAGAAACCAGGATTTAGACCAGCTGAACGTCCCGTCCAGAAGAAACCTGAGGATAACTTGCGTCCAGAGGGAGATTTCTATAGTCCTGAAAAGCCACAATATAGACCTGGAGAACGACCGTCTCAAGTACGGCCAGAGGACAATCTTAGGCCAGAGGGAGAATTCTACACTCCTGAGAAACCAGGATTTAGACCAGCTGAGCGTCCCGTCCAGAAGAAACCCGAGGATAACTTGCGCCCAGAGGGAGATTTCTATAGTCCTGAGAAGCCACAATATAGACCTGGAGAACGTCCTTCTCAAGTCCGGCCAGAGGACAATCTTAGGCCCGAGGGAGAATTCTACACTCCTGAGAAACCAGGATTTAGACCTGCTGAACGTCCCGTCCAGAAGAAACCAGAGGATAACTTACGCCCAGAGGGAGATTTCTATAGTCCTGAGAAGCCACAATATAGACCTGGAGAACGACCGTCTCAAGTACGGCCAGAGGACAATCTTAGGCCCGAGGGAGAATTCTACACTCCTGAGAAACCAGGATTTAGACCTGCTGAACGTCCCGTCCAGAAGAAACCTGTGGATAACCTGAAGCCAGAAGGAGAGTTCGTTACTCCAGAGAAGCAGGTTTACAAACCAGCGGAGAAAACCGAGAAGATCATCAGGAAGGATAACCTACGCACCGAAGGTGAAATGACCTTTGTGGAGCGCGAAGAATATCAATATGTTGTGCGTCCTGAGCAAGTAAAGCCTACAGATAATCTGAAACCAGAAGGTGAATTCTACAGTCCAGAAAAGCCTAAATATCGTCCTGGTGAACGTCCAACTCAAGTCAGACCAGAAGACAATCTTAGACCAGAGGGAGAATTCTACACTCCTGAGAAACCAGGATTTAGACCAGCTTGCTGAACGTCCCGTCCAGAAGAAACCCGTGGATAATCTTAAGCCTGAAGGAGAGTTCGTTACTCCAGAGAAGCAGGTTTACAAACCAGCGGAGAAAACCGAGAAGATCATCAGGAAGGATAACCTACGCACCGAAGGTGAAATGACCTTTGTGGAGCGCGAAGAATATCAATATGTTGTGCGTCCTGAGCAAGTAAAGCCTACAGATAATCTGAAACCAGAAGGTGAATTCTACAGTCCAGAAAAGCCTAAATATCGTCCTGGCGAACGTCCAACTCAAGTCAGACCAGAAGACAATCTTAGGCCAGAGGGAGAATTCTACACTCCTGAGAAACCAGGATTTAGACCAGCTGAGCGTCCCGTCCAGAAGAAACCCGAGGATAACTTGCGCCCAGAAGGAGATTTCTATAGTCCTGAGAAGCCACAATATAGACCTGGAGAACGACCGTCTCAAGTACGCCCAGAGGACAATCTAAAGCCCGAGGGAGAGTTCTACGCTCCCGAAAAACCTGGATATAGACCTGCTGAACGTCCCGTCCAGAAGAAACCAGAGGATAACTTGCGTCCCGAGGGAGACTTCTACAGTCCTGAGAAGCCACAATATAGACCTGGAGAACGTCCAACTCAAGTCAGACCAGAAGACAATCTTAGGCCAGAGGGAGAATTCTACACTCCTGAGAAACCAGGATTTAGACCTGCTGAACGTCCCGTCCAGAAGAAACCCGTGGACAACCTGAAACCAGAAGGAGATTTCGTTACTCCAGAAAAGCAGGTTTACAAACCAGCGGAGAAAACCGAGAAGATCATCAGGAAGGATAACCTACGCACCGAAGGTGAAATGACCTTTGTGGAGCGCGAAGAATATCAATATGTTGTGCGTCCTGATCAAGTAAAGCCAACAGATAATCTAAAACCAGAAGGTGAATTCTACAGCCCAGAAAAGCCTAAATATCGTCCTGGTGAACGTCCAACTCAAGTTAGACCAGAAGACAATCTTAGGCCAGAAGGAGAATTCTACACTCCTGAGAAACCAGGATTTAGACCAGCTGAGCGTCCCGTCCAGAAGAAACCCGAGGATAACTTGCGCCCAGAAGGAGATTTCTATAGCCCTGAGAAGCCACAATATAGACCTGGTGAACGTCCTACTCAAGTCCGGCCAGAGGATAATCTTAGGCCCGAGGGAGAATTCTACGCTCCCGAAAAACCTGGATATAGACCTGCTGAACGTCCCGTCCAGAAGAAACCAGAGGATAACTTGCGTCCCGAGGGAGACTTCTATAGTCCTGAGAAGCCACAATATAGACCTGGAGAACGACCGTCTCAAGTCAGACCGGAAGACAATCTTAGGCCAGAGGGAGAATTCTACACTCCTGAGAAACCAGGATTTAGACCTGCTGAACGCCCCGTCCAGAAGAAACCCGTGGATAATCTTAAGCCCGAAGGAGAGTTCGTTACTCCAGAGAAGCAGGTTTACAAACCAGCAGAGAAAACCGAGAAGATCGTCAGGAAGGACAACCTGCGCACCGAAGGTGAAATGACCTTTGTGGAGCGCGAAGAATATCAATATGTTGTGCGTCCTGAGCAAGTAAAGCCAACAGATAATCTGAAACCAGAAGGTGAATTCTACAGTCCAGAAAAGCCTAAATATCGTCCTGGTGAACGTCCAACTCAAGTTAGACCAGAAGACAATCTTAGACCAGAGGGAGAATTCTATACTCCCGACAAACCTGGATATAGACCTGCTGAACGTCCCGTCCAGAAGAAACCCGAGGATAACTTACGCCCCGAGGGAGATTTCTATAGTCCTGAGAAGCCACAATATAAGCCTGGAGAACGTCCAAGTCAAGTCCGGCCAGAAGACAATCTTAGACCAGAGGGAGAATTTTACGCTCCTGAGAAACCAGGGTTTAGACCAGCTGAGCGTCCCGTCCAGAAGAAACCCGAGGATAACTTGCGTCCAGAGGGAGATTTCTATAGTCCTGAGAAGCCACTATATAGACCGGGAGAACGTCCTTCTCAAGTCCGGCCAGAGGACAATCTTAGGCCCGAGGGAGAATTCTACACTCCAGAAAAACCAGGATTTAGACCGGCTGAACGTCCCGTCCAGAAGAAACCCAAGGATAACTTGCGCCCAGAGGGAGATTTCCATAGTCCTGAGAAGCCACAATATAGACCTGGAGAACGTCCTTCTCAAGTCCGGCCAGAAGACAATCTTAGACCAGAGGGAGAATTCTACGCTCCTGAGAAACCAGGATTTAAACCAGCTGAACGTCCCGTCCAGAAGAAACCCGTGGATAATCTTAAGCCCGAAGGAGAATTTGTTACTCCAGAGAAGCAGGTTTACAAACCAGCAGAGAAAACCGAGAAGATCATCAGGAAGGATAACCTACGCACCGAAGGTGAAATGACCTTTGTGGAGCGCGAAGAATATCAATATGTTGTGCGACCTGAGCAAGTAAAGCCAACAGATAATCTGAAACCAGAAGGTGAATTCTACAGCCCAGAAAAGCCTAAATACCGTCCTGGTGAACGTCCAACTCAGGTCAGACCAGAAGACAATCTTAGACCAGAGGGAGAATTCTATACTCCTGACAAACCAGGATTTAGACCAGCTGAACGTCCTGTTCAGAAGAAACCCGACGATAACTTGCGTCCAGAGGGAG
Organism: Hirtodrosophila duncani; assembly: GCA_037043425.1. NCBI lineage: Eukaryota > Metazoa > Arthropoda > Insecta > Diptera > Drosophilidae > Hirtodrosophila > Hirtodrosophila duncani. Next base: position 1,574,549 of record JBAMBM010000688.1, on the reverse strand, counting down.
ATTTCTATAGTCCTGAGAAGCCTAAATATAAGCCTGGAGAACGACCAGCGCAAATCAGACCAGAAGACAATCTTAGACCAGAGGGAGAATTCTACGCTCCAGAGAAACCAGGTTTTAGGCCGGCTGAACGTCCTGTCCAGAAGAAACCTGTGGACAACCTGAAACCAGAAGGAGAGTTCGTTACCCCAGAGAAGCAGGCTTACAAGCCGGCAGAGAAAACACAGAGAATCGTCAGAAAAGATAACTTGCATGTTGAAGGAGAAATGACTTTCGTGGAGAAGGAAGATTATCAGTTCGTTACGAGACCTCAGCAAGTGAAACCTACCGATAATCTAAAACCTGAGGGAGACTTTTTCAGTCCAGAAAAGCCCAAGTATCAGGTCGCCGAACGAGTGACCTCTATAAAACAGAAAGATAATCTAAAGGTCGAAGGAGAATTTTACACACCCGAGAAACCTGGTTTCAAGCCTGCTGAAAGACCCAAGCAAACTAAGCCGCAAGACAATCTAAGACCTGAAGGGGACATGGTTATTCCGGAAAAGACCAAATTTAAGCCAGCCGATAAGGTCACGAGAATCATTCATAAGGATAACCTTCGTACCGAGGGAGAAATGACTTTCAATGAAAAAGTTGAATATCAACATGTTGTTAGACCAACCCCGATAAAACCAGAAGACAATTTGAAAACTACAGGTAAATTTTACGTCCCGGAGAAACCGACAATTACAAATGGCGACCGTCCTGAGGCTGTCAAGCCCAAAGATAACCTTAAGCCTGAAGGTGTTATGTACACCCCAGTTAAACCGAAATATGAGCCTGCTTCTCGTCCTGAGCAGAAGAGATATTCGGACAATTTGAAGCCGGAGGGTAAAATGCATATACCCGAGAAGGAATCATTTAAGCCAGCTGACAAGGTGAAAAGGGTTATAAGGAAGGACAACTTAACAACCGAAGGAGAAATGACGTTTACCCAAAGGGAAGAATACCGGCAAGCTAAAAGACCCGAGCAGATGAAGCCGACTGATAACTTAAAGGTCGAGGGAGAGTTCTATACGCCGGATAAGAAACCGTTCAAGCCTGCTGAGCGCCCAACTCAAAAGAAGCCTAAGGATAACCTGAAGCCGGAGGGAGAGTTTTACAGAAGAACCGAAAAGAGTGAAACAGATGGCACAACGATTATAGAGAAGAGAGAGTCTGCAAAACGGCCCGTGGATAATCTTAAGCTGGAGGGTTCTATGACAGTGACCAGGAAAGACGATTACAAATCTACGACCAACAAAACAGCAGTGGACAGGGTTCAACGTACACAAAAATACAAGCATAATAGTTCATCCATTAGCCTGGGAACTGATACGGCAATCCTCAAAACGACAAACCAGATGAACTATGTGTCTGGCAGGGATGCCGTCAAGCAAGTTGATTCGAACAGTCAGAATCCAGTGGATGGACTAATTGTGGTATCCACTAAGAAGGTGACAACCGTTGTAGGAGGTCGAGCCAAGAAGGAACCCGAAACGGAATATGTGAAGCGGCCGGCGAGGATCAATGTCATTGAAAATGTGGCCAAGAATACAACCACGACCAATATCGAGAATACCCAGAACATTCACAAAGAGTCAACGTCGCTTCAAAGGAATGTCAATTTGGTGGAAAATAGAACGCTAAACACTCAACAAATTAGAGGATCGGAGGCTACAAGTACTGCTCTTGAAAGTACCACAACAAATCGTGGCAGCACCGTCTCTAATAGTATTACTGGTGGATCAACAGCTATCGACACCTCAAGAAGTACCGTCTCTAATAATACTATTACTGGTGGATCAACAGCTCGCGACACCTCAAGAAGTACCGTCTCTAATAATAATATTACTGGTGGATCAACAGCTCACGACATATCTTCAAGCAGCACTATCACCAGGAATGTGACAACTGGCGGTGGCTCAACAACACGTGTCGCCTCTGACAATACGGTATCCAAAACCAATGGCAGCACCACTGTCACAGCTGGCTCAACCTCTCAGCAGACCTCCTCTTCATCTTCAAAGCATTTCCATCATCGCAAGAGTGAATTTTCTTCCGAGGCCGATGTCTCCAACTCCATATTTCACCGCAAAAACATATCAAGCGATTCAAATGCGCTCAATAGCAGCCTAACCTCGAACGGAAAAATGCAGCGCAAGAGCATCCTGAATCTGCATGAGCAGCCCTCGAGCACCACCACCCACGGAACCGATCGTCAGAGCTATAGCAGTATGCATCGCCAGAATCGGGAAACGGATTCCAGCGCCAACTTCTCCACCGAGCGTCGCAGCTGCAACGTCCACAAGGAAAATAGAGAACATAATGTGAAGAACTCCTCCTCCACCACATCCATGTCACGTATAATATCAGGTGGCACTAATGCGGCGGCTGACAACAGGTCAACGGTTACACGTACCTATGTATCTGGGGGCAGTGCCATCGATTTTCCATCCCAATCCCATAGCCACAGCCAGAGCGAGCGTCATGTGACACGACATCGCAGTGGCCCACATATGACCAGCAGTTCCATCGATTTCCCCGCCTACAGCTCCCATGGCCATACAGAACGTGTGGTCTCCAGCCGTCGCGGCAATCAGTCCTCCATTAGTCTCGGCAATGACAACTTCACCGGCTCCAGTCTCTACAAGAGCGAGTATATTACTGCCCCAAAAACCACGTGTGCTGTGCATAAAATCAAACAAGGTGCATTCCAACATACCAGGAGTACTCAAGAACACAAGTTCTTTAAAACCTCAAACTAATCCATATCAGATTAACCTGTCGAGTTAACAGTACCGACACGAGTATCGACATATGCATACACTATATTATTTTCACTAACGCATATCCCCATTAATATCGTACGCCTCTAGTATCTGTAAGATTCCATGACAATAATTTTTATACAATACATATTTCTTTTTAAAGAAATCCGAAACTGAATATTAACAAATTGAATAAAGGCATAACAATTTATAAAAAAAAAATATACATATATATGTGTCTTCTTCTGAATACCGAATATCTGGCAAACTGATGTAGCAAAACTCACTTTTTAGTGCCATTATAAAATTCTATGCTGTCTTATGTTCAGCGAGCCCCTACATTTCGCATTCGCTGTCGTCATTGCGTAAAACTTCAACGACAAAGTTAGCTAGCACTTAATCAGAGATCGTGTAGTTTTATGAGAATAGAGGAAACATTGATTTCTTCGAAGGTTCAAAGTGTACAAATACAATACAATTCGTGTGAGGAGAGTTAAACGAAGGGGACAGTTTTTGATCCTCCTTTCGTTACCTTGCGTTTTCGGGCAGCGACTGCCTGGCAGTTACCATGTGTCTGTGTATACGCCAGCTTTGTATGTCAGATAATCGCGATGGATTTGACATTTTGCCTTCAGCAGTTTGACGACGGACGTAAAATGCATAACGCACTGGGCCTGTTTCCTTGAAATAGACGACACATACACTTCGGATACGCAGACATAGGCTATAACATTCGTTGAATGCAGAGGCATGCAATTTTGGTTGAGTGATCGCGTGTTGATGCGTTTACAATCGCAAGTTGGAGGTCTTCGCAGAGCAAATCTGGTCGATAGCAGCTTGCACTGAGATTTTGTTTGAAAGAACTCAGCGGAATTGCTCGAAAGATATGGAACGTGAAATGAGAGTGAAGCAAAAATCTTTCTATCATATCGCGCCTTTCGCCTACACTGTAACCTAAGCCCGAACTGTTCATCAAACGCTCTATACAAACTTATACAAATTAAAATTAAATAAACGAGCAAAATAAATTACAATTACAGTTCACTAATTCACTAACAGCTAGTTAATGTGGAAGTTACTTTCAACAAGATTCTTCCGTTCGATTCTAAAGAGAGAGAGAAAGCACTCTGTAAATTTTTGGGTTCAACTGGAGATGACGTCTTTATTAATAGTTTCAAAAGATGCTAGTGTCGTTATAAAGGCTAGTAACTGTATATTTTAAACGTTTTAAAAAAATCGATTCGACTATATGTATGTATATAGCATACATATATATATGTATATATATAAACAATGAGTTCTATCTATAACATACATTCGGATTTGTATTTGTATAATGGTGTACATATGCAGTTAATGGTTGTTTGTTATTTTTTTTTTTGTTCATTTTTCAATTTTCTAAACATTATTATAATACGCGTTAATACAATAAATATTTTCTCTTTTCTTTCGTTATCGTATATATATGTTCTGTTTCCTCTTAAATTATTTTGCTTGTGTTTGTTTGGAAGACATTTTGTTCGCTTGTTTTTTTCGTTTTTGGAAGACTTGCGTTTCATCATTTCTTATAGACTAACATTATTGTTTTCGTTTTTAGCAGTTTTCGGGCCTCCAAGCACGACTTAATATATTATTGTTTGGAAGACTCATCGTGTCAGAGGGCCCAGAAGACTGAGTCAGAGCTTTTTGATAAATACCAAATGGCAAATGTTTTGAAATTTAAAATGGAAGACCGATTTCGAATGCATTGATTAGGGCATTGCCCGAATCGTAGATGCCTATAACGCCGAAGAGCACACCGAGTGCAATGATGAGGTAGTCTTTGGCTATTTCCTTTTGATCCAGGAGATGACCCTTGATTTTGATATGGAAATAGCAGGGCCAGATAAAGCTTAGCATGGTGCCCGTAAAGCTGCCTATGAAGCCCATCAGTATGGAGAAGTGAGGAATGAAAATGGCCATTAGTACGGTGGTCACAATAACGCCCACGCGGAAGCCCAGGCCCCACACCTTCAACTCTCCATCCAGATTCCAGATGGTTGGGAATCGCGTCTTCGGTTGACCGCGAAAGAAGTTGCGCTCGAGCAGCTCACAGGCAGCATAATATGGCAATGGATAGCTAAGCACGGCCTTGATGACCAGAAAGAAGTTCACCATGCCCTTGAAGCCCTGAGAGTGTAGATTATTGGTGATCACCTGCTGTGTGTCGTTCTGGAAGGTCAGGAAACAAATGTAGCCGAAACCGGCCTTGAAGATGGCCGCCGCTATGTGCGACCAGTCCAGCATCCAGTTGAACTTGGAGCGATCAATCATATTGCCCTCCAGCGTGGGCAGAAATATCTGAGAGGTGTAGGAGAAGACAATGACGCCCAACGAAATGGGAAAGTTCTCCATATCAATGCTCCAGCGCACCTTACTCCAGCCCCAGTCGCCGATCTGGAGCAGGCAGTAGCCAAGTATAACGGCATTGATGACAATATGCGACATTGTGCACCAGAACGACAGCGTCGACACCATTTTCAGGGACTTGAGAAAGCCCATGGGCAACAGAAAGATGCCCACGAATAGCATCCAGGAGCGCGAATCAAATGAGCCCTGTGGATAGGTGCCCGCGAGCAGATCCCCACAGACCACCACATATAGGATGCAGGTCATCAACAGCTCGATGAGCTGCGCAATGCTGACGGCACGTGCGCCCAGCTTTGGACCAAAGCAAACCTTGGCAATGGCCACATAGCTGTCACGTACTCGCACCATTTGACCAGTGGCCGGATCCGGCTCGTAGAGGCACTGCACCAGCACCTTGCCCGTGTAGCAGCAGATGTGAGCTATGCCCACCATGGCTATGATGGCCCAATAGCCGCCATGCAGTACGGCGAATGGCAACGAGACTATGAACATGCCCTGGATGGCATTGGTTACGTTCCAGGCTGCCTGGAACTCGTCGATCTTGCAGCCGCCGCCACCCTCGCCCTCGCAAACGAATGAGCTGGCCTCCGAGTTGACGCTGGCCTGCCTGCAAATTGAAATGGAATTGATGATGCAATTAATAATAATGATAACACCGAAAGTAAGAGAAAGGTAGTGTAAAGCGAGGGGTGTTTAAAAAGTAACTAGCTTAATATGGAACAGAAGGTTTGTTATGGATGACCTGATAATATGTGGTCGCTTAAGGAGCAGTTAAAACAAAGCAAGGATCTCCTTTGGGAGGCTACTAACAGTAGTTTCGGTACCAGGACTACAAATGGGGTCAACCCGAGACGAACGAGCCTACAATTCAATTCTAAGAGGTACATGCTCGCCTATGATTGTAAATAGCAAGAGCAAAGCCAACTGACCAATATGTTGTGTGCTGCGCATTTATATTTAAACTAACGATCCGCCCAGTATCAAATTTAAAAACAGACAGCACGGCCGTAACATCTTACATGGTGACATCTTATGTGCATGAAAAACAACTAAAAGTCCGACTCTAGTTTAAGACTACAAAGCAAAAAAGGATTTATGGATAGTTTCACAGTTGAATTCCCGGATCCGAACCCGTTTGCTTAAAACCCGATTTGCAGGCCTTATCGAAACAGCTCTTCAACAGAGAAAAACCACACAAAAATCTTTAGAAAATTTAGCCTCTTCTAGTTACTATTTAAATGTCCCTCGTAATGCACCAATTGTTGTATATTTTGCTACCTACCTGAAGCCATCCGTTTGCTGATATCTACCATCATATTCATTGAAGGATGTGCTCTGGTATTCGGTTTTATGGCCACCACCTTCAGCCTCTTCATTTGACCAGTTGCTGCCATTTCTGAATGGATTCGAGCTCAGCTCTGTTGACTGGTCAGGGCCACCTTCACCATCGCCAGGCTGAAACATGGTGTGACCCTGACCCTGGGTAAAGTTCTGTTGGGGATTTGGGCCGCCGCTGCTGCTGCTACCTGGTGGCTGCTGGTAGTCCTTGCGGTCTGGAAGTGTCTGTCTGGCCGTTTGTACGGCCACATTGAGTATATTCTTCAATGGTGGTAAAGGTGGCAATGGTGCCGCCTTCAATTTAGCTATGAATGACATGTTGGCTAGCTTGGTGGTTGATGTTGTTGTTGATAGTGGCTTGCTATGATGAATACGATGGCAATGATGCTGAGGCTGATGGTGGTGGTCTTAGTGGCGGTGGGGTTGGTGGGAGTTAGATGGCGGCGGCCGCGCTGATGTCAAGACGTTCGACGACGCTTTATGTGCTGAAGCTTATCGATTTTGCTGGCTATTGTTGAAATGTTGTCGAATATGATTTGGCTTTTTCACACATCAATTCAATTCAATTCTAGAACTCGCATACATCTACAACGATTCACTAAAATCTAAATACATACAAAGCTTTTGCTAATTAACTAAAATTTTGGCTTTAATTTTGTTGAACTTGTTACCAAATCTCGCGCACAAAAAGCGCCCAAAGACGAGAAAATGGAGCGAGTTTCAGAAATTTGCACATTTCCACTCACTTAATTATACTGCAACTTTGACTGCATTAGAGTTTTCTGTAAATTTCGCAAAAAATTGAAAGGTTCGAGTTGAATTATTTAAGAAATATTTGAAAAATTTATGTAACGTGAAATTCCTGCAACTGGCGAACGAGAAAAGAAAATTTTTATAGACAAATCGGTTGTGAATACAAAACTGCGCAGACTCCAGGATGCTGTGTATGTGTATTGGATGGTGTATCATATGGTCTTGGTCGTGATATCCCAAAATACTTTCCACACAAGAGAGAGAGAGAGTGAGAGAGAAGGAAAGATGATTCCCACCAAATAAATCGAATATTAACAGTTTTCGTTTCGATTTTATTTGAAATCAAACTAGCTTACAATTTATTGTTTTATATATAATGTTTGTATGCATAATAATATGTATGCTAAATATGTTTATTGTACACTTTATAAAGAGGGTTCAATCTTATGACAACCTTAACCACGCTCTAAGCTCTACTTTTCCAAAATGTTACAAAATTTCTTCATGCGCTGCAAAAACCTGCCATGATATTAAACTTATTGGGTAGAATTTCTAATTATTTTAAAGCTGGACTAACTATTAGATGTGAAAAGTAAAGTTGAGCAACAGCAGCAAAAGTCTTATAGAAAACACAACCGATTAGAGCGTGAGTGTGGTTGTTTTCCTTATTATTTCACAGGCCTTCTCAATCTTAAGTTTTCAGTTGAGTTTAAGGGGTTATATATGCATGCATGTGCTGCTGATCGAAAGATATTTAGTACCAGGGCTGCAGACTCCGTTCGAATTGAACCCGCTCTGATCGGATATCCGAACTCTTCTGCATGAACTGAAGCAGCCTGAAGTAAGCCGATATTTTCAGCTGGATTCAAAGGTTCAACAATTTTTTTTAATGTAAGCTGCTCATGCTCACTTTAGCAGTTAAAATGGATATAAAATTTGTATATATGTAAACAGCAAGAGTAAAACATTTAGTTGAGCCAGAGTTTGAACCCTAATCCAAAGTTTAGGTAGATCGAACTACAAATTTTCTAATTTAACCCACTGATTTGAAGTTTAAGTGATTTTAAATATATTTTCAAGAATTAATATACTGATCTATTTAAGAGAGTCTTCAGACAACATTCGCTAAGGATCTCAGATACTTGTTTTATGTGGAAAGAATAATTATGTTATCGCTACACTTTCGAAAACGAACTTAGAAACGGGCTATTTGACGACGAGATTGCCAGATGCATTTGTAATATTGCCCTGCACCCGAAAAGCGGACTTATGACTTAAGAGCTACAAGGCTAAATTCTTTACACAACTTGAACAGTATAGCGTAGATGCGTACTAAGAAGCTGTTTTGTCAAATTTCGACTGCAGCTGGGTGAAATTCAACTTGAAAGTTCGTATGCTGGTGAATTTGTTTGACCTCCGCAAAGTGTGGCACCAATTTTGCACAATAGTTGCTAAGCAAACAGTGTAGCATATTTTTGAATGCAATGAGACTACAAAAATGCCTCGCATACATATTTAGACTGGAAAGAACAAGGTCTTGTTTTGCACGCTTTTCGAGTTTTCTATTTCGTTCACTTGGACAATGTTGGAAAAAGTTTCTAGTATCCGTAAGTTCAGATTTCTGTTTCTGTTCGACGTGAACGCATTCATATGATAAGATATAGTAATTTGAAAGATTTGTTCATATTATAGATATAAAGGACTCTGTTTAAAGGCCTTTGCAAATGAAGCCCCAATAATCATATTCATAAAATCCTTATTTCAGCCATACAATATAGCGCTTTAACTGATAACGTTTTAGCTAATAAAGGGGAGAAACTAATTGGGAATAAATTAAGATTCACAAGTAGCTTTAAAACTAAGAGAGTAGCTTGCACATTCAAGGAGAAGACTCTTTTTAACACAGTGAAATCGCATCAATTTGAAATTCACAAAAATCTCAGACGATATATAAAAAATTTCAGTAACAACTTTCAGGGCGCCTCAACATATTTAACCCCTTAAATCTTCAATTGCTGAAACAGGTCTTGCGTACTCCAGCCAGTATATTGCTGATCTCATCGTCCTTGCGCTGCTGTTGCTCAAAGAGCATCTCGCCTACTCCAACGCCCACCATGCCAGCGTTGGTTCCATTCGCAGTAAAATGATGCTGCTGCTGATGCTGCAAGCCCGCATTCCCAGGTGCCTGTGGATGTGGAGATGGAACAGTAGCAGGTGGCGGTGTCGGATGCGGTAGTGTGGCTGTTGTCGTCTGCTGCTGCTGTTGCTGCTGTTGGTGTTGGTGTTGGGCCAGCAGCTGTGTAGTTGCTCCATCGTAGCTGGCATGATAGTTACCATAGTGATGCAGGTAGCTGCTTTGCATGGGCTGAGCATAGGCTGTGGGTCCACCTGCCGATGTGGGTTGCTGAAACGGCACTGCCAGCTGCAAGGGGAAGGCAGCCAGGCCCGTGGGAGCACATGGCCCACCCGCCAGAGAATACGGCAATTGCGTGTAGTAGCTGGCCGCTCCACTGGTAGCTGGTGCCGATAACAGCATGGCATTGTTGTAGGCCTCCGCCTCGTAGTCATCATAGTTCTGATTCGTGTCCGGATATTTAGCGCACTTCTGCGAGCCACTCTCAACGGAGGCCTCCTTGTGCAGATCCGGACTGCCATAGTCCAGTTCATTGCTTTGGTAGCGCAAGAAATCTTCGTACTGCATGCTACCATAGGCATTGGTATTGGGATTGGACAGGTAGTCGTTGGCGGCCACCAGCTCATTAATGCCCAGGCCTAAACGCAGGCTGCTGCAGTTGTCCGCCATGGACACCGTGTAATTGCTGAGCTCGCTGGCGCTGGATGTGGATATGGATGGCATGCTATTGCAGTGCTGCTGCAGCGAATTACTACGCATGGAGATGGAGGAGCTGGCATCATCATGATCCCCACTAGACTGCACGGAGACGGGCGGATAGAAGGTGCCCTTCACTGAGTGCCCGTGATCGAGCAGGCCACGATTATTGCAGGTCACATACATGCCACGTGCCGCCACCACAGCCACTGAGGTGGGCGCCAGTGGATATGAGGCATATATGCCCGATCCAGCCTGTGCCTTGGCTTTATCCTCCGCCTTGGAGTGTTTCTCATTGCGCTGTTTGGTGGCGCGACTTGCCGCCGATGGCTTGGTTAGCTTCTTGAGCAGCAAGGAACTACTGTTGTCGTAGTTCCCACTGCCCGTGGGCGAGGACTCGTTTAGCAGGGCAAGAGCAGGCGGGCAATTGGCGGCCAAGGCTTCAATTTGTTCCGTGCTATCCGCATTGCTGTAGCAATCCACGGAACTGGGCGAATACGTGGGCGTCGGCTTCAGTGGCTGCTCATAGAGACCCGAGCTCTGGCCCTGATTCTGTTTCTGGCTGCTGGAGTTGCAGGTGCTTTCGTCGTAGACCTGTCCCGCAGTTTGCAATGGTGGGGTAGACATCTTAGGCGTGGTCTTGGCACTGCCTGCTCCTGTGCTAGGCGGCCTTTCGCTGGACTCTTTGCCTGCTGCTCCACCTGCACTGCCACCGCCCGGCTGAATAGTGCGTAGTTTGGACTGCTTACGTCGTCTGGGTCTGTACTTGTAATTGGGATGCTCTGTCATGTGAATGACTCTCAGACGCTCTGCTTCCTCCACATAGGGTCTGCGATCCTGGGGGGTCAGAGAACGCCATTTCTTGCCTGGGGAACAAACATGATCATGATCAGCTATACATCAGTCATAATCAGTCATCTACTTACCCAACATCTTGCTGAGATCCGCATTGTGCAGGTCGGGATTCTCATCGGCCAGCTTCTTGCGCTCAATCTTGGCCCACACCATGAACGCGTTCATCGGTCGTCGTATGCGCGACTCTTTGGCACTTTTTGACTGGTTTCCGCCTGGCCGGTACTTCAAATCGCTGCTGGGCATGGCCTTGTGCCGCTCCAGATAGCCACAGTTGGGTGCACACAAGTCGCCCTTATAGTCGTAACCCCACATGGTTGACGGTTCGATGGGTGAATGTGAGGCACACTCTTCCATGCTGCCGCCGGATACTAAACCGGCATGCGGATGCGACAGAAACTTATTAAGCATCGTCGTTGCGCCACCACCACCCAGCAGGGGTATATTACTACTGATCAGTGAGCCCGATCCTGACGCTGATCCACCCACGTAGGCACTGGAAACCATTGGCGAGTGCGAGTGACTGTGCACGGAGAGAGCGGCCTCATTCATCGAGTGCTCGTTCTCATAGCCGGCGCTCTGTATGGCTGGTGAATGCAGGCTGGGCGAGGAGTGCTCGCTGCCCTGACCCTGGCGCACATGATAGATGCCATCGTTGCCGCTATCGTGCAGCAGGCGTCCATCTGTTAAATAGCCACCATGCTCCGGATAGTCGCTACCCGTTGAGTGACTATATTCCGGAGTGCGGGAAACATGTGGATACTTCTTGGTACTGAAACGAAAGCAGATAGAAAACTTAAAATTTCAAATTTGACCTCAACGAATGATAATTTCTTATGATATCATTCTTCTTTGAATTAGGGCTTAAAATAAAAAATGAAATAAAATAAAAGTAAATAAATAAACATTGCAGCAATCCACGTAATATTCGTGAGAAAAGATCTTTGGTGAATGGGAATGGATGTCAAGTTAGTTCAAGCTTTTATATTTGATTTATACAGACAGTTCTATATCTGCGTTCTGTATTGCTGCTCAATAGTTAGTTTTTTATGATGTTCTTCGTACTCTTCCTATTCATGCTTGTTGTATTCCCCTTATTCATTCGATGAATCTGATTTTTATAGATATGTAAAAGTGTGATCGCAAAGTTCTCGCTCTGCATTTCAAAATAAGTATGTAAATCGAAATAATTATATTTGTAAATTTGTGTTAAGAATTTCAGAGACACAATTAAAAAAGTCCAGTATAAATATGTACTATATTGTTAAATCAAAACAATATTTACCAGTCCGATCATTCTGAATACAAGAATGTTTTGCTCTAGAGAATGTGCGTTTTAGACTAAGAAATCTGAATTTAAATGCATACCAAAGGGTTACAACTTCAGAATTAGTAAACCCAGCTTTAGTTCTTCTTAAACCAACAAATATGCGCATACATAGAGTTAATAATTTATTATGAATCAACATATGACCAAGCAAACCTCAATATCACTATTTAATTAAACCAATTATATTCAAAAAAAGTCAATTTTCCACCTCATTATCATGGGAGTAAATAATCTTTCGGCTTGTTCAAGCTAGAGGGGAAAGAAAATTGAGTGTTTCAGAACCGATTCGCGACTTCCATTCTTATAATAAGGCGATGAACACTGCATTTAAAGTTGATTTACTTTTTGTTTAAGTGAAATGAAAATTCTAAGATTTTGTAAAAATTATAAATATTTTTGGGTCTTGAGTTATGTATTAAACTTTTAATATATTTTCTTTTGATTATATTTTTTTTAAGTAGTCCAATTTCGGAAAATAATTTAATTATAATAAAGATGCAGAAATTGAAATTGGCTCAATTAGAATTAGAATGATAATTATATGCCATTAGGGTTTAAATATAATTCCGGGCATATAGAAAATTTGGTCAGCACCATGTCTTTGACTAAAGTCAACTCTGAACCAAAGTTTTGGTAAAGGAAAAAATGAGCTAACACTCTGGTCAGTCTTATTCTTAAAGAAGTAACAAGAATCCATCTCTTAAAGCACCTTAAGAGGTGAGAATTTCGAATATTAATGCAATCCGTGCATTTAGTTGACTCTTTTCACTTTGAAAATGCAATTATTGCAGATTGTTTTTTTTGTCATGGTAAAATGTCAAACTAAACGAAGCACAATCGGAAGAGAGTTGCAGGACCTCTTCAGTTTAATTGCTGTTGAATTATGCACGTGTACAAATGGGTCCCCTTATTATATTAAAACCAGAAAAAAAGGCTAGCCGAAGTCTATATACCATTCCCATTGTAAACACATAACCGATCTAGATCATACCTGTTCGGCGGGCTTGCTGCTGCAGTGGATATAAGGGATATAAGGCGAAATTGTTTTGATTTGGATGAAAAACAGAAAAGTTATGCTCCTAAGAGTTCATTCTGGGACAATCGATTATATGGGAGCTAATTGATGTGGTTGTCCCATTTGAATGAATCTTGACCTTAACCAACATGCAGACAAAAGAAAATCTGGTAAAAATTTAAGCTCTGTAGCTCTTAAGACTTTTGAGATCTTGGGGCTTAAACAAACGGACGGACGGACATGGCTATATCGCATCCCCTCGTCATGCTGATCAAGAATAAATATACTTTATATGGTCGGAAACGCTTCCTTCTTTTTTATGAATGGTATAACAAATAGGTAAACACTATAAATTATAGCTAGATTTGTTTATCTATTTTCGAGGATGAAATGAAAATGCAAAAGCTGCTAGATATCAGGCTTCAAGATTGTGAAAGGTATAAGCTATATAGGCGGCCAGCAACATTTGGAAACAAACTAAATCTACTTGTATAGAAGGGGAGTCAAATCTACAAGTATAATTGTTTAAGGCAACAAAATCATATTACAGACAGACCAATTACAATTATGTAATGATAACGCGATTTAAAATCATTTAAATTTAGCTTAGCTAAGATATCGTTAAAAGATAATAAATGTTCTTCCTAAGCCCGCTATACTGTGTGAAAAAAGTTTCGGTGTGTTCGATCTTGTTGATCTTGATCGCCATCTTTTAAAGATTAGTGCCATAATTATGGCTTCACAACGAATGAAACAAACAAACGAGAATGCCGCAGGAGTCTGTCCTGTGTGTGTGTGCTGTGTGCTAATAAGATGCTCGTTGATTAAAGGCAAATAATTAATCAGAGCTAACAGGCTTGCATACCGAGCAGCGGCCATTCCTGGTTTTCTTTCGAAATGCAGGAGAATCTCAATGTGGTGTGTGTTTTTTATGGGCTACTGTTGAAAATTACGTACCGGTACCGCCGCCGGCTAAAAATGTTCCCGAGGCCGGCCTCTCGGTCTTTATAATGATATTTAAAAGCGCTGCTAAATACGTTGACAATTTTCACGTAGAACGGCATAAGAAGGTAGAGAAGACTTTGCATTTATCAGACACCACCGCACAAAACAGAGCATGGATGGAGGATGGACTCAAACTCTGTCTCAAGCTCTCATTCGTTTACCCGTTCTGGTTGTGGTTGTGGTTGCTGTGTCTCCTTGTACTCCTTGCATCGTTGCGCTCCTTAATGTCAGTGGACATAAATGTAAATTGGGCGCGTGCAGCTATTGTATTATCAAAGAAGGCCGCCCCGGGTCCGATGTATGCCGACAAGCTACCCTCAGTGCCACCGTCGAGAGGTAAGCAAAGAAGCTGAAGCTGTAGTGGATATGGTTGCTGTTGCTTTTGCTGTTGCCAAAGCTGGAGCAGGAGCTGTTGCTGTTGCTGTTGCAGACCAGAGCAGAGCAGAGCAGACAAAGTCTGTTGGACCTTTATGCATAACTTTTAAAACTTGCGACATATCGACACATTTCAAAGTAATTCGGCTTCCAAGAATTCAGGCAGAACGGAGAGCACCAGCACCAGAGCAGCAGTCCAAGCGGCGCAGACACAAGTTTAAATATTACCCCAAAACCAAAAGTTTCAGCGGCAGCGGCAACTACAGCTCCTGGCCTGATCCCTTTGGGGGCCCTCTGAGTCTGTGCCTGACTGGCTGTATCCCGTGTCTGTGTGTGCGTGCTCTGATCTCCTCAGAGCTTACTCCTTGGCTCGATTTGTTACCGTTTGAATTTATTGCTGCCCACTACACTTTTGGTCTATTGTGTGACTGTGTCTGGGTTTGGGCCTGTGCTTGAACCTCGGCCCTGACTTGGCTGCCGTTGCGGCTGCTGCTGCTCGTTTGCTTACCGTCTTGGCCCTCAACAAGAAACGGCCTAATTGTTTGCCCTAAGCCCAAACCAAAAACTAGGCGCTCTAGTTCCGCGACTTCCACTTCAACTTGGACTTTCTTCGCCGCAAAGGTTGCAAATTTTTAGTTCAAGCCCAAGCCGGGTCTGCAAAGGCGAGCCGCAGCACAACCTCAGAGTCAAGAAGTCCCATTCCCATTCCATTTTCAATGTGCCATGCCTTAGCCGGGGATCTGGATAATTTATTGAGGGTTTTGGTGACGTCGTTACGTTTTTGATATTCGGTTGCGGCTGCCGCTAAATACTTGGCCGCCGTCGATACGCCAATGCTACACAAAATTATACCGTCCTGGGGTTCCTTCGCCCTGTCCCCCCTCCTCAATCACCATATACCCAGCTGTCCCAACTGTCGGGGCTGTCTCTGTCTGGTCTTTGGTCGCAACGATTCTCTTTATCCTAAGCGCGCGCTCACGATGCATGAAGATCGCTCCTGCGAATGGCTTAGCCCCAGCTTTTGGCTTTGGCTTAAGACCAGGTCCGACTTAACCATGGCCCTGATTTTAAAATAGGACACATACAGTGGCCGGTAAGTTGGCATTTTTATGCGCGCAAAATGTCAACATCTTTGCAAAATGCCACATATTCCACATTGCCGCACCACCGAATTCGAGAGTCGGAGTCTGAAGCCGACTCGTCGGTCTTTGGTTTTTTTTCTGTTTCTGTTCGCTTGCCTCCACTCTGCTGTCCGTTTGTCCCAAGTACTGGACGTCCGCTGACTTCGTTTTGTTTACGACAACTACTGCGGCGACTCTGGTGGTTGTGGCGGCTGCGACTGCGACAGCGCCTTCCAGTTGCAAGTCCAAGTCAAAATCGGCTGGGGGGCTGCCACAAAGTAGGCAAAGACAACCTCCGCCCGCCTGCCTGCCCTCCCGCCTGCCTGCCTTTAACAAGCTTCATTCAGGAGCCGCATTGATCTGGAGAGTGTCAGCGCTTTTAGCATATTGTGATTCATGTGACGCTGCGCCGCGCTGCATAAGACAGCCGCCTTTAAGTTTTCTTTCCCCAACTTGTATTATTCCCTACAGATAAATACAGTGAGTTCAAGTTGATTATGTAAGGCAACATATCTAAAACTTTCTATATTATGCAGTTACAATAGATTCATATTTATACATATTTAACTATTCAGTAATAGTTTCATTTTTCTCCTTCAACTCGACTAGAAAAGAGTTGATAACACCACTATAGTTTTGCTATTCATGAAGAGATTTGGTTATATCCAGAGTGTCCACTCGGATGTTGAAACTAATTTTAGGCAATTTATTTGTAGATTTTAAGAAGCCTTAAAATGAATGTTCCGCATAATCTTTTACTCTTAACGTACAAATTTATGCATATTTCCAAAACTAACCAGAAATGTAATATCTGATGGAATATTCAAACTTTCTTAAGTTTTTCTAAGCCTCGTGAATATGATTGGTTTGTGATTAAAAATCCAAAAACAAAATGTATTTATTTCTATGTATTTAAAAGAATGATATATCCTAAATATCGTCTACATATTCTTTATCTATAAAATATTTTTTAAGTTTAAGCACTCGTGAACCAAAATGTTACAATATTTTTTAGTTGTTATCTGAAAATTAGAAAATCCTTAGATTCTATAAAAATCGTTTACATTTATTTCATAAATATTCATAGTTTACATATTTCATATAGAACTCTATAGGAAATCAATGTTAATATACACTAGCTAGCCCGACTTGCGTTGTTGGTATAAATCGTATAGTTTTCCAACCCGACAGCAGGCAACTTGGAGTTGTCCATGTGAGAAACACAGATTAACTCCACATACTTGTAGTGATTGACCCTGTGCCTTGCTTATCGTCATGGCAAATGCAAGTTTTACTACTTTAACTCAAAAGACGTTTTGGTTGATATCATTGGAATACCGAATAGGAAAGCAGGTAGTCTAGCCTCAGTTGTTTTTAAATTTTCTCCGAAACAAAAGAGCTAGTTTCGGGCTTCTGGTATAAACCCTGTAAACCCTGACAACCTTTCCAGTGTGAAATGTGAAACAGACCAGAATCTATCAGGATTTGTCAAAGGAGAATATCTCTAGAGGCTTAATTAGAGATGAAAGTGGAAGGAGCAATTTATTTATGTTACGACACTACCCATTCCGATGCTCTTCAATTTCATCCTCCGCAGATCTAGCGGGTCTCAAAGTGAAGTAGATATATAATACTGAGCTTCAAGAACTAGAAATCATCTACATTTACAGAGAAGTATTTTGCCATACGATAACACCAAAACGTACTATAACGAGTTAACAAGGATAATATGTATCATAATCTACTGGGCAGCGTTTTATTTACTTTTATAAAATGACTTTAAGTTGTTGTTGTATTTTTCGGGAACTGTGCAATATTGAGAAAGCTGCGGTTATATAACCATTTTGCCTGTTCTAAACTGAAAATTAATAGTTGTTTGGGCGTCCCATTTAGAGGGGCAGAGATGGGCAACTTTCAACAAGTTTACCCGTTGAGGTGGGAATAAAATACACACGGCAGTGCAGTCTAGTTCGGCTTTTTGCCGCCATTCGACGCACCGCGGCGCCACATAAATTTGCCTACGCTTACATATGCAGTTTTGAATTATTATCATCATAATATTATCATCATATAAGGATATCAAAGATGCTCGTATCCTGTAATTATGCCGGCCAATTACTAAGTAGACAAGTATCTATATGTACTTTATATCTACTGTCCACAGGTTTCCTCATTATCCTGAAAGCAAGAACACTTTCAGAATTGTAAGTGAAAGTAAGCTGTAAAGCTCGTTCGAATTGATTACATATCAAAGTATATAAGATTCCATTTTCATTTCAAGAACATTCAAAATTCCATAGTTTTATTCCTGAGTGAATGAAATATTTTGTATAGTTATAGAGAATAAACGTAGCTAAAGTAAGGATAAGAGTGAATTAAAATGTGACACGAGTATTATGGGTATTATACGTTTGAAAACCCCTACCAAAAGCTTCTCAACATAAGATGTACAAAAGCACATTTTTCTAAAGGCTTTTGATGAAAGTGTGTTCTTATATATAAACAAGATAAAAGATGCTCTATCAAGTCCACATGAGATATTAATTAATGTTGTTTAACTTGTAAGTTTAAGCAAATATGATTTGAACGCAACACTGGCGCTTCATTAGCGGCCATATTGACCAGGTTGTAAACGCAGTAATAAAAGCCATTTTGATTTTTGGCCACAGTGGGTGTGGCCTGTACACAAGAAGCACACCACCAGCATCAGCATCATTTCGCTGCTGCTCCATTTGCAGTCTATTGGCTGCGCTGAGGCTGAGGCTGATGCTGATGCAGGCGCCCCGAACCGGAATACATTTGTTTCCTACAGATTTGAGTTGCTTTTCTTATTTTATAAAAAAACCTAAAAAAAAAACGAGAAACAACAAAAACAAAACCAGTCTGGCCAGAGAAACCGACACGAGCAAGGCCCGACCTGGGGGCCAGTGCCAGTTCGAGTTGCTGTTGCTGTGGCTGCTGTCTGTTGCTTAGGCAAGAGGCCGCCTTTGGTCCCAGGTGTGATGTACTTGGAATAACTTAACGACGCAGCAAGCGATGACGTTGAGACGCATACATATGCATGCCTATATGCATATACATACGTGTACACACATACAAATACATCTACGCAAAATGTATGTAGATGTGCTTGCTATTGACCAATAAGCATAAACAGCACAGCATCCGGCCCCGGTAACCGCCATCTTAGCTGCTTTAATGAACATAAAGCCAAGTCAGAGAGCTCTGAGGCTGAGGTAGAAACTGAAGGTAGACCCAGCATCAGCATCAGCATCGCAGCTTAGCGTGAAGGTAACACTGCTGCTGCTGCTGCTGCTGCTGCTACCTGTGGCGTTTTGTTGTTGAACTGAAATTGAACGAATGAGAGGTTGCCACAGACAGGGCAACACCAAGATCTACCTATGTGTACGCATGTGAGAGGTGCGATCGTGCAGTGGTATATGTACACATATATACTACCTGTGATCATATACCCACATACATGCATAATTAAACTAATGAAGCGAACGAGAAAACCGCCATCATCACTTTAAAGCTGGTCGGCCTTTGGGGCTCCAATGGCCCCAGCTCCAGCCGAAGTACATACGAAGCTCAAAGAGCCCCCCCATTCGCATTCGCAATCGTTTTGGCTTTTGCCTTCGCTTCGGCTAATGAGGTTTACTACTACCCGTCGTCGCCCAAAGAAACAACAAAGACCCAGTTCTCACACAAGCGATTTTAAGAGCAAGACAAAAAAATAAAAAAATTCAAGAAAGATACAAAAATGTAATGGATTTTAGCACGCACACACACTCACACCCCTTCCCTCGCCTTCACCCGCACACTTGCTGCAGGTTGACGGGCATTAAATTATAAGACTTGAATGCCAGTACAAAAGTACATAAGGAAGGCGTACTTAATATGTATACGAGTGTATGCCCCCCACATGAATTATAAGGAGGACATCTATATGTATGTATATATGTGAGTATGTGTACTTAATTAACTAGTGGTCTAGTTGAAAAGACTAACAAGATATTCTAAAATACATGGTATGTAATGGTGTTAGTAATTAATATATGTAAAAATAATTTGTTTGAATTTCACAGATTACAGAATTTTTATCAAATTTGTATATATTTTGTGCACTCAATTTGTATAAACGCTAACTAAAGCGTTACTTTAACTGTAATTATATTCTCAAGTATTTGTTTTCACTATATACCTTGCCCTCATTTCATTATACTCAACTGTATACACTGCAAATGCATAGGCTATATAGGCACTTGCTCTGCAATAAGCGAAACGAATAGAAATTAGACTATCAACGAATTTACTTTGAGTCCTTGGACTGATCTTATGGGGAAAACTATCTAAGTCTGGTCGATGAAATTTGGTAATTTGGTTAAATTTCGACAAAGCTTGACAACTTCAATATAATATATATAATATAGGTATACAAGCCACTTCGAGCACTTCTTCTATGCGAAACTCTCACTATGAGGATATGAGAAGGCTTCAGTTTCGTTAAGAAAAAGAGCAGATAAAACTTTGTATTCCGACCAACTGCTAAGAGTCTGAAACTATCATGCATGTGGCGTATCTGATAAGGGGGAGTACGGAGCCGTTTTGAAGAATTCAACCCGTAAGTTCTTAAAAATCACTATATCAGCTTATATGGGAATGCTGGAGACTTTTCATATGTATGAGGCACAAAGATTATATTCGGTAAACATGATAATGGGATCGGAAAAAGTATGATCCATACAAAAACTGGGCGGAGAAGGAAAGTTGTTATAACTTAGTGCTGTCTTAGGCATCATTATATCTCTGGAAAATATATGAAAATTCTATTAAAGATCTAAATCGAGATACCTATACATACTTATAGTCAATCAGTCTTGATACGAAAATCCCCCATAAGCTTCTTATTTTTGTAGCAGCTTAAAATCGGTTGTATAGCACTCTACTATTAGCATAAATCTACCATAGTAGCAATCCATTAACAAAATCCTCATAATATACCTCATAATATAGAAATGACTTTGCGATATAAACAAAGTATGGAAAATTGAATGATGTAATGTGATGTCTGTTTATATATGTCAATCGCGAGATAACAGAAGTCCGAAAAGCTACAGAGCTTTCCATATCTTCAAGCTGCTTATATCTTTGGATCACTCAGATCGGACAACTACATCATAGCCAAAGAACTGACTTTTCGGAATGAAGACTTAGTATGGAACAATTTCCTGTTTGAATTTCTCACGGTATCATCTCTGAAGAATCCGCACGGCTACGGATGAAACAGAACTGCAGCTTCTGGCTTGTGCGCTGATTTAAGGTAAGTCAACTATCACAATCTTATAAATTGAAGTGACACAAAATAACGATAGATATGATGTTATTATGAACTTAGCTAGCAAACTAACATTGTTATGAAATCTTAGAATTTGAACGAATGAGATCTATGTTGGCAGACACGATTTAATGCCTCAGAATGGAGTATTATTTAAAAGATATAGAATTATATTTAAAGAAGGTTTCTGTTTATGTTTTAGTTCTAGAAGAAATTTGTAAAATTAAAATCAATGTGGGAGAATGAATTTTTTCGACACCAAAATTTCAATCCAAAGTTTGTATATTTAATAGGTGCTATTCTCAGTGTTAATATCTAATTATGTCCACGGTCCACGTTGGTTTTCCATCTGCTAATTTTTCGTCAACGAATGCGAGCGCGAGTTTTGCTGTTCACTCGCACTTATTTAAAAGCATACATATATACATATAGTTTGCGGTTCTAGTCCGTGTGTCAGCTTGATATCACTTGGTCAATGATAGTGTGAAATACGTGATTATTAGAGCACAAATGTATGTATAAAATAAGATAAAAATAGAAATTGCATGTTAACAAATTAAAATAAAGATTTCATCGCTAGAATATGCTAGAAATACGTCAACACTCCGATTTTGATTTGTTATACCATTTTAGAAATGATATAACTTTTTCAATAAAGTAAATTCATCATTAATATTCGTATAAGCTGTATAACTTTGGTATTAATAGAAACATTTCATACTTTTAAGATGTATTACGCATTGTATGAACATATAGGATTGCTGTAGTTGAGAGTGGGATCTCGACATATATATAATCAAGCCTTTTCCGCTTGGTGAATAATATTTCACATGCTTCTTCAACGATGATTGCAAATAATTTGTATATTATAAACTGATTTTTATGGAATATGTAAGACTAAAATGTAATGCTTATGAAATTCAAGATTTAAAATCATTGTACAAAAGAATAAGCTGTCTCTCCTATTTTTGGTTTAGGGTTATCAAATCTGTTCAGTTTGTTTGACAATCATTGAATTTTGTTGATACAGTGACAACATGTATAATATACTTCATCATAAACATTTGACTACTTGGAGTAGCTTAAATTTGAAGTATGACTTGAACCACAGAACAGAACTGCTTTCAGAGGTCGTATTCATTCAGTATGGAAGTCAGTACTTAGACGCCAGTGCCATTGCCGTGCTCATTCAGCTTCTACTTCTAAAAGTATGAACTTGGTAACTATTAAAGGTATAAAGCTGCTGAAAAGCAAATCCAATATAAACTACATGTTCGAGCCTCAAATTTTTAGCTACCCATTTTTTTTGACACTCCAACTGAAAAATTTCGATCTCTTGAAAAATGTCAGGACATTCGTTTAGTTACAACGTGTGAAATGGCAAACATCTACATTTAAAATCGTATTCGAGGTAAGCATATGAGTTTAAGAACTTATTCTCAAACACATATTGATTTATATATATATGCAAGTAAAATTTTCATAAGCTTTTGGATCTATATATGTATAATAAATCTAAGAAACGCTAATTGGCAACACGATAGACTTTCACATATATATGGCATTGTTTTGGTGAACCCGGTAAAACCCATTTGAAATAACACGCGTCAGGGGTTTTTAGTGCTTATTTGTAATTATTTTGCCATTTAAAATCAATAATTAAATAGCCGATACTTGATTTACATTCCATAAACTTAGCAGAGCTGTGTGTTTGGCTGGTTTAAACACATTCAATGGCCATAAAATGAATTTATTTCATTAGGAAATTTGTTTTCTTTTTCGATATAAACGAATTTTAATTAAATTTAAATATTTAGTTTATAATATTTTTTATTGTTGTTAATTTAAGTTTAAAGTTAAACAGCCCATGGCTTGGCCAATTTCCACAAACTAAAACTTAATGAATTGCAAGATTTTATGGGAAAACCACATATAAGCATGTAATGATGATCATAAAACTGTATTGTTATGTTTCTTGGCCAATTAAGATGAAACACTAAAGTTAGCGGGAAAATGTTAAAATCCATTGTCTGCCTGCTCTTTTAAACAAAGATCGATTTATGGTGAATGAAATCAAAAGATCGAAAACCAAGGCCAGATTTCAGAAAATGTGTCACGTGCTGCTGCAAAAACCGCAACAATGTGGAGCCTAAAAATTTGAGAAAAATGTGACAATATTTCGCTGTCCAAATGATTTGTGAGCCTTGTCATTCGCTTAGGGAATTTAGGTGATGTTATACAACTTTATATACCCTTGCAGAGGGTATTATAATTTTGTGACGATACTTGATACATAGAAAGGAAAACTCTCCGACCCTGTAAAGTTATAATATTCATAATCAGCATGACAAGCCGAGCCGATATAGCCATGTCCTTCTGTCTACCTTTGTGCCCGTCCATTGGTTCCTATGCGAACTACACTCTCAGAGTTGTAAAGCTATCGACCTGAAATGTCCACCATAAGCTTCTTTTGATCCGAATCGAAAAACTATATGATATAGCTCCCATAGTTAACAACTTCTCATATACCAAGCAGCAATTAGTTTGCTGTCGCTGTGTGTGAGATAGAGAGACACTGAATCAAAATGCTCTGTTTCTCTCTCACTTACTTTTCTTGAAACAGACAGTTGTACATATGTATGCATGTATATATGTATGTATTATATACGTATGTATGAATGTACGTATGAATGAATGTATGTATGAATGAATGTATGTATGAACGAATGCATGTACTATGAGTATATACTTAGGAGGATTTCTCTGCCTAGTCCTATTGCTCTGCAAGAGCTTATAGAGAAGTAATGATGGGCCTGCAGAGTTCTTTGATCGGGCTAGTTTCCCTTTCTGCTAGGGTATGTAAACTTCGTGTAGCCAAGGTTAGCCTTCCTCATCTTGTTCCATTTAATTATATGAAGCATATCAAATGGCTTCCGTCGGCTAATTTTGGAAGCTACTACAAAAGCAAGTCATACTCTATGCTAATATTACGGCTTGAACTATCAAAAAGCTTAGATCAAAACTAAATCTTTTTAATGAGCAAAAACCGAAACCTCATGACCTCTTGCATATACATATATTCGTATAAACCGTACGCCGTATATGTATATCAGGTATATATATACATAATAATGTTAAACTGCTTTTTAGAGGTTTTTCTCATGCTTTCACAGTGTTTGTTGTCGTTGTCCACCCCCGAGAGTGTTTGTGCTTGGCTTTAGTTCTCTTGGTTTACTTTCCACTTGACCAATTCCGAGTCCGAGTCTGAGTCTGACGCTGGCACTCACTGGGACTATGAGCCCGCAAGAAAAGACGTTGGTTGACGGTTAAGACGATTCTAAAAATTACCAGCGGCCCCATCCGTCTCTAACTTTTTACATATTCACACAAAACTCACACAGTGAAACGGAAAAGCGGACACACACACACAAGTGCACATATATATTTACATTTAGAGGGGGGTTATATGGGGGTAGGGAGGTGGGGCAAAAAAAACTGGGGCCCAAATCTAAGCAAAACTCTCTCAAGTACCAATATTCATATATATATATATACATAAACATAGCCAAAGTATCTGTGTGTGTATATCTGTGACTCAAGTCTTGAAATGCCCCCCGTTTATAGTCACAGTCTTATATACTTGCACACGATCTAGCCTCAAATACACACATATTTGTAGAGAATTTCTTCACAAATACAATCTCATTTTTCCATTTTTCATTATGGTTATTATCTTGAAGATATGTATCTTTTGCTTCGCTTGGATATAATTAAACAGCGAGAAAAAATTGTTAGCATGGGAAAAATGTAAATATTACTTGTAATTTGTTAGCAGATGATGTGGATGTTCGTGATCATATGAGGGTTCCATTTTTATATACGGCGGCTACGTTCGTTGTGGTAACGGTGCTACTGCTGCTGTTGCTGTTGCTGCTGCTGGTGGCGATGGCGATGTCGTTGGTGGCTCCGACGTAGTCGTCGTCGTTGGCAGGTTGATGCGATTCCTCTTGTATTTGTTGTTGCTGTGGTTGTTGGTAGCTTTGCTTTTGCAGGGCCAGCAGCATTTTGCTTAATGTTGCATTATTCCGTTAGCTGTTTTCCCTTACAACCATTGGCTCTGGCTCTGGCTCTGGCAGCGGCTTTTAGCGGCTCAAGCTTTGGCGTCTTGGCCGTGGTAGCATTTTGCCCAAGTTTCAGTTCCAACCATAAATTTGCTCATACGGCCGACCCGTTGTTGATGTTGATGAATACGTAGTATGTTGTTGTTGTTGCTGTTGTTGTTGTGTTCATGTGTTGTGTGTGAATTTTGTGTCTATTTGTGCTAGTTTAAGCCCTAACCCACATATACACATTGTGTTTAAGATCTCGCAATGTTGAAAATCTGTTGAACATTTTCTTTACATATTTATATCTCACATTTTTCAACACACTTTTTCTTTCAACTTGTCAAATGCATAAGATTTATATATTTATAAATAAATTTATATAAACAATTTGTTATATGTTTCCATATACAGATATGGGGGTGCTTAAAATCAAGGGCTTTTAACAATTCACAAAATAAAAACACAAATGCTGCCGTTGGAGAAACTGAGCCACTGGCGGGGGAGCTGGGGACGCTGAAGCTGGCACTAAAACTAAACAACACTCTTGGGAAAATGCACGGCAAAACACATACAAACACACTGCGCGCGCACCGAACCGGGCCTATATATGTATATATTCTTCCGACTCCGATCGTCTATATGTAGATATTTATGGTTATAAGCACAGGCAAGGCAAGGCAAGGCAAGGCAAGGCAAGGCAAGGCAAGGCAAGGCAAGGCAAGGCAAACAACAACCCGGAGTTAAAGTCAAGCCGAGCCACATGAACCACGCTGATGACGAACCGCTAGCTAACTAAAGCCAACTTAACTCTGAGACAACCCGTACACTGAGAAGACGTTGACTGTTCGGCTCGCTCTCAGTTTATGAGCTGACTTGCGATCGGATCGAGTGCATAAAGGCCAAAAAGCGCAAAGCGCACAAGCGAAAACCTTTCAAACACCAGTCTCACTCTCAAGCTTCGTAGTCAGAGATCGGGCCAGAGCCAGAGCCAGAGCCAGAGAGACACCGACTACAGCTACAGCTGCCCAGCAAAGCGGAACGGGAACGATCGCAGATCGCAGAGCAGTGGCAAAGGTAAAGGCAAGTGCTCAGTGGCGACAGCAAGAGCAACAGGCTTTAGACCCAGGCACACTGTTGTTGTTATTGTTGGCATGCGGCAAGTTCTTTTGAATCTAGTAAAATGAAACAGACCTTATTTAATATTCGTTTTCATTCTCATCGTCGCATCGGCTCCGGTCTCCGTCTCCGACTCCGGCTACGATCGAAAACCAGTTCTCGCTTTTATTTGTTGTGGGAGAGACGTTTTTTTGCATTTGGTTTGTTTCAATTGGTGGAGCCAACAGGCATGGCTTGAGGTTGGGGCTATATATATGTGTGTATGTGTGTGTGTGAGCTCCAAATACATACAAATATAACATCTTACCCATACATATAGACAGCTAATAGAAATATATGCAAATAATGTAGTATGCGGAACCTTTTTTTAGTAGAATCAACATCTACACAGGAGAATCGCTTTATGGAATTTGCGGGTTCGTATTGACACATAAATGGTGAGTTTTGGAAAATATGAAACCATATCGATTTTAGTAGAGCATGTTATATAAATATTATACAAAATTATATTTCTTATAGAGGTCTTTTAATGGACCTTAGATGATAATTATAGTAAACCAGTTGAAGGAAGTATAATTTTCACACGAAAACTAATTAGACTGCGACACTGCGACAAATAAAGAAATTTCTTTAAGTTTATAATGTGCCACTCATACTACCTAAGCCAACTATAAGACCAAGTATATCTTCCATTCTGACTTAACAAATGTTAACAAATCACAAGCCAAACCAACAAATTTATAATAAACAGTTCATAGAATTTAAATGTTGATGCCATAGATTAAGTTTGGAGTCAAAGATTCGGAGTCAAAGTTCCTATGGAAATTCACTAATTACACGGTTCTAAATATAAGTATGCTACTCAAAGGGGTAGCCAGTTTTATATAAAGGGGTTGGTAGGGTAGGAGGAGGGGTGGTTGTATCTCCCCTGGCTACGTCCTTGCCGCCACTGCAACAACTATTGTCAAATACTTTCAAATGCCTAGTAAATTAAAGCATGTAGATCGGCAAGTGGATCAGCAACGGAATCAAAGTTTATAAGGGAACGTTTCAAATTCTCAACACCTTTGCATTCATTTGAGCTACTCTTTCACATATGGCTGAATATGAACGGAAATATTTTGTTGCATTTAAAAATTATCTTTTATAGCGAATAAGGAAGCGCATTATATCTTAGCGCTTTCTAGAAGTATAACAACGCAAGTTTGTGGGCTAGATACATCCTAAAGCCTCCAAGTTGGGTGTCTCTGAAAGGTTAAGCACACTAGTACAGTCTACCATGTGCCAGGGTCCCTCTGGTCTGCCAGTGCGCAGCGATTCTTTTGCTAAGAGCCTTGACTAGTGGCAGACTAAAATCTAGTCGTCTTACTTGAGTTCTTCAAAACATGAAAGGCAAGTCGAAGCTAGCCTTACCTTATATACCATTCACATTGCAAATATATAACCGATCTAGATCAGATGTAGTCGGCGGGCGTTGGCCTACAGTGTATACAAGGGATACAAGACGAATTTGTTTTGATTTGGATGAAAAACAGGAAAGTTATGCTACTAAGTGTTCATTCCGGAACAATCGGTTATATGGTAGCTATATGATATAGTTGTCCGATCTTGATCAGATCAGACCAGCGGATGTGCGGAATCCTCAAATGCTTACAAACCGGAACAATCAGCTATATGGTAGCTTACGATATAGTTCTCCGATGTGGATGAACCTCGAACGGGCAGACAAAAACGCATCTGGTAAAATGCCAGCTCTGCAGCTTTCAAGAATTCTGAGATCTTTGTGTTGAAATATTCGGCTGGACGGGCAGTCGGACATGTTTATATTGATTTCCCTTGCCTTTGTGATCAAGACTATATATATACTTCATATAGTCAGAAACGTTTCCTTCTGTGCGTCGCAAACTTCCTGACAAAATTAATATACCATTCACATATTTCATTGGGAGAAACGATGCAGTTTTCACTATCAATCAGACAATCTCTTCTGGATAATTTATACGCACAGAAATTGAGTTGGTGTTATCGCCGGCTTGGACAAGTCCAATCTTTTTTTGACCTCAAGCCGGCTAGAACACAAACTCATAAAATAGAAAGGTCACCAAACACCGCACTCGCATTTACAGGAATTATGAAAAAGTCAGTAAAAATTGGAATTTTGGGCGCTTTCATTGCTAACGCTCTGAGTAAACTTTTGGAGATATATCTACAAGTACGCCAAATATTGAGCCTTTGTCTCAAAAGTGTTCATATGAGTTATGTAATATTTACTTTATCAAACATTGAGCACTGTCTCATGGTGAAGCGAGTTCATATAGGCATGACTGTGACAGTGTGTCTGTCAATCTCATGGCTTATAATTTAGATAGTGATGCTAGCGACCCGCCCCGACTCTAAACGGGTGCATTATGAAGCGATTAATACTATTACTGTTATTATTAGAATGTACTATTACGAATATGCAATGCTTACAGATGTTTTTTCATGAGGCAATATAAAGGAATGTAGTTTAGAAGTTACTTCGGAAGTGCCAATGCTACAAGCTATGTTCGACTTATTATGATCATTGCAAAAGCCAGCTTTACCGATAACTGCAGGCGCTTAGAATGGTTGATCCGGTGGCATTAAAGGAGTCCGGGGAATTTACACCGTGCTAAGCCGGTACTGGTCGCTTGTGGTCAATAACCAAAGCACTTTTTCTAAGGCAGTACAAATTCACAAAAATTTGTGTTGGATGAAATCATCTTTACCAAGAATAAGGCTTTATGGCATAATATGGCTGATGTCCTAAAAACTTCATCAAAGTGTTCATTTATGAAAGTCCTGTATAATGGCGCTGCAGTGATAATTTATATTGCTATCCATAATTAAAACATGCTAGCATATATACGTGTAACCAGCACGTGGTTGTAACAAGAGGCATAGTATGTCATATATAATTGAACAAACATGAAATGCAATGTCTGAGGCTTCTCCTGTTGGTAAGATCTGTCATAATCTTGTAAATATACATTTGCATCAATATTTACATAATTATATGAATGTATTCTTTAATATTATGAGATAGGCCTTACAAATATTTATAAAACAACTGCTTGCATCTGAAATCGCTACCTTCACCATGTTCAGTATATCAAATATTACGCATACGCCCAGCACACCCAAAACTAAAACTACTTGAAGGCAAAATCCCAAAAAGAAAACATTGCTTAAATTTGTAAATTATCGTATATTCAAATAGAGCCATATTTAATGTTTATTTCTATACTCCACCTACTGCTGCTCCATGGAGACCTCCAAAAGCCAAAATGATTCGTATCCAAGCAGCGATAAGCTTCTAAATTGCATATTACAATAACTGCTGGCAGCGGGCCAAGCCCATGCTCAATTCCTGGCCAGAAACAAGAAACCTCCCAGGTAACAAGTGAAGGCAAGCCAGGCCAGGCCAACCGAGCTTCATCCACATCCACCAGTTGCCAGTTAAAAGTGCATTCGGCCACGCGTAAAGTATTTACACACACACATACGTGTGCGAGTATGTCGATTATGCCAAAATGAGCAGGCAAAGTTCATAATTAAGCGCCAGAATGCCAGAAAGAT
The DNA here is from genome assembly GCA_037043425.1 of Hirtodrosophila duncani. Classification (NCBI taxonomy): domain Eukaryota; kingdom Metazoa; phylum Arthropoda; class Insecta; order Diptera; family Drosophilidae; genus Hirtodrosophila; species Hirtodrosophila duncani. Next base: position 1,544,575 of record JBAMBM010000688.1, on the reverse strand, counting down.
TTGCTGTTGCACCTTACCTCCATGTTACCTTATGTTTGCGCCGGCAACGTGGGTTAGATGCAAAACATTTGTTTATCACATCGCGATAATTGCCGCCGGCGAGTCAGCAGAGAGCAAGAGGCCACAGCCAGGGCCAGAGCCACAGCCATCACCCAGACCCAACCGCGACCGGCCAGACTTCAAGAAAAAAAGGAGAAACAGTAAGAAAACCAAAAAGTCAGCGTGTGCCGTGCCGACCACCGCCCTCCAATTCCACGCCGCTGAGGCTGAGCCTGATGGAGCTAAAGCTGATGCTGATTCTGAGGATGATCAAAGCGTGCCTCGATGGCGGTGACGGTGGTGGTGGTGGTAGGTACAAGTTTATTGGCGCTATGCATGTGCAAATGGACCCAGCTTTGGCTTATTACTTTGGCAGAGGTCTGCTCCAAAAATGTGGGCGTGTGACACTTGAGCTGCTATCGCCAACAAATCTGTGCCTAAATGCACCAAACGAAGAAAAACAACAACAAATTAATGATAAGCAGATCGCACCATTCCCGCGTGCACTGCAAGAAATCGTCTGGCACACTCAAGCAAGCCATCATCTAGAATGTGCTTCAATTTTGCTTAGTGTACGCCAGTTGCGCTGTAGGTGGAGTGGAGTCGACTGTCTTATCAGAGATTGTAGCTCGGCGGCACACGTTGGTCGTCCAGGGGCTTCGGCTTCGGCTCCTCCTCTGGTCTCCGTCTGCGGTAACTTCTCAGCGCTGAATGAAGCACAGACACATCTGATGTCGATGGCTGTCTGTTTTTGGATGTGAATGTTGGATGTGGTCCCAACGTTATGTAAGCCGATGCTGATGAGATGAGTCCGTTGTGTGCAGTACCAGTCTGGCGATGGTAAGTCAATCCAGCAACTGCGGTAGGTAAAATGTGAGTAAGCTAAGAAGAGTTCTGTAGACCCTGGATTTTCTATGCAATCGAACTATATGGAGGGGGAAGGGTAGCATGGCAAAGGTTAACAAATTTTATAAATTTCAATAATTTCAAAAGTGGAAAGTATCCCAATTGATGAAAATATAGAGCTATTCTATATAAAACAGAAATTTCTTGAGAGAAGCCTAGATCAAGCCTCTTGAGACATATCCCAAAACAATTTTGGACGAATCATATCGCTATACAAGTGAGAGTACAAAACAGCGCCATAACACACTCAGAATTTTAGTGTTTATATCTGCATTTATGTAGCTCTCTTCGAGGATGCAGTAGTAATTCAAAAGTTACTAGATTACAGGCATAGTAAAAGTAGAAATATGATTTTCAATGGCGTATCAATCAGCAGGCGCTTTTGACCATCAAAAACGCTTCGAATTAATCTATGAACCATTCTCTATTGTCGTATAAAAAGATATAAGTGCATCTACAAATTAACATTAATTGCTCCAAGACTCTGCAGATTTCCGTGTCACCCCCACTATTACAATTTTTGATGTATATAATAGTATGATTCTATTATGGGCATGAAATATTTTGAAGGTTGTGTTCCAATTCTGTTCTGTTTTGAATCTGTCAAAGACCATATCTAACTCTAACACAGAAGTTACTGTTTTCTTTTTTTGGATTTGATCAAATTGGATTTGATTTCCTTACGCTTTTGGGCCGCACTTCAAAAGTTCGTCAGTTCTTTCAATGCAACATTCAGCCGGCAACATTAATGTTTATAAGCATTTCTTGAAATGTTGCTAAGAATTGGAATACTTATTTATATATGAATTACTACAGTAACAAACGTAACTTAGGGTGTTGAATATCATTAATGCTTTTAACTTTATTGTAATAGAATAATTGGAACCTGCAATATCATATATGCTCAGTATATTTTAATAGAAAGTATGCAGTACTCTCAAAATTAATTCTGTTCGTGTGCTCAAGTGTGACCATACTAGAAGAAGAAGCGAGTGAGCCAAGAATGAGTAGTAGAATATAATGCTATATTTAAGTATTTTTTGTGGGATATGCAGCTATGAAAGTTAGGTCACACTAACATTGAGGCATCCATTTTTTGCAGTTGTTTTTTTTGTCAGAAAAAAATTGATAATTTTTAAGTGAAATTAAGTAAATAAAAGTTGACATCGAAGCATACCACAAAAATGAATCTGGATCTAAGCGGTCCGCCGTCTTTGGGCACAATATTGCAGCCAGGCGAACTGCAGCTTGTGCCAGACAATATAAAAGAAAAATTATCCACATTCATAGAAAATTTTTCGGATGAATATTGCAAGGAACGAGCTGCAGCTAACCGTTTGAGTAAGTGTTATTGTGTAAAAACGTTAATAACTTTATGAAAATGTTGGGGGAAATCGACTTTCCTTAAGCGGGAGCGCTAGGGCTGCTGAACCGGCGCCGGCACTTTGCGACGGGCAGACGCTTGCGAATATGGCGCCGTCGTTGCGAAAAAAAAAAGAAAACGATGATCATGCAGAAATAATGTTGGTTAGCGGCAAACATGGTTGAATCTCGTGGCATGTGCTTAGACTTTGTGCAACGAAGGGAAATTGTTTAATGTATATTTTTCGTTGCAAATTAACATAGGCTAATTGTAAATTTTGCGTTTGCACTGTAATTTTTTTTTGCCCAAGGTGTGTACACACTAATGCGTCGTTTGCAAAAACAAACAAGAAAGGAAGGCTAGTCTCGGCTTGCCGAAGTTTATATACCATTCACATTGTAAATGTATAACTGATCAGGATCAAATCTGGTCGGCGGACGTGGGGCCTCCTCAAATGGATACAAACTGAATTTGGTTTGATCTGGATGAAAAACAGAAAAGTTGTGCTCTTAAATGTTCATTCCGGAACAATCAGTTATATGGTAGCTATATGATATAGTTGTCCGACCTTGATGAAACTCGAAGTTAACCAGCTTGCATCTGGTAAAAATTTCAGCTCTGTAGCTCTCAAGACTTCTGAGATCGACTCCCGTTAACGTGCTGATCAAGAATATATTTATATAGTCGGAAAAGCTTCCTTCAATGCGTTGCAAACATCCTGACAAAATGAATAAATGAATGGTATAAAAATTGATTCCCACATTTGATTATTTATTCCCTGTTTTTTATTCCCTGCGTTTTCAGCTGAAGCCCAACAACAAAACGAGGAGTTGCAGAACAAAATCGAAGACTATGAGGTCAAGTTCAGTAATTTTGAGGAAAATGTTGGTGCTCTGCGCACTCAGCTGGATCAAGTGTCCGCTGAACATGCTAAACTGTCGGAGGTGGTGAACAATACTGACGTGAACATGTCGGCGTTGCGCAAGGAGAAGAATGCCTTGGCAGAGGAAAGGGACGCGTTGAAGCATTTCAATGAGCGTCAGAAAGCCGAGCTGGAACGCTATAAGGACGATCTGGGCTCCTACAAACTGCAATTGAGTAATGCCATGACTGCTAAGTTCGAGCTGATTGCCCGTGTCGATGCCATTGAAAGCAAGGAGATGTCGCTCGATATGAAGGAGCGTCGCATCGAGGAGGAGCGTGCGGTGATGCAAAAGGAGATTCAATTGTTAAGCAACGATATTCACGTTAAGAATAATGAACTGCAGAACATAAGGCGCCAAAACAATATGCATACCCTGCACCTGGAGGCGAAACTCCAGGAGAAGGCTGACGAAATACAGGCGCTGCAGACCCAAAATACCCAAAGCTTGAAAAAAATCGACGAGCTGAACCGCAAGATTGAGGAGAAGACCGAGGAGATCATGCACAACAACCAGGCCGCGGATGTATTGGTTGCGCGATTGAAAAATGAAGTCGATTCCAAGGATAAATTGGTCGACTTGTTTAAGAACGAGGGCGACCAGAAGGCGGCCGAAAACAATGAACTACTAACAGCCATTACTACTCTGAAAAGGGCGCTTATTGAAGCCCAGAACAGGACTGCTGAGATGGAAAAGGAATATCTGGCCGCCAAGCAATCTCACACAATGGAGACCGATGAGCTAGAGAAGAAAATTGACTCGCTACAGGCCGAGTTGGTGCATGCCAATGATTTGCTGAAAACGGCCAGGCAGGAGTCGCTGGAGGGGGCCATTTGCAAGCTGGCGCCCACTGCCGCTGTGACAAGCCGTCTCATGCGATCAGACATTTCGCTAACCGAGCTCTATTCAATGTATGCCAAGAGCACCGAAGAGCTAGAGTCCATGACGCGCGAAAACTCCCAACTCAAGCTGCACATAAAGAGCATACTCGATGAGATCAGTGAAAATGCACCGACCCTGGAGAAGCAAAGTATCGATTACGCTCAACTGAGTGAGGATTATGAACAGCTGCTGAAGCAGCGCGATGAACTGTTGGCCGCTAAACAAGAGCTCCTGCAGAGACTGGAGGATGCCGACTTTGAGGTAATGCAGCATGCCAAGACGAACAAGAAACTGGCGCAGGTAAAGAGGGATTTAAGCCGCCAAGTAATCGCGCTCTTGACTGAGAACAACTGCCTCAGGGCTGGAGTCCAGAGCGTTAAGCCACCGCCGGTGCAGTCGACCATGGGACAGAGCTCCAGTGAAATCATCTCCAATGATTTGGTCACGTTCAATTCAGTCGAAGAGCTGCAGCAGAAGAATGTCCGGATTTTGGAACTGCTGCGCGACCTTGCCAATGAAATGGAAGCCAAGGAATCTAATAACGATGCATTGGCTTTGAAGGATTGCCAGGAACGTTTGGAGAAACTGACCAAGAAACTGGAGGATATGAGCGAGGAGAGTGACCAGAAGAACAACACATTAGAGACGCTGATGGCCAAGTGTGAGCGCTACAAGAAATTGTATTTCCAGGCCCAAAAGAAGCTGGGAATTAAGCCCGATGATTTGGATAATTCCAAAATGGATTTGGATAAATCTTTACTCGAATCTGCCTCCAAATCGGAAGCCCAGGAGTGCTTTGAACGTCGTATACGGAGCCTCGAGCAACAGTTGGCTGATGAGGCCGGCAAGTATGCTTCGCTCAAGGAGAATTATGACTATTACACCAGCGAGAAGCGCAAGAACGATGCCTTGGCCCAGGAGCAGTTCGATGCAATGCGCAAGGAGGTGCGCGAACTGACCTCCGCCAACTGCAAGTTGATGAACGCCGCCGACTTCGGCAAAGAGCAGCAGGCGATGATGCAGCGGGCCATCACCACTTATAAACAGCAGATTGCGGCGCTGGAGGAGCGAGGCAAGAGTTACGAGAAGACGATCATTAAGCACGAGCAAACCGTGCATATGTTAAAGGACGAAGTGATGTCAGCTCACTCCAAGCAGTCGGCCGCCGATGCCGAGGTGCATAACTTGAGGCACGAGAACCGCCTGCTCAGGGACACAAACTCACGCCTGCAAATCGAGAAGGATAGCACTAACCAAGTTCAGCTCAAGCAGGCGGAATTGCTTAACAGTGTGGAGGCCATCAAGATCAATCTGGAGCGCACCCAAACGGAGAGTCGCATGCGGCTGGAGCAGCGTCTGGACGATACGGCCAGGGAGCTGTCTGCCCAACGGCGTCACTTGCAGGAGGAGGAGGAGAAGTTCCGCGAGACAGTCAATGAACTGAAGCGCCAGATCGAGACGGCCCAAAAAATGAAGGAGGAGGAGAAACAGCAGGCGGCCAAATGGCACAGCGAACTGGTGTCCGCCCGCGAGGATCTGAAGGCCAAGAACAGTCAGGTATTAGAGCTCAGCAAGAAGCTGCAGGAATCGCTGACGCCCTCAAAGAACGCCAATCCCATCACGAAGGCCAACAAGAAGGCGCGCGAGTTCGAGCTGAAATACGATCAAGCGCAGATCGAGATCGATTCGCTCCACAAGGAGCTTGCCAAGGCTCGTGAGCATGGTGAACAGTACTACAAGATGGCGCAGAGTGCCGAAAGCGAAATCAAACGCCTGCACGACATGCACAGCGACATTGTGGCCAAACTGGAGGAGGACATTAAGAAGCTCAAGGACTCGGAGACCGAGCTGAAGATTCGTGTCTCCGATCTAGAAGCTGAGGCGCTGCTCTCGAATGTCACCGATCAGAGCAAGACGACGACGAATCAATCGGATCAGTTGAAACTGGCCCAGGAGGACCTCAAGAATGTCGTGGAAAAGCTGACCGAGGCCAATCGTACACTTCGCACACTCCGAAACGAGAACAGTGACCTTACGGCGTCCCTCAATGCCGCCGAAGTGAAGTATGCCAACCAAATGGTTCAGCACACCAGTGACATCCAGTTGCGCAACAAATACAAGGAGGATTTCGTAAAGGTAACTCTCTCTCTCTTTCTCACTCTTCAAAACTTCCTACTGTAATCGATTGTACACCCAGAAAAACGTATTACCTATGATGGCCAAAAATTACCTAAAATTTAAGGTAACAACGGACTATTCTTAAACTAAAGAAACATTTTCCTAAATATTAGCTGAGGACTAATGGCAAAATCCTAACGAATTTCATACAATTTTAGGCACACATACTTTAAACAAGAGAGCAGGGCTGTCTTCGGCTTGCCGAAGCTTATATACCATTCGCATTACAAATCTATAACTGATCTAGATTAGATCTAGTCTGTGGATACAAACTGAATTTGGTTTTATTTGGATGAAAAACAAAAGTTACTTCAGAAAAATCGGTTATATGGGAGCTATATGATATACTTGTCCGGTCTTGATGAAACTCGAACTTAACCATCTCTGTAGCTCTTAAGACTTCTGAGATCTTGATGTTGAAACCGACGGACGGACGGAGGCTCCTAAAACTGACATGTACCAAAGAATTAAACCATTATTACCTTAAAAGACAAAAGGGCCCATTTCATATTTCTAAATTTAAGGATTCTTTTTTTCCTGAGTGTAATCCAACTTCTGACTTTACAGGTTCAGGATGAGCTGAACAAGTTGAAATGCGATCGCGAGTCCTTACAAGCTGCCCACGACGAGCTGTTCAAGGCAAATGCCGAGGCCCAGGGTATCCTGCAGAAGGAGAAGGAGGCGTTTGAGCAGCGGATCGCTGACCTAAATGCCCTCAATTCAGGTCTGCACGATCAGATCGAGGCGCTTACCAGGAAAATGTCAGCCATTACCCAGACAGCGGCCAACCAAAGCCTTTCACTTCTCAACGATTCGTTGGGAGATGTTTCAAGCGCAGACCTGAACGTCTCCGCTGGCGATGAGATCAGGAACAGCGAGCAACTCTTGAAGATCATCAAGTATTTGCGCCGCGAGAAGGATTTGTGTGTGGCCAAGTTGGACATTTTGAAGGCAGAAAATGCCCGCCTTATATCAGAGCATACCATTCAGCAGAAGCGGGTGGATGAGCTGAGTGGACAGCTCAACCAGGAGCGTGTGAAGAGTCAGACTGAGTTCGAATCGACTGCCAAGCACGATGAAGTGATGCGCAAGATAGAGTCATTAAATGCCCTCAATGACAGCAATCGCGTCTTGCGAGAGGAGCGCGACGAACTGAAAAGACTTGTGGTCGAGCTGAGGGACAGGATGGACGGCATGGAAAAGGAGCTGCGCCCACTTCAGTGCAGCCATAAGGAATCCAGCTCAAAAATCGAAGAACTAAACGCGGAGAACACTTCGCTGCGCACGGAGGCCATGAAGTGGCGTCAGCGTGCCAATGCCCTAGTGGAGAAGAGCAACAGGAATCCCGAGGAGTTCAAGAGATTGCAGTCGGAGCGTGAGCATTTGGCCAAGTTGCTGACGGCCGAGAAGGAGCTGAGCAAAAAACAGTCCGATGAGAACGCAATCCTCAAAACGCGTCTGTACACGGAATTGCCGGCGCTCAACAAGAATCTTCAGCAAATGGAGGAGGCGCGCAAAAAGCAGTTGGAGGAAGCCTCTAGCCTTAAGCAGACCAACACGCGGCAGACCCAGGAGCTCATGGAGCTGAAGAACCGCCTGCTCCAGAAGGAGGAACAGCTGATGAAGGCCAATGAGGAGCTGGAGAGCAAGGACAAGTCCATTCAGGACAAGGACACCAAGGAGGTGCAGCTGCGCAAGCTGGCCAAGCACTACAAGGAAAGCTTCAAGGCTCTCCAAGCGAAATCCAGCGGCGCGGAAACAATTACCGAGACGGAGAAGCTTCGCTCCGAGTTGGAGGAAATTCATACAGAGCTAAAGATTAAATCCGAGGAGGCCGCAAAGCTGGGACAGGATTATGAGGAACTGAAAAGGCGTGTGGAACAGGACAGTGACTCCAACGCAGCCTTACGTGAGGCCAAGGCCAAGGTGGAGATGCTAATGCACGACCTGACTGTGGCCCGCACGGATATGGCCAACCAAGAGGCGTCCTTCGTCGGCACCAAGTCAGTATATGATGAGACCATAGCACGTCTCGAGAAAGAACTGCAGGAGAGTATTGCAGCCAGCAAGGACATCAATGCCCGTCTCACGCGAGAGAACGAAGCTCTACTCATAAGGATCGGCCAGCTGAGCCGTTCCCAGAACACAACGAAGCCCTCCACGAGCTCCGCCACAGAGAAGAGCAATATTTCGGAGTCGTCGCCCCGTACGGCAAATGTGAAACCCATGTCGGGATCGGCCACTGTTCAGCAGTCGGCCACGGTAACACCATGGCGCGGCAGCGAGACTCCCCTGGCCAGCATTCGACCCATCTCTGTTCAGAATAGCCGCACCGCTGCCATCTTGCCAACCAGCCAGCAGTCGTCGGCTGGCAGCTCATCCACATCATCCTCGTCGACCACATCGTCGTCGTTGACATCCACTTCGTCGGCCGCCTCCAGTGGCAGTGGCGGCGGCAGCAGCAGTACCACCTCGTCCTCTTCAGTGGGCAATACAGCCCTGGTGCCGCCCCAGCAACAGGTGCACACAACAGGCGGCAGCACCACCTTGGAGTCCATGGCCTCCTCGTCGCCAACTTCGTCCCACACCGACTATATGCCATCGACCAGCTCGGCCGCAGTTGCTGTGGCGGCCATACCTCCAATGGGTGCCACCTCAGCAGCAGAGAGTTCTCAGGAGGCGGAGAGCATCCAGCATCCGCAACAGAACGATGCCCAGGTCTTTGCAGGCGGGGCACAGCAGCAGGTTGTCGCATTGGTGTCGCCTCGCGTCGAGGGTTCGTCGTCCACATCGACAACAACGACTTCGTCACAGAATCAACCCATGCCAGGTGGTGTGCAGGACGCGGTCAATCAGAGCCAACAGCCCAGCACCTCGGGCAGTAGCAGTTCCTCTTCCACGGTGGTCAGCAGCCACAGTCGCCACACTCCATCTAGCAGCAATGTGACCACCACTCAGGCGGGCTGCTCCTCCCAGGGCATCAAGCGTCCCCGAGATGTGGAGGGTGACTCCACCAATGCAGAGGAGGGTGTGCCCGAGAAGATGGTCAAGATGGCGAAGCGCTTGCGCACACCCATGCACAGTGGCGAGCTGTCTGCCGGCCATATTGGAGATTCGGGCATGGATGTAGATCAGATGCCCACTTCGTCGCAGCGCGATCAGGAGGATGATATTCAGGTGGTGGATTCCGATGATGAGGAAGATGAGGAGGAGGACGTTCTAGCCGATGCGGATGATGGGCCAATCGATGGCGGTGAGGCCGAGCAGGAGGGCTACGAAGATTCCTACGAGCAGGATAACGAAATGGATGACAATGAGGAAGCCGACGATGAGCAGGATATGGTAGCCGATGCCCAGGACAACAATGAAGTTGATATTGACGAGACTCCCGATCGGCAGCTGCAAGTTCTGGACGATAACCAATTAGTGGAGGCGGCCTCCCAGGAGAACAACCAAAGCCAGGCCATTACCAGCGGCAGTGGTGACTCCTCCAACCCAGTTGCTCCGCAGACCCAGACCCAAGGTGAGGCCACTTGGAAACAGGCACCTTCCACTTCAACGGCAGGTGGTCGTCGGCCGGAAAGGTAAGCATCGATAGATCCAATTTCATTTAAAGGCAATTCGTATAATCTTTGTGGTCTCTCCTTATGTTCAGCGGCTCTGTGGAGATTGTCAGCTCGCCGCAAGTCTCCAATTTCAGTGAGCAGCCGGCGGAGGCCATTGCAATGGATGCCACGGCCGAAGGCCAAGTTCCAGATGATAGTGCAGCCGGGACCAGCAGCTCGAATTCCACGGCTGTCGCCAGCTCCCCACAAAAATCCAATGAGAGCAGTGCCGAAAGCAACACCGTCGACTCCAACAAGACTATGTCCCATGATAGCGACACCACGCCCGCCGACACAGAAAATGCCAGTGAAGCCAATGAGGCATTTGCTGAGGAAACATCCGCCGATCAGGTTGAGAATTCGGAGCAACTGGTCAATGAAAGTAAGTATTGGCGGTTGGGCATATGCTCCAATGTAATTCCCCTCCTTTTTTTTTTTTTGCAGATCCCAATGTGGGCACCAGCCAATCGGAGATGTCCGATAACCAGGCCAATCAAGTCGGCGGCCCCTCTGAAGATAACGAAGGCACTGATGGTGTTTCTTCAGAGGGTGAGAAGCAGGCCGTAGGTATTGAGGTAAGACGGTGGCGTTTCTACTAATATCCACACTAGCTATGTAGGGCTGGGCTGGGCTGGTAATCCTTGTGTCGCCTGTGGCTCAGGTTTGTAAAAGAAAGCTTAGGCATAAAATGCATTTAGAATTCCATTTCGCTGCTAACGTAGCTTCCATAGAAACGTCATAACTAATCTTCACAAGGTGCAGCATTCCAAAATCAGCTTCAATCAAAATCAGAGTTAACTTTAAAAGTCACCTCTTAGTTAATCCCCCCAGCTCTCTCTCTCTCAGATCAGATTAAGCAGAAATAAAGCTCTATAATTTTTGCAGGAGGAGGGTCGCGAGGCAGAAGCTACATCACCATCGGAGAACACACGCTTACGCACCCTGCGCAGCAGTGCACAGCCGACGCGACGCGGCATCCGAACACGCGGTGGCGGCGGTAATGCCAACTCTTCAAATCGTGGTCAAAACCGTATTGTCTGGAACGCTGATAATAATATGTCCCCTGGTCCGGGCAACAGCGCTGGCGGCCATCGACGTGGCGACCATCAGTTGGCTAACTCCAATCGCGGATTTGCACCACGTACTCGCGGACGTCGCCCCCCTCGCCGCCCATCAAATAACTTCAATAGCGGCGCAAGGTTTTAGTAAGGACGGGGCAGGACCGACACCTTTCCAGCAGAAAGTCGGCATCAGGCTGACTTTAATCACACCCTTTATGCTCAAGTATTGTTCCAGGCGTTCTATAGTAAAGTTTAATCGATTTGCCGATACACAAGCATATGGTCATTTCATTAGTCTTAAATCACGCTTTGGATGGCTGTCATACTACATATGTATACCAGATATTTTGCTCTCAGTTTGACATTACTTTCCGCGGATTATCTGAATCGTAAACTGTTGCATTTGAGTTCCAATTTTATAGTTTGGACTTGCATTTCGAGACATCTATCCACCATCAGAGCAATTGGAATGGAGTATTACTTACCATTTCATAAACTATAATACACCCAAATGGGAAAAGTGATGTGAAACTGAGCAGCACACCGATGATTGACTATTTCTTACGTTCATTTAGTTATAAACATTACAAAATACAACTATATATAATAAGAAATTATCATAATAAAAATATATATAAAAAAAAACAGGAAGGCTAGTTTCAGCTTGCCGAAGCTTATATACAATTCACAATGTAAATGTATAACTAATCAAGATCAAATCTGATCGGCGGCCTTCTCAAATGGATACAAACCGAAATTGGTTTGATTTGAATGAAAAACAGAATAGTTATGCTACTAAGTGTTCATTGCAGAAAATCGGTTAGATGGCAGCCATAGGATATAGTTGACCGATCTGGACGAATCTCCAACTTAACCAGCGTGCAGACAAAAGAACCATCTGTAGCTCTTAAGAATTCTGAGATTGTGCTGATCAAGACTTAATATAGTCGGAAACGCAGACTTCGTGATAAAATTAATATACCATTTTGTGATTGGTATAATTACTGGGTGCTCAATACTGTTACATAGGTATTCCAGATCCTTAAACATTCTAATACGCTTCACAAGCGATACAGTTCCTTCTGGACACACACGAAAATTAACGGCCATCATAAACAAAAGATAGAGAAAACTTACTGCAAAGTGCATTTTGGTAAGTGCGGCTTATAGTGTCGCGCTGAAAAGCTTATTTATTTGTACTTGCTTGAGAGGCTCCGACAAACGGTAACCCTGTATTAAGCAATTTGTTGGTTAAAAGTTCTAAATGTTTGGCTCGTACAATGCAAATCATATTCAAAGCGAAACAAATAATCGTCGATAGTCGATATTCCGACTCTAAGGTCTACATACCAAATTTTGTGACTCTATCTCTTATAGTCTACGAGATCTAGGTGTTCATACAAACGGACACGGCTTGATGGACTCGGCTGTTGCACCTGATCAAGAATATATTTTGTTGCCAATATATGGTTGCCAGTTTCATACATTTGCTATTCTTTTGACGGTCTTTTACGGAACAACGCATCACGACCGATGCGATTGCCGGTCGGGCAACGATGGTCACAAAATGAGCAAAAGAGAAAGGTTCAACACAGACGTCTTTATTTGTTGCTTTGTTGACAATACACAGTGGCTCCTGCTGATCAAGAATATATGTATATGCTTTATGGGGTCTTAGACGCTTCGTTCTGCCTGTTACATACATTTGCACTAATACAATATACTAGTTTACTCTACTACAGTACGAGTAGAATTAAAAGATTTTGTTAAAGAACAATTTCATTTTATTTGCAACTATTGTTGTAGATTTTGTCCTCAATAATATCAGGAACACCGGTTGCACTACTTTTGTAGTGTGTCATTTCACATAGGCAAGCAACATGTTAAGCCCACGCCACTCTCGCATATACGCATACATACACGAACGACTCATTGAACACGACCAAACCGTCCGAGAACATAAAAGAGAACACCAACGTATGGTTGTTGGTTGAAACTCTCGCTGCATTGGAGACTTATTGGTCAACCTGCTTAGTACGTTTGTGCAAAGCTATTTAAAATTTTAATTTTTGCCAAATTTTCCTTAAGTTTTACCTACATGTATTATACCTAGAAGCCATTCGGAAGAAATAATATCAGTGTTTCAATTCTGTCAAAAGTTGTTGGAGAATCCGCCATGAAACATCAAATAGTTCATTCGCCTTACATTAGCGTAATCTCCTAATTTTGCTTCCAATTATAAGAAAGGTCAAGGTTAACAATCTGAGACACCACATCCAGAGAAGATGGAAAGCGCCCCATCTTAACGTGGAGAGCTTTGATCTAAACAAGAGACTTTATCCTTCTATAGTAAGAAGCTTAAGTTTCACACTGGTAGCCTCACAATGTTGTTAAGGATTCACATTCCACCTTACCTACTGATCATTTCGAAACAATCGGTTATATGGGACTTTACAATATAGTTGTCTGATCTGAATCAAATACATAACTACGCACACTGTGAACAAAATAATTCTCGTTGCTTCAATGTTTACACAAAAAGAACACGTCCTTTTAGTTTCCTTTTTATCTTGTGTTTTTATTTAGTTATGTAAAACCCTAACTCTGCTGTATGTGGAAAAACGATAGATGTATCATCATCTAAGATCTTGGGCGTTCCTTCTTTTCCTTGTAAAGAGCCAACAGCGAGACGTTGGCCACTTTGACAACCTTGAAACGTACACCGGGAATATCACCGACGGCGTGACCCTTACGACCGAAACCGGCAACCAGGACTTCGTCGTTCTCCTCAATGTAGTTCAAGCTACCGTCACGGGGCACGAAAGCGGTAATCTTCTTGCCGTTCTTAATGAGCTGCACCCTCACGCACTTGCGGATGGCAGAGTTGGGCTGTTTGGCTTCAACACCACTGCAATAGAAGAAACGAGACTAAGATTTGGCGAAACTCAAATAAATGTTCCGAAAATTTGATGGTTGAATTCTAATTCTGTGTCTCGCTGTTGGCACGAACTGCAGCTCACAGTATAATCCTGTGATTTGATTTTCAAAGTGAACAAAACACAAAAATATACTGCGAGACGTCGAACGCACGCCAAGAAAAGGTGTGTCTCAAGTTCGAAAGGGGGTTAGACTTGGCTGAAACGCTGCAAACTTACACCTTCTCAAGCACAATGCCTTTGGCGTGGGAAGCACCGCCGAAGGGATTGGCCTTCCATCTGGTGCCCAAATGAGCCTTCTTGTAGTCCTTGTCGGCCCAACGCTGGTCGCGACGGTGGTTCACATGCTTTCTGGCTGTGCGCAGACCTCTAGGCTTGCCTGCAAACAAAGAAAGGGTCCATTCAGTAAATGCAAACACAATGTAAACAAATGGAAATGCACACAGCGGCGGCGGCGAACATGGCACTTTGAGGTTAGTTTGAAACTATATTACTGAATGTTTATTAATTTATATTCCTGCGTAATAGCACTTTTGATGGGTGTAGTAGGACCTACGCTTAACATTGAACACACATATATTTATACACTTGACAAGATTTTTAAGATTTTCATGGATTATTAGCTGATGAAATTCTTTGGCAAATTTGAAGTTCAATGTTTCGCGAGATTTTTGGAGGGCCAAACACAAATGCACTTACGTTCTCCACTGCACAACTGTTATAGTTCGATTTAGTTGCATTTTATGAATACGAAATGCGTATTTCACACAATAACTACTCTTTTTAGCGACTCACCCATGATTTTCCAACTATCTCAGGCAATGGCGGAAATAAAAGGAAGAGGAAGAGCGAAACAGAAAGTAGAGCTGTATAATAATCGATGGTATCGACGGTTTGCTTGTATCATGAAAGGCGATGGTTGCTGAGTGATTAAAATACCAAAAATATACTTAGCATTTTCTAAAGCAAATAACAGCTGTTAAGACATCAGCATTTCTTCAGTGTGAGGCTCGTTATCGTAAGTTGGCATTCAAATTTTAATAATCACATAATAATAATCTTTAGAATTACCATATAATTATCGATGGACATTCGATTATTATACAACTTTAACCGAACATATATATGCTTTGTATATCAGAGTTGATAGAAATATTCTTAGCGATATTTACACAAGCAATCGATGATCACTTATTTGATATATCGATAAGCAGTTGATGGGCAGCACTTTGTATGAAACAATTTATTCAACAGTTACTTTTAGAAACATTATAAAAGCCAATGTATAAAAAGCAGAGTTAGTTTACGTTTGATGCTATAAGCGAAGGTCTTGAAGACCTATTGCTAATTTCTTGTGACTTTTTTGCAAGCCATATGCCAAGGCATTTATACTGTAGCGCAGCAACATATTTATAAACAAAAAAAAATCATTTACTGAACAAACACACTTCTACTGCGCGGTAAAGCGCTTGATTTTATACGTGCAAAAAATATAAGAAACAGAACTGCATCTGTTTTCCGCGATTTTTGTTGTTATTGTGTTATCTTCATTGTTATTATTGTTGGCTTAGTTGAAGTGTATTTAGAAAATTGTAAGAACAATTTCTAATTATGTCCTCAATTCGAAAGAAATTGGTGATGGTTGGAGATGGAGCCTGCGGCAAGACTTGCCTGTTGATGGTGTTTTGTAAGGATCAGTTTCCACTGGAGTATGTGCCCACCGTTTTTGAAACTTATGTGGCTGATGTCGAGGTTGATGGTCATCAGGTTTGTCTCTTGTAAATCGGCTACGCCTTTCATTTTCATTTCTCGAAATTTTGTTCAAGTACAATCAAAGTACACACAGTACACAATTTATTTTAGTATCTACATCATGGTAGACGTGCTGTGGCCCACATTTTCCCCGCTCCCGTTTCCACGTTTGGCTCGGACACCATAAATTTTTGTTTATACTTGCAATCGTCTATACGCATGATTCACATTTTTGGCATTCGCTGCTCTTTCTGCTTTTTAAGTTGTGTTTAAGTACTTGTGGAACAAATGTTGTACAAATGTACGCAAGTATAAACATGAGGGGATTTTTTTGTTTTTATTGTGTTATTCTTTGTACAAACAAAGCACAATTCCATAAAAATATTTAGCGATAAGATTGTTTATTGTTTACCTAAAGGTGGAACTGGCACTGTGGGATACAGCTGGACAGGAGGACTACGACCGTCTGCGCCCATTGAGCTATCCTGACACGGATGTTATAGTTATGTGTTACTCAATCGATCTGCCCGATTCCTTGGAAAATATACAAGACAAATGGATACCAGAAGTAAAGCATTTCTGTCCAAATGTACCCGTTATATTGGTGGCCAATAAACGGGACTTACGCAATGATCCAGACACCATTAAGGTAAAGCCACCAGCAGCTTTTTGAGATATCGAGTTTATAAAACAATTTAATTCATAGGAACTGGCCAGAACAAAGCAACAACCCGTAAATACCCGCGAGGGACGCACTGTAGCTGAGCTAATAAATGCATTTGCTTATCTCGAATGTTCGGCTAAAACTCAGGAGGGTGTACGAGAGGTTTTTGAAACTGCCACAAAAGCCTCATTGCAAGTTAAAAAGCCAAAAAAGCCGAGTCGATGTGTTATGTTGTAAGCCAGATGAAGCATGGAGCCTGAGATGACATATTATTGAATGCCATAATAATTATTCATTTATATTTTTTACAAACACGAATTTAAAATGTGATTATCATCCATGTTATTGCTGATATTTAAAAATATATATGTATGTATTATGTATTATCATATAATTTTAAAACACACGCCAAAGTCAAAACAATAAGATTTAAAAATCAAATAATCGATATATGTCGATAAGTATTCAATTCATACATAGACTAGTTCTATTTTCAGTATTTTACTTATTCCCATTTCTGGTCACACTTATTTCCAGCAAGAGTTTTTAGAATTCGATTTTCATTTATAATTTTCCACATAAATCATACGTGTCTCGATTAAACTATCAAAATGGCCGATAACCTGGAACCGCTGGCACCCAGTCTGCAAAATCTCATTGAGCAGGAGTCCTTAAAGTGGATTTTCGTTGGCGGCAAAGGTGGCGTAGGGAAAACAACATGTAGGTAAGGTCTCCTCAAAACACCCCTCCTCGAAATTTTTGCAAATTAAATAATGCATGGAATGATAACATTGCAGCTCCAGCTTGGCCGTGCAACTGGCAAAGGTACGAGAATCCGTGCTCATTATATCCACAGATCCGGCCCACAACATATCGGATGCTTTCGATCAGAAGTTTACAAAGGTGCCCACAAAGGTAAGGATGACGCATTCCGATGATGTTCGTAATACTTTATAGACTTCCGTCTCCGCTTTTAGGTGAATGGATTTGACAATTTGTTTGCCATGGAAATAGATCCCAATGCGGGAATGAACGAACTACCCGAAGAGTATTTCGATGGCGACAACGAGGCCTTGCGGGTGAGCAAAGGTGTCATGCAGGAAATGATTAATGCTTTGCCCGGCATTGATGAGGCCATGAGTTATGCCGAGGTGATGAAGCTGGTCAAAGGCATGAACTTCTCAGTGGTTGTGTTTGATACGGCTCCCACCGGGCACACGCTCCGCCTAATTGCCTTTCCCCAGGTGGTGGAAAAGGGACTGGGAAAACTTTTGCGCCTGAAGATGCAGGTGGCGCCGATGCTGTCGCAGTTCGTGTCCATGCTGGGCATGGCCGATGTGAATGCGGACACACTGTCACAGAAGTTGGACGATATGCTGCGCATCATCACACAGGTCAATGAGCAGTTCAAGAATCCTGTAAGTGGATGTTAACTGCCATTCGAGCTTTAACCGACTAATCCTTTGTTTTTCTCTAGGATCAAACGACGTTTGTGTGCGTGTGCATTGCGGAGTTCTTTTCGCTGTACGAAACGGAACGACTTGTCCAGGAGCTGACCAAATGCGGCATCGATGTCCACAATATAATTGTGAATCAGTTGCTCTTCCTGAACAAAACCCACAACTCGTGCAGCATGTGCTCCTCCCGGTACAAAATACAGGAGAAATATTTGGACCAGATTGCCGATTTATACGAGGACTTCCATGTCACAAAGCTGCCGCTGCTCGAAAAGGAGGTACGCGGTCCGGACAGCATTAAATCATTCTCGGAGAATCTAATGACACCCTACAATCCCACGGAGAAGCCAAAACAATAAGCAATGGTCATAGATCCCCCCCTGGCATGCTTGTTAGTGGCTTAAAACTCATTCTGAAAGTATGTGTAACATGTTTGTATGTGTGATTGTAATAAAATATTGGAACTGATATTAAGGATAATATATGGATAATGCGTGAGGGGCTTATAGTAGATGGGGGAAGAGGTAAAATCAGAAGAAAGCCCATTCAATTGCAGGGCTGCACAGTCAAATCACTTTAACAGACCTGCCAACTCTTTTGTTGAAGATTTACTTTGGCGGCAGTTTAGCATTTCCGTTAACTTAGCCGCTGCAATTTGAAATGGTCTTTAAGAGTTTTTTATATTGTAGGTATATTCAACGATTACTCCTGCATTTGTTTCGGTCTACTTGAAATGGCAAGCTATCCAATTCTCCCGCCCAACCGTCCGAGGAGCGCATCCACACAACGTGCGACACTTTCAATGAAAATAAAAACTACGAACTATAAACGATTTAACTTATCTGCTAGCTAGATGCGTTAGTAGAGATGTTTTATTTAAGTTAAGAGAGTTATTAATAGCGATAAAGTTAAAGAGATGATTATAGTTAGAACACAGGACGTGAGATAGTTTGAATTTCAGTGCTGAAGATAGATTTGAATTTTTTTTTTGTATATGTTTATAGATATAATATATAGGGCTCGCCTGTGATGGGCTACTGCATCCCGATTCCTCTGAGATTGGTTTCATATATGAAGATCACGATGTGCCAGGGTTATTTCAGACATTGCCTCTTAATGTCATTAAAATATTATAGTTGTACGATTCCGATAAAATTTAAACTCAACCAGCGTGCAGAAATAAAAAGCTCTTGGTTCAAATTTCAGCTTTGTAGCTCTTGAAGACCTCTGAGATAATTAACAAGATTTCTGAGATATTTGTGTTTAAACGGACAGACAGACGGACGGACACAGTTCCATCGACGGCCCTTGTCATGCTGGTACAGAATATATTAATACAGAATATTAATACAAGAATATATACACTTTATATGGTCGAAAAAGATTCCTTCTGTGCACTGAAAACTTCATGACTAAATTTATATACACTCAAATTTGTTTTGTGAATGATATAAAAAACCAGCTTTCAAAAGTAGCACTTTGTTGAAATTGATTATGGTTGATTATATATGTATATATACCATACATGTGACATAATTTTTCGATCTAGATAAAATTGGGAAAACGATCGTAGAAGCTTATACAAGTTATATGACTACAAGTTCGTCGTGAGAAAGTTGACTTAATGAAGCTATATAGCTAAAAGAAGGTAGTATTTTTTAGTGACCAGGCGTAGGGTGATGGTCATATATGCAAATGCGTATTGCCGAAGCCACACGAAAAGATTTTCGTATATGAGTGGAGGCCGAAATAGGTCCCTTTTTCAAAAGCCCGTTCTATGTCGGAAATTCAATATCATTGGATTCCAGAAAATTTCATGGGTTTCTAAAAACAACCAAAACAATAAAGGAAGGCTAGCTTCTGCTGGCCGAAGCTTATATATGCCATTCACATTGTAAATACTTAACCGATTTAGATCAAATCTGGTCAACGGATGTGGGGCTACAGTGGATACAAAGCGAATTTGGTGTGTTCATTCAGATCAGGCCAGCAAATGGATACTATCCGGATTTGGTTGGAAGAAAAACAGAATTAGTTATGCTTCTAAGTGTTCATTCCGGAACAATCAGTTATATGGGGGCTATATGATGTAGTTGTCCGATCTAAATAAATATTGAACTCAACCAGCGTGTAGACAAAAGAAAAATCTTGTAAAAATTTCAACTTTGTAGCTATATACATTCAAATTTTATGTGAGTGGGATAATAATGGGTTTGTTGACAGGATTATCATATTCATTTTCATAGCTAGTTTATAAATACATTGTAAATTTGTTCGTACTAATAATTTCTTGATAAATACTACTTGTTGCATCAAACATATATTACCCGTTTAACTATCCGTGCTTTGTTTTAATTCAATAAAATTCGAGATATGACAACCATATACAAAGCAATATGTAAATACAAGTGATTCAACAATTTTAAGCACGCAAATATATGTGGCGTGTCCGTGATTTAATGCTGCCATTTTGGAAACTGACACAACTTTGAAGGAAATGCAACTCCGCAAACATAATGGTAAATTCTTGACCCAACACTTACTCATTTTCCAACCCAGTTTCCTCATTTTAACTGTATCATTTAAAACACCAGTGATTTTCTGGAATTTCTGTAATACGTTTTTAATTTACATACAATCGTAAAATCTTGTATTTAAATATACATACATATAAATGTTTTAAGGTTTTTAGTTTTGTGTCGGGGAAAATTAAAAATATTATCCAAGCCCACCTACTAAGGGAATTGTAGAATACGAAATGCCAACACACACATATATATATAAATATTGGCGCGCTTTAAACTTTTCGCTCTAAAACTTAGCACAAAAAATTACTAGAAAACTCACGCCCTGCTGCCAAGAGAGCAACGGAGAATCCGGCAAACCAATCAACCCACCCAGGCAGCGAGCCTTCCTGAAAAGCGTATTACATGGTTATGTGTGTGTCATTTGTGTTTGTGTGTGTTTGAGTGGGAGGCAGAGGCACCAGCGGTTCGGATTCAGCGCGTTGTATTTGGCCAGAGCAAAACAATAACTTTTACTGTTGCTTGGCGCTGCCAAAGAAGTACTTGTAGAAGATGGTGGCCACCAGGCACAGGACCAGCGGCACCAGCCACGACTTCAGTGAAGTCTCCTCGTTCTGGGTTTCGGAGCTCCAGGTGGGCTCCGATTTCTGGGCCACACTAGTGCGTTCGCTTTCGATCAGTTCTCCAATCTTGTACTTTTTCATCATCTCGCGAGCATCATTGCTGTGGCCAACATCCTCAAAGTTCTCTGTGGCATCTTTGCCGGCCTGTTCGATAAGCACCTCTTCGCCGCCGGGATGCTGAAAGAGGGGAAGGAAATAGGAGAGGAATATGTGAATATATTAACTGTTCTGTTCTTCACGATCTTGGATCTATGCAAATGACAAACTGACCGTGAAATAAATGGAAAATTCTCGTAATGTTTAAAACATGCGAAGCGGCGCGACTTTTGCCCAAACAGCGGCGCCGTTGTCGAGGGGAAACGTGTAGCTTTTTAGCTTTAAAAATAAGGCAAAAAGTAATCACAACTATTTTATTTTTATCAGCTCCCGATTATAAGTGCAGTGTATGTATGTATTATCAAGAAATTCAACCGGCAAAACAATGTCTATCAGCAACGCCAAGTAGTATAACTTGATATCTCACTCTGACTATTGTATAATTACAATAACAAAATGTAGAGTAATTGTGGCGTTTGAGATCGAAAATGATGGTGATTATAGTGTTGGTCAATGCCAAACTTTTAACGCTCTCAATGTCTAAAACATAGTAGTTAAGTTATTTGAAGTACAAAAACTGCAACGTAATTGTGAGACTTCAGATTTCTCAAAGCTGAGTATGAAGCATCAACTCAACTGTGTTGTTATCAGTACGAAGCGGACTGATCACGATCACTGTTTCCAACGTAATCACACAATTTTCTATCGCAATGAAGGGTCAATCATATTCAACCACCTAATCGATTACCTCATCTATATATTTTTTATGTGCATAAAACTGCCATTTCAATACATAAATCTATTGCAAAATGCAAAAAAAAAAAATTGCCTATGTATATATTAGCTTTTGACCCCAATTCGTCTGATAATGTTTGGAAACTACGCTTTGTGGCTTTCTCAGGTGGTTTCAAGGTGTTAGTTGCTTGTAATATTTTTACAATTCAAAAAAATTAAAGTTAACACGTGCCGTTTAACTGAAATTCTAGAAATTTCTATGAGAAACTTGAATTTGAATTAGTTTGCAGCGATACAATTGTTTTGGGGTCAAAAACTAATGTCCCCAGGTCAAAGTACACACACACATGCGTGTATTCGTATGTTCACACGCAATTCGTATGTTTACACGTTGTCTATCACGAACTAAGATATGTATATATCGTTGTATACACCACACATATGTCTATTAGTTGGCGGGATGAGAATGATAAGACAATTTTTCCAGGCATATATATACTAGAGCTATTAGACGACAGCGCCCCGATTTTGACGTGTACCAAATCCAAATGTTGTTGTAGCTTGTCTCACCTCATTCAGGAATGCTGTCACATCGTATACACTGTTGTGAATTAACAGCCACGTATCCTTGTTCGTATTGTGCTTGCCCACCTCGGCACGAGTATAAGTCTTTTGTCCATCGCCCGACATGTTGCTGTGTGTTTATCTCACTTGTTGATTATTGCGTTTGCGTTTGTGAAAATCAAAAAGTCAACTTATAAATTGGTCACTTTGTGCTGCTTCTTCTTGCGCTAAATTACTAATCGATAGCACTATTGAAGGCATCGATGGTTTGCGAGTATCGTTACAATCGATGGTTGCTGACTCTGAGCATTATCGATTGCTGTTTTCAGTGCTGTTCAAGATCAAATTTTGGCTGATTTTTCTTGTGTTAAAAAATTCTGTGCTGAAGAATGTTTTTATGCAGTGTGACCGTTCATATGCTGCATTTGTTTGGCGCGTGCTTAAAATAAAAGGTAAAAACGGTTTTGTTATTAAAAAAGTTAGTTTCTGCAAAATTAAGCTGATTTTAGGGTAAATATTACTTATTTATCGACATAGGCAAAGTTAAAAAATGTTGAAATCGCGTTTAAATTAATAATTTTGATCATACATACATACATATATCGACTTCTTAGCACTTAACTTCTAGATGTTTCTTTTGATTATTTTTAAAATTCCATTTAAAATTTATATATATCTTTAGTTGCATGATATCAGTGAAAAGAGTGTACTTGAAATTGCATTCTTAAGTACTTCTTCACGTGCAGACACAAAAATAAATGATTCAAAAGAAATAATTTTGAACTTTCCTGGGAATGACGAATCTATTTGCAAATGTACGCCACATTTGGAGTACCAATTATTACAAATCAAAGTTCTGAAAACATCGATTTTGTGGTAGGTTAAGTGCTTGATAAGAAAACACCTGCAGCAGACACACGCCACAGTCTGAAACAATGTAAAATGGTTCATCAACAGTTTGGCTTTATCAATCAATGTCTTCTTAGATAACATCCGAGTTCGATTTCATATATTTTGAGTATGCACTTCTCATTTAATCAGGCAGTCCGCCGATCCAGACCATATAAATGCTGCTTGTTGTGTGGGGCTGCCATTGAGAACGTCGAAAACGTTCCTTAGTGAAAGCACCATGAAAGTAATCTTCCTTTTTGCCTTGCTGCCTTGGGCAGCTTTAGCCCTATCCTATCCTCCGAGAGGCAAAGGACCCATGGCTGTGCGGTATGATGACTACAAAGTCTACAAAGTTTTTATCGAGAATGAACAGCAGCTGGAGGAGTTCAAAAAAATTCACCATCACCTGCCGCTAAATATTCTCACCGAGATTGGTGCAGCTGGTCGTGATTATGACGTTGTTGTGGCTCCTGAGCACCAAAGACCTTTCGAGAGTACTCTGAACTACCTGGAGATCGTCTATAAAATCATCATTGAAGATTTGCAAAAGTAAGCCGCTTATAATTTTAGCTTGGACCCATCTAATCAATTGAATATACCAGGGTTCTGGATGAGCAAACAGTTGATGTTTCTCCTTATATGGACTGGGATACATATCATTCGCTAGATGTCATCTATGACTGGGTGGATCAGCAATGCGATGCCCACGATTTCCTTCACTGTCAAACCATTGGACACTCCTATGAGGGCAGGCCCATCAAGAGTGTGCTGCTGTCGAAGAAACCGGGCAACAAAGCCATCTTAATCGAGGGCAACATTCATGCCATGGAGTGGATATCGTCCGCCACGGTGACCTACATTCTGAACCAGCTGATCAATTCGCAGGATGCGGATATACAACGCCTGACCGAGCAATATGATTGGATCGTCGTGCCCATGGTTAATCCGGATGGCTTCGTGTACACTCACGAGATTGAGCGACTGTGGCGCAAGAACCGACGACCCAATGGCCATTTTAACTCCACGGGTCTTTGCTATGGCATCGACATGAATCGTAATTTTGGTTTCCACTGGGGTGGAGCTGGCTGGAATATTGATGAACCTTGCGATCATTGGTTTGGCGGTGAGCAGCCCAACACCGAGGGTGAAATTCTGGCGCTGCAGAACTTTGTCAACTCATTCGAAGAAGGTTACATACGCTCCTACATGGCGTTCCATGCCTATGGACAGTATATTCTCCTGCCCTACGGACACTCCAACACCGAATTCCCGCCCAATTATGAGCAGATGATGCGGATAGCTGCTGCTTTTGCCGATGGAGCTGTCGATGCTTATGGCTCTGTCTTTACCTATGGAGCAAGTGGTTTACTCAACTGTAAGTACGTCATCTTTAGCTCTGAAATTTAATTTTGAATTTATTTTTTTACTTTTGTAGATGTGGTCTCTGGCGCTGCCAAGGATTGGGCCTATGGCATGAAGCATATTCCATTCACATGTACGGTGGAGTTGAGGGATAAGGGCACCTTTGGTTTCTTCTTGCCATCTAATCAAATCACAGAGGTGGGCGTGGAGACCACTGCTGGTTTAAAGGCTTTGGTAGATAAGGCAGCTGAGGAGGGAATTTTTGATTAATTATAAGATATTTTGTAGTTTGATTTTTAATAAAGAAATATTTATTTTAATTGAGCATTCCAAGAGCTTGCGTGGGTTTTAAATAAATATGTGCTCGCTATTCAACGACTTTTCACACTGCTTGGCACACTGCTTTCTTCGAGCACTGCTTGGTAACGTTTTAACCCGATACTCAGCAGCAGATTTGGAAATGCAAATCAAATTCGTCACCTTGATGATCAAGCGTAAATGTATGTTTTGTTATTCAATTCAACTTGTTGTGGTCCGTTCTTCAACGGTTTTTGTTTCCCTTCCTTATTAGTAACTCATTCTCATTTCTCGATTTACATACTGTTTATTGATGCTCACTACCTGTCGCATAAGCAAAAACGAACGCAACTGGGGTTTGGCTCGCAGATAGAGAGATTCTGTGGAAGCAAGCTAAGAGGAGAGTATTTCTTTGCTATGATTGGTGTGGGTGAGAGAAAGAGAGATAGAGAAATACAAAGGATCAATTGCGACTCAGGCAATGTTGGAGTTGAAGCGAATGCTCAGAGCGCAGTGGCAGTGGATAATGAAAGTGTGGAAAATCCAATATGGGCTCGAAATGCTAGTGTAAACCTGACATTTGTATATACATATAGACTAAGAGAAGACAGCGTTGCAAAGACGTTCTCAAATTGGGACCAGCAGGGTATACTCAAAATAAGAACGAGGGTTGTGACCAAAACGTTCTTAAAATTAATTAATTCCTGAATAATGAAATAAGTCCAAATCGTTCGTGAATCCCCCAGGACAATTTTTAATGAACAGAATTCGAGAATTCACACCAAAAGCGCTTTCTGAATTCGAGCACAAAAAGTTCACAGTATATGCAAAACCTGAGCTATCGTACTATTGTGAACGAAATTCTTGATTTTATAATCAGTTCTGTACTTTTTGAATGATTAGTGTGTATAAAGAGCTAACTGATTCATTCAATGTCTGTAAATTTCCTTACAAAGTATCAAAAATGTTGCTTACGAGTATTTTGCTTAAAATTGGGGGAAAATCTAACATAAAGATATTAATCGTAATTGTTGTTTAAAACTGATTTTATGTCTCATTTTCAAAGAATACTCTTCGTTGAAGGCCGTGCCGCAAAATTTCTGTTTTTCGCAAATTTCAACATATAACCTTTTGTTGTCAAAGTTTGAGGCACTCCGTCTGATGCTGATTGTCTTCACATTGCTGTCCTTTTAAATCACTTCTTTATGTACTTGTTGTAAACGTGCTTGAGGCATTTGAAGTGGCCATTGTCTAAGCATTGGATTGCTCAGATTTGGATTTGTTGTGTTAGGTAAGGAGTCCTTACTAAGGACCTAGATATATTATTGCAGTGCCAGTAAGCATTTCCAACACTGACTCTAAGCCGACGCATCCTACATATTTCTATGTACATTCTTAGTAAAAGAAACCATGAAATGTTGCACTTTGTAAAACTGTAACGGCAGCATATAACGATATCGTTTGTGAGTATGCAAAATATGCCAATTTGCTGCTGCTGGTGCTGCTGGTGCTGCTGCTGCTGCTGCAGCATCGATAAACATTTAAAGTGCTTGGGCGTGTGTTGCAGCGCCAGCATTTTGTTGGCCACACATAACTATTTACCACCACCTTCAGTGGCCCAAGCCAAAGCAGCTGAAACTTTTGTGGCACGCAGCACAACTTTAGGCCAAATGCAGGGCACGGTGTAACCCCAGCCACAGCCACAGTCTCAGTCTCCCAGTTTCAGCCTCAGCCTCAGCTTCAGAGTGTGGCCCAAAGCAGAAGCCGAAGCCATCAACACCAACGGGAACAAACATAAAATTTCCCGACTACAAAGTGGTTATTTTGTTTGAAGTAATCCGCAAGAAGTCGTTAAAACTGTCGTTGGCACTAGATTGATGATGGTTTCACGTGTCCGCCACAGATACGAGTGCGAAGTACGAAACGCGGATACGCCAGATTACAGTGCGGAACGGTATGCACTTGAAAAGTTAGGCCAGGTGGAGCTGGATGGGTGCCTGGCAGCCATTCTATGTATGTCAGGATGCAAGACATATATTTAAGGGATTACCAAGGATACTAGCACAAAATATCAGCATATACGACTTACGTTTCAATGATTTTAAGAGCTCAATCTCAATCACGAATGCTTTGACACACTGCATCATGCCACGAAGCTAAGGGTAAGAAAATGATTGAAAGGACTTGCTGCTGATGCTGATGCAGTAGCTTTGACACCGAATACCACCAGGATGTGTAAGTAAGTGGAGCTGGAGCCCCAAACACCCCCCCACTCAAGGATAGCTCAAACATGCAAAGCAAGTGAAATGAAAATGAAATGGGATGCCAAAGGTGTTGAAGGTGCTAAAGGTGCTGGAGGTGCCAAAAGAAGTGAGTATTAACGCATCCCTAAGCACATGCCATTTGCCATTTGTGCTGATGCTGCACTTAAAAAAAAACCCTTAGAACTTTAGCTAAGGTCTGTTCTTATAATAAAATAAATTGTAAATGGATTTCGAAATTGCCTGAAAAGACTCTTAACATCAAGGACTTGAGAAAGAAAAGGCAGGTTTGTCAATGAAAGTAATGGGTTTTTTTCCCCAATTTAGAAAGTATAATTTCTCCAAGTGTCCACCTACTGCTCCATGCTGCCAACAATTTTCAATTAACTCTGCCTGCCAGGCATTTTTGAGAGCTCTCGCTTTACAAGATTCCTATGTCACGTGGGCGTTACAAACAATAGAAAACCAAACATGAAAACTGAAGCCCCAATCAAATGGCAAAGTATATTGGTAATAAAAAAAGGCCCTGGTTCAGGTTGAAGCCATTATGTAAATGTTTGGTGTTGAGAGAGAGCGTTAAAGTGTTATTTCTATAGCATTTCCCCATCATCATATTTAGTGTGATTTCTATGCACACTCATTTTTTTGGGGGGCAACACGTGGTATACGCATTAACCGGAAATGGAAAATCAATAGAATGTGTGTGTGTGTGTTAGCATTTAGTTGGCGTGTTAGTCCGATATGAAGGGGGCTAATTAGAAACAATAAGTGATGAAAGTTTCACCCAAATCAACATTAGTTCAACCAATTCTGTTAGAGTTGGGGTGCGAACAATATAATTTGGATAAGGCTAAATTATATATTTGTGAAAAGTTGTAGTTATGGCAGTAAGGCTCTTTTAACGAGGTAATAAAGTATATATAAAGGGTTCTGTGATATTTTGGGAATGCATATGTGATGTTTTCAGAAACATATTTTTGATATTTGATAATTTCTATTTTATTTCAAATTTCGAAGATATAAATAAAGTGAAGCAACTTAAGATGGTTTTTATACCCTGTTAAATTAAAGGGGTCTATGTGTCCTATAGGCATCGCGCAACTATATCATATAGCCCTCATAGAACCTTTCAGAATGAACACAAAATATTTGCTTCTCATCTGGTTTGTATCGATTTCAGGAGGCCTATTTCAGGAGGCCTCAAGTCGAAATTGATCAAGATCGGTGGACTATTTTGATCATTTTAAGGTAATAATGGACTCAAGTTTAGGTTATCATGGACTACATTTTAGTCCAGATTTAGTCCAAATCGTTAGTTTATTAATAATTTTGGGTGAAATTGTAAGGAATTGTATCTAAGATAGCTTGAACAACATAAGCAATCTATAAGTTGATTTGTCTTAGAACTCGCGTTGGCTAAATTTGGTAAGCAAATCAGATCAAAGCAAATTTCTTTAAAAGAGTATTGCTTTATGCCAGATTGTCCATCAACTGGTCAACGTCAACTTAGCCCGAGCACTCACACTCTGTCATTCAGCAGAATGCCTAAATTGGCTCTTAACCATTAACCACATGATTGACTTTGGCCAGCTTTTGCTGTAACCATAAACTTTTGTTTTGAAACCGGATCACATGCAATTGCCGCAACAACTGGCACTTATCGATGAGGCACACTTCAGCCAACTGTCGCCACAACTGACACACACGACGACGCGGACGCCCTCCAACCAGCCCCAGTCATCCATACCAGGTCATCGATATCATCGATATTGTACTGCAGGACCACACACACACACCCACACACACACACACACACACAGCTACAGAGGCCACATGCCCTCTGGTCCTGCCTCTGGCTACACATTAAATGCTTGGCCACAAGTGTGATGGCGGCAATTTATGAATATGACACCAGGTGGCCCACATGGCTTAGGCCTTCAATTACATAAGGGCCAGACTTTGGCAGTTGGCCACCCAAAATGTTGACAAATGTCACAAGAAATTAGCTAGAAGACGGAATTCAATTTCGGTCATCAGCAAAAAGTTCAAATTCGTGTGGCACAAACGACTCTTGGTGCACCTTTTGTAATCGTATAATTGCAGATGATGGTGCATTCTGACCAGGTTGCATGCCAATGTCATCGAGGCCAAATGTAATTTGTAACTGGCCACAAGCTGTTCGACTGCATTTACAGTTACATTTGCATTCACAGTTACAGGCATTGACAGCGTAAATGGCTTCCACTGAGCTGAGGAAAGTTCTATGCCCTAAGCAGTCATTACACAACTCCTCGCCTCGCCTCGCCTCAGCCTGCCCTCCACAGGCCATGCAATCCTTTTCGATTGGCACACAACGTGCAAGAGTTTGCAGCTTGCAGGATTAGTCCTGCCCCGACTGCGATATGAACAGCTGCAATCTGGCACTGAATAAATACATACACATATAAGGTACGTGTATCCTGATCCTTTGAGCAACCCCAAAAGCAATACATCAAATTTGGCAGGCTGTCCGCGATCATCATGATCATCAGCACGATCACGATCACGATCACCAGGTGGCAGGTGTGCATCTGCATCTCGCTCCCTCTTGCTGGGTCGTGTTGGACTGTGTTGATTGTTTTCCCCATCAAACAGATTGCAACGCACATTTGCAACATGTTTCGTGCCACGAAAGCTGCAATTAAGTTTTGTTAATTTTAATGAAGCTTTGTCGCATCTGCTACCAACATAGTAGGGGCATCTGGGGGAACCTTCTGCGTGGCTTCTGCTTCTGCTTCTGCTTTGCTGCGTTTAGTTGTAGGGATTCAACCTTTGCGTTTTTTTTTTGCACAACAAACATAATTCAGTGGAATGGCAGCTGTTAAATTAGATAGGGGTTGATTTTATGGCTTGTTGTTTATAAGAAATTGACTTTTTTTTGCTTTGGCTTTCTTTTTGGTCAAGTCGAGGAAATAAACAGAGTTGAAAATGGAAATGAAATGATTTTGAATAAATGCAGAAGACCTAGAAGGTGTGATTGTTTAGGCAAAACCGAAGTTTACATACTCTTATTGAATTTATACTTTGGCTGGCATATGAACCTGAATATTTGACTGTCTTTTGAACATTAAACTAACACAGAACTATGTATGAGTGTGTATTTATCAGCATTTTAGTTTATTTTAGCAAAGGTTTCAGTGTTCTGAGCAGCGGCTTAGACACAAAAACAGCCACAGCTAAATGTGATTACAGGTTTGTGCGTGTGTGGGAAACTATGAGAGAGACTTGACAGTTATATACAAAACATACCCTTGCATTCCCCTGCAGAAATGTATACTTAAATAAGGCAGGATATCTGTACAGCCCGATCCCCATCAAATTTAGTCAACGGACGTGAAGACTTCTAAAGCTACCATACATACATCCATTCCTTATATGTACAAACATATATCCATTCATACATATATATGTACATACAAACATACACACATATATAAACACATACAGCATACAAACATACAGGTTAGTATAAACAGGTTAGAGAGAGATAGCATTCTGCTGTTTTCATTGTGAACGAATTCGTTAAACTTAAAGCCCATTGCCTCCCGCTCACACAGTGATACTATTTGTGTTGAGATATTGGAAATTTTTATGGTAAGAATATGATATAGTTGTCCGATCAGGATGAAATTTGTTCAGCTAATGACATTGGCAGCTTATAGAGGCTTAAAATTACCACCTGATTGTACGAGAACACGAGCTTTACAGCAAACAAATGCATTTGTATTCATATGTTGATCTCGATCTTATCCCATTTAAGGTGAAACTTTGCAAACTTATACCGGTGTGTCACGGTAATCAAAAGCGGCGGCAAAGCAACGCAAAAGCAGTTGTCGGTGTCACAGCGACCCCTTTTGACAGTTTCGAAATGTCGGAAAAGTTGTCGCAATGTTTGATGAAAATTTAGGCTCATAAGAAGAAAAGGGTAAAGTCCAACAATCACGATCAATGCTGTCATGTTTTGCTGATGGAATTGCTTTAAAATTCAAGCAATTTGTTGCAATTATCATTAATAATTTTAAATAATTTGTTAATATAATTCAATATAAATCGATTATTGGCAAATTAGCTCTTCCAGCTGAACAATTTCAGTTGCTCCGAGAATGTGTTTGTCTTTGAGATTTGTCTGTTATCAAAAGCAACTGTCGGTAGACATTTCCCTGACACACCCGATTATAGAAAATTATATACAAAGCTTTAATTTAATTTGTAATTATTGTAATTATTTCACTTCAATTTGTAATAATTTTTGTTGTTGATTATATTCACATTGATATTATTTCCATATATCTTAAGTTTTATCTTTATTACAGATAAACTGCAAGTGAAGGAGAAACATTGTAGTTGAAGTTGTATACCTTAGCGCATACAAAGTTTCCGACCTGTAATATGCACTTTTCCACCCTTTATGGCATAATTTTCGCATTAATGATGTCGATTTCAATAAAAGCAGTCAGCATTTTATGCTTGAGCGCTTCGCATTTTAAATTGTGAATGTGCACCAAGTCAAACATACAGATATAAGATAACTCATACGCCCCATAAGCCAAACAATGTGCATGAGCATGTGCGCGTGTGCGTGTGCGTGTCTTTCTGCGTGTGAGTGTTTCTTTATCCTGGTCAAACCAGGAGGCAGCTGCTGTACAACATTATTTCCTGCCAACCAGCGAGCGATGCGTGACCACTTTTAAGTGCCACAAATGCTCGAAGCTGCATAAAACGGGGGGCCAGAGCAAACTACAAACTGGTCAACTGTCCGGCTTAGCCAGGAGCAAGCAGAAAAGGAGCAAGGACGAGGCCCTGCACTGAGTCCATTATGTGAATGTGCTTTTAATAATAGTTGTTGCCTGCATAGGGTGCATCGTCCAGAGTACATATTTGCTTCTTTGCATAATTGCTTCAGGCCCGCATAAAGGCAAACTCAGACAATGGCCAAAGGATGCAGGATGCAGAGCGGGATATACAGATACGATAAGCCAAAAACTCATTTAGATCTGTAGATAAACAATTATAAGGGGCTAAACATTAATTAACTAGCAGAGCAAACAAATTTAAATATATACAAGGTCTTTTGTTCTGCTTGATTGACGGACAGATCAAAGGATTAGCCCCTGAATGACTGAAGTGTAAGAGAATTTACCCTTTATTTGTTTCTGTAACTAAGTTCAAATTTAATTACACTTACTTCTCAGCAGCTCGATTTGCCATTACATGCCCAGTCATCAGCTAAACGAATAGTTTTTCACCATAAATTGTTTTCCAAACGTCTTTTACTACTTTGGTTTACAAACACAGAAAGAAAAAGTGCTTAAACTATAAATGTATGAAAATCAATTGAAAAAGCAGATGAACCCAAAATTAATGGACTTATTTGATCTGTTGTCCATTTAAGTACATACTCAATTTAAAAGTTTGATTTAAATCGTCAACATCGACTGATAAACATCCCATTAAATTGCCATTAATCATTAAGCAAACTCAACAATATCATATGCAACACACATTGTGGTTGAAATTGCGCCATCCGTTTGCAGTTTTTATTATACCCTTCCAGAGGGTATTATAAATTTGTCGCGATATTTGTAACGCATAGATGGAAGCATGTTCGAACCATATTCTTGATTACCATGACAATCCGAGTTGATATAGCCATGTCCCTCTGTCTGTCTGTCTGCCCCTTTGTTTCTATGCGAAAAAGTCTCTCAGTTTTAAAGCTATCGACAGATATGTATGTAGCTATGCTATATAATTGAAAATATGTTTGTATGTATAAGTGAATGTATGCAAAAATTTGCTCAGGATCGAGCTACAAAAGCTATCCTTTCTGACAGAACTACAAATATCTGCAAGGGTATATAAGCTTCGGTTACCTGAAGTCAGGCTTCCCCTCTTGTTTTTAAATTAAAATCGTATGTAGTATATACCCTCTGCGTATCCGATTGCCATTCCTTTGCTGTTGCCGTGTAGCCATTGCCAATTCCGCTCTAGTAGTTTTACGTGCAAATTCAGTATAAATATTTAAGTGTTTGCTACTTGCTCATTTTTAACTGCGCGCACCTGCAAATCAAATAGTGCCAATGCCACAGCAGCAACAGCAGCAACAGCAGCAGCAGCAGCAGCAGTTCTTCTTCATGCACGCCATGCCACCATGCTACCATGGCCATGATGGAAGTGGGAGCACTTCCCTTGTCTCCGGCTTACTCGTCGTCATCGCGACGCCGTCTCCTTTGTCGTCCAACTGGCACACCACACCACCCCGCCCAGCTTTTGCATAAGTAAATACGCGCAATTCACAAAACACGTGAGGTTTGCAGTTACTCTGTTGTTGCCGATTCTCCTTTTTCTCTCCCTCCATGCCTCTGATCATGGGCTAGAGATGGACAGTTTGAGCACGAAAGTATATGATAAGGAATTGTTGTTCCTGTTTCATGTTAGTGGGCTCAATCTTCATAGTGAGCGAAAGAACTTGGATTATTCTTTCAGCAGCCATGAGATTCCATGATTTCGTACGCATCTCATTGTATTTAGCAACAGTAAAGATAGCAAATAAAATTGAATTCTCTACTTATAAAGGATGATTATTATATTTCCGGAAAAAAGCTATATTCCAGCAGTCAAGTATGACCTAAGAAGCTTGAAGTCACTAAAGTTTCTCAAGTGGACACAGCTATGTCTAATAGAGCTGCAACTCATCATCAGTGACCTATGCCTAGAACTCCATCGATCTGCATCCGTCTTAACTCTAACTTAGAATACTAAGCCGCCTAAGGAGTAAAAGTTTGCTTTGGAGCTGCCTTCTGAGTGTTGGTTATGCCATCCAAGAGAAGTTGTCCATTGTTTTCCTATGAAAAAGCACGGCTCACGCACTCTTCTCTTGACCCTAGGACCTTATGCTGAGTGATGGCGTCCAGTTCATGGTTCAATGACAAGCAACTTTCAGTTTATGTATGTGGGCGTGTTTGGCTGTGTGTTACTGATGTGTGTGTGTTGTGTTGTCTGTGTGAGTGTGTGTTGCGTTGTTGTGCTCTGCCTGTGTACTGTGGTGTTTGTTGTTGGGTTTTTCCTGTGTCGACTGCCCGGCAGTCAGCTTTACTCTGTATCTAACTATTGTGCTGCTGTCGGCTATTTGTCTGCGGTTTGGCACTCCCACACTGTTGACCCTACCCTATCCCACCACCCCACCGCTGCTATAGCCTCACCCCTCTGCACCCACCGCTGCTATAGCTATGGCGTATGTGTTCGCGCCAGTTTTTGGCCATCGTTTAATTATGCACTACTTTTGCTAGCTGTTTTTGGAGTAGGACAGGACAGGGATTATGTTTTGGGGGCATCTGTCTGCCTTTACGTCTGCATGTAGTCCTCAGACAGAAACAGAAACGTGGACAGCGTTAATCGCTTCTAATTTGACAGGGGACAAGCCGCAGCACTGATTAGATCAGAGATGAATTAGGGCTCTGGTTGCGTTGGCCAACTCCAACTATAAGTACAGCGAGGAATACATTATGCATATATGTATGTATGTGTGTATGTGTTGGCACGTAATTTAAGATACTAGAAAAGTTGATAAACTAGTATATTAAATAAAAACAAAACTATATATTTTGCTTAGCCGGCGTAAGACCAAAGTGAGACCCAAACGTTGATTGTTTTTCAGCTAATTTCAATGTATTAGAAGTCCGTCGGATCACTCACTGGCTCATTTTGTGAAGACATTTTGATAAGAAATCTATCGAAAATAACAACTATATTTGGCATAATCTCCGATATCGGCTCTCTTATGTAATCCTTACTATAGAAAGCAGGCAACTTTAAGTACAGCTAATGAATTTGCAACAACTTTAACATTGAACTTATTTCCATATTTCTCTGAAGATTTGTTTTTATTAAATTTTTCCCCAAAAATAATCTTTTTAGGCACTTTTTCTTCTTTCTTATTCTGCTTTGTATGCCTTTTCAATGGGTTTTTGCAAAAACGAAATACCAAAAAAAAAAAAGAAACAAGAAAAGGAAAAAGGTGGACTGTACTCTAGTTGGCCACATCCAATGTCTATCATTCTTCCACTGTCTCTGTTTCTGTCGCTGTCGCTGTGCCCCTGTGCGCTGTATTTCATTTCTTTGCCATGACAAGTCAAGTCCTTTTGGCACCCCAATAAAATTTTCGCTTGGCCGTTTTTTTGCTTAACGAAGTGGAACTTTTGCGTGCGGCGAGTTGTAATAAAAAAATATAAATATATATATACATATTTATAGGAAAAATGTTGGTTGTACAGCAAAAAGTACGTTAATATTTGTGGCTAGTCGAAAAGTGGACGGTTATGCCACTTTAAATTTGCTGGCTTTGAAAATGTGCGGCTAAAACAGGCGTCAACTAATTAAACCAAATGCGGCCAGTCAAGAAATTAAATGGCCAAAACGCTTAATGCTGATTTACCAAAAGGCTAACCAGCCGCCGCCTGTTGACCATAATTCAACCATTTTTATGGGCGGACAAGGATCGAGAGAGGGAGGGAGAGAGAAAGGTTGTGAGGCGTGTGGCACACCCACATTGTGCCGTGTACAAAGTCCTTTGGCTGTCAGCGTTTAAATTGCGGTTGCAACAACAAAATTAATGAGGGGCAATGCCACAGCGCCAACAACTGCAGCTTCGGATGCAACATTTTAAATGATTTCCATGCTATAGACGGCACATTGCCACACCGCTATGCCGCATGCAATTTGCCCAGTAACCAGGATGCAGGGCACCCAAAGGCATACACTCAGGTGCACTCAGAGAAACGGGACAGTAAGTTTAATAAATTTCAGAACGAAATTGCACTTGAAACGTCAGATGAAGTGGCACTTTATGATAACAGGAAGATGTGAAAATGGAGTTCACTCTCTCTTTTTGTTGTCTCCTTCATTGTACATCTTTAAGCACTCTGCTTTCTTTTCCATGAAATAAAGATAAGGGATAGGAGTACACGTGTTTGTTCCTTATCCTCAATTATGATATCATTTTCTTCAGCCGCGTCACCTTCAGCATCTGACCTACGTATTGCTAGCTCATGTTTCATTGCTTCTCTCACTTTTTATATTCGCTATCGCTGGCCTTCTCGCTGCATGATAGCCACGCTCTTGTCTGCTCATACTTCTTCATAGAAGCACATTGCTCAGCTGTTTTCTCATAAGCCATTGCTTGTCTTTGTTTTACTTGTCGCATTATAGAGCCTCTGCTTACTATTATTTATTTTTAAGGATAATTTTAAGGTGAATTTCCTATAATTGGGAAACATTGTTCTTTGAGTGCACAAATGGTGCATTGACCATTCCTGAAACTTGTATCCTGGCAAATGAATGAACAACGCCGGAGACTGCCGTTCACTGTCCACACACTTTTCACATTTGTGCTGTTCATATTTCATTCTCAATGACGTCGACAGGACAATGCGGTAAGCGAGAGCGGGCTGCCTGAGTGCTGATGCATTTCGTTTGCATGTGCCATGCTTGGCATGTGGGGGGTGTTCGGATGGAGAGGTTGCTTACACTGATTCCAAGTGATGAAGTTGGCGTTTTATGTGTGGTTGCCGCACACACACCCACAAACACACACGCGTTCTCCTCCTTCTGCTGGCTGCCATTGTTCGGTTTTTTGTTTATCGCCCACGCAGCAGTGGTTGCGCCACCACCACTCAGCCACCCATCCGCACACAGAATGACATATGCATAAATCAAAAGTTCACTGTCAACAAAAG
Organism: Hirtodrosophila duncani; assembly: GCA_037043425.1. Taxonomy (NCBI): domain Eukaryota; kingdom Metazoa; phylum Arthropoda; class Insecta; order Diptera; family Drosophilidae; genus Hirtodrosophila; species Hirtodrosophila duncani. The sequence goes on along the minus strand of JBAMBM010000688.1, from coordinate 1,507,685 downwards.
TGATTTCAGTTTTTTCATCTTGCCTTGTGTTTTTCCTTCCTCGCAACAATCTTTCATAATTAAAAATAAATAAAAATCAAGCCATTTTTTGGGACAAACAAAAACAGCAGAAAAATGGCAGGAGCAGTAACAGCAGCAGCAGCAGCAGCTGAAGATGCCAGCGGCAGTGGCAGTGGCAGAGGGAACCTGGAACTGCGGCTGGTGTTCGCATAAAGAATGAAATGGATGGGGCCGGCATATGTTATTTGCAACGGAAACAAAACGGTTTTCTCTGCCGTGTCTGGCAGCTGACAGTCCTTATGCTTATCCTTAACCGCACAAGCATATTTCTTTTTAGCAAATCGAACGGATATTCACGAAAGGAAACCTCAAAACCAAAACTCAAAGGCATCACATACACATGCACGAGGGTCGGATGATACGTAGGATAATTGATGTAGACGAAATGCTGCTGATGCCTATGATTTACAACCTCTATTTTATACCTTGGAAAGAGATCCAATGTTTGTAGATACCAAATTACATGTGCTGGGGTCAATCGATATCGCTGCTTAAGAATTCGTTGGTCTTTTGTCAGTGCATTTTTGATTATGACGATCATTGAATGGATTGCGTCTTGCAACCGGAGCTCTGATTATAGTTTCTCTTACATAATAACTGTCTTTATTCTTTCTCTGTTAAGACTGCTTAATTTTTCTCACAAATTCTACATGCTCACTCCATTGAGTTCATTCTCGTCTCTTCTCATATAGCCACATATTTCACGCAGCCGTTCCTCTCACCTCACACAGTCCCATTTGCTACCCATTTCTACCCATCAATATTAAATATTCGCTCACTTCCTTTTTATAATTTCTTTACTCTGTCTATTTCTTTCATTCATTACAGTTCTCTCATATTACTTTTGCAGATTATGCTAAGTTAACACCATTGTGTAGGCATACACAGCCTCCGGCTATTACTAATGTGAGACTTTGGCCTTCCTAAATCAATCGATTTTTAGAGAAAAACTAAATTTCTTACTTGTTAACTTGGTTAAAAACGTGTCATGTTCCAGCTTGTCTATCCATATGGGTCAGACTACTTATCAAACCACCCTCGTCTATGTATATTACCTATCCTGAATACGTATTCATCTGACATTTGTTTGCTTCAGCAGCAAGAGAGAAGAGAAGCAGCAGCAGCAGCAGCAAAAGCAGCAGCAGGTGATATGCCTAACGATTTCCGGCTTATGATTTGACTGTGTTCCGGCTTCCCTTTGTTTACTTCTCCGCCAGCTCAAGTGCCAGCAATTGATGTGGAGTCTATCGATTGTGAACTTTTGTTGAATGGGAAACTGAAACTAATTGCAAGCACATTTTTTTCTTCAAAATATGTCCTAACTAGTCAGCACTTCTATATGAATACATATTTATTTCATGGTATAGTGGCTCCTCTTTCCCTGCACTCTGCTCTACTCTGTTCATTTAATTTATGAGAAACGTTTTCTCTAATAACTCTAATGGCACTTGAGCTTGCCTGCCTGCCTGCCTGCCTGCCTTCACGGTCTGAGCCAAGGTAATAAGAAAAGTTTAACTTTATGATTTCTTGCTTAGCTTAGCCAGCGCCGTACAACAAGGCGTATGCGTATTGTTGCGCGGGCACAATAAAAGCATAAAGTGACAAACAAAGCGGCAAACAACAAAATAAATAAATCACAACAAAAGCACAGACGGCAGAGCGGGGTATGAGGTTAACGAGACAAAAATAGCACGCACAGCAAAAGAAGAAGAAAAACCCCCAAAAAAGGGAGGCGGCAGAGCAAAAAAAGGAAAAAAAAACCTTCTTTGCTTGGGCTCCTTCCAGTCGTACAACAACAGGAACAACAATGCGAACATTGCCTCACCTACCGCTTTTGTTCTTTGGCCGTGTTTTGCACGCGATTCATATTTGGCCAAAACGAAGGCATTTTATATGCTTGCTGTTCTTGTTGTTGTTGTTCTTTTTCTTCTTTTGTTGTTGTTCTTGGTATTATTGTTGCAGAGTTGTCACAATGCTGCGAGTTTAACAAGGTGGGAGTGGAGCATGAGGCTGAACCAAAAAAAAGAAAAAAGGAACAGAAACTTTGTCATTGTTATTGTAGGTGGTTGTTTGTGGCATCGTCCTTGTTGTCCTTGTCGGTGGTGCTGTCGTCGTCTCCTTTACAGTTAAACATTTCCGGTTTTTATTGTTCTTGAGCTTTGGCCAGCGCTAAACGCTCCATCATTGCCTCATACCAAATTTTTTGTTTCCGTATGCATTCCATACCCTTGCCGTGGGCACTGCAAGTTCTACAAGAAGTATCCTGTCCTTACCTGGTTATGTAAGACCTTACCGAGATTATGGATACTTTTGTAAACATTTGATTTTCTTTATACAAATTTTTATAATTTAAGTTTATGAAATAAGTAAAATTTGTATTTAGTTAAAGGAAATGCAACTTCTGATACTTCTCTTTACACCAAATACATAGTTGATTGAGAAAAACTAGAGCAGACTAGAGAATTTGCTTAAACATTTGATAGTTTTGTGAGGAATCGTATTAAACTCTGATGCAAAAGGCCCTAGCTCTAGTTAAACTCCAGTTACATTTTCATAGATACTTTTTAATACCCAAAAACTGATGTTAGTTAAATGTGAATGATGAAATGTTCTTCGTAATATTTACTTTGTTCATCCCCCATATCTTTTCGATAAGGATTTAGGTTTTAGTTGTCGAGAGAATGAATTTGTCGGGCATATAAATTATGTTTCGTTTTCTTATCTTCTGTTTAATTTAATTTTAACATTTAGTGAATAGAATGGGAGGTAACTCGGACTGATTAGTTGAGAAAACTGGTCACACTGGCAGAAAACAAAATGTCCAACTGAAACAAAAAAGAAAGCAAGACTTAAACCATATAGGAAGATATGGTTGCAGTGGAGCTTGTTGTGGAGGAGAAGTACGTTTTTGAGTAGAATATTTCGGATGCCGTAACTTGGAAGCAGAATGAGCAGATCTCTTAGTAAGTGGAAGAACATTTTCAAAAAGAATGGGCCTACTTTTTCCATAACATTTGCAAGAGACTACGCATAAAGTGCTTCTTTTTGGTTTACAAGAAATGAAGAACCTTGCCAGATATTAAAATTCTTAAAATATTTAAAAGGTTATGAACAAATCTTATGTTGAGCTGGTTACAATTAAATTGCTTCCAGCTATCAATTAAAGTAAAGGTTAGAAGAATATATTAACGTGGTCCTAAGTGTATCAAGACTTCGTTTGAGATTTCTTTGCTTGTCGACTTATTTTCGTGGGCCGAGAGTATTGGTGTCGCTGTTCGTTGAAATATTTATGGTGGCGGGCCATTGTTAATTTATAATGCTGCCAAAAGGTTCCAAATACAATTTCGGGTGCGCTAAGGAATTGCCGTTGTCCTGGCCTGGCCTGTACTGACCCTCCCATGTGACCTGACTGACCCAAACTGAACTCAGCCGACCTGGCCACTTGTGCATGTGCCGCTGCCTGCTCATTATACTCATACCCCCTCCACTCCTCTATTCTGAATGTGAGTCTAAGTCTGGCTCTCAGTCTGCATTCTTGCATGTCTCTCCACTTGGCACTCCGACTGCCACGTAGAAGTAAAAGAGCAAACTGGGGAATTCACAATGGAAAGTTTTGCATAAATTTTCATTAGAATTTACGGGCTGCCAGCTCAAGTTTTTGCCTTCAACTTGACTTTGTTATACTCGTACGTTATTTACGATACAATAAATTTTGTCAAAGCATTTCATTTTGATTTTTTTCGTCCTTGTTATCCGCTCACCCTCAGTGGAGTTTGGTTTCGGTTTCGGTTTTGTTTTGTTTGATAAGCCATTAGTCAAAATGACAAACGTTTAAGTTGATTTAAATTGAAAAGATTTACAAGGTGAACGGGGGAAATTGGGGCGGGATTTGCCGAAGGATTGCCAAAGGATACGGATAAGTTGACTGCGCTTCAATTGAACCTTGTGATTGCGTAGGCTGAAAGGTGTAAAGCAAAATACACAAATATCAATAAATAAAGTTAAGCAAAGGGAAACTTATTTTTAGATTTGCAGAAACTTGGGAGCACTTTATGAAAAGAATTGGGACTGAAAAGTGTTTATTATTTTGGAAATATTATGCAGAGAATACCGAATGTCAAGGCTTTATAACTTAATGAATTTATATATTTTCACAGATTTTAGTTTGATAAGAGAAACATATGATTAAGTAGTCAGATCTAAAATGCATATAATTTCTTGGTATTGGGACTTCTTTAGTCCAAGGTAAGGATTTGTGAGTAAGAGTTATTATTCGATTTGGATGAATCAAATATCTGATGAAATACTTATATACTTACTTTTAGAATCGGGTCTGCTCTTTGGAGATTCTATGACAAAGTTAGTATAGGTTTCATAAAAGGCTTAAGAATCACTTGAACTAGAAATTTAGATAAAAGATATATATAAATTTGATAAAAGAAAATATTTAAACTAACAATTATATTCAGTAGATTTTTTCAGTAGATTTTACTCTTCCTGGTTAAATGGTTCCAAATATCAAGTTTCTATATTCTACATTAACAACCCGAAATATTAAGATTGATTCTGATTTTGACACCATAAAATCAAATTTGTTTGCCTTCCTTGCTGGCCAATTATGAAGTCAGCAGCAAGAGTTTTACAATCGAATATATATATATATATATGTATATATATATATTGAGCAAATGTAAGACATAAAATGATTTAAAAAGTATCATCATCATTTTATATGAATCTCTTTGCTAAGATTATTGAACTGTTCCAAAATCACAATAAACAAAGTGTGATTTTGGAAGAGTTCATTCATTGCCTTGATAAATTAGCATGTCCTTCTTATTTGTTAACCTAAACTTATATAATTCTTATGTATTAATGATGACTGGAAATCTTGTATTAACGTCCCTGCGGTGCTTGCTCTTGCTTCTCCCTACTTTACTCTTTCTAAATCAAGTCCCTTATGGTGGCTTCATTTATATCTGCACTTTGGTGTTGGTCTTTAATCTCGAATCATCTGTTATGAAATGATTTTGAATCTTCAAGGGGCTTTCAATTAAAAGACTATAAAGAATTGCATTTTAGATTGTCAGTAAATTGGCAAAAGCTTCTGCAGCTTGGCTTAAGCTCACTCGCCTCTGCAGAAAGAAAAACTACAATAGATACAGTGTAGTGTGGCCGTTCTTTGTATGCATTATTTAAGAATATATCGAATATTTATATATGTAGTATTCGCATCAGAAATAAACTAATTTGCTCCTTTAATTCGTTGTTCCCAAGCCGGATCGGATCTCTTTCATATTCTTCCCTATTTAGAGCAGTGCCATATTAATATTAGGCAATGTAAGGCAATACGCCTCACCAAGGTTTCAAATAGAACATTCCATTTGGAGTTAGTGCTTATGAGAAATACGTTAATTTGTTGCGCCACCAAAACTGCAATTTGTTAGCCTTTGCAAAGATTTACTGACACACTCTCGTGCTCACACACACACCATCATTTATTTAACATTTAGTGCTCGTTATTTACCAGCCAACCATTTCTAGTGGCCATTAAATCTAGGCTTATACAGCATCATATCAATTGCAACGATAGTACACACATATACGTACTATATCCTCATGCAGTTGCAGCTGCTTTAGTGCAATTGCCATGCACTATCTGAACACCCTCACATATCACCATACACATCTATATACATATATCTACATAGCCGTATATTTTAAATATGCAAAAGCCGCTTTACGCACATTTTTCCAATGCCAATAGTCGCCAGGCCCGAAATGTTTCACATTTTGACAATTTTCTTCGTTTTTGTTAAAGGTTTTTAGCTGTTTTTCTTGCTTTTGGCATGGCCCGCAGTTGCAGCCAACAAATTTTGTGCTAGCCATAACATTGCTGTTGCTGTTATTGTTGTTGTTGTTGCTTTTCAGTTTTTCAGTCTTCCTCCCATTTTTTTTTTTGTTGGTTTTTGTGGCGCTGCTGCAACGGTTTCATATCCTGCACAGGGGCAATTAAGTTCGTAATCTGAACGACATCTGTGCTTGTTTTTCGGGTTGGCGGTGGAGGTCAGAGGTCAGGCGCTTGGGCTCAGCATCAGTGTTTTTGTGTTGTTCTGTTTTCAATATTTCGACGACAATTTCATTTTTGCCCAACAGAGCTGAGTGCACAGGGATCCGGGGGAACGCAGGCAGGCAGGCAGGCTGGCAGGCAGACGTAGAGGCATTGTTTACAGCTTGTTATTAACTCTTTCGAATGCGAATGAAGCTTTTTTTCTTGTTTTTACCTTTTTTCCGCGTGCTATTTTTTGTGTTATTTCGCACTTGCCGCCGCGTGGAGGAGCAGGAAGATGGACATTCGTGATTTAAATGGCTAGAGCGAAAGCTGTGAAAGTGCTAATAGCTTAAATGCCAGGCCATAGCTTGACCGGCAGCTTCAGCTTGGTGCATTCAGTTGGTCAATCTGGAGAGTTTATGACCAGCAGTGAACGATTTACGAGAATTTACGAGAATTGGCGCAAAAACACGTTCTCATTGTCAAGCAGCGACGATGCCGTCTGCTCTACGTGTAACTCAAATAGAAACAGTTGGAGGCAGGCAGTTGGGTTTTGACTAAGCATAACTTTTTTAATGTTCAGATTAATGAAATGAAATCTTGTAACAGGTGGAATATTGCAAAACGGCTTTGTAGTGTTTACCTGCATCATAAAATCTTGCATGTGTGCAAATTTCAGTCAAATAACTCTTAAGGTTTAGGCTGTGCTTTGTTCGTCCATCTGTCTAATGTAAATTTTTATATATAGCTAAGGATCTTTCATTATTTACACACACACACACATTCTGTAGATGAGTTTTGCCTTCACATCCTTCAGTACAAGTTGCAGTGTAAAGCCCACCCGCAAGACCATTTGACAAAAGGGATTCAGTTCAACTCTCATAATTTGACACCGACACATACTACACTGACTCCTTGGCTCAGCTGTGTGCATCCCAAACATGGCCTACACAGATAGATCAATATCAATAGACTGTTGCAGTTGCAGCTGCAGCTGTCTTTTCTATGCACCTCTAGTTGCATTTTCATTCTATTTTCATTTTCATTTACATTTGCATTTGCATTGTTCAATGCTTAACAAAAGGAGTTCGTGTTGGTGTGTTCGTCTGCCTGCGCTGGGCAGGCACAATTCATTTGTCCAACTGTTCCGCATGGCTGTCTTTCATCTTGTCCATTAACCGCTTTTGAAATCCAAATCCACAAGAACCGAAAAATCTGTTGGCCGCCGTTGCTGTTGCCGTTGAGCGAAGGACAGCTGCTTGAATTTCCAAGGGCACACAGCCAGCCAGTGCCAGTCAGAGTCAGGAAACATCCTGCCAAGTGTGCCTAGAACGGGCTTGTGCCTGAAATAGCCTGAAATGTATACGAGTGAGTGTGCAAGGTAGGTCTCGCAGTTGCAGCTGCCGTTGATATCGATGATGACGTTGCTTGTTGTGCTTGCTTTCGCTCCGCCAACTGCTGACGAACTAGAGCATTAGCCAGAACCATCAGCCGCTCAATCGGAATGGTCTTAACGGGCATCGGAGAGACCATACGAAGTCCAGTTTGAAGCTGTCGATGACTTTTGATGGGTTTTCAATTGCTTCCATTTCATTTTTACTCTATAGTGAAGGAAGGTCTGTTCTTCAGCAAGCTATTGTATAAAGTTTTGAACATGGCGGTGCCCATATCGTCAGATAAAGGAGAAGGAGAAGATATATATGCCAAAGGAGAAGATATATATGATTGGGGCTGAGAGCCAAGACCATTTACCGGAGACTCCGGGTCAGTTCCAAATTCTGATGTTCGAGGTCCCTGAACTTTGGTTCAGCTTCAGTTTATGGTTTGCTTTATAGCAGAAGAAGTTGGATATTCGGTTCAAAACGGGGTCGGATCGAACCAAGTGCAGCCATGTTTATGATTAATATATCAAATTTTTAACAATTTTTAACGGCCGTTAAATGTCATGAATTGGCAATGAAATGTTGGCATCAAATGGGCAAATTCTCGTATATCACTTCTGCTATATATCTAAATGCAAAAGTTATAACCACTGTTACCTACGCTAAGTATCTAGGATGAGCTCTGGACACAAATAGGAAACAGCTAGACCATAAGCTCCATAGAGTCAAGATTCCAAAATGCAGCTGCTTCTCAATAAACTCATTCTTAAAGCGATCTGAATCTATGGCATCCATATATGAGGCACAGCAGCGAGAGCCAACTTTCAAGTTATTCAAAGCTTCCTTTCCACATTATTAAAGAAAGTGCCAATGGGGATTACCAATATCAGCAGGAGATACTGCTCAATTCGTGTCGAAGTTCACGAGAGCTAGTCGGCTTTTAGCCTCTTGATCGTATCTGCAGGCGAAAGGATTTCACATAGATACTTATGAGTTTTGCCACAATTTGCCACCAAAACTGCGAATTTTTCATAAATTAAAGCTCTTATTCCAGCTGAAAGAATTTGATATCTGAACCGAATATAGAGTACCAATTGGTCGGCCTGTCTAAGCTACACTATTTTTACTGGATTTTTAATTTCAAACATTTTTTATTAGTATTTGCTTATCACAGCCAAAGCAGCTGCTAGCGAATCAAATGGAAGGGAAGGGGCGTGCAGGTTAAGAGGGAATTTTTGGGCTTCATTCATTTCGGCAGCAGAGGCAGCGACTTGGTATTCTGGCTAAAAGCAAAACTCGACCACAAAACCCGGCAACAGTAACAGCAACAGCAACAGCAACAGCCTGTGTCTGCGTTGGTGTTGGCAAGAAAACACAAACACGAGCAGCACCAGCAGCAGCAACAACAACAATGAATTCAGAGGCAGCCGTGCAGGAACAGCCTTGAGTGATAACATCATTGTGGCTCTGCATGTGGATGAGGAGGAATATGTGTATGTTTCTGTGTGTGTGTGTGTGTGTGTGTGTGTGTGTATGACTAGCGAAGCATGCAGGCAACATGCCATGCCACGCCAAGGAACCCGAAAGTAGTCCCCAGAAACTGAAAACTGAAAACAGAAAACCGAAAACTGCAACGCAGAAAAACCTTGGCAACAATAATAATACGAGTTTGAAAAAGAAAACGACGACGAAGCCGAGAAGCTGTTAAAACTCGAACAAAAGGAGGAGGAGAAAGATAAAAATTACTATCAGGCCAGGGGGGCGGGCGGTAGGTAAAGGAACAGAAGGTGCGCACACATACAAAACGGGCAACAGACCGACAGCAGATTAAATCAGGTAGGAAATTTGCGCTCAAGTGGTAAATTTTTTGCACCTGCCGTTAGTTGTTGGCAGCCGGTTTGCAGTTCAGCTGTTGTTGCTGTTGCTCATTGTTGTTGTTGTTGTTGTTGTCATTCAGATGATTAGTGCGCAGTCGGAGCTGCGTCTGCGCAACGTTCTTTAAACAAATTTTTGCTTGTTCTTCTTTGTTCTGCTCTGTTTGTACGTGCTTTAAACGCTGTCAACTTCTTGGATTGGGACCGTTGTCATGGGCATCGCGTGCGGTGGAACTCTCTTTGGAGTGTCCTATAACCGGAACCAAAATCCAACCCTGGACTTGCAGCTTGCTTAAGGCGTTGGCTTGCACCAAATTGGTTAGCAAATAATATGCGTGTGAGTATCAAATGCTCAAAGAAAACCATTTTTGTGAAAGAATTTTTGGCTTACGACATTTTATATATGTATATATATGATGATCTTCGAAACAACTTAGCCAATTGTTATGGAAGTTAACTCACTCAGTGTAATTTTCTTCAACTTAAAGGATAGGATAGTTTTGTCATATCGATTATTGACCCAGAAATGGAAGAAGTCGAGGTCAAATGAAACACCAAATGAAACAGTAGTCGAACGCATAATTAGAATGGGAGCGAGGGAGAGCTTGTAACCAATTTCATGGGGATCGGTCTAATAGCTTAGATGGTCTACTAAGAATAGTGTGCCGCTTGCCTCCATCCAACCTTTGACCACGATTTTGGCACACTTGCAGTTGAAATTTGGCTAAGACGGCTAATTAATGTGCGTTTGCTTTGGGTACTCCGGCTCTGATGCTCCTAATGGACGAGGTGGCGTTACCGCATTTAGTGTTGCCGAGCGAATTCTTGCTTTACGTCTAGCATGACCGCACAACGGTACTTTTTGTCCTTTTAGTCTGTGGCATTGCTCCTCTTCCCTGATAGCGCCGAAAGCTAAACTGGTTATCAGGGATCAGACCAGACACGTCCAGTACTGGGAGGCGAGCTTGCCTTCAGGCTTACCAGGCTTGACATTGTAAGACGCGGGATTTTCTTGGAACAGATAGATGTATGTATGTATGAGTGAATGTAGTATGAGCATTTGCATGGCTCCTGAGCTGCCTATTCCTATTGCTGTTCATGAGTTCGTCTAGCTGTAATGGTCTTCCCTCAGAGTAGCTTGTTCAGGATCGAGCTAGTTTCTGTTTTCTTATTGCAGGAGTATGTAGTAATCCTTAGCCTTTATCTCTTGTTTTAAAAAAGTATGGAAACCGGGAAATACTCATGAAAAGCAGCTACTCTTATATGCCGCACATCCCTTACACAACAATTAACTGAAAACCATAAATTGTTATGTGTGCAGTTACATAATTCGCTGGAAATCCTGACAGCAGCTTAAAGGATTCGAAACCCAATTGAAACCCATTTTGGTGGCATACAAATTTTGGCGAAGCTCAGTTGTGGCATAAAAGCCGGAAAGGCTTTAAAGTGCAAAGTTGAATGCAGTTCGATTTCCATGCTGAAAAGTCATTTGGACAGCCTGAAAGCTGCGCTAAAAACAAACAAACCGAAAATCCAAAAAAAAAAGAAGAACTTCTGAAAGCCGAAATAAAGTGTTGCCCTTCTCTTTTTTTTTTGTTGCTGGCAGCCGCAACATGGTGGCAATTTTTAGTCGAGACACTGAAATATGCCCAAAAAAAAACACACACACACACACATACACACAAAAATGGCGCCTGTCGCCTTACGCAACGAAAAACCGTTGTAAGCTATGCATTCCATTTTAATTTGCACCTCGCGGATGCATGAACCTTTGCACCAGGCTGAGGCCGCTTCAGTGGCACACCCAGGTCAGCAGCAGGGATGACAATGGCTGCGGCTGTGTAACCAACATAGCCATAGTCGAAAAGCCCTTGTGCCAATACTGTGCACCTCCTGGGTTCGGCCAAATGAATGCTCGCCTGGTTGCACACGCCACTGTATAGGGAATAGGGAGGAATAGGGAGGAATAGGAGCCAGAGCTAAAGCCATTCCCTGTGTTACGTATTGCAATTTGCAATATTTTTTTTGTTTTTATGCGAAAATGCAACCAGCAAACGTTTTTGGCGAGAATGGACAAGAGATAACCTTTGTCTCCCGGCTCTGGCTCTGACCAACATCAATGGATGTATAATCAACTGTCCATGGCTGCCACCACCACCGTCATGTGTTTTGCCCGAGTTGTTTGCATATTTTGAGTTGTAAATGTTCCTGCTGTTTAGTTTTTAATTTGATGCCTTTGTTTGTTGTCATTTATGTGCTGCTGTTGTTGTTGTTGTTGCTGTTGTTATTGTTGTTCTAGCTTGTTGCACATGCTCGTGTCCAAAATGCAGCCAAGGGAGTGGCAAATGGCAAATGGCCATGGCTGGTTGCTGGTGCTTACTGCTTCTTCCTGCTGCTGCTACTGCTGCTGCTGCTGGTGGTTGGTGGTGGTGGTGGTGGTGGTGGTGCTTTGGCTTTGACTCTACATATATGTTTTTTACATTTGTTTCATTGTCGCCTGTCTGCGTTGTCTGTAGTAGTTGTTGCTGGTTATATTGTTATTGCCCGTTTTTATGGTCTTCCAAGCATTGCCTTGTGCGGTTCATGTTATGGTCAGCATATTAAGGTAATGGACTGGAAAGACAGCTTCAGTTTCAGTTTCAGTTTCAGTTCAACTATAGTTTTGCAGTTAAGCCTCCTCCTCTGCCACCCGTCTAACATTTGACACTTCCTGCTCGCCCTGTAATGCCCCCCTTCCACCGCAATATAGATATGCGCAAACTACTCAATATATAATTGAATTTTATTGTTTATAGTTTGGAATTTAAACAATCTTTTCTCGATGAATTGTGCAGTCTATATGGCTTTATAATAATCAAATGGGTTTGTCCGATTAGCATAGAAAATTTGAAAATTACTTATTAAAAATTATTTTATATGCTCAGCATTCCGAAGCTGTTCGCAATTGTTTTTATTGGAATGTAAAAATTCTATTTCAAATCTTTTTATAATATAAAAAAATTTAAAAGAATAGAAGCAAATATTCAGTGACGAACATGAAATCTTTTCACTGCTGTCAATGTACGTTGAAACACTAAAATTATCCTTAAATTTTGGAAATATTCATTATACCATTCACAAAAATTGTCAATGTATATTAATTTTGCTTAAAAGGAAGCATGTCAATGCGAACAATACGATCTTAATGCAAGAAATAACTCGCTTGTGGGTGAAGTAAAGCAATTGCAAAATACTTCTCGATCCTACATACTATATTGCTGAACGGGAACAGCATGCAATAGCAGGCTCGAGAGAAACCTCTTGTGGAAGAAGTAAAGAAGTAAATTGCATTGTTCTCCCAAACGAGTTCTAAATGTCGTATCCTTCAGTTGCTAAGTGAAGCTGTGAATGAAATAAGTTGAAGAAATGTTGAGGTAAATGACAACGTTATTATAGATTTACAATGTGAATGGCATAAGCTGAAACCAATCTCCCTTTCTTGTTTTGTTTTCACAGTATCGAAATTGAAAGCATTTTTGATATAATTTTGCTAATTGAGTGTGAAGTTTTGGTGACTTTTCTACTTCATGAAGTAAATGTTTTTCTGCTGGTATTTATTAAGGCGATAAATCGCAAATGATCTTGACCTTCAGCCGGCAAAAAAACATTCCCTTCATCGTTTTCCTCAGCTTGGCAAAATTTGTTTTGGAATTTTAATGTTGGAAGCTTAAGTTCTTGAGACGTTCAATAAGGTTAGTTAATTAAAGTGATAGTAAATTTTTGTAATTCATTTGTTCCCAAAAATAGTGAGAAACATTTTGCTTACATCAGACAAATAATCAGCAGCCCGACGACCAGACTAAACCGGATTCTACCAGTAAGCTCTTAGAACATAAATCTCAGTTCTATAGTAGGTGGAAATTTCTGGCAAGTGAACACGGAGATTTCATTGATTTTGATCTCCCTCACACCTGACAAACTTCAAATAAAAAGCTGCAGGAAAAATTGCAAATCGTCCAGGAAAATAATGCATTAACCAGAGCATCCAAAGGCCTCACACGAGGCTGATTTATAAAAGGCTTAATCACGCCTTAAGAGTCAAAACTACTTCCACGATTCGACGTTTTAGTCATTAGCGTGATAGTTCGAGTGCGCTGTGAAATGATCCACCTAAACTATACACCATATCTAAGGAACTCTACCTCGAAACTTTGTGAACTTTGCAATATGCGATCTAAGGAGGATATAGTCCAGCTGGTGGGCGTCTGCTCAATGCTTCTCGAGATATGTTTCTTACATCTAAACTGAACAACTCTGAGGGATTCGCAAAACCCTGGATGGGCTCTATGGAAGAAACTGGCAAGATCTAGCCAACTAGTTGTCGAGAAGTTTAAGTTTACTTTTAAGTTTATATCAGATTCTATTCTAAGCTAAGTATGTATTGTATAATACGTATTAGCTGACGATTATCAAACCAAGCTATACTCGTTCGCAAATAAATACAACTATTACTACTACTACTACTACTACTACTACTACTACTACTACTACTACTACTACTACTACTACTACTACTACTATTACTACTACTACTACTACTACTACTACTACTACTACTACTACTACTACCCTACGATGTCCGTCGGACGTCTAGTACGTTTTTCAGTCAATATAGATAACAAATTTTTGTAAGATCATATTTTATTTGTGATTAAAACTAATATCAAATTATGCCTGATTAGTAAATGAGTGTATGCTTTATTTCTGTTAAAGAATATCTGTTAATAAAGTTGTGTTAGTGCATCTACTATTCGTATACGTTTCTTAGCTAACTGGAATTTGTTTTCGTATTTTTTTTGCCCACAAAAGTTGAACATCTGCTGTTATTTTGCTCTACCGCTGCCGCTTGCTATCTGCTTTCCGCATGAATATCGGCACCGCAACCGCAAGCATGTGCTAGCACAGACATATGTATAAGTGTATCCTTCTTATTTATCTGATGTATAAGAAGTGAAGTACGCATTTTACTAAGCAGAGAAAGACTCTTAGATTTGAGTTGTAATACAGTTTTTGGCTAATCCTTAAAAGTCAAACTCAGAACCATTGATAACAATTATTAACTATTAATGTGTAATCCTTACCTCCATAATCAGTTGCGAAGTGCATCTCGCTCTCTTAGGTGTGCTCTTTAGACCGGCTCGGCTCGTTTCGATGCTCTTAGCCCAGCTACAACCTGTTTAGGGCCGAAAGCGTTGCTGCTTGTTGCTTCGGCTATGCTATGCTCTCCGCCTACAGCACGAAATCCAACGAAGCGCAGCGTACACGAGCCATGTGTTCCGAAGGTATAAAAGGACGAAATTTCGACGCGCCGCTTTAGTCCTACGACAGACGCCGCGTGGTATGCTTAATGTGGACCAAGAAAAAAAAAACAGAGACAAGAGAGACAAAGTGAATTGACATAGAAGTTAAGCTCGTACAGCTCGCAGAACTAAGTCCAAGTGGAAGACAACAACCATTTCAAGTGTTCGCGTGAATTGAAGTCCTTTCTTTTGTACAAATTGTGTTGGAAAGTGCAAAGCAAATAGCCACCACAAAAGGTGCTAAACAAAGGGAAAGTGTGTGCTAAGAAGGACGTGGGCGTTCGAAAATAATTGTAACACTCTTTGCTAACGGTTTTTTTAGAAGGTGTTTAGCTTTCGCGGTTCTTGCTAAAGGCATGCGTGGGCCAAATTTGCATAAATTTGTAATCCGAGTTTAATGCGAAACTTGGTTTTGGTTTTTGTGCTCGGTGTACGCTTGCAAGAGATTGCCAAGGCCTAGAGAAAAGAAACACAAAGAAAAACTTGAAAGGAATCAGAAATATGCCTAGGCTAATTTTGTGGCTAATATTGTGGTTAGGCGTGGTGGCGGCCACCTCTTCAAGCCTGGCTGTCAACGATGTGAACAACATGTTGCGCGATGCTAAGGCCACATCCCAGGCACCTGGCAAACGTACAGCACGCCAGGAGGACACTGCCACATCCAGCGTAGAGCTGCTGCGTTTCGTTGAGGATGATGAGCGTGAAGATGACAGTGACAGTAGTGACAGCAATGACCTGGAGATGCTGTCCAATGGCGCCTTGGTGGGCAACGACAATTCCAATCCGGACACTCTGCCATTGGGCGATCAAGTGCGACTGCTGACCAAGCAGCTGAACGCCCTCATGACACGCCGGCGCGAGGATTACGAAATGCTCGAGCATAATTTGCGCAAATCCTTGCGGCTTACCACCGATGCGGCACACGTTGATGCCGATATGCGCAGCGAACTCGAGCAATTGAGGTGTGTATACCAAATGGATTTGGATTTGCCTAAATGGTGGGCGGGTTGGCCTGGCCTGGTATGGTTATGTATTTGCAATGACGGGGAAATTGAACAAGTCCTCTGAAATTGCAACCTCACACTTTGGTCAGACTTCTGGGCCAACAAGTAGAGCAAGTTGGTGGGTTGGCAAAACTTTGCCATGACGGTTGGTTGGCTGTCTAACAAATTAATTGGCTTTAATTTTCTTATAGCCAACACATGTGTGTGCGATTGCCAAAAAAGTTGTAGAACATTCCAATGAGCACACCCTCAAGAGTAGGCAACTTGACTTTTGTAAGCCAAAAGACAAATAAAACTGGAAATGGAAAGCTGGCTGAGGTGATAGAAGAAGTTTATATACCCTTTATACCATTTCGGGGAATAAAGAAATTACTTTAGTTGTTGGCTAAGGATAACACTTAGTTTGGCAAAGGATGGCAGCTCTATGATAAAATAGTCTGTTTTGGTTTTAATAGTTAATTAATATGGGAAAACTTGCTTAAAGCTTAAAGGTAAATGGTAAATGATTTAGGTGATGAATCTGGATGAGTTTTACATAGAATAGAGATTCACAATGCTAACTAAAGGCCACTTTCATACAAACAATATCAAAGTAGTCAGATCTAGGTGATTTTTATATATTATTAACTAGCCTCTTCTTTTCGGACAGCTTTCATACTGAAGCTTCCATTTGAATAGATTTTTTTTATTGATATAGTACTCCGATCGCACTGTTTTTCATATATTATATAGATCTTTGCAACAAAGAAGAAGACTATGGATAGTCTGAAAACAAGGAATACTAACAATCTAGCTAAGCCGATCAATCATATAGCAGCTATATAATGTGGTGGTTCGATTAGAACACTTTATATATAATTGAAGAAATTTTAATACAAGTTTGGTTGATTTGAGATTTGAGATCGCTAGCCTGATTCTTCATCCTGATCAGTTAGAGGAAGTGTGGAGAACTTTTTACCTTTCGTTGAAGAAGTAGAAAAAAGTGGAGGACGTTTTCCAACAGTCTAATGAATGATCAATAACTAATCCTCAGAAATTTCGGAGATTATATAGGTCAAGAAGAATAACAATAACAAAGTAATAATACTTTCAGCAAGGGTACTAAAATAGTTACAGGCCGAAAAGTGTGAGCGGTGTGGGGCAGACAATCGAAGTTGATGATAAGAAATCGCTGGCCGGAAAACACGTCGATTTCAACATACATTGTTTACAGAGGCCCCAACTCGAGGAGGCTCTGTCTAACAGTGATTTGTTTGTTGTCAGAGTCTGAGGCTGACTAATAATGATTGTCTCATTCTCATTCCCATTCTCATTCTCATTCGAGAGGACATGCCCACACACGCATACATCAGTCTTATTTGTCTCTGGCTAACAATAACGAAATATGTATACGTAAAAATGGCGGACTCTTAATTTACTGTACAAATAGTTAAGGTTAGTTTGTTTGTGTTTTTTCTTATTTTGTTGTCATTTTGCTCCTTTTGTGCCGTTTGCTGTTTGCGTTTGCCGTTTGTTGCTCGTTTGTTTCCATTGTCCTGTCCGTGGATGTCGTAAACTTTGCCAGCGACACCGTAAATAATTCAACACACGCGTGTTTGTGCCGACAGATATAGGAAGTGGCAGAGTCAGAATGATAGACACAACAGAACAGAACACGACGCGACAAATAAATACTATGCCCGAAGATTGACACGGAGACGGAGACAGAGAGACACGGCAAGGACACGTAAAGCGGGAGTCAAACGCCATGTCAACTGTGGTTTATGCGGCCGTTGGCCAAGAGTAGTGGTCGGACGTCGACATAGTTATCTGATTGAGCACAGCACAGTGGGGCATGGACGTGGCCATGGACACGAGCACAGCGTGTATCCATTAGGCTACTCCAACGATGATTTAACTAAATTTGATAGCTCCAGTTGTGTTGCATGCCGCCGCCTACAGTTTCCATTTCGGTAATTAAAATGTGTCGCCAAACGGAAGCCGATGAGAATCCTAATCGGTAACAATAATGGATATATACATATATGTATATATATATATACACTTCTGTTTTCATATGCCAACATGAACGCGCTTCTGTTGTGCACTTCATGTTCACATTCATGTTGCCTTTTCAATTTGCTCGATGTCATTGACAGCATTTTCCCAGCATTTCCAATTTTCCCTTGAATGACATACGTTGTTGCTTGCCGCCTCCTTTTGTGGGCGTGTGGGGTGTGTTTGTGTTTGTGTGCAAAAAAAAGGCAACTGCAGCCAAGCGAAAAATTGGGCAAAAAATTGTTACCATGGCTTGAAAATGATGTACAATAGTTTTTCGCTACTTTTTTTACGATATTTAGAATTGCGAATTGTGAAATTGTGACATGGAAAAGGTGCAGAAATAACCAGTTGAATGAGCATTTGCAAGCATTTATTGTCAATTTCAATTAAGCTGTGCGAATGTGATTGTTCATTCGTTGGCGAAGTTGATCTAACCAATTTGTTTTTCAAAACTAAATCGATCAATTATAAGCGGATAGTAGAAATTGTTTGAAGCATTGCCAATCGGCTATATTTTATGGGAATTATTTTGTTAGATGATATTATTGTTTGCTGAAGTTTCAAAAACCAAAAGTTGGCAATATTCTTTGGAATACAGAATTACCCATCTATTTAGAATGATATGAAATTGGGCTTAGATAAGCTAGTATGTGAATTCGATCCGCTTAGAAATACCAAAGAATATAGTTCTAATAAGAGCTCTGTATGAATACATTTTGAATGCTTAGTGAATGCCTGTAAATACTGTACTATCACAAGAGAGATGAATACTAACACCACTCAGAGCTTAAAGCTTTCACAAGACATGGTTACTCTAATAATGGGTACTAAGTGAATGTTGTATTCAATGAATATAAATGGTCAGCGAGTAAAATCATAAGGCATTTGAATGAATGCAGTTTGGTTACCAAATGAATCATTCATTCCTTAATAAGTGTTCGTGAATACTGCACTCACTCCAAAAGAAATGAATACTAACCTCACTCAGAGCTTAAAGCTTCCGCACAGTATTCATTGCTGGACAATGGTATAATTATATCTTGTGGTGAAATAGCCAAAGCAGCTAATAGACAGTTCAATTCAATGGATAAGATAGAAAAAAAGACGACGTTTATTTGTTTTTCTTCTAAATAATACAAGGCAGATCCCACTTCTGAGCTGTAGACTGCTCTCTGACACCTGTTATGGTCAATACCTACCTCAAAATGCACTTTGTTGAGCATATCCTTCGGCTTAAAGTCTGAAGCGATCTCTTTTAGTGCTTGCGTTCTCCCTCCCACTACCATGAGAACTAGTAATTGGTGTTACAGCAGAGCATAAATATAGTAAAAGTATAATAAGGTTTTGTTGTGAATAGCAAGTGAGACCATTTATTCCGAACTGAATGTTACTATGACACTTTCTGAAGTAGTCCTGCGTCTGAATGTACTACCTTGTGCATTGCTGAAGTACGTATGTATGAGCTTGTATGCATCCTGTTATCCTGACTTTAATATTAATTACTTTCCGTCGACAAATTGAACGTCATGCCGACATATAAAACCACAAAGTGAACTTTCTGCAACTGCTCGAGTTTTTGTACTTTTGCAAAATTACTTAAAGCCACCGAACACATGAACTCCGACAAACCACCTGTTTTACAATTAAACATTTCGAAAATTAACAAAAAACAACAAAAAAAAAAGGAAATCAACAAAAATACCAAAACAAAACTAACCTTTAGAAACCAGAGACATAACTTTTGCAGCTCGGCTGTGCAACAAAACTTTTCATGTCATAAAATTAACAAGACACACACAATCATAGCATACACCTACACACGCATACACGCATACGCAACACCATGCACACACAATAAAAATAAATTGAAATATTACGTATACGGCGACGTAACGTCGTAGTGCAAATAAAATTCACGAACATCCAGGAAAAAATAAAAATGCCAAAAAGAAAAAGCAAAGTTTTTTATGAAAATTTCATGTAGCTTTGCTCTTTTGACAGTGAAAAATAAAATAACAGCTGCACTCTCGCTTCAGCCGCAGTTTTTGGTGGCTAAAAAAGTTTTCCTACCTATCCCAGGACTTGAAAGACTTTTCCTTTTGAGCCTGGCAGCCGTTTCCTGCTGCTGCTGCTGCTGCCGTTCGTCTCCTCGCTTGACTACTTTAATTGTGTGAAATGCCACAAAAATGCGTTCAAGTTTTCAACCTGCCACAAGTGCTACAACATTTTCCTAAAATTTATTTCCTGCATACAGTTGTACAATATTTTGCTGGCTTGGCACTTGCTCCTGCTGCTGCTGGTCTCTGGTTTTTGCGGCTAAACTTTTATATATATATATATATGTGCGAGTGTATATAATTTATATTTTGCGTACATTATTTTTCATTTTCAAAAACTTTTGGACAGCCAACATCAATGAGAGAATTTATTAAAGCGCACAATTTTAAAAACAAGACAAGAAGTTGGATTGAGCTAATCGAAAGCCTCATAGACTTACAGAAGGAAGCTAAGGGCTTACTTATAGCGAATAGATTCTATGAGAAAGAAAGCCCAGACGAAGACAAAGGAAGACGATAAAAGATATTAATTGTCGTGGTCATAAATTAGGATGATTTAATTATATAATGAAAAAAAGAAAATATAATATAAGTCAACTAGTTGAGAAAATACAAAAAAACTAAAAAATATAAGCGGCATCTCAAAACAAGAGTTAACTTAAAATGTTCAGAATCGTGAGAGCAGCTTTCTTTGTGTCTGGCAGCATAGACGACATGTAAAATGTTTTATCCATTTATTATGTCTTTATAAACATAGAAGTAAGCATCTCCGTTTCCATAAGATATAATTTTTTCATCAACATGACAAGCCGATCCGGTTTAGTCAAGTCCTTATGTCCTTCTGTCTGTCTGTCTGGCTATCGAGTGGAAATTTTCATATGTTATAATCGTTAAGATCAGATAATAATTATATAGCTTTTGTAGAACCAACCTTTTTAGAATAAACCCTTACTACATTAAGATTTTTTTGTTTTCATTCAAATTCAACCAAATTTATGAGCTTTGAAAACAATTTCTTGTGCTGTACACGAGTGTGTCGAAAAGGACGCGCCTTATGATTTGATTGAGATCGGTGGAGCTATCCTTTCTTTAAGAGTTTGTAAGCCAAAGGTACCCTTACTCTCTTGCTATACATTGACTTCCTAGCAAATATCTGTTATAGCACTTCCTTTATCCTTTTTCTGGCTTTAAGATTCAAAGTTTTCTTATTTGCCTTAAAACAAATGTGGCAAAATTTCGTTCAATTCTCCCTCTGAAAAGTGCTCATGGAAATTTGGTAATTATTAAGCAGAAACAGAAACTAGCTGAAATCCCATTAGCCAGCCACATGCGGACCATACAAACCCACACACACACACACAACCACACACACATTTACCCACACACAGGCAATTAAGTCAGCCTCTCCTGTTAGCCCGAAAATGTCATTTTAAATTAGATTCTCGCACACCATGCGCTGCCGCATCGTTTGGCAATTTTTGCAAGTCAATTAAAATGTTACGCATACGCCGCATATGCATCAGGCCAGTAATTAAAGCCAACCCCACCCCACCCCACCCATCCCGAGCCACTGAAGTGAAATTTGTTAACAAATTTTTAAAATTACAGACGCGAGGTGGACACTCTGCGCTCTGGCCAGGGCCAGAATGGCAACAAGGAGCGTCTCACTGTCGAATGGCTGCAGCAGTCCATTTCGGAGATACGCAAACAGCTGGTGGAGCTGCAGCATTCGGCCAGCACTGTGGCCAAGGATGTTCAGCTGCGCAGCCAAAGCTATGAAGATTTGGCCACCATACGCAATGACTTTCAGCAAATCAAATTGGAGCTGGCCGCTCAACGTGAACGCCAGCTGCAAACGGAAGTCCTTGTGCAGGAGTTGCGCGAGGAGATGCTGCAGCAGGAGCAGGACTACAAGCACGCGTTGAACAAGCAGGAAAACGCCAAATTGGCCGCCAAACTGGAATCAGTCAGCATTGAGGAATACAGCGGCAGCCAGGAATCAGCCAGCCAGAGTCAGGAGGTGAGTTGAGAGCCCACTTTATGCTAATGATCAGATAAGCACGGGCACGCAAGCCATATACATACATATACATATACTACTACTCGCTTACACCTACTACAGGTGAACGCGAGAGAGAGAGAGAGACGAGACCTTTTATGGCCTCAAACAAAGGCACATTTTTTATTTAAGTGCGCTCATAAAGCGCCGCCACCAGCACACACACCCCTGCTCTATACGTTATCTGGCCATTTTATGCCTTATTTTATGCCGACTTGAGTTTGCGACACGACACGAGGCAAGGCGAGGGCCAATTGCCAGCCCCATCTGTGCCTGCCAGACGATGTGCTAACGAGCCAGGGTTGAGGTTCAGGCCTTGCTATCCTAAGTAGTCGGTGTCGGTGTCGGTGTCGGAGTCGGTACTGTTAGCCAAACCCAAATCCGAACCGTCTACGTCTGAGCTTTTAATGATTCTCATATGCTGCCTAAATTACTCATACGCACCGCAGGACCTTGTTGTAGTTAATATTTAATGCTAACGCTCACCGCTGGCAGCCACTTAACCTTAACCCAGGCCCAAGCTCCAGCCGTCTGTCTGCTTTGCCTAACTAAATCATTAATATTTTTGGGTAAATACAAAAAACATTTTCAACCCATCCTGAAAGCATATGAAATCTGTTTGGGCATTTCAAAGAGAAGACAAAATAATATTTAGGTTTCACTGGCGGCATATATATAGGTATTGAGGTTGGTCTGTGTTAATGTTAATGTCCAAGTGGAATTATCTCAGACCTTTCTAGGGCCAAGAAAAGCTTAAAGATTGTGGAGGAATGTAGTGGTATATTAATATAGTTTCACTTTGAAAGTTGTTGGAAAATGTATGGCTTAAACTGACAAGTAGAAGGAATTTCAATAAGATTATAACCCCTTCATCCTACGTTGTATTATTTTGACTGTTTCGTCATCAATTGTTACAAAAACTATTCTGAAGAGTCAAGAGGCTGTGAAAGCAGGCCCAAATCTATTGAACCTGTTCTAGGTCGTCCGTCTACAGAATGTTATTGATATTTATTAGAAATTTATCTCAACTTGAGGTTGTCACTGAAATATCTAAATGTTATGAAGAAATGATTGTAAAAGCAGTTCAGTTTTAGGTGCATTTATATACAATTTGCAAGAAGATAAATAAAAATATAAATACAAAGTCGATTTTGAGGTTCAAACGAAATCATTTGCTAAATGCTGAAATATTAGAAAACGTTGATATTTCCACATTTTCTACGCTTGTATTAAGCTTAAGTTCGCTGGGAATTTCCACTATTTGTTATGAAATGCTTCTACAATAGCTATCATAACTATTTGAGGTCAAAGACATATCGAAACAGATTTCAATCAATTACAAAGAACTTCTTTAATCCTCATCAACTAGCCATAGGTTACTTGCTCTTACAAAGGACTACAATTTGATCACAAATTAGGCCCATTCATGAAAACAAACATTTGCAATCATTAGGAAATGGGAACAGCTCCCTTCAGCTTTCCCTGACATCGCCGTTTATTCAATTTTCAAGATGCAAAATAGATTTTGCAATAAAATTGTTGGTATTTTTATATAAATTTACATATATTAAAAAAGTCAAAGTTTGACTGTTTCTTTCGCTTAGAAAATGTATGTATGACTTAGCTTCATTTCTCACTTGTTCAGGAGCATATTTTTGAGAATTTCCATTAACAAAAGTTGCCAAAATTGCTCTGGAATTTTGTAGGAATTTATAATAAATTTATTCCCTGTTCTTCCTTAGTTTCTATAGCAATTTTTTGAAGGCTGCCTTTGCTCACCTTTTAAGTTGTTAGTGGAATTTCGTTTTATACGGTTTTGCGTAATTATTTTATTAGCTGAAATGGAACACATGAAATACTTAAGCTGTGTAATAATATAATTTCATATACCAGTTATAAATAAGTACTTGCTATTCCCAGTTAGAAATACACGAAAGTCACCAACATAACCGCGATTTAGTACATATTTACTTGTTTATTATAATTAAAGTCAACAAGGGAGCAATAACAATAACAACACAAACAACAACAGCAAGCAGCTGCCAACAGGTAAAACCGCAACATGGTCTTGTTGTTGTTGCGACAGAGAGAGATACAGAGAGAGAGAGAGAGTCACTGACTCAGGTGGACTCGAGGCAACAAAAAAAAAGGGCAGCCAGCTCCAGTTTGCTTCATTAAAAGGATTATGCCATAGCCAGCCGCTACATATGCATGTGGTTTTGTTGTAAAAATATGTCAGTGGGGCCCTGAACATAAAAAACAAAACTGGTTTGAAAGCCACCTGTTTTGCTCCATTTTTTGCTCCGAGCACAGTTCAGTTGCCCCTCTCCTGTTTCTCCTTGGGTTTGCTTTGATGTTTGGCTTAAGCAATAAATTTGCTTGCTTAGAACATTTCTCTTCTTTTTTTTTTGTATTATTTTTTGGCTGACTTTCCGCTTTGTTAAATGATTGAAAATAAAATTTTATTGATCACAAAAACACACAGCCACATACAGACAAAGCAATTACTTGAGCTGAAAAGGGCCACTAAAAAAATTTTACAGCAAATTGTTAAGAATGGAAAAACCCAATAAAACGTGCAATCAGGCGGCTTAAGCGGCTTTCTCGATTAAGCTGGACCTGGGATCTGCAGGACTGGAGCCTTGTCAGATGTGCAAGCAGTATGTGTGTGTATTTATATAAGGTTAATGGCTACGCCTTCAACATCAAAATACAATGCGTTAACTCATGTATGTGCATAACGAGGGTATGTCAATGAGTTGTTAGAAAGAATCTAATAAGTTTCACCCATAATATCCAATCGAAGCAAAGGATTCTTAGGACAAAGACAATAAAGTCGGACATAGGTCTGAGCTATTTCTCTTGTTTTTATTTGTTGTAATTCGGAGATTACTAACACAGTCTTCTTATGTCATAAAAAGTGTCTAAATATAAAAAGTTGGAAGACATCGCAGAACATTTTGATGAAAGACAACTCAAACGACTAATGACAATTCAGCCAAAATCAGCTGAAACTAAAAAATTATCTTTGACAAAGTAGGAAAATACAAATTTCTACACCACATTGAATATATATTTAGAATTTGTATCGTTTAAGCAAAACAAATCAAGGAAGACAAAACCCACACTTACAAAGTCTTAATCCTTCAAAATAGTTCTCCTTCAAAGTCTTAATCCTCCTCCCTGTAGAGTTTTCACAAAAGACTTATGGACTGACCCTCGTACATATGTATGTAGATAAAATGAAATTGCTGTAAATTGCAAACAAAAAGCAGGAAATCACCTTTTAATCGCCCCTCAGCATAAGGCATGGGAATGAGTGGCATTGGTATGATGGCATGGCATGGCATTGGCACTGCCATTGGGGGGAAATGAGGGAATGGCTCAGCTATTCAGTTTTGCCAGCTGCTCTGACGGCTGCTGCTGTCTTTTGTCTTGGCAAATTTTTGGCAGCCAAGCGAGAGCTGGAGCAGGCCAGGACAGCAGATGCTCCCGAGTGCTTCGATAATCAGTTCTTCCAGCAGCAGCAGCAGTAGCAGTCTGTGTGTGTGTGTGTGTGTGTGTGTGTGTTGGGGTTTTGTGTGTGTGTGCGTTTATGATGTGCGCGGTGCTTCAGCACAATTTGATCCTTTTCATTATATCTACGTTTATTTTTTTTCTTCTCGTTTTTTGTTGGTTTTTTTTTTCCAACTTTCATCTTCTGCTCTGCTTTGCTGCAGCATCAGGGTATCAGGACTAACCCAGCTTTTGCAAAAAGCAAAAAAAAATCGCCATGCTCTCGTATTTTCAAACAAAAAATTGTTATTATAAAAGCGCAGCAAAGCAGAAATTAGGTTAAATTAGAACAAAGCCAGCAAAATATAAAACAATAATATTGCCCAGGTGGCTACGAAATTCTTAAAATTGCTGCTCCGTGTAGGTGAGTGTGTGTGTGTGTGTGTGTGGTTTGTATGTGTCTGTGTGGGATAAATTTAATCAACTTGCTGGTATTTTATTATTTTCAATCAATCAAGGAAAATTAGAAAAGTTGGTGGCAAAAGAGATGAAATATATAATATGTGAGAGACGAAAGTAATGGCAAAAGAATAGATAGAAAATTTCTTAGAAATTATTTTCACTTTTGCTGAAATTTGTGAAATAGTGAATTAAGGATTCAAATATAACCAATAGGTGAGTTGACTTGAAGGAAATATATATTACAAGCAACTGCACCAGTCGTCCGGATTCGATCTATTCAGCTCTGCACTTAACATATAGCTGAGAGACGGCGATCAGGGTAGTATTTTAAAGGCTCAAAATGACAAAGATACAAACAGGTCAACAAACATATATAGATAGTAGATGCGAGCATCGCTGCATGCAGATTGTGCGAAATGGACTGAATGTTGCTGCTTTGAAATATATATATATGAATTTTGACCTCAATTTTACTTAATGTTGGAATTTGGCAAGAAGACTTCATAGTAACTGTATCATAAAATGTAATTTGTGTGAATATTTAAGTGTCCTAGCTCTTACCGTTTGTCCAACAACATCTACAACAAAAACCACCTTCAAGCCGGCCTCCTCCTGTTGATCTATGATATGCTATGATATCAATATATAGTCGTCTATCGATATATTTGTGTAGGCAGAAAGATATCGATAGCTCAACATATCGATCTACGTATATCGAAAACTAAATAAATCGATATACAAAGATTGATATATTAATATATCGATAAACATTATCATCATTATCAACGCATCGTTATACACATATCGATTAATCTAGTATGTAGGCATATATCAATGGCTCTAATAAGTAGGCATATGACGATAGTGAAATGTATCGATAGCAGTACATCGATAGATCGATATATCGATAACTCAATATATCGATAGCGCTATACATCGATAACTCAATTTATCGATAACTCCACATATCAATATTAAAAACCGATATATAGCCCTTGATATAGCCCTTGGTCGCATGCAAACATAATTTTTATATATATGGAAGATATATGTTTGAAATATTACAACAATGATACGAGTTTTGCTTGATATAACTAATATGATAACTTACCCTCTCTATCTATTTCCCATTGGCCAGTGCCGCATTAGTTTTTTTTCTTAATAATGTCCAACAAAATATTCAGATACACAGCAAATCCATGCAAGCTTTATCAAACAAGCACAGCTGCTTTTGACAGATGGAAGAAAAAATCGAAGCCTCACATAAGAAATTCCAGCTAATTGCACTATATGTGAGGAATTATAACAAAGGCACATTTGTAGGGATATATGGTTACCAATATACTATATTTGAAATTGAGTTGCGAGATAACAAATCGCCTGATGGAAGCTGTCACTTGCAACAGTTGCGGGTAAAAGCAAAAGTAAAAGCAAAAAACACAGAATGGGAGAGGGAAAAAAGTGAAAGCGAAGGCAGAAGTTAAATGTTTATCCATTGGTTATTGATGCCACTGACAGAAGCAGTCACAGGAACTAACATATACTGGGGCGAAATAGAAAGAAAAGGAAATATTATACATATACCTATGAATCCTATGTGTATATTTGTATATGTGCATATGCATATATACGTGCCTGGTTGAGATACTTGCTGTTAAATTAGCAAAACAAACAAATGCGGGCCGCAAAAGTGTATTCCGTTTCAACGGGCTCCTATGAAAAGGCAGACATGACAGCAACAGCAGAACAGCATAACAGCAGCTACATATGTACGTTGTTGCCATTCTAAGAGGTTGTAGTTGCTGTTGTTGTTTTGTGTGCTTTTGGTGTCTGTGTTGCCAGTTGTGTTGCTGCCTTGTCCCAGTCCCAGTCCCAGGCAGAGGCATTTTACCTTATTTATGTTGATATTTGTTTGGCTTTTGTTTTATGTTACATTCGCATTCCCATTCGCATTCACATTCACATCCACATTCTCATTCCAGTTCCTGTTCCCATGCCCAAGCCAGAGCCCATTTTCTTTCTTTTCACTACCCATTCCCTTTCCACATCCCCCCAACCAATTCCCATTCTCAGTTGCTAGCTCTTGTTGCTGGCAATTTGTTTGATTGTTCGAGTGATTGTTAGCCTCGGATAGGGAGTAAACCAAGTATCTGGAGCACTCTTTTTCTTCCTTCATACATCCAAGTACTCGCACTTGATATTTATTTTATGAGTTAAATTATCTTTATTGAAACTTGGGCATACACTTGAGATTTATGTGTACTACGTCATGTTTCTATTTATTTGTTTGTGCTTCGGTTTATTCTTCGGTTTTCCATCTTTTTTTATTTTGATATTTTTGTGTCTGACTGAAATTTGATGCCATTTTTGTGGCTCCCATCGGATCAAATATCAATGTATGCCAAAAAAGTCTTGAATGACTGACACAAATATCGTGTACACACACACCCACATAGCTATACATAAACGAGGGTTTGTCTAGAAGTCTTTAGAAGAATATAGAAAATGTGACTATATATTTATGATGAGGGTTAACGATGAAGCTCGACATGGAATCAGTCATTCGTTGTACTTTTTTGCAGTGTTTTATATTTTAGGGTATCAAGGGAAGTCAAATCAGTCTGAAAAATCGATATCTCGATAATTGTTATCGGTTTATTTTATATTATAAAAATTATTAAAAGGTATTTTCCAAGAGGATCTTCATATCCTATATATATAGATAAATGTACAAACCGATAATTTGATGTATATCGATTGGAAAACTAATTTATCGATATTTATATTGGTTTGGAACCATTTTTCAGTATACTAGTATCAGACAGTGGAGCTTAGGAGCTATGTAGCAATATTTTAAGCCTGATTTATCGATAAGTATCAATATATATCGGAGTGGAATAATATGTATAATGCTTCTGATATTGGCAAGGGAAAGGTCGACAACTATATTTCGGTATGGAAAATCGATAATATAATAATTCAAGCCAGGGGAATGTTTAAACTAAATATCGTTGTAGAAAACCTGACTTATCGATAAATATAATATAGGAAGGATATCTATAAACTTGACAGGATTGAGACGTAAGCTTATTCATAAAAGCTCTCAAAGGCAGCACCGTAAAACATATTTTGATTATCCTATGAATTGTGTTTAATCAAAACAATTTCTGATATATTAAAATATTTAATCTAACATTTATCCCATAAAAGTAGATTTTGTATAGACTTATTGTCCACACCTCGCATATGTACTTACATTATCATATTCACATCTTCAAGCCATTTGTAATTCTGCTGTCTTTTTCAACTGCCAATTGAATATTCAATTTACATTTAACCAAATATTTTTCATTATATTGTTGCTGCTCTGAAAGTTAAACTTGCGAGCGCTTCTTCTTTTTTTTATTAAAAACTTTCCAACACTTTGGCATGCAATATTTCTGATATTTAGTTTCAAATTATGCACACGTTTGCCCTTTTTTTGTGTGTTAAACATAGAGCAAGTGGGGTGTGAATGTTACATGGAGAGTTCCCTAGGCAACGGGCTCCTAAATGCGCATTAACTTAATGGCATTTTGTGGCAGTTCCTAGTAGCAGTAGCAGTAGCAGTGCCCTGCGAGCCATCACCCT
Source organism: Hirtodrosophila duncani (assembly GCA_037043425.1). NCBI lineage: Eukaryota > Metazoa > Arthropoda > Insecta > Diptera > Drosophilidae > Hirtodrosophila > Hirtodrosophila duncani. Next base: position 1,478,231 of record JBAMBM010000688.1, on the reverse strand, counting down.
GGAACATCACCCGCCTGCTGACTACTGTCGCGTAGCTTTTTTGCTCTTTTTTGAGTATCGCACAAAAGTCCTATTAAATTTTTTACGACAATTCGCGCAAGAGCTTCTGAACAGCAGTAACAGCAGCAGCTAGAGCAGCAGCAGTGGCAGTGGCAGTGGCAGTGATGGCTAATTTCATACCCTGCAGGCAATGGGATTGAAGCCATATCAAATGCGATCAATGCAATTTCAATTATAAGTTCGCTTTTGAAAGAAATGTATAAATTCCACTGAATGGCTTTACATATTCGATTTGGAAGCTTTCGGTGCCTGCTATGGCCTCCGCTGCTGACAATAGACCAAGTCTATAGACCGTCAATATATTATAGATATTAACCTCTGTAAGTCCTATGAAAATGATTATCCGAAGCTCTATAGTCCTGCATGAATGCATCGATAAGAGCGAGGACTCGCTGACTGGCTCTTTAATTCTCTCATATATCTTTGAATCAGTGGTCGGCAGGGCCCTATCTTTTGTGCAAAGCAATTAGTTTGGCAGCTATACGAGAAGTTTTTCCCCTTCAAAGTAATCCCCATCAGATACAATGCGCTTGTGCCAACTCTTTCTTAAATCTCCCAAGCACTTCTCATATGCACTTTTTGCTATATAGTCTTGAGCTTCTCTAGCGCAATCGATTGATTGATGATCTCCGTCCTTTCAAATGTCTTTTAAGTTTTAGCAACAGGAAATAGTCGAAGGCGGCCAAATCCAGTGAATACGGTGGCTGAGGCATGATTGTCGTGTTGTTTTTGGCCTTCTGAGTAATGCTCATGCGACGGTTCTTCTGATCAAAATTCACAAGATTCGGAACAAACTTGGCTGACACAGATTTCATGTCCAAAAACATCCGAAGGAAAGGAGGAGCAATGCACAGCCTATGCTGCTATAGAAGCTAAAATCGTGAAATGATCATACAAGTTAAATGTTTTATGAGCATATATGAACACTAAGAATCAGTTTTGGAAAATTCGAAATTCGAATGGGTAAATATATATACATATGGTCATAAGGTAGAAGAATGAAATATGTCATTCAGAACAAAGAGATTCATCAATCCCTTTTAGAAAACTTAAGCAACTTTTCAAAATTTGTAGAGTTTTAGAAAAATTTCGTTCTAAAATGCCAAAGAAGCCTTTGAAAGTTCGATGCTTTTTAAGGCAACTCTTTGTATAACTATTCTGCAAAGTATAAGAAGAGGCAGAACGTCTTGCGGATTTTTCATGTCTAATTATAGAAAATATATCTCCCAATTTTGTCCACAATATTTATATTTTTTTTTAGATCCCAACTGTTTGCAGAGCATTCGTGCAGTCTAGCCATCCTCTGTGTGCGTTGGCCTTTCAACTTGTGCGTTTTATTATTTCTTCCTATTTTCAATGCACAAACGCACACACACTGACACACACACACACACACACATAAACATGCATGGCTCAAAAACACACTCCCTGCGAGCTCCAGCAGCTGGTTGCTGCCAAGCTAATAGCAAATCCTTGTTAGCTTTCACTTAAGTACAGCATGTAAAATTTTACTCTAATCCTTAAACGACCCGCAAGCCAAGTTTTGGCTCTGCTGGATGAAAATTAATTAGTGGCTCGCCTTTTTCAGGCTTCCTGCTAGTGCGTGTGTGTGTGTGTGTGTGTGTGTGTCTGATTAGCATTGCTTAATTATAAAACGCACACACATGCAAGCATACAAAGGCATTTGGAAATCTCTGCCAGCGTTGCTTAGATTGTTTCCAAGTGACAACAAATATTTATGCCCGATTTTCAATTTCAATTAGCGGCCGTCACTTGCAGTTAATGCTTTCAAAAATTGCTCCGTCTTCGTTTGCTCGGCTTGTCAGAAACGTGGGCAAACGAAATTTTTTAGCCGCATAAATCACATTTAATTATAATGTTGACGTAAAACAACAACAACAACAACAACAACATTAGCAATATCTAGCACCTTTTGTAAGGCCATTTTTGATAGTCCTTCAGCTTTTGCTTGACACTGCCGTTTGGCCACTTCCTGCCTCTATGTCGGTGAGTGTGTGTGTGTGTGCTGAAGGCCACCCACTCCTCCTCGCAGCCATTCCTCCTCCACACAACACCACAAAGCACAAACACACAGTTCATATAAACTGAGACGTGCTGTATTAGCTGCGTTCGTGACCTTTCACATAAAACAACGCCTGGCTATGGCCATGTCTGTTTTCCTTTTCCACAATTTTTTTTGTCTTCCACCAGTTTTTCCCCATAGTGCGCCAAAGGAAACGTGCGTTAAGGCAAAGCAAACACAAACATCAGCAGCAGGAATGGCTGAAGAAAGCCGCGAATTCTGGCAGTGGATGGCACAAATATCGTTACTCTTGTTTGCTTTTCCATCGATTGACAGTGCGAAAGTTTCCAATAAATATTCGTGGTGTTTTGCTAATTTTTGCCAACTTCATAAAAAATTTAATTCAACTAACTTTTGAGAGATATCAAAGGCAAGACAATAAATTTACAAGAGATTTAAGATAATTGTTGATGAAGTAAAGAGGCTTAGCTAACCATGAGGATGCCATGAGATTTGTTAGTTTTATCAATCAAGAGAATAGTTAGAAATATTTCCCTTAATTTTCTGCTTTGTCATGAGAAATATAGAAAAAAGTGTAAATGTATAGAAGCGGTGACAACACTTCCCTAAAATCAAGTATCCCAAGTGGCTCCCAAACAAAAAATGTGACTTTGTCTAACCCCAAAATTGTCTTCTGCCCACTTGTTTTCTGAATCTTTCGCAGCTATTTGAGGCCTTGTCAGATTTTCCATCTGCTGTCCTCTGCCCCAATTTCTCACTTGTTTTGATGATGTCACCAAGTTTTTTGTGTCTTTCTAGCACTCTTGCCCTTCCCCTGGCTATCTACCTTACCAGTCTCGTACTCATCTACTTGCCATCCCCTGCAAAGCCATAGCCATAACCCAAACACAAACCTAAAGATCTCTTAACACAACATTTAACCCTTCAACGACGTATCTAGGGCAGGATATGTGAACTATGTGACAAGGTATCCTGTGGATACTACTCTATATTGGCTTGGAGCCCACATGCGGTGTTCATGCATGATTTTACTAGTGTAGGTGGTACTTTTCAGGCTTATATTCAATCAATTTCAAGTTTCCTTGAAGAAAACCCTACCATTGATAGATAATTTTAGAAACAAAGATAGAAACCATAACATCACACCCGCCACTCCTATAACGTTCTATGAATATCAAATGTAATTTGTATTTTCCAAACTCGACATTCATTCATTTTGTTTTGTGAAGGCAACTTCCAATTAAAAATGGCACTTCAAACAATTTTCTTTCACTTTTCACCCTTTCTTTCTCTGATTCTCGCTCTTTCTCTGCCTTATTTTACATTCATTAGCAACGCATTTTCCACAGCTGGCTTTTGTTTTCAGCAGCCTTTATTAGTCAATTACGAGATTTTTCTATGACTGATGACACAGATACACATACACCTATTCACATACACACACACACACATAAAAGCAAAAGAAAATCAGCATAGCTAACACATTTCTATTCGTCATGGCATTCATATGATGGAAGTAGTATAAATATCTGCCAGCATATTCATATCATTCTAGCTCATATCATCCTGGTTGGGATATATGTAGGATGTATGTATGTATGTGTCTAGGTGACCCAAATGGCATTACCTTGGTTTGCATTTTGTGAAAATTATATGCATGTAAATATATTTGCAACACACATATGAGTGCGCATATGAATTTATGCAAGTTTTACCGCCGAGACTTTCAGTGTCTGTCAGCGTATGGGTTTTACTTATAGAGAGCTGTCATAGCAAGTGTGAGCATTTCAGCCCCATCTTCCATACCCGACAACTATAGCGTTAGCACCACGCAGCAGCAGCAGCAGCTTCAGGGATTTACATGCATTGCTGTCGCTGAAACTGACATTATTGTTCCATCCTTATCCTTGCTGCTTTTACGCTGCTGTTGATGTTACTCCTGCTGCTGCTGCTGCTGTTGCTGCTCTGCTGCTGGTCCTGTGGCGGGTTATGAAATGCATTTATAATAAATGGATTTAGCATTCAATTCCCCAGCGCATAATCCAAGCACATGCATATTACGCTAGAACAACAACAACATCAACAACATCCACAACAATAACAATAACAATGGCAGCAGCATCATCTCTTCCAACATAAAGCAGCTTAAAATGTGAAACGCTAAAAGCATAGCATACTTTTAAGCTCATCATCTTGCATTTGCTCCTCTTTCCACTTGCAGTCTCTCTCCACCGGCACATTGGCCGATCACAAGCGCCGCCACTGCCGTTTCCAGCACCAGCAGATACATGCCCTCCAGGTGGCCCAGCGCACCCTGCGTCGCCAGGTCAACGAGTTGAAGTATCATCGCATCGATGAGCGTGTGCGTAGCATTGAGCTGGAGCAGCATCGCATTGCCAATGCCAATTTCAATTTGAGCCGTCAAATAGCCTCGCTGGACAAGCTGCACACCTCGATGCTGGAGCTGCTTGAGGATGTCGAGGGGCTGCAAACCAAAATGGACAAGAATCTGCCGGAGCTGCGTCACGAGATATCCAAGCTGGAGTTTGCCAATGCACAGATTAGTTCCGAGCAGAATTTGGTGCGTGAGGAGGGCAAGAATGCGGCCCGCTCGTTGCAAGCGATGGCTGTCAGTGTCAGCGCCTTGCAGGATGAAAGGGAGGGCGTCAAGAAACTAATGGCCACCGTAGAGCTGCTGCAGACCAATGTGGACCGTGTACAGTCGTTGGTCAACAATGAGCTGAAAAATAAGGTAAGTTTTGACTTTTTATGTAATAATGGATTAATTCTTAGTATATATTTCAAATTATATATCTTAATCTTATCCAGATTAGATAAAAAAGGGAATTACCTTAAATCTATTAAGATTTGAACCCATACTTGTGTCGATATAAACATATATATGTACAGTTATATAACCCACTTTTCTGCATTCCTTTGTCTTCCTTCACTTCCAGCTGTCGCATCTGAACAAACCCCACAAGCGCCCACACCATCAAGTCCTGCCAAATGAGTCCAGTGCCAGTGGCACTTCAAATGTCAATCTGGACAGCGCCTTGGCAGAGACTTTGGTCTCCGAGCTGGAGAATGTGGAGTCTCAATACGAGGCAATTATCAACAGACTGCCGCAGGACTGCAGCGAAGTGTCACCTGCTGTGGATGGCCTACATTTAATAGCGCCAGCTGGGCAGCATCATCCTCTAATGACGCACTGCAGCGCCGATGGCTGGACCACAGTGCAGCGCCGCTTCGATGGCAGTGCCGACTTCAATCGCTCCTGGGCGGACTATGCCCATGGCTTTGGCAATCCGGCTGGTGAATTCTGGATGGGCAACGAGCAGCTGCATCATCTCACCCTGAACAACTGCACGCAGCTGCGTGTGCATATGCTGGACATCTATGACAACATCTGGGTGGCGGACTACAAGCACTTTTATATATCCTCGCGAGACGATGGCTATCGCCTGCACATTGGCCAGTACAGCGGCAATGCCTCGGATGCGCTGAACTATCAGCAGGGCATGCAGTTCTCGGCCATCGATGACGATCGCGACATCTCACAGACGCACTGTGCTGCTAACTATGAGGGTGGCTGGTGGTTCTCTCATTGCCAGCACGCCAATCTCAATGGGCGCTACAATCTCGGCCTGACTTGGTTTGATGCCGCCCGCAATGAATGGATTGCGGTCAAGTCAAGCCAAATGCTGGTCAAGCGGCGATCCAGTGCCGAATGTGAGGCGCCGGCAGTGGCAACGACAACAACCACAAAAGCAACAACGACAGGGACGCTCAGTCCAGCGGTCGTTGCGGCTGTCGCTGTCCAGGCGTAAGCTAGCTCGCACGAGGCTCAGCTTCAGTGAACCACCAGAGCCATGCCTGCTATAGTTTGGAGTGCGCTGTTTGTTTGTGATGATGTCCATGCGAGCAGCGAGCTCTCCACCCCCCGTCGAGTGTGTGCGGAAACGTCTTGCATGGCGTTCTAAAACAAATTCGTGTTTAGTGTAAAGTTTTCTCAGAACTATCGAAGCTGTCCAGGAATAGCGGAAGGTTGTTCTGTTTTATACATAAATATACTATTGTTTTCCTTTCGTGTACATAGCCAACTGTCTGCTAAGCTTAAGTTTTGTAGCCTAATACTATTTCCCTGGAGCTTACTAGCCTCGTCATAGGTATACATACATACTAGGCGTATGCTTAATATCTAGTTAAAATCTGCTTGACATTCGAACTGAACTGAAATGTTGAAGGAGAAACTAGCAAGAAGAGAACTATGACAGGAAGTTGGTCAGAGTGAAATGGAGAGGTTCGAGGTAGATGTTATATGTCCAAGTTTGAAAACTTGCATGGCAGAGGATCAGTTTTCATTAGCATAATTTGGATAAGGATAACCCAATGAAGATTTTTGTATTTGGTGAAATTTCCTTAACATACGATCTTAAGACTATGTTAGGATGAATGGAAGTGCACTCACGTGTCTTTGTTTGAGCAGCTGATGTGTTATTTCAGTAGAAGCAGCAAAGAAAGTCCTCTATCTCATAGGTTATTCATCAGTTGCAGGATCACTCTTCCATCATGACTGATCAAGCCTTTAAAATGCATTAGAATTTCATTAAACTTCATGATTTCCACCATATTTTACTATATCAAATATGCTAAAGTCCAAAATTTGTAGCTAGGCAGATTCTCAAGTCAGTTTCTCAGCAGGAGTCTTCTTGCTCGACAACTCCATCCTACATCTGGTTAGCTGAGCAATTGAGAATTCTAATCCTTTCTGCAACCTCAAGTATTTAGCTGCCGTCCTCAGTTCAGTTCAGTTCAGTTCAATGTCATGTCAGGCATAATTATAGGTGTCTAGAAATAATCTGAAAAGAAACAAGAATATTTTCTGATTTTGTAGTCGTTTTTAATTCACTTTCATTCATGGAAATAAGCGCGCGTCCCGTACAATGCGAGTCAGCGCTTTGTCTTTCAGCAGATCTCATAGAGGCTAAAGTTCAGACAGCTCAACATGTTTTGGAGGCCCACATATATGTACGTACACGTAAATCCAAGCCCAAGCCGAATTCAAAATCCTAATGCTTGGGGCATATCATATCAATATACATCATATACATTTGTATTATGTATAGAGAAATTGCATGTTTTTGGTCTGCTAGTAATTTCCATACTAAGATTAAATATATCTAGGTGAAGCCACGTGTCTAGTTTTAGGCTTCAAACTCAGACAAATAATAAATATACTTGAGAAGATACATACATATTTTCGTTGTCTAAATGCTTATACTATATATATACATACATATACATATATATACATACATATATATGTAGAGATTTAGCATTTAAGATTAAGCGTCCATATCAAGTAATAAGCATAGGCTTGATTAACCAGTCATCATATATAGTTATATAGATATATATATACATAAATATATATATATACAGATAGTCTAATATTAGTATTAACAGTTGGTAATTATAATTGTAATTGTTGTAATGTTTTGCATATGATAAAAACAAAAACAAAAACAAAAAACAAAAACAGTTTCCTATATGTATATGCTTCTAATCAACAAATATCATGAATACACATGCATTGCATACATACATACATATACATATACATATTGCAATATCATTAGCACTTTCAGCATATGTGTATGTATGCGTATTTGCATATGTGTATGTATATTTATTTCTCATTATGCGAAAAACCAACGGAGTCGAAATGCCAAAGATAACGAGAGGAGAGCAAGTCAACACATACTAAACCAACATCATACTGCATACACACACACACACACACATCTACACAAACACTCAATGTATGCAAATATACAAATACACATAAATGCATCCAAAAATTATAAACAAACAAAACCACAAACAACTATTTTCTGCAGTTTTGCATATACCAAAAAAAATGAAGGAGAAACGAAAAACGAAAATCTAAAACAAAACTCATAAAATATTTAGATGGGATAATCGTAAGAGCTAAAATTGCAGCTAGCTATAAGTTTTTAGCTGTACAATTAAAATACACAATTATATACATACATGTATACATTAAATTTATGTAATTTACTTAAAAAACAACAACAAAAAAAATACAAAAGTAAAAACAATAAAAATGAAAACCAACTGGCCATTATCATATTGCCAGCATATTTTACAATAAACGAATTGATGTGAAAAAATCTCGATAAATCTTTTTTTAATATATTTTTTTGTCGTAGATTTCCGGCAGAAGAAGGATATATTGATTTTCACATGAAATTCGCAACTAACTGAAGAAAGCATTTCTAAATTTATGCTGGTGTTTTTGTTGCTTGGAGGTGCCCTTTTTCATAGCCCAATAGAGCCAGTTTCTACCTCTATCTAAAGACCTAAGGGGTCTTTTACACAAGCTCAAGGATGGCTTTGCCTGGTATAAGTCTCACAGACTATGCTTAGGTAAAAATATTCCTAAAGCTTTACATTTTAGTCCTTTATTACCCAAAGAAACCAAAAATAGTCCAATAGTCCATTAAAGCACAATTTTTCTACCATTTACTCCCAGACTTGCTACATATTTTTGCACAATATACGATCTCCTTGGAAACCATTTCCCCGTCCTTATATAGTTTTTGCTTTTTTGCTTCATTTCAATTGACATTTTATAGTTTTTGCACACAAAATAAACATTCAATCTGAAGCTTCTGTTATCAGTGTGACCAGATTCTGCTGCTTAGATCAACCATTTTGTGAGCATTGCCTCGTTAGTTTGCCACTTGCTCACCAAATGTTAAAACAAAGTTAAAGAGAAGGTGATAAAACTATATGTAGGGAGGTGTCACTTAAGTCCCCAGAGATTTAGAGAAATGAATGTGTAAACACTTGAATTTATAGGTTCATTTGTATACCTCAGTACGAAGAGAGGGAAAAATTCATGGGATACTGGATTGATTTCTTTTTTGACACATTTTAGAGGTGTTTTGAAGGTTCATTAAAACTGCCCTCTAAATGCTGCGAGATTTAAAACCACCGACATTTCAACATTTGCTACACCTTAAATTTATAATATTTCCTGTGCCCTTTCAAAATTAAGTCCAAATGTATCTATAAATTAAAGTGTTCCCACATTCATTTCTCTAAAACTCTGATGATATCCGTGACACCCCTCACAATTTAATTGCCTGACAGATAGTCATTCATGTTCAAGCTCGGGCGCCAAATTCAGACATTTTTAACTGCTTCCCTGCCCTCTGATTGTAATTTTCATTCAGGTGGAACAAGAAGCTATCCGCTATCCGGCCATAAGAGGCTGGCTGACTGCCTAAGTGTTGGTCTGTTAGATCTGGAGCCATACAGCCATACATAAGGTCATACATTTTCCTTATCTCTCTTAAAAACACGCTCTCAAAATTCTACATGTTTGGATTAAAAATATTGGCAAGATCAAGGAATATATTTCCAAGTCTACCAAATTTTTACCTACAAAGAAAGATCGTTTTAAAAATCAGATTTAATATAAGCTTGCATTGGCTTTATCAAAGTTAACAGTCAACAGACTATTTCTTTATTTATTTCAGAATATATCACCTTATTGCAGAATTGCACCAAATCGTACAATAATATGATATTGAAGTCCAATTTTTATGATTTTTCAAATTTGAACTGAATATTTGAACTGTATCACATAGGAAGATGCATTGAAGAACTATATAAAAGCTTTAGTGGAAAAAGTATATTAATCTCTACTGATATTTCATATAGTCTTGCTCTTGAGCATACAAAAAGTGTAAAACTGCATCGGCTAGGCTCTTCTAACCCTTTTTTGTCCGACCTTAACATTTCATCGGCTGCATCAAAATCCGACAATGGCCTTGTTGCCATTGACAGCAGCAAAGCCGAAATACTCAAATGCTGAGATTTATGGGGTTAAACGAAATCGGCTTGCAGTCGGGTTAGGCTGAGAAGGAGGTGGTGGTCGGCTGTGCAATGCAGTTGCCTTGGCGAATCCACGCAAGCTGGGAGCACTACAATGGCAGCAACTGCAATGCTAAGCAGAGTTGCGTAAGAGGGGTTGGTTGCTCTAAGTCCTGTGATGGAAATCAACAAACACTGCTCTAATGTCAGCCTACTCTGAGCTATACATACAGCTAAGATGTTTATAGGTTGAACAATTAATGGAAGTTGCATACATGCATGCTCCCATAGAGTCGGCATATTGTGTAAATGTGTGAGAATAAAGGAAAGTTCAAAGCGTAGAAAATTAATTAATTTGACATTGCCATTGCATGGAGATGCTCGTCTGCATTCTTTCGGCGCCAAAGTCATTCGACTTCACTCAATTCAATTTGAGCATGTATGTGTATGTGTGCACTGGGCAAATGCTACAACTGAATTTTAGGACAAGTTATCCCCAACCGATTGAGGTAAAATTTTGCATACCCGGTCAATTTTGGATAACGATGCATGATTGCTTATGCACCCCCATGATATGGGCATCAATTGAAAGGGTTTGCTGAGAATTCAGAATAGAGGACTACCAAAGATGGCAGACTTGTTATTTTTGATGCACCCCCATGCTATAAACATCAATTGAAAGGGCATTCCAGGCTAACGTATGCAATGAGAGTAATGAGCAGAGCAAACTGAAGTTGATGAAACGATTTTTGCCAGGACCTCATGCAAGTCAAAGCCATGCAGAAGTTGACAGTCAAAAGCAAACTCTGTGCTCATCTCTCACTCGACTCATCAATGCCTTTGGGCATTTGTACTGAAATCATATCGAGAATGCGAACTAACACTCTGAATTAGATCGATGCCATCAAAGGATATGCGAAATGCTCAATCAAGTTGAAGAGCAATTAGCAAAGATTTTGGCGGTACAAAAACTTTTACCAATCTATAATTTGCATATTTACATATATATAGAGAAATGTTCATATATCTAAATGAAGTACTTGCTGCTTAGCCAGGCATTAAGATATTTCAATTTCGCAATGCCGCCGCTGTCTTATTTCAATTCTGCAGCTAAGAACCAACCAAGCATAAGACATTTTCACACCAGAGAACAAAAAAATAGATGGAATAAAAAATGGAGCAGCCAAGCAAAAACTACGCAAAATTTTCAGCTGCAATTTATCAATGCTTGGATTTGCAGCACTAAACTTTAATAATGCAAAAGTGCAGATATTTCATATGGCAGGAGCAGGAAATAATATTGAATATTTCCACCATCACCATTGACTTTTCGTTTTTCGGCAAGTCACATTGATCCGTTATTTATGCATTTATTTTGTTGACATTTTGCACTCAAAACTTCAAAGCTAATGCCAAGCTGCTGCTGCTGTTGCTGCTGTTGCTGCTGTTCCTGCTGCTGCTGCTTCGTTGCCGAAAACGGATGACTATCTGAGATATGTTCTCATCCTAAAAATAAAAAAAGAGAGGAAACGAAAAGGAAAATACTGAAAATAATGCATAGCTGTTGGGAATATGCAAATGTGCAAGAGAGCAAACAAATTGACAGAGGCGGTGCCTGTGCACAGTGGGCCACAATCATGGGAACATACTTCTGGAAGCGATGTTAGTTCTAAGTTGAATTTGTAAGATGTGTATGAAGGCATTCCTGGTAGATTTTGTTCTGGAAAGCTTGGTTTTAATAGCTATTCCTCTAACTCCTTCTTCTCTCTTTCTTCACAAATTTCGTTGCTGCGAGTTCTGAGAGTTCTTATCACTTTCTTCTTCCTTTTTCGCCTCTTGTCCATGTCCCGGTACCTGTAAATGTATTCTTCTTCCTTCTAGTACAAAGTTGCTCTGCAGTTTGCTTCTCTCTTTTCTCCTCCTAATTCGTACTTCTTTTCTAGTCTTCTAGTACAAAATGTCCCTGCTTTTTGGTTCTTTCTGCTCTAATCCTAATTCCCACTTCTCTATATTCACCTATTTCGATCCTCTGTATTCATTCTGTACTCTCCATTCTGTGCTCTGCTCCATGTCCCTGTCCCTGTAAACCTGCACTCTTCCTTCTATTTTAAAAATGTCTCTGCTGTTTGCTTTTCTCTGCTCTCGTCGTAAATCGTATTTCTCCCTATTTTCCTTTTTCGTTCATTTGGCTCTTCGCTGTCACTCATCTTCTCTTATTCTGCCAACTTCTCACTTTCCTCTTTCTCGCATTCTTCTTTCTGTCCTCTTGTCACTGTCATTGTTACCCTGGATGTTTCTTTGTTAGAAAGTTCTTATTTAAATTGACTTTGAATTACTTGTCGCCCATTCAGCTTGACTTCCATTGAATGATAGTAATATACTGGATCGGCTATGTATATATAGATATAACACTATCATTCGATATGAAAAATTCGACTTTCGTAGCAACCAGTGTGCGTTGGTGCTGCTGGCGTTAGAGTTTCATTGAAATGTAAAAGTTGTGACATTTATTCGCTAGCTGGAAACTGGTTCTAACACTTGGAGCACCCGCATACACAAACCAACACACACACAGCCAAACCTACACAAACAGCCGCACAATACATACAAAACAGTGGCATTTAAATTCATTTTGAGCTTTACTTAGGTCGGTCAACAGTGTTTCTGCACCATTTAACCTAAGAACATCTTGGCGAATCAACTCAAATTTAGTGGAAAGTGCCAAAGTTAAAGTCAAAGAGAGAGTTCCCAAAAATAAAAATGAAATTCACCAGCAGACATGCACATACATTAACTGACCCCAAAAACTCACCTGACTGCTACCGCTGCTGCTTTTGCATTCAAAAAGGAATAAAAAGAAAAAAACAGCAAAACAAATAAATAAAAAATGGCAACGGAATATATTTAAAATGGAAATCATTCATGGCTGGTTGGCTGGGTAAGAGAGACACAATGGCTCGTTCTGTGGCAGCCATTTACATTTGCACTTCCGCACTTCCGGCAATTAACAATGCCCAATGCCAACTCATCCGCAATTGTAAACAATGCGGCTTTAAGGTTAAAGCCAGCTCAAATGCATTAAGCATGCGATTTCTGTAAACAAAATGAACAAAAATATTTTATTACAAGCAGTTTCAACAGGCTTTACATGGGCTTACTTTTTGGTAACAAATAAAACTGCTAAGGTTCTAAACGGTGTTTCAATTTACAACTTCATATCGCCATTGCAAGACAAACACCGCAACCACTTGAACACAGCCAAGTCTCCCACTTATTCCGACAAATTCAACAGATTGAAATAAGAAGCAATGAAAGCAACAAAGAAACATTCAAAGCAATTATTTTGAAACAAAGTTTAAATCAACTCTTTGAGAAATATAGAAAAATTATGTTGCCTACTTTAAGGCGTTATTAAAAATTTATATATGTGTGTATTTCTACGACAAACAAAACACGCAACATTTGGCCATTGAAACCTAAAAAAAGACATAACAAATTATATTAGGTCCTAAGCTCGCTTTTGTTTTTTGTTAGGCCCAGATGTGTTTGTACTGCCAAATAGGCAAACACACACGCACACTCACTCCAATTCAAAGGAAATTAAGCTGAAACATAACAGTTTTACGACTTTAAGTGACACAGAACCGCAGGCAGAGTTAGCCACAAAGAGCAAACGCTTGTTAGCGTTAGCTTTTTCTATTTTAATCAGCTGTCAGCGTACAGTTTTGTGTCCTTATACTTATGCCGCAGCCACAGCCGCAGTCCTGCCAACCACATTCACATACCCAATTCAAGGGCTGCTCCAACTACTACCCTGAGCATAAAGAGCTGGAATATGCTAATTAGCAAAGAAATTTACATATGCCACACACACACACACACACACACACATACATACATTCAGGTCATGGTGCAGACACATATCTTTGTCTTTTGACAAGAGGAAATGGAAAATGTATCAAGGGCCCTTTTAAAGTTTTGCAGTCGCTGCAATTAACTCGATTATAATTAGATATTTGTGCATAATTAATTGAACCTGAGCTAGCCGAAACTTAATTGATATAAAAATGCTGTAAAACGCCTTGAATTGAATTTAATTTTCAAGGCAGAAAATCGGTAAATTAGTTTTAGATATTTTTCTTTGTTTGCTATCTGCTCAGTTGGACATTAGGCAGATTTGTAAATGATTGAAAATCTGTATATCCTTTATAGGAGCCCAAGCTAGCCTAAACTATTGGACCAATAGGCCAGGGGAAAGTCAAGAGCCATATTCCGGTGTGGCAAAGGCGATATCATAATATTTATCGATATATATATCGCTTTCTAAAGTGAGTATATTCCTGATCGATCTACAGCTTACAAATTTTGACAGTATATTAATATCGGTCATGGAAGCTGAAGAGATATGATAATTATATCAGCCAAGAGAAGATATAGACCTGTATATCGATATATGGTAGTGCCAATACATCGATATTTATCGCTTGTATGCCAATTTATCGATTTATATATCGATACAACGTTTTGGAGCATTTTGTCAGTATACTCATATATGTCAAGAGAAGTCTAAGAGCTATGTATCTTTAAAAAATTTATTGATTTATCGATAAGTATCGATTTAGCTAGTAGCGAGAAAGAAAGTCTTCAAGAACATATGAACTCAAAACAATTATTATACTCTAACTTAGCGAAAGATATCATACTTGGATTGAAACTTTTGACTTCTTCAACATCAAAGCTCACTTTATGTACTTAAGATCCAGCTGAAATATGCAAAGTTCCAACAAAGCAAACGGTAATCAGGCCTTTGTGCCATATTTTCACATCCAAAGAGTTTTCCATGTAAAATGCATCACAGAGCATAGGCTTTTCCATTCCATTGCAATGCTCCATTTTATCCACCTTTTTGGCTGCCCATTCTTGAGCCTTTGTGCAAATGGTTCTAAAAAGGCACATTGCATTCAAATGCACACAAAACTAACTACAAAAACAACAATACGAAGTGCCTTATTGTTTTCTGGCTTTCATCTGAGGGGCTGCCGCTGCTATTTCACTTTTGTCACTGCGAATCGTGGGACAGTGGAAAGGCGATTATTGTTGCAAAGTTGAGATGACAACTTGCGTTAGACCAGACGGGCGAAGAGTTTAAAAGTCTTCATGCTGATATAGCTCTGACTCTGGCTGATGAGCTGACTGGGGGGAGGGTGGTGCAGGGAGGAGGGAGGGAAGAAAAAACAACATAAAGAGTCACAGACAGCGCCTGCAGCAGCACTGGCTAAAGCAGCTTAATAAGGCACAAGAAAAGGAGATGCCTGCACTTGGAGAAATCATTTGGGGTGAATTTAGAATATCGCCAAGATAATGAGTCAAAGACCAAGCAGCAGAGCAACGTACTGCTAGAAGGAAGAATATGCAGTTTTATGCAGCTTGATTGACAGCTGACAGAGAAGTCAAAGAGGACAGAAAGAAAAGTGAGAGAAGTCACTAAAAGAAAAGCACGAGAAGCGGACAAAGAGAATGAAAAGAAGTGAGAGTTATCACAATGAAGGGCAGTTAAAAATAATGGGAGAGCTACTTCCGAAAAGGACCTGTTTTCAACAGTCCTCGAGTTCCCAGAGCGAAACTTGATTGCGCCGGCAAAAGCTAGTGATTTCTTTATTTCTTTCTTATTTAATTTGTTGATTTTAAGACGATTTTAAGAACGCTACTCTTAGTGCTGACATACATACTTATATCTAAGTGCATTTTTTCGCTAAGTGCATTTAGAAGTGTAGTGAAAATAAATAGTTGGACAGAGGCGGACATCTTGGGCCCCACAGTTGAATAGTTGAGTTCTTCAGCCCGGCAACTCAGTTCATAGTTTACGAGTATAGTTCATAGTGCAGAATGCTCTGCGGAAAGTTTTTCGCAATTCTATAAAGACTTTGAATTTTTAATAATACTCTCTCTCTCTCTCTCTCTCTCTCTCTCTCTCTCTATGGATCTATCTCTCTCTTGCACAATATTTAAGTTGAGGAATTTTCTTTGCTGCAAATTTAATGCGGTCTTTGTCTGTGCGAAACTGTTGAGAAAGAGGGTGGCTGGGTGGCTGGGTGGTGTTGAGGCTGTGGCTATGGAATATCCGTTAGAAAATTATCAATTTATGGTAAAATGAGCACTGATTGCGAGCAAACGATATGGTTGCGGAATGAAAGTGCCAATGCTTTGTGGCGAGCACTAAATTGAAAATGAATCGAAGTCATCGAAGGGAAAGGGGCAGGCCGGGAAAAGGCAGAAATGAAGGCAACAGCTACCAGCAGAAACCAGAAAGAAGCAAGGCAGATGCAGTGATGGCGATGAAGTCCGAAGTAAACGCAGAGACAGTCAACAGAGGCAGTCAACAACAAGAAACAGCAAAAAATCAGGCGGCCAAGCGGCCAGGCAGCAGCCAGAAGCCACAGAGCTATAATGAGCAAGTCAATAGTTGGGCCCTGCACACACACAAACACACACACAGAGACGGAGGAGTGGGCATCAAGGACAGGCAGAGGCAGAGGCAGGGCAGGCGGTTAGTTGCGCAGACCAATCATTGCCAAGGAAGCGATACCAGAAACCATGCGGTTGTCATGCAGCGTGCGATAAAAGGCAGATTGCAATTTGTTTTACTGATTTCCCTGCTTTTTGGCTTTATTTGCACGGCGGAAACTTTCATTAACATCAAACAGAAGCAGCAACAGAAATGAAAACAAAAACAGAATCAGAATCAGCAGCATATCAACAGACAAAGGCGGGCTGAGAGAAGGAAACAGCAGCAGCAGAATCGAAGAGCCAGAACCAGCATTGCAAATGCAAAGGAATTAAAATGCAGCCCCCCCCCACACAGATACTCGTAGGTATATGTTTACAGAATTGGCATATATAACGGTATGTATATGTATATATATGTACTACATCATAAAGTTGGTACAGGTCCATATTGATAGGCCAAGATTTAAGCATAGGTTCAGTGCTTTTAGCAAGCTTTAAGGGCCACAGGTGATCCATAACTATATGAAGCTTTCAAATTAAAAATCGTATATAAATGGAAGATGTATCTGGAATGAAGTTTATATGAGAAATGGCTAAAACAAGAGAATATCCATTGCAAGCGATCATGGTCAAAGGAAGGTGACCTTCCACAAAAGACTTCAGAGTCTGGATTGAGGGCAAACAAGGTTATGTTGGGTTTTGGGTGGGATTGGAAGCGCAGTGTCTATCGTGAGCTTCTAGAGCGTGGCGAAACAGTCAATTCAATCCTCTACTATGATCCTCTACTTGACCGCTTGAATGAAGCATCTAAGAAAGAGCGATTCGAATTCACCAATAGAGAGGAAGTTGTCTTCCATCTACTTTCATCTTTGATGACCCGAAACAAATTGACGAAGCTTGGTTGGGAAGTTTGATGCATCCACCACATAGCCCGGACCTTGCACCCACTGATTACCGTTTGTTTAGGTCTCTTCCAAATTGTTTTGAAGGTGAAAAACTGGCAGACGGAATAGCCCTTGATAATCACTGGACTGATAAACCCTAGAGGCTTTTCATCGATGGAATTATGAGGCTACATGGAAAATGACAAAAGATCATAGATAATAATGGCCAATATATACTTGACTGAAAATTATATTGAATGAAGACAATTTTTGTTCAAAAATGTACAAAAAAAGGGTGAAAATCTGAGACTTTTTATATAACCCAATACAGTTCATTCTAATAGTAATAGTTTAGCAGTTTATTGCTTTATGACAACAAGAAGGAAGTGTCATTAGTCAGTTAAAGCGATTTAATATGTCGGGCAGCTATTAGGAGGTTAGCCGCACCTCAAAAGTCCACTTATCCTGCAGCTAACTTATGATTGAGGACTTAAAACCGTTTGAGAATTGTAACTGAAAGCTAGTTAAAAATTCATACTTCTCTTATTCAGAACTTGATTCACGATTTGTATTCTTATGTAAAGACATTTATGTTAAAATTATTTAAGTCTTGAAAATTGTAGAATTTTCCTAGGAACAAAATATTTTGAAGTCAAGAGCTTTTCTGAGTGTAGATTTGGTCATTGAAGTTGTTGCCATACCAAAGTATACACTTATATTTGTTAGGCAAATTATTCCATCAGGGCAGTATATGGAATTGATTCACTATGGTGATGATGATAATATTTCTCTGTTCCTTAAAGACCACTGGACATTTACAAAGAGCAGCTTTAGTGCCCCTCAAGAGTTGGACACTTTTGTTGACTTAAACAAAAGGAAGGCAAACATAATGAACATTTTGGTTTGTGAATTTACTTCTATGTTTAAAGTACGTCTGATGAAACGGAATGCAGTAGGATTATGTTGTCTTGTTCAGTCTGGCATATAGTTTTAATTAATTCAAGTATAAGTAAGTATTTGTAGTGTGGAAGATCCCACTTAGCATTGGTGTTAATTATAACGCCTTAAAAGCAAAGTGCAGAAAAGCAACCTCAATGGCAATTGCTGCTGCACTTATAGCCATTTAAATTGGCCACAAGTGAAGTGTAAACATTTGCCACCTCACACACACACACACACACACACACACACACACATGCTTAACCACACTTACACACATATATATATGTGAGGCTACTTACATGCAGAGAATCTTTGTGTGTCTGCAAACATTTTCGAGCAATTTTGCACAAAAGTCGCAACCAATTAGTTGGCAAATAATGGCCAGAAATGAGTTTCATCTCCACCGCAACCAAACACATTTACATTTTGCATTTACATTTTATACTCAGTTTTCCGAGCATCTCCACAAATTTTTCTAAAGGGTCTGTTGAATGGAAAAACTTTATTTATGCATTGTGTTGGCCCATGAAAGATGTCGAAATTTGTGTAACTTTTGTTTGTAAGTAATTTGAACAAATTTGTGAGACATTTGTGGCTTTTGTGCAAATATTTTAGGCTTGCTCCTTGCCACTGGTCTGACCTCTGTCACTGTTGCCGCCCTCATCATCATTTTGTACTCTTTCTGTGGACAAAGGCCAATTAACTTAAATAATTAGCCAAGTTTTTGTTGTTGAGATAAAGCTGTCATTGCCCTTTGGCCCTTGCCTGGGTCCTCCCCCTTGGGCCTAAGGACATTTTATTATATGTTTTGTTGTTAAAATTTAACAAATTTTATTGTTTTATGGCTTGTTAGTCAGCGGCTTGACTGAGTTAATTTTGAACAAAGTAAACTTTGAGGCAACATTTCGAGAGGAAATTCTTTAAGCAAATCACTTTGAAATTCAACTTAGGTAAAAGAAGCTCGTGAAACTTAGAGACGCATTCCTAAGGCATTGTAAGCCAACAATGGGCAACAAGTCCTCTGCCCCGGCACCGGCAACCGAACCATCATCTCCCCCAAGAGCACAAACTGGATCGTCAAGCAAGGCCAAAGGTGGCATTCAGATCTGGCGCATTATCTATTGGCTGGCTGTCGTGACTATCCTGTCTGTGATCTGCATTGGCCTCTATTACACATTGAAATCGGATTTTGGCCAATGTTCATCTTACGACGTGCGCTGCGATTGAAAGTGGCATGAAATAAAAATGGAACATGTGGAGACCACTCCCGCAAATACCAAACAGCGATATGTATATTGGGGATGTGTTTTTAGTGTAATTTTTATAATATTACTTCTATTATTTATATTTATCGAAAGGGAAGAACCGCCCTGTACGGACTATGAGGTTGTGTGTGTGAATGAGGAAAGTAAGGACCAAACTCGATAGCAACTTCACTGCTTTTGATTAATATTTATCCTTGTCACCTACAGCTGTGCTGGACTACTAAAGGATTTCCATTGGCAAAATGTACCCACGCCGTAATATTAGCTTGGAAAACCACAAGACTGATCGTGTTTGGGCTGTTGTATTTGTGGTGGCTTTATTCTTTGTACTGCTGGCTTACATATATATATTTGTGAAGTACGTCGTTTATATGGCTGGCGGATATAAACAATATTGGGTGAGTGGGGGACCTGAGTATCTTATCCTTTGCTATATGGTGGCTATATGTCCCGGTTCTTAATAAGAAACAGCCTTCGCTGGCGAGCCTGCGTCTGCCTTTGTAATCGTCGTTGTGCTTGTTGTTGTTGTTGTTGTTGTTGTAACGAATTGAGGGACTGCCCGAACATATGGGGAAGGGATACATGTAAATAGAAAGAACAGCACAAAATGGAAATTGAAGGGGACGTCTACACAACCGTATCTGTGCTGGGCTTCCCCAGTGGGTTTCAGGTGTTAAGTGGGTGGAATGGATAGGACACTCGAAGAGGTGCCCGTAGTGTGGGGGACTCTCAGGCATTGGTGTCAAAGGTCCGCAACACTGGGGTTAACTCTGGCTAGGTAGCTGTTAAGAAACCTGGCTTGGGTGAAACGGGGAAGAGAAGGGTGGCTTCCACTTTATTGATGGGCTGTGGTCTGCGTCCGAGCACAGCATTGGCACCGCCTCTGCGGATGATCCCCGGACTCGGTGTGGACCAGTTCTAAGCCAAGTCTGATATTCTCAGCTGTGGCAAGATCCATCTGGTGACAGAAACAGACAGACGGACGTGACTAAACCAACTTTATAGGATCGGAGATGCTTCCTTCTAAGCGTTACAAATACTGTGACAAAATTATAACGCACTTTGCAAGGATATGAAGATATATTAAATAGATAAAACATTTTACATGTTTTGAGTTTAAAAAGAGCCTTCATTATATTTATTCAAAATATATACTAATTTGTATTGCAACTCTTTATCTATAGCAAGTCGTACCACTAAGTCAGCTATGCTGCCAGACACAAATAGAACTGCTCTCACGATTCTCAACATTTTAAGTAAACTCTTATATATCTTAGTATATATAAGATATATATTATATTTCTTAGTATTTTTTGGGTTTGGCATCTAGTTGATTAATATTATATTTTCTTCGTCTTCTTCTATAATTGCGTTATAGACTTGTTTATAGCCAGCTTATTTGTGTTCGATTTGCTTGAAGCACTCCGAGTTTGTTGCCAACAGGGACAGAGTAGCTCTTTATATCGAGTTAATGCTACCATTACTTCTTACTGTATTGGAACGAGTCAATTTGATCGCACAGCCTTCACAGCTTTCATTTCCAACATCGTTAACAAAGCAAGGTGCGTTTTAGGATTTATAAAGAGATGGTCCAAAGAGTTTAATGATCCGTAAAGGACGAAAGAACAATCTGCATTACTCCTTCGTCCTCAGTACCTTATATACCAGGATCAAATAGAATCTGTTCGAAAACACTTTCGTGATCTAAATTGGGATGCAAACCTACGACTTCCATCCTACTCTAGCAGACTTGTGCTACTTGATCTGCCTTCGCTAATAACTTGCAGGGTTTGTCACGGGGTGATGTTTGTGTACCAACTGATTAATGGTACAACTGAATCCGCCGATCTAATAGCTCGCCTAAGTTTCAACATTCACTAGGAATCACCGCTCTCTATATTTGCACTAGAGTTCCTTAAATTAGGCAAGCCATGAGTCTTTCCTGGCAATCAGCTCGCTGTAATAATGATTTATATCCCGTCAAGACAATAATTATATTTGAACCATTTGAAAACTTTAATGTAAGCCGAGAAATATAACATAAAGCACCAGCGGCGAACCATGCACTCGAAGAACTTTTTGCAATTTAAAGACTTAAAGATTTTAATATATATATTTCTAATATTTTTCAGATGTACTTTTTCTACTGAAGAAATTCCTTGATTAAAGCTGCCTTTGCAATTTATTGAGTGGGCAAATCCATATCCTTGCTCCTCTCGTTTGTGGCTCCATATGCTCAAGAAATATTTACATTGACCTGGCATTGCAAATATGTTTGTAAGCCAAAGCAATTTGCATATTATGTTGTTATCAGTCAATTTTGCACTCACATATGTATCATTTGGCCAAGGAGCACATTCACCAACAACAACAACAACAACAACAACAACATCGGCTGGAGCAGGAGCAGAAATCGAAGAAAGCAGCTTAATGAAAACATGGCACATCTTACAAATACGTTCTGGAGCGAGTAACACTGTTGAATGCATTTCACATTTCATAGAAACAAACCTACACACATACATTATGCTTGTATAGATGAGTGTAACCAGACACACACACACATGCATACATGCATACACACACGCATTCAGTGACTTGATTCTTTTTCAGTTTAATTCCAAACATTTTGCCTTTACCTCTGCATGCAGACATTCCTCTACAGAAATAAATGTACGTACTATATGTATATATATATATATATATATCAATGCTTGTCTTTTGAAATTTATTGGAGCGCTATTTGTTTTTTCAGTGAATGAAAGACTGTATTCAATGCACACATTTTAGTTGAATAAAACTCTTGAATGATACGACCAGGTACCAGGTAGTCCTCCTCATGCCTCACAGCATGTTTTCTGAAGTGGTGCGTGTGTGCTCAGGCTGCATATGGGAGTGTACACTTTGGCCCCGAATTAATTAACATTTCCAGCAGGCCGTGTATGTCGAGTATAAGGTCAGTCGCTGCCATTAGTTATGCTTATATGCGCACAATGAATGCAATTTTTCAGCCAATTTTTTAAGCCAAAAGTCACATGTGAGCCTAGAAAGGTTTTCCAAACTCCGAATGCAAAATGCAAACAAAACTGCATACTAATGATGTGTACTAGGATATTTTGCTATTTGGGAGACAGGTTTTATGTTGTGACTTGATGGACTATTTGTGAGTGTGAGTCAGAGATAGATGCGGTTTGTGTGCTTTTGTCCAGAGATTGTCTATTTTGCTTCAATTCTGGCGGGAATTGTGCCTGCGAATTCATGCTGGAATAAAACTGACTTTGCCTAAAATGGGATATCAACGGTGGATGAACAAAAGTACAAAAAGCTATACTTATCATTCTTATCCTACAATGTGTCTTTTTACTAAGATATTAATCTCTTTTTTTTCTACGCGAATTTCGCATAGAAATATTGCAGTTACTTTTACTATAAGCTTTGCTTTGTAGTTCGATTGGAGCAATAAATCTAATTATAATAGGGATCTGTAAGATTACACTTGATTACTCTTGAGGTCAGCAAGCGCCTATATTGTGAATTCGCTCTCATTTCAGTGTAGGACTTTAGCGACAACGTAAGCCTGCACTCGATCAGCAAACGAGTAATTCTATGAGAAGCGTTTTCTCTGAAGCTCAAAAGAAAATTTGTACCATAAAATATGTAGGAATTAGGATATTAATGTGCAGAACAGGTTGAGATCACACTACTATATCATATATGTATAAATGCTTCAACATTGATCTATATACAATAAGCCTTAAGACTGGAAGTAACGATTCTCTCAGAATTCAAAGCGAGACTAGTGATGCCTACAGGAAGTTAATACATTCGATGCCACCAATATCGGATGTCACATCTATCAAGTAAAAGAAGGAAATCCTAGAAAATTGTCATTGGAGACCTCCACTTCACTTGATTATATCATGAACAAACTGGCCGAACGTGAATATATTGTATGGCTTGTGAAAGGCATTGCGAACAAGGAGAGGAAGTTTGTGGATCCATTCTTTGCGGAACTTGAGCTAAACTAAAGTAGCCAGCAGAATAGTTCCTTAAAATATTAAAATAGAGGTACCTCATAAGCAAAAGGACATTGTCTAGTGTCACAAACCTCAAAAGCATGAGCATACGGCCAGGATCATCCATCGACGACAAGTACAATGGCAGCACAAGCCCCGTCGACGTGTCTCTTTAGCCACGCTGCAAATTACAAAGAAAACACCTCAAAAAGAAGGCCCAGGAAGCTCGTTTCAATGGAACCAGAGCAGCCAATTATGCCTTTGATGTTAATAAGAACGTTCCACTCAATAACAACAACAGTCAACTCAGCCTGTCAAATACATCTGGAGGTGCCCCAATAAGCTATGTTGCGGCAGCCAGAAATGCATCATCAAACTCATCAGAAGCATCTTAAACAGAAGCAGTCAATTATTGCAAATGGACAGCAGCAACAGCAAAAGCAAACTTTGCCAAAGGCAGCAAGAGCAACCACAGAAGCAGAGTTATGGGACAACCGTCAAAGAGGCCGTTCCGGCTCTACAGACCGCCCCGCTTAGACATCAGCCAAGGCCTAGGTAACATCAACAAGCTGTTGAGAAATGTATTAAGTCAAAGTTGGCCATCCTTTCTTTCCTTATTTTGATTTTAAAATTTTCAACTTTTTAATTTTTTAATAATATTTTGAAATCCCCAAAATAAAAATGATTTGTGGATCTCATACAAGGCAATTTAAATTAGATAATAAGTGAAAGTGTTTTTATAGATATTTCTCCATATATCTATAGATATTTCTGTATTTTATTGGTTCATCATAGGTAACACTAAGTAACACAAAACTTTTGCAGAAAAACAGGGTTCGCTCAGCTTCCGTTTTCTTGTCCTTCTTATCTCTAGGCATGAGGCCATATCATGTCACCAGTTGAGCAAATCTTCATCGTTGTTCATGTTAATTTATTTCAATGGTAAACAAATTTCCAGCGCATCTAATCTTTGTATCTTCCAAAGAAAGCTTACATATCTTAGGCTTTACTCCGAAGAGAATATACGGACTGGCTTTACAAGCCGCTTGGCTTCATTATCTAATTAATTATACTAACTTTCGCAAGATCATAAACAATCTGGTTTGTTCGTTGGCTTTACTGCTGTCCCAATTTATCATTATCTTGTACTTTCTTTATGCTGGAAAGCAAGCTGAACTGAGCTTAATCAAATTATAATCCAACCTTCGCAAGAAGTACTTTCTTTTCAAAGTCAAGGCTAACAAAAAAGAAAAGTCAGCCAAGATGTCGGATTGCCTATATCTGATGAGAAAATGTAAATACAAGTACTTTAGCTCATTGTTATTTCTTTTGGCAGTTGCTGACGACACCTACATAGGCACCCACACCTAGACACCCACACCCACACACACACACAAACACATAAGGTGCGATATAAACAAACTTTGAAATTAACTTGAAAATTGATGGCAAACATTTGGCATTTGAGGTTGGCGTGCGACTTTAAATGCGCCAGCCATCTGATGATGATCAAGTTCATTTACAGTAAAAGTTAAACTTAATTTGCGGCACTAAGAACATTCCACAAATGTCTAAGACGTGAGAGGAGCTATTTGACAAATATGTAGAATTTGGTTTCAGTGCAAACAAGGACACTTCCAAATCAGAATTTCTGACATTCGCATGTCTGCAAATAATTGCAGACCAAATACAAGTATAATAAGGTGGCAATGGAATACATTTCTCTACTTGGTTGCCGGCATAAGTGAAATTCTCCAGTTGTTGAGCGTAAGCAGTGCGTATACGTAATGTTTGGCTAATGGCATTGGTATAATTGGAGGTTTCCAAACGGATGTTTGGAATATTCCGGCTCGAAATGTTTCCCAAACCAGGTATGCATATATGCATATTCCTTGAACTGCTGGCAATGCGAGGCTACACTGAATTAGTCAAGCCAAGCGCACTTGACTAATAAGCAGGCCCACACGCATACATAAGCATACGATTATCTTTATAGACAGCATATACGAGTAGTTAGTGCACACATAATGCTAATTAACAATTTCCTTTAACTTCAGTCAGCGCCTCGTTGACCTTGAGTATAGCAGAAGGAGTTTGCGTCGTTTAAATAGGATTCTTGAATCAAATTGATATAAACTACACTTAATTGCATTTGAAAGGGCAACAAGCTAACTTGTTAGTGCCCAAAAACAGCATGCAACACATGGACACATGTGAAAGTGAATATGAACATTGGGGTGGACATTTTAAATGAGAATTTTGTAAAAAGAATCACACGGTTCATACGATACGGATACTTTTATCGGGGTGCAATGTTCACAAATCCCTTAAAATCCAGAATCAAAGCTTCCGCTTCCCTTCCAAACGGGCACTGTGTCGTAGCCTGCGATATGAAACGCTGCAATGGAAAACAAAAAAGCGTACTCGCTGGCTCAAAGAATGGAAAAACCAACAACAAACGATTCATATTACTTAGAGTTTGGACTACTATGAATTTTTATGAAATCTTTTCCAGAAAATTTTGTATTAAGATTCGGTTGGGTTGATGTCAAGTTGGTAACCAGTTGAGGTAGAAGTAGGGGATAAAGTATGAATTCACTATAAACTTGCCTAATGGTAGAGAATATCCTGCTGTTGGACCCCCACGTTGGACAAAGCTGGCTACGACCTTAATTGATGTGATATTGTTGAGGGGGTTAGTGGCGGTGTTAACAAGGTAGAGACCAAACGGTTCTGAAATTGACCAAAGGGTTCTTAAATCAGATCTTAAATAGATCAAACGGATCAAAGGGTTCTAACAACGAGACCAAAAGGTCTGAAATGTGACAAATCTGGTCTGAAAATATGAAAAAATGCTTCAGAAAAAGAGACCAAACGATTTTGAGGAAAATAACAATAGGTTCCTATATCAAACAACTGAGGTTTATAGGTGTTCTTGAAGTGCTGCCAAAACGTTATTGAAATGAGCCCAAGTCGATTTTGATGTGTCCCCAGAATGTTCCTATAATGAACCCAAAGCTTTCGACACGTAACGAGCTTCGTTCTTGAAATAGGAGAGAACCCTACTATTGTGAACGAATCTGTTGATTTTGTACGATTTCAAAGCATTTTTTATCTGAGCATATGTAGAGCAAATCTATTGCCCAAGGCATTGCCACTTGTTCCAGTATCTAGTCTATTCTTTTTCTGTTTTTATCATAAGTTTCACGGCCACTCTAATGCACAAACTCTTTTACATATATCTATTTTCGTACTGGTATTATTGCGTGTTGCTATACAACTTTCTGTACATCCTCCATTCGATCTGCTACTAATTCGGATTAGTTTGGCCCCCGCATTGAGCTGACTGAGAGCGTGACTAAGGCCAACAAATGCTGTCCTTGGCTATTTCAGGCGGACAATTTAGCAGTGTATTGACCTAATTGTGCGCACTGCTTTTCCCTTTTCAGTGTTTCTTCTGTTACTTTTGCCACTGTTGCTTTTACTTCTATTTCAACTTGTTACTCGGGCGACTTGCTGGAAAAACTGGCAAGAACTTTGCAGAAAAGTTAAGCCATGGCAACCTTGGAATTGAAACTGTTCAAAAAGTGCTGACGAAAGGTTTTTCTTCAGGGTTTCAGTTGCTGCTTCTGTTACTCGACTCTCGCATTGAATGACTTTGTTTGGCTGAGTGGAATGTTATCCCAAATACTTACTTACTGCCAAGACAGTTGTTTAAGCCTTTGATTTGGGTTTAATTTCAGCTTGATTGTCCGGCAACTAAAAATGTTGAAAATAAATACGGGTACACACACACACACAGACTGAGAGGGATAGGGGGGCGAATGAAAGGATACGTGTCAGTTAAAGGCGTTGACATGCGCTGAAAAAAGACAAATAAAACATTTGATATAATGTGAGAGATGCTTTTTTCAACAGACCTGCAAAAGGATGTTATGATATTGCAATGATGTTTGTAACATTTAGAAGGGATTATTTTTAGAGATTATTTTTAGGAGATTTATTAAGGAAATATTTTAGAAATATTTAATGCAATAAATGAAATGAGATGAAGTGATTACTAAACAGAATAGTCGAAGCAATTTCAATATTGTCTTCAGATGGTTACTGGGTGTAATCAGTATTAGTATATAGTGACTATATTCCGATCAAATGGTGAGCCAGAAATTAAGCTTTGCATATGTGAAGCTCACAAGTGCAGATGTTTTGAAATCAGTTGTGGATCATAAAGTACTTGATTCGAAACATCCATATAAGAACTATCGTTTCAAAGATGAAAATGTGGCACATTTGTTATACCATTCATGTCACACCAAGGCACAGTCCAAAAAGAGATAATCTGGGGATTTGTATGAGACTTTGCACTTTCGAAAATTCTTCCTACAACTAAGGAAAGATGAGGATCTTCGTATTAGAACAATAAGGGGATAGTTTGCTTGCCACTAACATATGATGGAACCAGTTGGAATTCCAATAGATAGATAAATGAATGAATTGACTATATAGGCTGACTTTTTCCCATCATTAAGAAAGACAAAACAGATAAACAATCAATAAGAAGAAAAGGTTAAAAGCTGAGCAATATATGACTAAGTATAATTATCGTCTATAACTCTGTATATAACTCTACTATATAGATGCTTACTTCACACACATTGCTTCCTCATTCTTTATCTTGGAAACACAGACTAAATAACAATTATATAAACTTCTTATTTAGCCAAATATCTCAGTTACTTGTATTCCCTTAGAGCATTTCCTCTTCGTGTTGGCCAAATTTGAGCTTTAACCGTTTTTTGTTTGGCAACTTTTTTCTTTAGAATTCTGACGAAATTGCAGCAGCAACACGTGCTGTATGGCATGTAAATATGTCGAGCAGACATAGGGACACATCAGACACACTCAGACAGGCACACTGATTACAGTTACAAACATATATACATGTGTATGTGTGCATTATAAATATGTGCGCTTACATTTTGTGTCTGTTTGCGTTTCCGTTTCTGGTGTTGTTTTATTCGTTGTTGTTGTTGCTGTTGTTGTTGTTGCTGTTGTTGTTTATGTTCATTGTTCTCGTAATGATTGTCGCCTTGGCGCACGTGTTTCCCTTTTCGATATGTGTTCATGTTCATTGTTCTTGTCCTTTTTCGTTATGAAAATGCTTTAAGCGTAATTTGACAAACCAATCACATAGAAGAGCGATAATTTTTGAATTATTTACTCGAGATATGCGGATGGATGTTATAGATGATTGTAAATATTAGATATTTATGTAGAGTGTAGACTTCTTTAAAGCTTGAAATACGCTTTATATTTATAATAGAATGGTTTCTTTTTACTTTCCCTCTCCATATTCAGAAAGATTTCTTCTAGATATTCTGAAGAGTTTCCATGTAGAATGAATAATTTTTGATATTTACTTGGGAAATATTAATCAAATATGTAGTCATATATCCTTGAGTTTTCTCTGAGTGTACGCGTGTTCATATAAAAACACTTGCTTTGCCAAAGATTTCTCATCATAAAGCAGCCATAAATCAAAGTGTCTGCCCGAAAGTGGATGATGATGCTGATGATGCTGCATTAAATTTCAGACTTCATGGCTCTCATAACTCATAAAGTGCATGCTTTCCGGGTTTATCTATCATATCTAGACAAATTAAAGTCCATTCGGGCAGCCATCAGCATGTGTGCCATCTCCAATTGCAACTGTAACTGGGATTATATGGCACTCGTCCACAGGCTGCTGTTGCTGTGGTCAAGCAGCAGCAGCAGCAAAACATGATTTGGTCCCAGAATGTCCTTTGGTACTTTGGCCAATTGTGGCATGTCTGCATCGGAAACGAGAAATTGTAAAGTGCATGAATACCAAATGAACTGCAGCTACATTAATTTTTTTGTTTGCTTTTTTTTTTGTTTTTTTGTTTTCCTACCACTGAAATGGGGAATGAGTAGGAGTAGAGGGGGGACAAATGAGAGTAAGAGCGTGCACTTAAGCATGGTACGCAAATACTTCAAATACTTGGCATACAAATAACACACAAACATACATACAAACACACATATGTATGCAAGCACTTGTGTGTGGGTGTGTGTGTGTACTGAACACTGAACATCGTTCAAACAAAACCAAATACAAAAAAAATATAAAAAAAAGAGTAAGTGAAGCGGAAACCACAGATACACTTACACACACACACAGACACACACACACACACACAGACACCACAGAGATATAGAGCTCTCTCTCGCTCGTACTAGATTGAGTTGGCGTTGGAAATAAAACCCCAACACCATGGCGTACATTCTCATTGTTTGCGCCAGCCTTTGCGGCTGTTCGGAATTCGGTTACAAAAAATATATATAGTTTGTTCACTTGAATTCCTTTATTTTTGCTCTACTCAATCCATAGCTAAAAACCACAGAAATTGTACTTTTTTAATTGAATTGATTAAAATTGACGTTGGACACAAAAAGGGTTAAAAACTGCCCAAAAAAATAGAAGAACACGAATTACAACGTTTTGTAATTGAATCAATGCTGCAGGTTTGGAATATCAACCATGATGATTGGATAGAAATGGTAAATCCTTACGTTTGAGTGAGCATAAGTTATCAATTAGAAACGAAATTATTGAGTAGATAGTTCGATTTCTATATTTATAATAGGATTTGACAGCAGAATTGACTGAGTTGTTTTTGTGGAACTTCTCCAGAGACCTGGCAAATGAATTTGATGTGAAATGGTTTATATTCTTTAAGATGGTAGTCTTATCAACAGGATGTGGGACTCCCATATGGCTTTAACAATTTCGAAAAAGAAAAATCTTGAAAGTAAATGAAGAACGTAATTGATATTTTCATGATGTAGAAATTTGTGATCTATCTTAGAGAACCATGCGGAAGACGTCCAAGCGGCTCCGCTATGACAGCAAGCCGCAGGGGTTGTAATGCGCTAGACCTAGGCTAAAAGAACCCAACTGCCACCCAATTGGCCGAGGGGCGCTGCCGCAAGCTAAAAATAAAGCTCTCTCACTGTCATAGACAATTAACATTATCAACTTGAAGAGGCGATTATAAAATCGTGAACAAACGGCTGACAAGGCAATAATATATGGAATTTGTTAACAAGGAAAAGAAGAAAAGAATTATCAGAGAAGTCTCAATTGTGCAGGCTTAGAAGGACATCTTGTAACCCCACCTGACCTTATGTAAGGAATGAAATGACATTTCAAAGAATTCATAAATACAATAAACTTGTTAACATTGTTTAATAAAATATAACTTTTGGATCACAGGACTGACCCATAATAGTTATAGTTTTGCATTTCATTTAAGAAATTCATATTTCTATTAACTTTTATACTATATATAGAATAATATTTCCTTTCACTACTTTTTTTTTTTTATAAAAAAATCACAATTATAAATAAACCTTGAACCTTAAACCTTGAAAGCCTGAAAAGCTGTAGCTTATACAAGCATTATGATAAACTCAAATACACTTTTTCAGTATTAAATGATACACGAACATCTATCCTCCTCCCCACTCCTGCACACACACTGCTTTGAGTGGCTCAAATAGCAAAAAGGCCAAGGACAAAATAATCTATCATCATACTTGAGCCTGCTGTAAAACTTTCTCACAAACTCGACGTACTTTTGGCAATTCCAATTCCACACACAAAAGTTATTTCTATTGTTGAAATTTGCGCAATCTCTTTGAATTTGCACTTGAGGCTATATTTATAAGTGCTTATATAAGTACATATATATATACTATACAGTATAGTTTCAACCAAAAATGATATTGTGTTCTGTGTTCTGAGATTGTGTAAATGTTGGCCACAAAAACTTTGCGCCAAAGCACTTAAAATGTTTCTTTCATATTTCGATTGTTTACAAAATGATTCAAAATGTTCACCAGCCTGGCTCAACAATAGCTTTATAGGTGGAGAGAGAGGCGATGGGGGAGGGGTTGTCGTCTATAACTATAAGTGGGCATGGTCGTTGTCCTGAGTTTGCGGGCGGCTTTTGGGAGGCATGGGGATGCTGTATTGTTCGTGTGACCAACTTAATCGAAGCTTAATTAGTTGACTTCAAGCCGAGACAAAGCATTGATGGCGTGAGCGGGGCGGGGCGCGGGCGAGCGGCTGTTGTCGTTAAATTAACAATACAAAAATGTAGTTAAGCCAAAAAACAAACACAAAAGCAAAGTTGGAACAATTAAGCGCCAAAAGCTGAGCTGAAACGTTGAAACCAAAAAGTTTCGTTGCCATTTAATGGCAAAGGGCAATTCAAATGTTAATCTCAAAGCCAATTGCTGTCCAAGTTGTGATAGGGGATTGTGAAAGACAATTGGATAAGGCGAAGGCTGAAACTCAAAGTTGACCAAAGTCCAAGTCAAAGTTGAAAATGTGACATGAAAAGGTATATGAATTGTTTGAAATTTTATGGCACACATTGCTCAACCAAACAGACACAGATGCAAAGGCGGATGTGGATGCGGACACGCACACAGAGAGCTTAACCAAAGACAAAAAGAAAATCATTTTTGCGCACCATTTGACATTTGATGTGCTTATGTGTCATTTTCGCACACACATGCAATTGTATGCTTGACACATAACTGAGCAGCTTAAGCATATTTATGGAACAAATTTATGTTTCAATGGGAATGCATTTTTTACCCAATGCTTTGGAAGAACTCATATGCAACAATATGCGCACAATGAACTTATTTAACTGGTTTAAATATTTAAAAAGTATTTTTTCCATTATGGAAATTAATTGGAAAAGCACAAATCAAGCCAAGCCGAAGCTTATATGCACTTTAAGCCTTCAACATCAACTATGATTGGTAACTGATTTCTTGGCTTTCGATATATTGCCTATAGTTATTCTTCGATCGTTATGGAATTTGAGAGATCGATAATGGAGATAATGGAATGGCTATGCTGTAGCTGCTGGAGGGAGTCAACGCAACTCTAGGTGACTTTTGATACCAAATATGGTTAGAGATGTAGGTGCTCCTTTGGTCGGATAGACGGACGTGTCTAGATCGACTCGGCAGTTGATCCTGATCAGTTGATAAAGACTATTTATTCCACTTTCTTTGGTCTCTTCACTATGATTGCCAGATTTACGATGTTATTGCCATCACGTTACATAAGTCTACATTACGTTATGTTGGTTAAAGTAATGTTACATAACATTTCGTTACGTTACATAGTATTTAGTAATACTGAACTTTTTACCTAATGCTACGTTATGTATTATGTTATGTCAACTTATTTATTTATTATATCATGTTGAATATCCTTACGCTTAGCAAAGTTACATCGTTGCGTCACAATGTTCCGTTACATTTTATTATGTTACACAACGTCATTATTCACGCATGACAAGCCCACCGTTGCGCGTCAACAGGACCTCATGGTGTGCACGATGACGCAGATATACTGGCCTGCTATACTACTCCTGCATCCACTCAGCCACTGATATGCTTCAGGAGTACCTGAAGCAGTTTGGCAATTGTTTGGCAGGTGGAACATCGCCGTAAGCCCAGGCAAATCTGCCACAGAGACTGACGAACTCGTTCAGGCGTGCTTCCTGTCCAGAGCTCTGCCTATACGATGAGCTCCTCATCCACTAGGCTGCCCTTAAGTACTTGGGAGGCACTCGAAACCACCAACTGACGTTCAGGAGTCACGTCCTGGAAGTCGCACGCAACATGAGGCCCAGGGCAAGGAGGATGGGCCGCCTCCTCAATAGCCGCAAGAATTTTTCCCTAAAGATTAAAATCGCCATTTATAATGCTATATTGATCTCACTATGAAAATACGCCATCCTAGTGTGTGGTGTAGCAGCACTATCACATCTGCAACGTATCCCCACCAAGCAGGCCCGCATTCTGAGGCGTATCATCGGTACATACGCACCAGGGACATCGAGAGGAATTTAAGCGAGCCCATGGTGGGCGACGCCATCAACTCACAGGCAGCCACTCCAGCAACCTTTTACGACGTCTGATGAGACGCGGGAGTCATCGGGCAGGAGGACATGGACGGCTGCGCAGGACTTACCCAGAGAACCTGCCGCATCGCGTCAGATAAATGAACGAAATATATCTCTTAAGCTAGAAACTTATAGACGCAAAATAAACCGTAATTACGTTATCCTAAGAAACTTATAATGCGCTACGTACGATATTGTACCTCATTATGTTACATCGTTAAGTTACATAGTGTTTCTAACATTGCGTTCTGTTACATTTGTGATACTTTCTTTATATTGTTACGTTTCCTTACGTTAGTTAAGCTTATTAAGTTATGGTAAGCTATCTATAATTACGTTGTTACGTTAAGTTTTGTTACGTTCCGCAATCCCAAGCCGCTGTCTTAGCATTCATTGCATGATAATACGCTACGTCGTTACGTTATCGTCATTACGTTATCGTCATTACGCTACGTCGCTAAGTTATCTAAAATTACGTCATTAAGTTGCATCGTTAAGTTAAATAACGTTTTTTTCTCTCTCTCATGTTACATCTTAGCCTATCGCATTGTTAAATTTTGCTAAATAGCGTAAAGTGACGTTTCATTACGATCGTTGCATTACGATGCATCAGGTTAAGTTTCTTTCTTTACTTTATATTACGTTTCCTTACGTTAGTTAAGCTTATTAAGTTATGGTAAGCTATCTATAATTACGTTGCAACATTACAGTTTCGTTACGTTACGCAATGCTAGGTCGCTATCTTTGCATTCATTGCATTTTGATACCTTATGTCATTACGTTACGCTAAGTTATCTAAAATTGCGTAGTTTTATTACATCTTTGCCTTACGTTAATACATTACGTTTCCAAGTCATTACGTTACGCTAAGTTATCTAAAATTACGTAGTTATATTACATCGTTTCATTACGTTAATACATTACGTTACGTCATGTTACGCAATGTTACGTTAAGTCGTTATGTTACGCTAAGTTATTTAAAATAATGTCATTAACTTGCATCGTTACGTTATATAACGTTACGTTGTATTGCATTTTGTCACGTTATGTCATAGCTTTATCGCATTGTATGTTAAATTTGGCTAAGAAACGCTACGTAGAGTTTCATTACGATCGTTTTATGACGATGCATCAAGTTACGCATCTTACTTTTCTCTATTCAAAGTTGAGTAAAGTTACGCAGCATCGCCTTATAGTACGGACTGTTATATCATGCTACGTTATATAGATACAGCCTTTCCTCAGATGCCTTGCTCTACGATATCGTTTCCACATTTTCCAGGCTTTTATTATAATAAAATAATTTTAAAGGAAATTTGATTAATTTTGCTACCAAAAATCATATTTTCGAACAAAGCATTTCACTTCTGGATGAATGCAAATACCCCTTTGTTGCGAGTTCCACATAATTTTAAATTAAACAATAAACAATTGAAATGGCACTCAGTGAATTGAAACTCAGTTGAACAGTTTTACATTGTCACCACATCATTTCCAATGGCTGCGGCTTTTCACATTTCCAATAGCAATTGTTTACGAGCAAATGAATGGCGTCCGAATAAATAATTTTTGCCAATTGTGGATTTAATTTTAAAATAAAATAATTCTCATATAATTGTCGTTCGTACACATGCCAATGATGTGCTCAAATAAATTAGCCCAAGATACGTGAGGATTATATTTATATTTGGGTAACATTTATCTACAGGCTGTTTTCCTTAGCTCACGCACTGCTAATTATATAAATTTGTTGCCTTTTCTTTGGCAAAAAAAAAAGAAGAAACGAATTACTTTACATGCAAACGTACGTGCAAGCATTTTCAAATGCTTTTAACACTTTAATGGCATTAATTTAAATAAAAGGCCACACAACAGCACACCAGCAGCTGAAGTATAGCAAAAGGCGGCATAGATAAAATAGAAAAATACACACATAGAAGGCAGCGGAGCCTGAACCCAGGCCAGAGCAAATCAAAAGCAATTTGTTGTGGTTCACCCTTGAGAGGGGAATAAGAAGGCCAAATGCATGCAGTGCAAGGAGCTGGCTGTCTGCAGTCGATAGCTACACAGAGAATAAAATAATACTTAATATCATACATAAACTACATTAAGATTGGGCAGGATTGAAAGCACTTGCTTAGATGTTAACTAACAGCGAATGTTAAACTGTCGTGGACACCTTTCCGTCTCTTCACTCTTTCGAAAGACCAATGGTGTCCACGGAATGTCGAAGAGCATTCGTTTAAGAAGAAGAGTTAAGGTTCTACTAATAGTTTGTCTATGAAGTTTGGTCGCTTTCATTGATAATGCTCTGACTGAATCTTACGAAATATATCTACAAGTGAACCAAACATTGAGCAGTCTATCAAAAGCGTTCGCATGATTTGCATTGTATAATCGACGAATGAGCCAAGCTCTGAGCAGTCTATCATTCGCATTATATGATCGACGAGTGAGCCAAACATTGAGCACTCTAACTTGTTTGTACACTTTTAACAGTTGAAATGTTTTATACAGTGCTAATTTGCAGCGATTGCCTGCGTTTTTCGAATCTCTCAAGCAAGTAAATAAACTGTTCTGGGTGACACTACAAGACATACTTCAGATTATAGAGATTGAAAGCAATTTCAGTCGTCTGGATGGTGTCTTTGGTCAAAAATTAGGACGTACCACAAGGAATGTACGTTTGGTAAGATATAAGAAATCGTAAGTGGAGCGTATGGCTTGCCTCAGCACTAACCGGGCTAAATTTAGGTCAGTTGAGCATCAGGCTCGCTGTATGCCAGGACCGGAAAATATATAGAATCCTGCCACGACCGGGATATGTATATATTCCAGTTACATAGACAATCATCGCTTTACCCTTGAACGGAATATGTATAGACTTCAGTTACATACCGGGATTGGACTAGGATAGCTCCCAGGGAGCCAGTGAATCACCAATACAGACCTGTAAATAAATACATATGTATATGTAAATGTTATGATAATATGACAGACTGATCTCTCAGTAATAAGCTCTCCTTGATATCATAATATGTAACTCTGATGACTGTTTTTTTGTGGACATTTTTCTCTGTGTATAGCTATATAGCTATAGTTCGACTCCCATTCTCCAGCTCCCCACTGGCAACTGCTAACTGGTAAAGGCAGCCTTTCAGCTTTTCGCTCGACTTGAGCTCAATGCGCTTTCATGTCCATGTCCAAGTCCACATCCACATTCACATCCACATCCTCGTGCAAGTCAAAGGCAGTCGGCATCCACCAGTCGCATTCGCAGTGCAGCGGCTGTCGTTGCTTGGCTTCAGCGTCTAATATAAAATTGTGAAATTATGTTTGACCAGATGGCAACAGTATTGAACTCCATGTCAATGCCAATGACAGCCCAGCTATAGCCAACAGCCACATCTATATCCAAAGCAACAGCTTTAAGGCAGCCCTTGACATTTTCATAACTGAAACTGAACAGCGTCGCACATAATGCCACTCGCAGACTGTGTTTTCCAGCAATATTTTCAAAAGCATTATTGCATTTAATTAACAAGCATGGAGCCAAATGAAGTGTAAATATTTCGCTTAATTGGAATTTTGGAATATTTTGGCCTTTGCATTTTGGCCAAATCAACAATAATAAACAAAATTCGCGTTCATGCAAAAATATTCATGCAATTAGGCAAATGAGTAAACAAAGGCCAACAAACAGCAGCAGCAATAAGCCCAAAAAGCAGACAATAGAACGCGACATAACACAGTCGAGCAGAATACGAACCAGAAGAGTCAAAGGCTCGACAATGCGGCGTATGCGCAATGACTCAATGATAATATGCATTAGTACAGCGTACACTAGACGTGTATAGAAGCTTATATAAATAGTTGATGCTTTCTTGAATGGAAAATGATGAGCATGAATATTAGGAATATTAAATATATATATGCATATATAGACATATTTGTTGATATAGGATATTTGAACAACATTTAACTTTAAGTTCATCACAGTTCACCAAGAATGGCTTAAGTGATTGGGTACCAATAATTTGCCCTTCATTATATATATGTGTAATATATAATAGTAACAGGGTGCTTGCATCTTGCTACTGCGAATGCTAAAAAGTTGCGAAGAAGGGCTTCCCGTATTTCGTATATTTCTATTGCCGTTTTCATATATATTTACGTTTGGCACCTGGATTACATTTCGATTTGGCCTTATTTTAACGTGTTGTGAATATGTGGCAACACTGTGTGTTCTCAGAATAGTGGCAACTCTGACTGAAACTGGCCACATTGGTAACAAAGACAGCTGATCTACTGCTTTTATTGTTTGTGTTCTTGAGAACAAGACATAGGCAAGCACCTTAAGAGTACTTGCCTAAATGTTAACTAAAAGAAAATGTTAAATTCCGTAGGCACCTTTATGTTTCTTTGCACTCATTTAAAGACCAATGTTGCTGACACATATGTTTGATGTCAAAGTGTCCACCGAATGCTCTTCGACATTCGTATAAAACGCAGAGTTGACGGTCTACATATAGTTTGTCTATGGACAAATTTGCGGCCTCTAAAGTTTCGAGGATCAAATTTGAAGTCGTGAAAAGGCAGTTGAAGTCGCAACTTGCAGAGAAGAAGGCTCAGGATTTACACACAAAACGAAAGCGGCTGTGATGTTGGACAGCCAATGGTGCTGTGTCATACCTATGGTGCAAGGATATATTAAGTTGATTTCTTCTAGTTTGTTTACAGAAGTGGAAAGGACATTGCCAGATGATGTAATTTTCTATCGTGGCACCTGAACTGGAGACAAGGAAATTGCATTTGAAGTGTCAAATGAAGAGGTTGGTTTTATCAAAAAATAATTCATAAAATGATTTTGTGTTCATTGAACCAATCTTAATATATAATATATAAGTCTTGCCAGAGGATTGTGGTAAACACTAAGGATTCTTTCACATTGTTTTAAGGATTCCTTAAAATCGATTTAAAACAGAAATTGAACACATAGCATCATCATCATCAATGGACTGTAAAATATTTGATCAATTTCCACATATCAAAAGTTTTTACTAAGCTTATAAACATTTGCTCCAAAAACTGCTATTGCCGCTGGTCCTTTGGTATTTCAGGAGTAATTTATTTTGACATCAATTTGGCGGCGTAATTTAATGTTTATATTTTTAGTTACTTTGAAATTAATTCCATATGGCTGCTGGCAGTGTTTATGTTTGGCTAAACAATTACGTAACCATTGTTGAAAACTTAATCCACGGAAATTAAATGAAATGAAATTAGTCCGCCAACTGGATTTACACATACACACCGCCAGCCAGGTGGCACAACCCCGCAAGGGGGGGCATAATATTTATAATAATTATAATACAAATACAAGAAACTAAACATGGCCCTTTTTCCAACAACTATTATTATGGATTATTATTATTTTTATTATTATTATTATGCACGCAGTTTGCACAATAAATGCAATAAAAAATTTTGAAAATGAAAAAGCAAGCATGGAAAATTCATTCAGGGCAACAGCAAAAATTGCAGTTGCTGTTGCCGGCAACAGGGCTGCTGCTTTGGCAACGTCGCGTCGTCATCGTCGCCGTCGACGACGATTCTGCGGTCGTTTCCGCCTGCTGAAGCATGGGATGTGATTTTCATTTTTATTTCCGGCAATTAGCACTTGAATCGAGAGTGCAAACGAACGAACCAACAAGCGGCCCAACTGAGCTCGTGGACTCAATCTGTAAAGTGTGTGCTCAAGCTGAAATCCATTGAGTTAGGTACGAGTAGCCTTTCCCTTCACAATGAATGAATGACTGACTGATTGAATGAATGAATGAATGAATGAATAGTTGCATAAGTCAATGTATGAATGAGCGACTGAATAACTGCATATTTATGGCATAATTTGTATGGCAAATGCTTACAGTTGCACTTGAACCACCGCATTTCACACTAATTTAAAGTTTTCCTGACTGCATTTGTCCTGCCTCTGCTTCTTCTGATACTTATCCTGTTTGCCCCGCCCTATGCTGTCAGGAATTTATGTTTCCGGTTTGACTGCCATTGCTGTGGCCGCACTCGCAGCTGTTTCTACTTTCGTGTCTGTCGCAGCAAACATCCGTGGATATTAGGATTAGTTGGATTGCATTTGGAAAGACCAACAACATTTGCTTTAACCACTGCCAGTCTGTGTTGAGTTTATGTCTCGGCACTCGAGTTCTAGTAGATTGTGGCATTTGGTTTCAGGTGGCTTATGTTCAGCTCCAGGATGAAATGTACAAAAAAAAGGAGGAAAGGAGCATACTTAGTTGTTTTTGCAGAAGAGAATGGTGTTGAAATATTAATAAAGTAGGATGCTACTTGCAATTTTATCAAAAAGGAAATGCAGCATAGAAATTCAGAATATTTGTCCTGTTTAAGAAAGCAGAAAATTTATACATTATTAAGGACAGGTTTCTAGCTTATAAATGTGAAGTTTCAGGCCGACTTTCACAGAGATAACTTCTATTCTTATGTATTCATTTATGGAGCGGTTCGTTTATACTGAACTAACCTAAATCCTTCACTTTTTTAAAAAAGAATGATAACAATGAATGATATACTAAAAACAACTAAGAGCCATTATGATAGACAATATTCCGTCTCTTGTTTCCAGAGCTGGCCTGTTCCTTCTGCTTGATAAGGAACTTACTTCTGATCCGCTATGAACCGCACGAAAACCATCTCTACACAAAATGAACTGTTATTGTTACCAATGTGACCAGATTCGGCCTACGTTGCCAAGCAATCTGATTCAAAAACAAGAAAGGAATCCTAGCTTCGGCTTCGGACTCCTCAAATGGATACAAACTGAATTTGGTTTCATTTGGATGGAAAACCGAAAGGTTATGCTGCTAAGTGTTCAATCCGAAACAATCGGTTATATGATATAGTTGTCTGATCTAGATCAAACTCGAAGTTGACCAGCCTGCAGACAAGGGAAGCATCTGGTCAAAATTTCAGCCTCATAGCTTTTAAGATTTCTGAGATCTCTGTGTTGAAACAGACGGATGGACAGACAGGTTCCGCTTGCCATGCTGATTAAGAATATATATATATATTGTACATCTTGGAAACGCTTTGTAAGAAGTATTACAAGAAAGGATGCTAACTTCGGGTAACCGAAGCTTACATAAACTTGTAGATTTGGTTGAAATATGGTCAGCATACTTGGACGCTTGTAGAACTGACATTTTCCAAATTTGGGCCAATTTGGATAAAAAATAACCAATTTTCTGTACTCAGAGATCATTCCGAATCAGTCGGTTATATGGGATCTACATGATATAGCGGCCTGTTGTAGACAATTTTGACATATGAGCAGCTTACTAAGGTAAAAACTTCAACTCGATAGCTCTAAAACTGAGAAACTAGTTTGCATAGAAACAGACAGACAGACATGGCTATATCGACTCAACTTGCCATGCTGATCAAGAGGATATATATTTCATGTTGTCAGAGATGCTACAATCTGCAAAGGTATAAAGATGGAAGACGAAATCACTGCAACTAAACCCTAGTTAATCAGTAAGATATGAAAGCGAAACTTAAAAATATAACCGCAAGCTCAGACTGAAAGTTTCTAAGAAAATTTATATAATTTTGGAAGATTTAAGGAAATTTTAAAATGTATTTATTAGAAGTAACAATTTGAACTAGATGTTTAAATGCTGAGAAATTGTAAGCATAATTAGGCAATCTCAAAATTCTAATTGATAGCTTGAAGTCGAAATGATAGAAGAACCAAAAACTATTTCCCTAAAGAGTATAAAAGTCATAACATTTCTTAGCTCGCACTGATGAGAATGTTACAAATTGAATGTTACAAATTTTGCAGCTCTCAATATCCTTCTTCCTTCTTCAATATCCTTCCTTCTTGTCAATAGCTGCCAGATTCTTTAACCTCAAAAAAGTACATCCAACGATTCATTCAACTCAAATATTCTGAGAGACCATTAGTATACCCGGACGGGCAACTATTCTCTAAATGTACATTTGCCCAAAGTTGATGGCAAGTAAGAAATTTCATCTTGACAGATTTATGCCGAGCAAAATTTCCCACTTACTCGCATAATTAAAGGAAACAGGACTTACAGAATCCTGTACATGAAACCCAAATTACAAGCACCAGCGTGAGCCACCCATTGCACAGTTTGGGCGTCATAGGCATCGGTGTCGGGTCGGGGCCATATTTATCAACTGGCCGCAGAGACCGACAATTTGTTGCTTCTTCTGGCAGCCAGACGCCTGATTTATGAAGGCAGCCGCCAGACCGCCAAGCAACCCAAGCAGTAAGCGTGGTCTGGTATAATATCATAAATTATTAAAGGCAAAAACTTTAGCAAAACTAAAATTAACAGTCAAACGGCCTTGAGCTTACCAAAGGATGCTCAAGGCGGACATTAAATAAAAACTATGGACGCAAATGTGCCAAAGCACCATCAAATGGCTGTCTGTCTGCTTCAATTTGACTGCACTTGGAAAAAAAATGTATGTAAATTTGAATTTGAAAGCAAAAGGAAGGTTTCTCTGGTTTATTAACTTTTATTGGAACTTATGGATGATTTGGAAGTTGTTTCCTGCTGATGTATCCATAGACCGAAAGTGAGATGCAACGATTTTCCCTTGTTGATGCCGATGTTTCATCG
This sequence comes from Hirtodrosophila duncani, assembly GCA_037043425.1. Taxonomy (NCBI): domain Eukaryota; kingdom Metazoa; phylum Arthropoda; class Insecta; order Diptera; family Drosophilidae; genus Hirtodrosophila; species Hirtodrosophila duncani. Next base: position 1,435,899 of record JBAMBM010000688.1, on the reverse strand, counting down.
CTTGAGCCAAGGCTCTATGACAAATAATTATGGCTGAATGATTGTTGAGACAGAGACTTCGTGAGCAGCAAATATGAGGAGGCCATTGTTGTCCACAAAGTGGAGGAAGGATGTGTATAGCGTGTAGGGAATGGGTATCCAAACACCTTGCCTTGGGTCATTTATATAAGTAATACCCAGCTATATGATATAGTTGTCCGTTCTTGCCCAGATTAGGTCAGCAGACGCGGGGTCTTCTCAAAAGAATACAACCCGAATTTGGTTTGATTTGGATGGAAAACAGAAAAGTAATGCTACTAAGTGTTCCTTCCGGAACAATCGGATATCAGAAAGCTATATGATATAGATGTCTGATCTGGATGAAACTCGAACTTAGCCAGCGTCCATGCAAAAGAAACATCTGGTAAGAAATGCAGCTCTGCAGCTCGTAGGACTTCTGAGATTTTTGTGTTGAAACAGACTGATGAACAATCGGATGGACAAAGCTATATCGAATCCCCTCGTTATGCTGATCAAGAATATATATACTTTATATTTTAGCTTATTTAAAAATTGATCGAGTGACTGTTTTTCTCAGTGTTTCTCTTTAGTTTGTCCACTTGAAAATGTCTGGTTTAATTGCAGGGGCATGCGTTTCAAGCTGAAGCCGCAGAACATTTTCAGTTTTTAGTTGCGAATTCACACTTTTGCACTTCATTCGCCATCATCGTCTGCTTTCAAGTCCGCCGCTCTCTCTCCCTCTCTCTCTCTCTCTCTCTCGTTCCCCCAACATTTGGGGGCAATCAAAATGAAAGTAAAGCGCTAAGGATTTTCCTCACTTACATAACTGCTTTTTTTTCGTTCCTCCCGAAAGCTCAGTTGATGTTTCTCTTGTAGAAGCAGTTGTTGTTAGTGTTGTTGTTGTTATTGCTGTTGCTGTTGCAGTTGCTATTTCGAAGCATTTTACATGGCATTAGTTCTGTATGAGTGTGCTTTACGACTAAGCCATTTAAGTGAATGTCATGGCATTGGGGAGTTGAAACATCAGTGGCAGCAGTGGCAGAAGTGGCAGCAGCAGGAGAAGGTATCACCAGGAGTAATAGAAACCCCAACGCAATATGTGTGCTGGTATGTTGGTATGCATAGTCAGTGTGCCTCTGAAGGGCCATACAGTGCGTATGTGTAATGCGCTTAGTAAATTGAATTTGACTGAGAAGCGTTGAGTAGATCTAAATGATATACTTAGGTATGTTTTCAAACGAGCTTTTCGCATTTTCTTCCAATCAATATAAAGGTTTGTTTGAAGATTTACAAAAGGGAAGTGTAAAAATAGAATTTAAAGACAAAACCGTACAAGGACAGACTTGCCTTAAAGCATTGTTGGCATGCACAAAGTGAGTTCAAACTGAAGGCACCTTGAGACACACACACACATGCAACCTTCAACGTGTTTTGCAGCTAAACCAAGTGACAATTGAATGCACAGGAACAGGAACAGCAGCATCCCACAGACGAAGTAGAAATTTTCCAACCAATGCAGTCTGACAGCTGCTGTTTGACAAAATTCAACTTGGCATACCAAAAATTTTACTTATGGTTAAGCCTGGCCAGCAATATGCCTTCACTGCACATCCACCATGACACACTGACACACACACACACCCAGACAGAGAAACACTGACAGGAGTCGCGTGTTGAATCACTGTGAGCACGAAGTTGTGCAAAATTGACAATACGACAAAATATTGTACGTTGCACGCATTGTGAATTTGTGTTGAACGTGCTCTTGAGCAAGCCATTTGACATGAAAAGTTCTACACACACACATATCGCATATATATATTTGTATTCCAGGGCCTGGGACATAGAATAATAATTTTGGCAATAATCAACATGATTTTTGGCAGACCAAAAACCAAAAATCTACAATTTAATGAAGGCAATTGCCAAAATTCAAATGTTGTTAAATTATAAAATATGTATTTCGATGGCAGGCAAGATGGAAAACTTTGCCATAAACTCTTTATTTTGGCAATTGTTGTTTCCATCTTTTCTTAAAGCAAACTTGGCACTTGGATTCCCCCGAGTGTCTTTCATCATTATTTGTTTGTTTGATGTCAACGCCAGGCTCATGGACCGGGCCAGACAGACCAGGCGCAAAACAATAACAATTCGGAGAATATTAAAATTTAAATTTGTTTTCCGACGCAAAACAAAAAAGAGGAAAGGCAAAGCAAAACAACAAACGACGGCAGAGTCCAAAAAACAAATCCCCCAAAGTAAGTTCACACAGCTGGATGAGAGGGGGAAGGGTGGACTATGCACAGCTCATGAGTCGTGCAAACGAAATAATATTTACCCAACGTGATTTTGTTTACGTATCTTTTCAAGCCCAACTGCGTGGCCAGGCTCAGGCTCAGAATGGAGCTGGAGCTGGAGCTGGAGCTCGGGCTCAGACATTCCCACCCCCAGCCTCTACGCAGCAGGTGAGTAGAGTAATCTGATGGCGGGGAGGGTGAGGGCGCTCACCTAGTGTATACAAATTTATATGGCCGCAAATTGTTTGTATTTTGTTATTAGTTTGAGTTCTGTGTTCATTCCGCTCTTTGCATTTTTCATTTCACTTTTCGACGCCACAAAAAATGATGAAGTGAAGCGAAGTTAATCCAGCTGCAGCTTTTGCTTTCCAGCCAGTTTTGAAACTGTTCAGAATGTTGCAACATTGCCAAGTCCAAGTCCGAGTGCACTGCCACTGCCACACTCTGAGAAAAATTATATTAAACTAAGAAATTCGGCCCAAGATCACAGGACAAATTTGACATTACTTTTGTGAAATTTGAATGGAGATAAACAATTTATATCCATATATATACCAGATATATATTTCAGTGAGCTAAAGCTACGATTAGAAATTTATTAGAATATTATAAACTAGCAATTCCCGGGTTACCTACTTGACATGATATTTCAAAGGATTTGTTTTCTTATAAACGGACTATGGCCCCAATTTGTATCGAGCAAACGTAATAACAAGTTTTTTTGTTCTAAGTCAACAAAAAAAACCTGCCGGAAGCAGCCTAATTATGGAAGATGTGGCCATTACCATTGGACTTATTCAAACCACTACCAAGCGAAGGTCTGGCGGATCTTAGATGCTCAAATTGCCAAGGCAACCATGGGGCTGCAAAATTTACCAAAATATGATCACAAGCAGAAAGACAACCATAACTACTGCTCCAATTGTTAAAGGCACTCGCCACCAATTAGCTCCGAGGAAAAACGATTGTGCAACAAGAACTCTCCTTCTGCGAAGCTGCTGAATTGAGGTAGTAGGAGGCCTGGAAGGCACAAGAAGCAAGAAAGTTCCCCCCGTCAGATGCAGACCAGTCACACACATCGTCCGTCAAATCAAGAACTAAATAAACCGGATCAGGAAGACAGCGGCTTATCGACGCCCTGCTAAAGATCCTAACAGTCTCAGCTAGATACGCTTAATACATCATTCCAGGACAGTTCAATAGGAGGCATACTTGTAGTCCTTCAGCATGATATTGCCGCCCTAAAAACGTCCGTCGTCAGCATTCTGGAAAACTTAAAGGTGTTGAAGGAGGCAGAGAGCCTTCAAACACCGATGAACTCAACACAGAACGTATATACATGATGGATCTATTCTTGGATCTACAAAGTCGCAACTAATATATATACCAAATCTGTTACCAGTTGAGGTAATTGCAAATATATGACGAATTTTCTTACATATAAATTTTTGACTCTAATTTGGAACCATTTGCGATTCAATTGAAAGTGAAGTTTAGTAGTTGTTAAAGTAGCCGTTGAATATATCATTAGGATTATCATTATATTATATCAAACCCTTGCATTTCCACACAAGACTTGACCCCAATTTTGAACCACTTTCGTTCGATATCCTTCAATCAAATCGAACTTGTGAGAAGAGTCTCCCTACCTCTTGTGACTTGGGCCATGAATTGGTTCCCCAATCAATCATTCAGTCATTGAGGAGAAAGGGTCAAAATTGAACTTGAACTATATAAAACTAAGATTTTGAACTTATTATTATGATAGCTGTAAACTACAGAGAGAAAATCTCTACCGATATCAGCGATTTCGTATTAATATTGTGTTATTCCAATCTTCATAGTTACAGACCACAAATATTGCCATAAATATTGCCTATCTATTACATATATCCATTGTATCGCACAGATGAAAGCGTCTCTGCCCTTAGAAGATATACAAAAACGTGTTCATCATGACTAAACCAATCGATATGCGACTATGTAAGAGTATTTTTGTACTTAGAGTTTTCTAGTATAACTTTTTTTCTTTCTTTTTTGAGAAATGCTTACCAAAATTACCCTACAATTTCTAAACCCCTTCACCTGAAGCGAACCAGACATAGCTTAAACAGTAATAAACTGATATCATCTGCTGAACTGAAACACATTTCTAGATATTCAAATGTAGATCTATATTTGAACTGACCTTTCAAAATTTGAATTCTAAAAAAATTCGAATTCTAATAAACTGAGTAAACTGCTTTTAACCTTTGTTATGGACAATTTCTTTACCTTTGGTCATATATAATTTTTCCAAGTGCAGGACAGCTGTAGTCGCACTGGCAACTTTAAGTTTCTTGACTTAATTTCAGCCTGTGTCGGAAGTTTTTAGTTGCACAAACGCATGCTGTAAAAACTTGACACAAAAAGCGCAAAGACTTTATTTAATTAAAAACTTGCCGCACGCATGCAAAACACAAGAACAAAAAGGGGAAAAAGAAACAGCAATAAAGAGAAACAACAAAAAGTAGGCAAAATACAAAAGTCTTTGGGCAAAAGTTTTGGCAAAAGCTTGGCCAAAATGAGTGTTGAATTTTTCATTAGGCCCTCTTAATTAGCCTGAGCCTGAGCCCTCACATGGCAAATGGCAAACTAAGTAGATGGATGGATGGCAAAGCAATCATTAAATTGTCTTGAAGAACGACTTCAAGATGTGACTCTGCATGACTTTAAGTTTAAGACAGCTATCTCAATGCCAATGCCGCATATCTATCTGTAAAAGTATCCTGGGAACAATCTCTTTTGATGTGCTGGGCCGGCACTGGCACTGTCTTTGCTGCTCGTTCCTTTATTGCTGGCTGTAAATCTCTATTACATATATCCGAGGTGTACTTTTGGGTGTGCTAATTCAATGCCTTTAACATGTAAACGACACGCCCGGCGCTCCGTTTAATGAAAGCAAATGAAAGCAAATTGGTTGTAACTTCATTCTAAGAAAATCTAAAATTGCGGTTGGGTGTTGAATTTCAGTTGAACATTCTGTGGCGCAAAATGTCATTCCGTTTACCGAAATGTTGAGTTCAAGTTAAGTGAGTGTAAATGACTTTGAAACAACAACTCTGGCTAATAAAATGTGAGACCCAAATCTGCTGAGCAATGTAAAATGTTGTGATGGAATTTATTTTAAGCTAAAGAAAAACAATCCTCAAGACATATTTAACTTGAGACTTTTCAGGAAGATTGAGTTGGAAGACATACTTATATATTTGTTCCTTAGCTTCTTGGAAGCCATGTTGAAATGTTCATAATGTCTAATGTATTTAAGTCACCTAATTTGGATCACCTTTCTCTATATTCTAAAGGAAAATCTGACTTTCATGAAGTGGTTCATGCTACTCTATTGTTCTGTTCCATGGGCGGTTTTGCTTGCGATACTCCCTAAATACTTAAAATCTCCTGTTTCCCTATGCAGCTTAGCCACTTAGAAAACTGGACTATCGTGATCCTATCGTCATATATGTTAAATGGATGGAAACATTTTCCAGTTTGCGTGATAATTATGTCACGATAATTGCAACGCCTAGAAGGAAGCATCTCTAACTCCATAAGGATATATGTATTCTTGATCAGCATGAGTCGATGTAGCCTTGGCCGTCTGTCCGTCTGTTTCTATGCAAACTAGTCTTTGAGTTTGAAAGCATTGAGTTGAATTCTTTTTGCTTGGAGTTGCTTATATGTGAAAATGGTAAAGATCGGACCACTATATTATATAGCTGTCATATAAAAGCATGAATTGAATGAAACTATAGATTTACCATAGATGGCGCTAAGAAAGTTTTGTTTGTTTCTGCAGGCTAAGCGGTTTTGCGCCTGCTGACCCCGTGGAGAGAGTTACAGAGGCGCAAGGTTGCATTGGTGGTCAAACGCATGATCTGTCTCTCTCACTCACAAACAGATTTCAATGCAAATGTGTTGTTACGTAAATGTTAATGTATTTGAAAGATATTAGAAAGAAGATGCTTTGCTGCCTATTGCTATAGCTGAAGCTTACACATTCATTAACGAAATGTTATGAGACTCAAGCAACTTAGTTTTCCTTGCTTTTTACAGATTTGCAAGGGTATATAAATATCGGTTACCTTTCGCTCGTGTTTATATTTTTTGTCATTTTTAGAACAAATGCTATTAAGACTTGGCACTGCTTGTGTTTGACATGCCGTGACTTCAAATTTATGCTACATTTCACAAAAAAATGGCTTAGCTCATAAATTTAATGTTTCACATATATTGCGATGCACGAAAATTAATGCTTGAGTAGATTTTCTTTAAATTAATCAGCCCTGTTCGCGTTTCCATTTCCACTCAAAAATCATGTTGCTTACTGCTGCTTTCTGACTGCTGTTCGGAATTCCACCTTAAGTCATCACACATATATTTTCATGTCAAATTTGAATTCCTTGGGTAGAGTTTGAAGGGTTAATTCACCTCTAAATTTATTTAAAAATATTTTTTACAAAAATATAACTAATTTCTTGCGAGCATGACAAAAATAGAATCCACTTTGAGTATTTGATTTTCATTGTTCTGTCTCACTTTGTCCGCTGGCTTTATAGCACCATTCGGACATAAGTTCTAAAAACCAATGGCATGGGGAACAAGAACACGAATTCGAAGTGGAAGTGGATTGCCATTCGTTTTACTTTTCAAACCGCAGTGGAAAAGGGAACGATTTTGGTCTTTGGTGCTCAGCTTAGTTTTCAAATTGGAAGAAAAATTTAAAGAATTAATAATTAATTTAAAAAAACATATATATACTTATGAACAATCGTTTTAAATTTTTAATTTACGATACAATATCGTTACAGTAGTGTGTCCTTATGCTTTCGCAACTCTTAATCAAACCGTGTGCAAAAAAAGGCTGAGTGTCAGTCTGTCTGTCTGTCAGTTTCCATGCGATGTAGTCTCACATTCTTAGAGCTATCAAGCAGAAAGTTCTAGCATAGACTTATATGTCAAAATCGTCCAGATCGGTCCACTATATCTCATAGCTCCCATATAGTACATCAAAATTGGTTGTCTTTTATCCAAATTGAACCAAAATTGGCAAATATCCGTTTTAGAAGAATCTAATTCTGCTAACCTCAGTTAGCCCAGATTGGATCACTATATCACTCGTAGCTCCCATATAATTGACCGATTCGGGAGCGATCTCCTCTATGCTTTATTAGAACAATTTTTTGTATATTTTTGACATTTCAGATAACAACTGGACCAAAAGTAGCTTTAAAATCAGCTCAATTTTCATACTCAAAAAATGAAAACATATGAAAAATATTCCAGCAGTTTGCAATTTATTTCTGATATTGTGATATATATTTGCTGAATTTAATTCTTGAATTGAACTTTAAAATTGTTACTTATCATACATATTTCTACCATTTTCATTTCACCTTATTGAAATGCAGCCTCAATTTGTATTCAAATTATTTTACCTTTTTAAATGGTCGTGACCAATGAAATGCTGGGTTTATTGACTCGATTTTCACAGTCAGACGGACGGAAAACAAGACATGCTCGACTCCATTTGTTGTTCTTGGCTTCATCTTTATGCCAATGTAATTTTTGTGTTGCTGTTGTTGTTGCCTGGCGGCGGCTTAAAAAAAAACTACGGCAAATATTTATTGCATAAATTTGCTGGCATTTGCTGCTCGCTGGCATTGTGTAAGCGAAATCAACAGAAATCAACGGCTGCTGCTTAACTTACTTTAGTGTATTTGTGTTTATTTGTTATTGGGCTTGTTTTATTGTTTAATTTGCGCATTTAATACGGCAAACATGATAAATAGGCGGCCGTGATTTATGCGCGCGCGGCGCCGCGCCTTGAAATATGCCACATGAAAATTAATAAGCCGTAGTCGCTTAAAAACATTTAATCCTTTGAGCACACACACACACATATGGTAAACAGGCACTGGTAGTATTTATCACATGCGCTCACCTGACCTTTTTTCATAAATTAACCAATCCCCCCCACCCCCCATGCCCATTCCTGCCTCTGTTTGTATAACACTTTCTGTTGATTTTGAAATTATGCACATTTTATGGCATTAATTATGCGCTTTCGAGTTGTTGTTGTTGTTGTTGCTGCTGTTGAAGTTGTTGTTGTTGTTGTTGTTGACATTAATAAACGCGCATTTAATGAAACTGCAAACGTGAAGCTACATAATTAATTGTTTTGCATAAATTATAAATGCCCGGAAAATTACACCGAGTCCTTCAATGGCCATGAATTTATTTAAAGCAAAAGCTTGACTTGAATTAATAATTTTTACAAAATTTATTAATTAAGCTTAAAAGTAACAGAAGAGTGTTTGTATATTCATAAACAGAATAAGAGTATGAGTATTATAACAGTTTTGAGACTAGATGAATTGTCTTAAACCAAGAGAATTGGATGAAAGCTTTTTGCCAGAGACTCACTTTATTAACGAATCATACTTTTCCCAGTCAAAAGTACCCAGGGGCCTACTCTTACTCATCTATATTAAAAAAGTGCAAAGATATACTGATTTACTCTACAATCACATACAAATTTTGACCAACCATATGGATGAATTTTTCCGAAATGGCTTCTTAATGCTCACCCACATCATAAAATCAAGCTAATGTGAATTTTTCACACCACTGCAGCTGTGCTTTTGTAGAGTCTATCTTTGGCTAGTATTGGTGCACTATACAGTGAGAGAAAAGTACACTAAAATAGAGTATAGCTGTAGAGTACACTGGAGTTAGAAATGAATGCATTCATGCAGAGTCTCTATTTTTCAATAATCAATCGATAAGTCAGTCAGAGTCAGTAAAGAGATTGGCTGATAAATGCTGCTGAAAGTAAGAAATTTGTTATGTAGCTGGGTTCTCACGTAACTCTCTGGAGATTTGAGGAAATGAACGTGTAAGCCCTTTCTTTTTGAAGCCTTGTTGAGGTGTTTTGAGAGTTCATTCCAACACTAGCTACATCTCCAATCTAGCAGTCTGAGAACCCATTCCATTAAACTGATCAACAAATAAAGCTATAAATTGAATTGAAAATGTCAAAATCTCTGGCGTTTTCTGTGACAGCTTTCAATACATTTATGTTCAAAAAGGTTTTCTATATAATTCATGAAAATTGTCTTTGTCACGCTATCATTTCCATTCAAACACAGCTTAGGCGCTCTTAGAGCAGCTCTTCAAAGAAACTATAATGAGGCTTGTAAACAATATAGCCGATCTTCCAACAATCATAGGAAGGCCATATGTTAGAAGTGTTTTTTGTCTGCAACTTTTGGTATTTTCTTTTAGCAAAGAAGCCAAGCAAAGAAATCATAAACTTTTGAGTAGGAACTTGAAATGGATATTAGCAAACAGTCGCTATGATGGGTGTAACGAAAATCTCTAGAGATTTTGGGAAATGATTCAATTTATTAACACGAAATCAGAGAAATGTCCAAAGACTTTCAGATTTAATTACTTTATTTGACGCACTTTGATGGTAAGCCAAAACTGATATGTGAAATTGAAATTGTTGATATTAACTAGCTTCGACTTTCCGTAGCTTATAACCATTTATATTGTAAATATATAACCGATCTAGATGTGAATGGAGTTGATACAAGGGATACAAGATGAATTTGTTTTAATTTGGATGAAAGACAGAAAAGTCATGCTCCTAAGTGTTTATTCCGGAACAATCGGTTATATGGGAGCTATACGATATAATTGTCCGATCTGTATAAAACTCTACAAAACTTTAGTTTTCTCTTATTTGGAATTTGGAAATGACAAAATATAGTAGAAAGCCAAGTGCATGCAGTTGACTTGTTGATTCGCTGAGAACTTTGCCATTGCAAATTTTAGATGAGAATGAAAACACTTTTTCTGGCGATGTCCATTTTTATCCAGGATACTCCAAGAGATACTCCAAGCGGTCCGCTCTATTAAAGTGTGGTTCATCAGAATTTATTGAAGGCTTTCCCAACTGTTTTCAAACAAAACTGTTTCCATACAGAACTACACTGCCAGGGACGTTCAACTCTGTTTGGTTTCGAAAACTTGAAGAAACTATCATAGAGAGGGGCTTCTTATGGCAGAATTTCTGAGAAGATCCCTACTTTTAAAGCTGCCTGATATTAAAATCCTTAAAGTACACCATTATGACATACAAAACTTTCAAGATCGCACTACAATATCTAATGGTTTCACTAAGCATGATCGTTATATATTATAAATCCAAGTATTTTACAAATGGATTTTTGTGTTTCAGTTTTAAAGTTAGTCAACTTAATATTATTAGCAAAACATCTGAGATATCATAGATTGACATTTATAGAATCAGTTTGCTCAATTAAGTTCATATTTCCTATAGAGTCACAGTCTTCCCAATTCATTTCACATACACAAGTACGAATATATCTTCAAATCTATGTAGACTTACGCTAGTTTAACTATTTTTTTACGTTTTAATATTTTTCATTGAAAATGGAAATGCATAAAATTCCCTACAATAATGTCTGACCCCTTTTTTGTATGCATTATTGAAAAGTGGTTCTTAAAAAGCACTTTAACTGCCCTATAAAATGGCAACTGGCAAACTTATTAAATTTGCTATTTTCATTTTAACAATTAGCACTCTCACCCCCTTATGCTTGGGCTACTGCCACCGATTCAGACTATTATTACCTGAGCTCCATTCGCAGACCCAGTTAATGAAAAGTTTTCCCCATCGACTTGAATGGGGAGCTTGAATAAGTAATAAAGCAGTTGGACTGCAGCCAGGACGAAAACCCGAACTCGTCCAACTGATGATGGGCAACTCCTTCAGCATTGCTGGCCGGCTGGCTGATGCGATTGCCCGGCTTTGGTTGGCTGGCTAACTCGTCGGGGTAAGCTGTTTGCCAAATGCTTGACCAACTTTTGAACTTTGAGTAGCTCTTGATGGCATTTTGCAATTGTTGAAATAGTTGGCCATGTCCCCATGCAGCTAAATAAAACTTAAAGTGCAACAAATGCAGGCGCTTAATTGAAACACAAAATGGAAATATATTGTCATATATATAAATAAACACGTTCATGTTGTTTTAAAGCTGCAACTTATTGCAGCGTAAACACAACTAGGAGTATTTGTTTTACAACTTTCTGTCACTATAAAAATATAAAAATATATGTAAAATTGAAATGTAAATAAGCATTTATTTTCCAATTTTAGGTTGCCTCTGAAAATATATTAGAGATGTGAATGCGTTTAAATAAATATCTGACAGATTGGCAGATGATACCTCAGTGCGATTAGGTATATTTTCATGGATATATTTCCTTGTTCTTCATAAATCAGCAAGATACAATAACTATGCAGGTGAAATTTTCATATAAGCTAGATTTTATGGCATTGCAGAGCAGGATTCTTCAAAACTCCAGCTCCAAATGAGTCAAATTGAGCTAGAATTTCTAGGGAAATACATTTGCCTACTGCCGAGACGATACAAGACTCATATTAGCTGTAACGCTTCTATCGAAGATGAAGAAGAAGATGTGCTTGTGCTTTCACTGTATTTGGCATGTTGGTTTGGATCGTGGATGGGCTTCTTTAAGCTTCAATATTCGCAACGAACTGCGTTTATGGTGGTGGGTGTTCATCTTTAACTTTAGGTTTATGAATCGCCTTGAACTGCAATAGGCGTTTGGCTTAGATCGTGGATGGGCTACAATTTGATAGTCTTGTCTAGTCTTGTGATAATTACTTAGAGTTTTACATTGTTAACGAAGTATTTAGTACCAGATGAGTTTATGATCGAGTGGTTGTCTTAGTTTGATTCTGAAAACGGTTTTAGTTTTTACTTTGACGGTGCCAAAAAGAGATCCTGTGCAACACCACATGCAGGTAGACCTGCCTGCTATCAAATACTCAATGAAATTCATCTGAATCACCCTTTGGCCACAATCATGGTCTTCTAATATGAATAAGCATCCTAAGGCCCTAAAATATATTATCTACCCACTTAAACTCAAATTCAGAAGTGATTAGCCTTGGTATTATATATATTGCATCTAAGATATTCACACATTTTCCTATGACAAATTGAGTTTGCAGGTCCATTTGACATTTTCCTGGCTGCATATGGTGCAAACGCAGCCAGCCGTACAGGACACTGCCAGGATGTAACCACAATGTCACATTTGCAAATCCAATCAAAATTTGCACAATATACACACAGTGCATACATTTTGATTCGAAGCCTTTGCAGTTGAAGATGTCCTGGCCACTGCCATCAGCAGGTCAAACTCTGCCTTGCCTATCTTCTGCCATCTGCCTATTTCTCTATCCATGCCTCTGTCTCTTTCTCTGTCGTATTATAAATAATACGTTGGCAAAGTATGAGATGGCAAGGGAAAATTGCTGCAGGTTGCATTTCCATTTCACAAGCTAGAATAAATCTCTCAATAACAGTCCGCAGACAGTTGTCGTTGTCGTTCTCCTTCTCGTCTGTGAGAACCAGAAGTGCAATAACATGAGAAGATGAAAGCAAGCGAAGCTATGCAAAATTCAATTTGCTGCCACATGCAAGCACATAGCACATAGATGTAATTAAAGTTGTTATGCCTGTTCTACCAGGGACTCACCTTAACATTGGCATTTGTTTTCAATTCAACCAAATTATATTTAATTCATGTCAATATAAATATGAGTTCATGTCAATAAGTACATATTGCAAATCAATAGTAAATATGATTGCATTGAAATGACAATGTGGCTAAAAGTCTATCAACAGCTCAGCTATATATAAGTCTAACGAAGCTTGAGAGTAAGAAGCCTGATTTGGATTGACAGATGACAAATATTGGCCGCCCCACCTTGGGATGCTGAATGGATGGGAAGAATACAGTTCAGTGGGCTTATTAGTTTCAACATCTCCAGCTTAGTATGGCATATAAATCAATATGAGAAGACAACGCGACTTTTATGAAGATACCAAAGGATGCACACTATATGCTGTATATATACATAGGTATATATGGAAACTTGATTACTTTGTACTTTGATCTTATGAAAAAGGCAAACTTGTGTTCTCATTCAGGTCATTTACATATATAAAGCTTAGCTTTAGCATTGTATGCACTCGTAAGAGCCTCCTCAGGCTGCAAACACAGTGCACGCAATCTTTGGACGCAGGCGCTCCGCCGCTTAGTGCAAGACGAATTTGAGTGCCAATGAGAATAACAATAAGGCCTCTTCGCGTTTCCACTGCGAAAAGTAAAAGTAAATCGAATTGGGGTTTTCAAACTTATGTCGGAATCGTGCTGTGACTCTAAGGCCACTGGACAGAACGGGACCGAACGATGAGCATCAACAAATCCATGTGGATTCAATCCACACTCATTGTTTTTTTTTGTTATGCTCGCTAGAAATGGGTTCAATTTTTGTAAAAAATATTCTTAACTAAATTTACACGTGAAGTATATCAATTTACACTTAAAACGCTTCCCAATGAGTTAGAAATTTATATCAAAATATATGTCCGGGGAAAAGTACTCGCAATAAATAGACATTAGCGAATTTCCTTTGATTTCGCAAGCTACAAGGCGCGCATATTTCAATCGGATTCGGACATTGCAAACATTAATCCAAAAGTAAACCGCATGATTCAAGTGAAAACGCGAATGTATTCGTCATAAAATGACGTCATAAGATGCAAAAAAAAAAAAAAAAACAACTAGCCGCAAGAGGCTACGCATAGCAAAGAGCGTTTGAAACTTCTCGCTTGCGTTTCTGTTTTGACTTCTTCTTTGTCTTCGTCTGCAGTATGCACACGTTCGAGAGAGTCCACATGTTTTGCTTTGCATCGTATACGCTTATATCACCGCGTGCCCTCTATTTGCAGACTTAGGAAATAGAGGGCACGAGGTGAGATGAAGGCGAAGTTGAAGAAGAAATCAAATGGACTCGCACGTTTGAGTGCTTAGTGCAGGCAAACACGAAGCCGAAATGCAAGGTGTTCGCTTCACGTTGTGCGGTCAACTTTTTGTAGCAGAATCACTTGCTAGAACGTCTCTTTATCTGATGACGAATGCATTGTAATTGCCAAATTGGGGTTCATATTCGTCTTCTAATATACACACTCATCAAATTGATGGCAACGTCTTCATCATCAGTTTTGTCATGGCATTAACTCTGATAGCAGCGGAATTGGTTAATGTGTTACGAGATGGAGTAGGCGATCTAATGCGTCTGAGTGCGAACTCCAGCTTGTAATGATTCCAAATCATTATTTTACTTTTATATCAACGTAAGTATTAATAGATTACCATTTCATTTCGGTACTTTTTGAACGAGTTGTACATATTAAAGTACATATATAGTTTCTCTTTCAAAGAAGGAAATCTACCAATTTAACTGTGTCGTTAACAGTATGCTAGTGGATCAACCCAAATGTTTATACTCGTACTCTAGTAGAGTAAACGAGTATATTGTATTCGTGCAAATGTATGTAACAGGCAAAAGTAAGCGTCTAAGACCCCATAAAATATATATATTCTTAAACAGCCGAGTCGATCTAGCCATGAGAGACTCAATTTGGTATGTGGACTCCCATTGTGGGGCGTCACATCAAGTTCCCGTTCCCTACACTATAACTCCTACAATTTTCAAGATATCAGTATGTAAATAAAACCACTTATAAATGTGACTATTTTCTATGAAGTAACCAGTAATTTTGTCAAAATCGGCTAAGAAACAATGTCAGAATTAGCATTAACATTTTACTTCAGTTTTAAAAAGGTTGTTTTTCTACCTGCTCAAGCAATGGTCATAGAAGCAGATTAGGCCTATAACAAAGTGTTGCATACTTTTGAGTGTGCCGAATAATGCTGAGTAATATGCTGAGTAGGTGTATCTTATAGTCAGAATATCGACTATAGCATTCTTAATTGTTTTTAATTTAAATGATGATTTCAACAGCAGAATATTTAAAACTATTCTTATAAGAATAAACTAAGTTGAAGTAGATATGAATATCATAATCATACTGTATAAACATATTTAAATTTAAATTGCGAGAGCAGCGGCAGTCCCTCAATGAAATATTGTTAATATTCAGTATTTGTTGTTGTCATCAGCATAGAAATTTCGACGCAATCAAAGCTCAAATTCCAATGGTAATCATTAGAGCCAGAAATTTGCATAAAACAAACAACATACTCTCAATGTGCATATATATATATTTTGATTCACAGTCAAACCAGATACTGTAATTACAATTTGCATGATATTATTGAGATGTGTATGCAAATGTCTCCCCATCTCTATCTCTCTCTCTCTTTCTCTCTCTGTGTGTGTATTAACATTAAATATTGATAATATACTCCTGCACATGGGTGCATTTATCGTCTCGAATTTAATTTAATAAGAATTTCTCAAATTATATGCAATACGAACTTGTAATATCACACTACACAGGTAATCTTGGTATTTCATTTGTAGACAAAGGGGAAATTGTTACTCGTTTGGTTGAAAATGCAAATGAAAAAGTTGTGGGCCTGTGACCAAGAAACCCCACAGCCGTCAATCAAAGTCAGGCAAAAGTTTATTGCACTTGGAAAACCGAAAAGCAGCTATAGCTTCTGGCAGCCAAAAGAAAAGCAATAGCATACCCAGGCCCTAGACCTCGCATTGTAGGAGTGCATATAGATGTACCCTGCCAACCTTTTCAATTGTAATAGATATTGCTTAATCCTTGCCAGGCTCTAGAACTGCATTCTTATTAGCGCTGTACAGAAACATAAGTAACATCAAGAGAGGAAGGCTAACTTCGCATATCCGAAACTTCTGGACCCTGTTTTCTAACGTGCAATGGAAAACTTAGGAGTTGCACATTTTCCAGCGGGCTATGAGGTGACTTTTTCTATATTTTAAGTCTTCTTTTAGCATTCAAAATAACCTGACATTTGGTTGTTTAACATGCTTTGATACTACATTTTTCTATGATTTTTACCAAAATGTGGTAAAAATTTGACCATTTTCTACATATAAATCTCTTTTTTGCATTAGTAAGCACCCAGAGTGTGTTGCTTTTCATGTTTGTTCCCATAATTAGATTCATTACCTACAAATATAAGCATAAAGTTTCAGCTCCTCTTCTTCTTCTCAACTGTTTTGGCCATATATAAGCCAGCGTCCTTGTAAGCTTGGATTTGACCTTCTTCCGCATCGGTCGAAGTTTTCACTTTTTACTCTTTTTATTTTACTTATTTTATAATAAATTATTCGAAATTAACAGAAAAAATCGATCAATGAGTAATATGAGTCCACATGCCGAAGAAATTGATCAAAGTAAATGCAAGTCTTATTCAAGTTACGCAAAATTAAAGGCCCGAATTTTTGGCCGATTTTCGTTTAATAATTTTTTTAAAATTCTTGTAGTTTTAGTATTAAGTCATTTCTTTGGCATAATTACAACAATTAAATGAACTTTTATTTAAAAAAATATTTAAGTCTCTAGCACGCTTGGTTTGGGAGCAGTGGGCGATGGAAAACAGAATCAAGAGATGTGACTATTCAAGTTGCAGGGAGTTATAGTGGTTCGATCTTACAGTCGATAGCTTCAAAACTGAGAGAGTAGTTCGCATAGAAACAGCCATAAGGAAAACACACAAATAATCAGACAGACAGACATGGGTATATCGACTCGGCTTGTCATGCTGGTCACGCTGGAATCTATGTACTTTATAGGGTCGGGGGTGTTTCCTTCTATGCCTTACAAATATCGTGACAAAATTATAATACTCTCTGCAAGGGTATAAAAATGTATCGATGAGGAGTCCTTGTACCCTTGTGGAAGGTATTTTGTGTTTGACAGACCCCATGCAATTTCTGATCCATATCTACACCGATATACTATATTCGAACGATATTAAATTAGACTAAAGCTTGGAAGCAAATTATCTCTGAAATATCTGATATAACACTGAAAACCCTTACCTCTGTCAGTTTCTGGAGATAATCTTCTAAATGTTTGAAGGGTTATACCAGTATGTATACACACACACATACAAAACATATACACATTTATACGTATATATGCTTAGCCACAGTTATTTGTTTGCAAAGCCAGTCAGACAGCTCTCTGGAGAATCGACTCCTGCGGCAAACGAAAACATTGAATCCGAGAAACTGAGCAGAAGATTTCACTTTCCCACTATCCACTGCCCCCCACTACCCCTCCTTTTCACTCTTTCCTGCATGCAACATGCACCAAGCGCCACAAAGTATGCCATAGAATATTGTAAATCGTTTTTCAGCATGGAATTTGTATATGGAACAAACAGGAACAAATTGATGTCAAAGCGGATGTACTTGAATCTTAGATACTCTCAGTACTTGACATGTATTCTAAGTATTAGTTTTGCCATATGCATTCTATTCCCCATGCGCGGCGGCTTTAGCAGTATTTCAATTCAATTAATTACTTAAATATAAAATGTTTTTCATTTCGAGAAAAGTCCAAGAAGAGAAAGGCAAGCTGAATATTTGCATACTCCTGCAGAAGTATATGTATGTGCTAAGAAGCGATTGTTTGATTGATGTGAATGAATTTTAATTAGAGCTCTAAGTCATCTAGAAGGGAAGGTTGTCAGATCTAGATGAAATTTCTATACTTTCCTTTTTCCTCTTCAAGAAATGCGCATAAATACGAGAAAGTATCTAATAGCAACTAGAGGAAATTTCTAAGGATTCCTCTATCCAAAGCAAGTAAATAGTATGAAAACCCACACACAGAACGAAAGTTAAACATCATCTACCACACATCCTATTCATATGCATGCAATGAAATAATAATAACAACAACAAAAGCAACAACTAATCGAGAACTCGCATAGAATTCAAACAAAGTGAAACCTAATGCGCAGCGCTATGCTCTCACTCTAGATATGTGCGTGTGTATGAGGCTAATTGAAATTAATTAAGAGCGCATGCTTTTAATCAAAGTCGGGCTTGATTGCTTCAAGCATATTCCATTGAATCTGTTGAGCGGTTCCTGGCAAGACTTTCAACGGGAAATTTGTTTAAACTGAAGCTGTGCGTGTTCAGACACTCTTTTGCAACAGATATATGAAATTGCCTTGATTTAAACATTTAATGTTTATGTCTATGAAATACATACATAATTTATGTATTTCTTCAGATTTTAATTTTGAGATATTTATTTGTGGTAAGTGTAGAATTCTTTTAATACAAATCTTGAGGAATCTTCTCCATTTTACATAATTTTATATCGAAAAGAACTTAGGCTAATATTTTGTCTGTTCTTTGTGATTTTGGTTGAAAATTTATGTGCAACTCTTTGCCATACCCGTACCATACCTTCTGCTTTCAGGTTGCTGCTTCAGACTTGTATGAAGTACAAGCCCTTAGTCCTCGAAATGTTCCATGAGAACTATCTCATTCGCCTTCAAGTCAGTTGTGTTTATAAGCAATGTGACTAGTTTAATGCTTTCCAATCTGAAGGACATTGCACGAAATCTGATCGAAAATCTCTTTTTTCGATAACTTATCCCTAATTAATCGGGAAGATGTGAAATGCTAAGCACATATTTTAAGGAAAATAGTTTATGATAACATTCATGGCATAGAGGACAGGCAGGCCACTGTTGTGTGTGGGTCAATGTTTGCTCAAATGAAGGACTGAAAAACTCAACAGTGAATCAAAAGAGAATACAAACTATTGAAAATATATCACAAAATATTTAAGAGAATTATAATAACACTAAACATCATCATAGTCTAATCATCAAGTCGTTTGGCTTCTTGGAAATGCCTTTGAAAATAACCCACATTTTTTTCCCCCATTTTCCTTTGATTTTTCGCAGAGCATTCAGAATCGCTCTCTACAACTTGTGGCGCAAACATTTTGCAGAACTTACGCAAATCATTTGATATGCTCTTTCATTTTGCCCAAGTATGTATTTCAAGAAAAAAGCGCAAAAACAAAAACATCAAAAGCCACGCAAAAGCTGAAATGATTATTTATTAAAGCGCAAGTCGGGGAGCACCCAGAGTGCTCTCACAAACCAAGCTAATTAACCAGTGATACACCAAGGCACACGCGCAGCTCAATAGTTCAAGTCCTAAGCTGGCCTTGGCACTAGATTAACTTAACACCTTAATATAAGCAGTATCTATACCGTTAGAACAACAGCGACGTGACAATTTTGTATAAGAACTTTTCGCAGCAGACCCAAATTGATGAAGGTTCAGTCCGTCAGGTTCAATGGCAGTCCAGCAATTATTATTAACTATGCCCCAGGGTGTGAAGGCGATAGAGATCTTTGGTGTGGCCACACCCAAGCCCACACACTGCGCCCGTTTTGCTAGTGACATTGGCTCATGAAAATCTGTACGTGACTGGCATTAATTTTTGGCGCAACTAGTTGCAAGCAGTTTTCCACAGCCCGACTCTGAAATTAAATGAAATTGCAACAAAAGTTGCCGTTGCACAGCCAAAAATACACAAGCATTTTGTGCCTCAAATATTTTGGGTCCACAAAACATTACGCATACGGCATGTAAGCTGCCGTTAAACGTGAGCAGGCTCTGGACTGCAGTTTGTTGCAAATGGAAAGCGCTAAGGGCTAAACCGATTGCCGTTGTAATTGCTCATAATGGCTCGTTATTGCTGGATGGCCACCAACAATCTAGCCAACCAACTAGCTAACCCAGCAGCCCACCATATTGGGCTACCGTGTGCCGCCCAAGCAATTTGGGTGCACGAAAAAATCAATGAAAATGAGTCAAAGTCGCTTAAGAGCCTTGTCGAGGTGTGCGTTTAGTAACCAGAGGTGGAGGGGCAGACGACCATGCTGCAGGGATTAGGAGATATTGCAATTGCAGCGCCACTGAAAAGAGCTTTAAATGAAAATTCTTGCTAAATTTCCACAGCTTCTACAGTAATATATATATTTCAGCACAAATTCTGAGCCTTTCAGTTTCAGTTGAGCAGAACATTTTCTTAGGATATTTGGAATATTAAAGTAAAGGGTGTCCTGTTATTAAGGCGACTAATTATTGAGAATTTAATTTGTTAGAAACTTGAACAAAATACATATGAAATATTTAAAATTTATTTCGATAATAAGATTTTAAATTTTAGTAATTTAAATCAAATTAGAAAATAATACTGAAAATATGTGAAGCCAAATTTAAGCTAAAATAGAAAATAAAATTCAACAAATTATAATTTTCAAGAATAAAATTTGATTGAAAATTTAATTAATCAAAACGAAAGTATTATGCCCTAGAGCCGGCCAACACTTAAATCAAAAGAACGTTAGTGTTAGTGTTAGTCTCATGGGAAAATTATACCAATAAAAAAGTCTTAGCTTATATTAAGGAAATTTGTATGTAAAACTAATATTATTAATTATTATAAAAAAAAAGAAATTGTTAGTACAAAAAATATTATAAAAATAAGATTTTATTTAAATGCCCTAAAACGAAGAAAATTAACTTCAAATTAAATCCATAACATTATTTTATTATATAAATATAAATTTTATTTGATTGCTCAAAAACGAAGAAAATCAACTTAAAATTACAACAATTCCATTAGTTTATTATTATAAATACGACATAAATTGTGTCGCGAGACTTATCCCTATTAATAGAATTACTATTAATGGTATTGTTTGTGTCAACATCAAGCCGCGAGGGTTGTTTGAAAAATTTTCTTCGCATAAGGAAAAATTAATCTTGGGCGAATGAGCACTTTATTTCTCAACGTAGTCTGCTTTTACTTCGCTACACTTAGTCCATCGTTTTTCCAATATTTCCTTCCCAATAATCGGGCTTCTCAAGGCCCTCAAAATAGGATAGGCATTTGTTATATCTGACCCAAATCTCTAACTTTTCTATAGGTTTAGAAACAGGAAGTAGTCAGAGGGGGCAACATCTGGAGAATGTGGGGATGAAGTAGCCATAGTTCATATCCCACTTTATATTCTTGCAATTTTAGGCTCATAGGCTTTTATGTTGTGAGCATTTGCGGCACCCAGTGTGCGGATAAGAGTTTCATGTCTCAATTTTATTATTAGAAATTTTAAATTGCAACCAACTAGGAGGAACCCGTAGCAGCTGAGGCCTTAATATTCATGTAAATGTGATTTCACATACAGTTTCACGGTCAAGTTTCAGGTCTACAGCTTCAACTCGCATTTCCACGAATCTTATCGACGATTTCTTTTGGGCTACCTGAACATTCAGTGTTATATGGTCGAAAGCGTTTCAAACTTCTTGACAAACTTGATAAACACTCAAATTTGTTTGTGAATGGTATAAAAATAACACTTAATCGGCACACAAACTGATCTTATTCCATAATATGTCAGCTTATAATAGCTTTCAAACACAAACTAAATAGCGCAGCTTGCTCAAAATATACAGTAGTGCATTAACAGCTGGCAGTGGACACCTGCTGTGTTGTCTTTGAAGTTACAACTCGAGATACAGAAGCAGCGTGAACTTATCAAGCGACCCTCGTACACATTGTTTATTTGTTTATTTACGCAGGCAAATATCGGGACAAGTTTTATTACGTCATATAAATTGCATAATGCAATAGATCGAGCGATTTAAATTTATTTAAATTTTATGGATTTATATAAAACTGGTTATGCCCTTGCAGAGGGTATTATAATTTGATCACTATATTTGTAACGCATAGCAAGAAGCATCTCTGACCCCATCAAGTATATATATTCTTGATCAGCATGACAAGCCGAATCGATATAGCCATGTCCGTCGGTCTGTCTGTCTGTTTTCATGCGAAATACTCTCTCAGTTTTAAAGCTGTAATTTTCTCCATAGGCTTCTTTTGCTGTAAGCTCCTCATATGCTAAATTCATAAAGATCGGATAAGTATAACATATACCTCCCGTACAAAGAGATATAAATGCAAACTTTGTACAATAGATGGCGCTAACAAAATTTTATTTGCAAGCCAAGCAGCGTAATTTGTGCTAGTCCTGCGCTGTGTTTCTCACTCACAAACAGGTTTCTTGGAATGCTAATGTGTTATGTGTATATGTACATGAAACTTGTGTGTTTGTACATAAAAATGTAGGCACAAAATATTTGAAAAATATTAGAAAGAAGAATACTTCGCTGCCTATTGCTACAGCTGAAGCAAATTCGATTTAGACTTCTAAGTTTTCATTCCTTTTTGTAGTTCTGCAAGGGAATATAAGGTTCGGGTACCCGAAGTTAGCCTGTCTCTTTTGTTTTTAGTTCATTTTTCTTATTTTTGTTGCTTTGGCTGCTTGCCTGTATGCATTTTCGTGCAGCTGTTGACCTCAAAGTACACCAAAAACTGTAACTTGTGTGAAAATTTCTGCTTCTTAGCTGTTTGGGCTGCGCGTTGCTATCCAATCCGTCAGGAAAAAGAACTTGATTAATATTTGTAGGCAAAGCAATAGTTTCTATATACAAATCTTGACCTAACCCAATAACTGATTTAGTTATTCATAGCACTCAGTGGCGGGCAGAGGTGTCTAGACGAGGGGTGAAGCAAGCAGAATACCAGTTTTATACTCTGAC
This sequence comes from Hirtodrosophila duncani, assembly GCA_037043425.1. Taxonomy (NCBI): domain Eukaryota; kingdom Metazoa; phylum Arthropoda; class Insecta; order Diptera; family Drosophilidae; genus Hirtodrosophila; species Hirtodrosophila duncani. Next base: position 1,413,000 of record JBAMBM010000688.1, on the reverse strand, counting down.
GTCGCTGTGTATTCTTACTCAATTTCAAATTGTTCACATTTCTAGGTTAAATCAAAGGTGAAGCCCTGCTTAGCTAACGATATATCTATATATATATATATATATACTGCGAACGATAATTAGTTGTTGTTTATGCATTTTAAGAGCAGAAGATCTCAGAGCGCACATTTGTATCATGCCCGATGTGGGGCTTGTCACCACATCTATATAAACTAGAACCCTCCGGTGTGCATTTGTTTAGTTGATCTCCGCGGCATACATTAGACGGTTTCCACAATAACATGGCTCTTTTAGCACTCGGCTGGGTGAGCCTTGGCTTGTTAGTCTCATTGGTGGGACTGCTGATCATCTATCTGGAGAGCACATACGGCTATTGGCGACGTCGGGGCATATTGCATGATAAGCCGGTTTGGTTTTCCGGCAACCTAAGCACGGTGGGCAAGACCACCACGCTAAGGGAGCCCATGCGGGAGTTCTGGGCCAAGTACAAGGGCAAGGCACCATTTGGAGGTTTCTATTTTGCATTCCGCGGTGTTGCTGTGCCGTTAGATCTGGAGCTGGTTAAGGCGGTGATGATAAAGGATTTCAATAGCTTTGCCCATCGCGGCAACTACTACAATGAGAAGGATGATCCAATCTCAGCGCACCTATTCAACCTGGATGGTCCAGGCTGGCGCTTGATGAGAACCAAGTTAACGCCGTCCTTCACCTCGCTAAAAATGCACCAAATGCTGCCCACCGTGGTGGAGATAGCTGAGCGTTTTATTCAAGTGGTGCAGAAGCAATCCAAGACCGCGCAGGCCATCAATGTCAAAGAGTCTTTTATAGAGATGAAGGATCTGCTGGCCCGCTTCACCACCGATGTGATTGGCAGCTGTGCCTTTGGACTGGACTGTAACAGTCTAGAGGATCCTCAAACGGAATTCCGAAGCGTAGGTGGTACGGTCTTTACGAACCGCCGCCACAGTCGTCTGGGCTTCGCCCTTCTCCTTGCCTTTCCCGACATAGCCAGGCGGCTGCACATCAAGCTGGCCCGCGATGATGTCAGCGAATTCTACATGCGTGTGGTGAGGGAAACCCTCGACTATCGTGAGAAGCACCAGGTGCAGCGTAACGATTTCCTCAACCTGCTGATGGAGCTGCGCAAGGAAGCGGGCGGCGGACTCACCTTCAATCAAATCGTTGCACAGGCTTTTGTCTTCTTCCAGGCAGGCTACGAGACCAGCTCGGGCACAATGGGCTTTGCCTTGTACTTGCTGGCCACTCATCCAGAGATCCAAGAGCGTGGCAGAGCTGAGGTTCAACGGGTGCTGGCCGAGCATAAGGAGCTCAACTATAAGGCATTCAAGGAGCTCAAGTACATACAGCAAATCATTTATGGCAAGCCTCTTACACCTATAAACCTGATATATATATAAATATATATCTAACTCCTTTTTAGAAACCATGCGCATGTACTCCATCGCGCCCATCCTCATACGAAAGGCCGTCCATGACTACCCGATACCGGGTTCAGATCTTATTATTGAGGCTGGCACACGTGTTGTCATACCCGTTGATGCCATACACAATGATCCGGATATCTATCCAGAGCCGGAAAAATTCGATCCCGATCGCTTTACCCCCGAGGCAATAGAACAACGCCATGCGGTGGCCTGGCTACCCTTTGGCGCTGGTCCACGCAATTGCATTGGCGTGAGATTCGGTGAAATGCAATCTGTGGTGGGTTTGGCCATGCTCTTGAACAATTTCAACTTCTCGCGTTCAAATCAAACAGCTCTGCGTCTACAAACCGATATGCTCACCTTTGCATTGAGCGCACAGGATGGTATTGTACTAAATGTTCAGTCTGTAAGTACTTAAAATTAAGTTAGTTATTAACAATTCCCAATGTTTTAGACAATTTTAATAATAACAACATAAATATAATGATAATAATAAACATAATAAGTAAAGAGAATTATGACTTGAGTTTGTTAGTGCTAAATGCCACTTGAGCAATCAGTCAAAAGAAATTCCGTTTTCACAGAGCTCACCTACAATTTGTATATTTCATGTGCCACATTAAGACTTTACACCAGCGGTGGGTACCAAATTTTTCAATCGGGAGCACTACAACAACATCTACAACAAAAACTGCCGTTGACATAGCACACTGATAAAAATTATTGAGTAATTTATTGGCATTCATTTAGTCATCTTTCAGGGTCTACTTTTCTGTAGTTATGGAAGTTCTCAGAAAGTCTAAAAGGCTGATGTCACTCAGCCTATATCGATATATATATTCTTAATCCGTTTTATGTGCGGAAAATGTAGCCACATACCGTTGCAAAAGGATTATAATATAATACGCATTCTGACAAAAAGCACAAAGTCTACTTTGTCTTTTACACAGTGTACAAATCGCCGGCAATGTGAGACTGTTTTTTGATTTTTATACTCGTACTCTAGTGGAGTAAGCGAGCATATTGTATTCGTGCTAATGTATGTAACAGGCAGAAGGAAGCGTTTCCAACTCCGTAAAATATATATATTCTTGATCAGCGTCTACAGCCGAGGCGATCTAGCCATATCCGTCTGCCGTCCGTATGACCACCTATATCTCGGAGACTATAAGAGCTAGAGAGACCCAATTTGGTACAGCCTTCACAGCTTTCATTTCCAATATCGTTAACAAAGCAAGGTGCGTTTTAGGATTTATAAAGAGATGGTCCACAGAGTTTAATGATCCGTAAAGGACGAAAGAACATTAGGCATCACTCCTTCGTCCAATACTTAAATACGGTTTGTGCGTCTGGAGTTCTCAGTACCTTACATACCAGGATCAATTTCGTGATCTAAATGGGGATGCAAACCTACGACTTCCATCCTACTCTAGCAGACTTGTGCTACTTGATCTGCCTTCGCTAATAACTTGCGGGGTTTGTCACGGGGTGATGTTTGTGTGCCAACTGATTAATTAATTGAATCCGCCGATCTATTAGCTCGCCTAAGTATCAACATTCACTAGGAATCACTAGGATTCTATATTAGTGTTCCTCAAATTATGCAAGCCATGAGTCTTTCTTGGTAATCAGCTCGCTGTAATAATGATTTATATTCCATCAAGACATTAACTATATTTCTGAATCTCTGATATGATCACGTTATTGAAATCATCTTTACTTCAATGCAAAACAAACAAGCAAGAACGCTTTAGTCGATATTCCGACTATAAGATACTCATACTCAATACTCGACACACTCAAAAGTATGAACAAACATTTTTTTTTACGACTTTGTCTACAATTATTATCCTATCTTAACAAAACTCGGCAAATCCTACCTATTATGTGCTTATACATATATATTTGTGGAAGATATAAGGTTTTGCTGGGGCAGGAGGGGCCGTGGCAACATTGAAAGACAAACTTGATCTGACGCCCCACAAGGGAAGTCTACATGCCAAATTGTGTCTCTCTAGCTCTTATAGTCTCCGAGATCTAGGTGTTCATATGGACGGACAGACGGACATGGTTAGATCGACTCGGCTGTAGATGCTGATCAAGAATATATATACTTTATGGGGTCTTAGGCGCTAGAGTACGAGTATAAAATCCACCAAGAATGGGAACTTGGAACTAAAATATGACGATAACAAAATTTTATTTGCAAAGCCAGCTCTGTGCTCTGTCTTTCTCACTCAAATTTCTTGGAATGCGAAAGTGTTGTATGTATGTACATGTATATGAAAGTTTGTGTGTTTGTATATCAGAATGCACGCACAAAATATTTGAAGAAGCTTGCTTCGCTGCCTATTGCTACAGCTGAAGCAAATTCGATTTAGACAACTAAGTTGTCTCTCGTTTTTATATATCTGCAAGGTTTCGGGTAGCAGAAGTAAGCCTTCCTCTCTTGTTTTTACCATTCAGAGTTTTCATATAATTTGGGAACACCCTTTATTACCTTCGAGCGCTTAAAGGGCGCCGCTCTTGAAGTTGAATGTCGTGCAAAATATATATTTACATAAATAATTCACCCAGTCGGCAGCAGGAAGGGGAAGTCCTTGCTGGCGAGTTACCGTTGACGTTACCTTTGCCTGGCTTTAGCTTTCGCTTTGGCTGCTGCAGCATCCTGCTGCAAACTCGATATTGTGAATAGCTGAAGTAGAAAATTGTAAATCGCTGGGCACAACAAAATGCGAACATTGCAGAAAGCAGTGGAAAATATGCAAATTGCATAAGGTCGACTGCTAAATAAATGGCATTTGTTAAGAGGCCTGACAACTAGCAGAGCATACCCACCTGTATATTTATAATTTCTGCTGATTAATCATAATGCACAGCGAAAAAAAATATATAAGATCAAGGAAATTATATTTTGGAATGGGAAAGGAAAGTTTAAATTATAAATAACTTATAACCCTCGACGCAGAAGGAGAGTGTCTTACTACTATAACGCCACAATAATTGTCACAAAATGCTAAGCCTAAATATGAAGTTGATTGAGAATGTTGCTGCAAAATTTGACACTACCTTTGCCCTTTTTGCCTTTCGTTCAGAATTTTACTGCTTAAATGTTTGGCATCGGTCAGGAGTCGGAACCATCTTGTGCCTTATCAGGTCTTTTTGTAGAAACAACCCCTTGTCTTTTCTTAGAGAATATTTCAGGATGCAGTATGTCTATGGCTGTGTAGATACAGGAGTGTCGTTCAGTCTTGCAGAATCAATTACAAAAGTGCAGGAGTGTCATTTAGTCCTGCAGATTCATCTGCAAAGGGCATACCTGGAGGCCCTGTAGGTTTTTCGGCGGGGATGTCGTTGACCGTTTCTTATGTGTCAATGTTCCATAATGTTAGGCACAGTATATAGTATTGTGGTACTCCAGTTCTGATTGTGCGCAATACCAAAGACGGAAGATCGAGTTGCGGGTGAAATTCTTACCGACTCTATTTTGATGTGAATCCTTTTGTGTATATCATATGAGTGTGTGTGAGCATATACAATGCAGAAACATTGACAAAATGGGAGAGTATCAGTTTCTTACAGAAAGGCTGCTGAGAGCAAATACTTGAGAATATATAACATATCTAACTTTAGAGCAGATCTCATTCTACACTACCCCGAAGTCCTATTTACCAGGACGCTTCAAGCTCAAAGCTTTTCAGTGAGAAGAGAATGCATTTGTAGACAAGTCCATCGCATGCAAACACTGTAGTAGGCTTTATGTATATCAATATATTCTGTGCCTTGCAATCCTTCCAGGAAGTGGTTAAAAGCCATCTTCTTCTAGTTCCTTACTTCAGTTTAAAACCAAAGAGAAAGTTTGGGATGGCTTTTTTGACTGTAGCCGTCTCTACGCAAGATAAATCTCTTAAGCATTATGCCAAACGCTAGAAACAGACTGAGTCAGTAGGACTCCAGACATGTGCAACATAACTATGTTGGTCTTCTTCTTTGGCAGTTAGGAAGTATCTTGGCCTGACACCAGAGCATTAGTTATCAGGATCAGTGACAGTATTGCCTTGGAATTCAGGAATTTGATCAGAAAACTGCTCTTTTCACCCCATTATTATACGATAATAAGTGAATATCTACAGGTATAAACTCACATATATAGTGGATATTCTTCTTCTCAGTGTACTTCCTTATGATTTTGCTGATGAATCGTTATGTTGTGAGAATGTCAAGTACTTTTTCGTTGTCCATGGAGTTAAAAGCCTGCATTTGTCCTAATTACATTTCACTCAAAATTTTATATTGCTAAAAAAAAGAAAAGGAAAATAAAGGCAAAACTGTTGTTATTAAATTTTGCTTTTTATCATTGAGAGAGCGTAGGGCTGGGTTGAGGCATTACTTACACACAATACGGGTATATAAATTAAACGATATATCATGCTGACATCTTAAATATTGTTAAAAACTGTCACGTTTACATTTTCGTTGCCACTGCCACTGCCACTGCCTCTGCCATAGCCGTTGCTTACTCATTCAGTTTCGTCTGCTTCCTCAGTTTCTGCTCCTGCTTTTGCTGCTTCCACTTGTTCATCTTCTTATTCTTGTTACGTATTTATGTACCTTTGGTCCTTGGGACTTCAGCTTCTTGCGGATTTCTGGCATGACAGTTAATGGACCATAAGAAATTCAATTAGAGGCGTTATGTTGTTGTTGCTGGCTGTGTGTTAGTGTGTGTGTGTGTGTGTGTGTGTGGTTGTCTGTGCATGTGCCTGTGGGTGTGGGTGTGGGTGTATTTGTGTGCTGCCCCATTCTTTTTGTGGCATTATTTTTATTAATGATACTTTACGCTTTTGTGTACGAGGCAGCACCGCATTACAAAGCCAAAGAAAGAGGCCAACGAAACAATTGTCTGTCAGTTGAACTGTCTGTCTGTCTGTCTGTCTCTCTATCCGTCTGTCTGCCAGTCCGTTTCTCTGTGTCTGTTTGCCTATCTGTCCGCCTGAAGTGTCCTCAGTCGAAACTAAACAATAGAAAATGTGTGGCAAACGCTTTTAAATGGCTCCCAGCGGACGGAGGTGTGCGATGCAAAATGTTTATAAATGGATTTCGCACCTTTGTCTTCCATGTGTGTGTGTGTGTGTGTGCTGAGAAGCGGATGCAGGACCTAAATGCATTTTGGACACAAAATTAGTTTTCTCTTTAATGCGCTAAATAATTTATTTTCAATTAAGACCAGAATCATAATTCTATTAAGAATGAGAAATGAATTTTGGATTTTTTTTACCTTTTAGTTAATAAAAATATGATTATTTGATAGAGGCTAAATAAAAATATTAAGTAAAACTATTTTGTTAAATAAAAATCCAAAAACAAATAGTTAAATTATCAAAAATGTTCAATTTTAGGAATAAAAACCTTAAATAATTTTAAAGATACCCTGAAATTCGCATGAAGTTTCACAAATTGAACTAAGAAATTTTGTTATAATCGTAATATTTTTTTGTTTATTTAAAATTTAACTAATTTATATATATATGTATCTTTAATATCAAACAAAACCAAAACTAGCCCACTAAATTTTCCTAAAAGTTTTCCTTAAATTTTAAGCTCACAAATTTGGTTAAACTTCTAGACATTTGTATCAATTTGTATGAATAAAAATTTCAGATGTTCCAAAAAAAAGTTCAATATTAAATATGTTCGTTCACTTTATCAATTTAGGCAACAATTAAAGCATCAAATTCGCTTAAAATTATATTTATCTTGGCCGCAATAAGTCCCTTTGGCATATAGAACAAATTTAATAAAGTTTTATTTTGACCACAATTTGTTTGATCAAATTCACGCCAAATTCCCCTCCAGGCAAAATGGCACACTAGTTCCGTCTGTGTGTGATTGTTTCTATGCATTTGTTATCGCCCAATTAAACCAGTTCCGGCTAAACCTGAGGCTCAAACAACTTGCAAATCTGAAAATCTACTATAAACACCAGCAATTGGCAAATGTCAAGCGTTTTAATTAAGCCAGCGCAGCGATAGCGATAAGCGAATTGGTAAACAAAACTCATACCAGTCCACCGCACCGCACCGCACCCACAGTGCTGCCACCTTGTGTACTGCCAATGCCAATGCCAATGACTCGGGCTTTCACTCAGCCGCACGGCACGCTTGGCAGTTTTTGGCTTATTTTGTTTGCTTATTTGCTTACGTGATTGTAGCCGGCGGTTTCTTCTTTACCTTCATTAGCGCCGTCAAGTCAACGACACCTTTTTACACGCGCCCCTACCGAGCCACTCCACCGAAACCACAGCGAACTGTGGCTCGTCCTGGTCCTGCCCTTGCCGCTTATTTACATACACAACGTTAATCAAGTGCTATCGGTTCAATCTGCGCATTTGTCTTTTGAGCCTTAATGCGCACTAAGTTTTCTCTAAGCATTTGAAAGAGCACACAGACGCACAGTGGTCCTGATAATCTAGGTGGAAAGAATTGTAGTTCTCTTTGATAATATTCTTTTCTTGTGAAATTTAGAGGTTTGTGGTTTAAACTTTCAGTTGCGGTTGATTTGGAAACTTAAGTTGGATTTCGGAAATTCCAATTAGCGAATTCAATATGCTGGTGGATTTTTATAACAATTGTAAACTCAAAGAACTTGGAGATGCTAATTAGGATTGTGGGAAATAAACCACTTTAGTGTTTTATATATCAAAATTTAATTCAACTATATAAAATTTGGTCTCCAAAAGGTTCAACAACGAGAGAAGTTATGAAATGCCAGTCGAAGCTTGAAATTACTTAAAAATATTATAGGTCGCAGACAAGCATCTATTCTAAGACAAACTAAAGGTCGAAGTGAAAGGAAATGTTGATTTTTTATTAACTGCCCACAGTTGTATTACGATGCCGTCGGACAACTTAATAAGGCAGGGCCTCACTGTGTAGCAAATAGAAAAAAATAACAGAAATTTAACAAGGTGGAGCTTAACATTCTATTTGTGGATCAGCTACTTTTCCACCTTCAGAGACTTTTAGTTCAGCCCAGTTCCATCCTGCCGATTTCAAAGCTGGAATTCTTAAGCGTTGGAGCACTAACAGTTTTTTGTAGTGATTTCTGCATTCGAAGTCCTATAGAAGTCTCGTCCTTTATACTAAAATTTTTGTACATTTTTAGCGACATTAAGGCCTTAAGGTCAAAGAGAATGAATTGCAAAAGTGAGTAGAAAAACCCAAACAGGTTGGATAAGATTTTAATATATTTTATACGGCAGATAAATAAATCAAATGAATTATAAGGGAAAGCAAGGATTGTTATAAGATGACCTTATTTGGGCCATATGCCTGATCAGCTTAGACATGCTGATGCCCAGGTTCGAAACATCTTTGCTTTACATCATCCCAACTTCCTTTAGAAAACCATATATACAACTTCATAGATGGAACCTTTGACTTAGGCATACTATAATCAATGCTTGTCTAAGATCTATGATGCCCAGAGTTCTAGAGTTAGAGTGCAGTTGTTCTTAAAGAGAACCAAAGTAGCAGTTGAGTGTAAAGTTATAATTTCACCTGAAAGATTTGATATAAAGAATAATAAAGCAACAAGAGCTTCATTAGGAAAAGAAATGTGAACAAAATTCTAGAAGCCATTGCCAGATTTCAATATAAACTTGCTAAGCGAATATGATTTGCTCGAAGTCACAAATGGCTTTAAACAACCAGGCCAGTTTGGTCTAGTCATAGGAATTTAAAAACTTATGATTATAATACTCAAACCGCGTCATACTTTACTCCAACTTTGCTTAACAAAAAGTCCTGTATTAGCTCAACTTACTTAGCAGCTCTGGCATTACGGCTACTGGCGTGATACTGACGTCAAGGCAATGCTGACAAAGTTGAAATGCTCAGCAAATACCAACAAATCGATCACACTCTGCCACTTTTTATGCCACACATTTTCTGCTCTGCTTCGTTTTGATAGCAGCAAATTGGTTTTTCTACTTAAAGCAATGCAATGCAATGCGATACAACAGAAAAAGTCAACACGGCAAACGCAACAGCAACAACAACAAAAACAACAAAAGCAAAAGCAAACGCAATATGGCGACAATGCAATTTATAAGCCAGCCAGGAATAAACACTCGAAGCTTAAATGTTTGCTGTGTGTGTGTGTGTATGTGTGTGTGTGCTCTTGCTCAATGCACTCGATACGGTATGTCTATAAGTCGTTTAAAGAAAAATTTATCAAATTAAGTTTGATCCTTATCGAGTTTCATCCATGGGCATGTAGGCATCTAATACAGATTTGCTTGTTTAACCACATGCATAAAGTGAGAGCGAGACAAAGTATACTGCTCTTTGCTTTGATGTCGAAAGAACGCTCTCTATCTCAAACACAGCGTTGCCAATGCAATGACTTTCTATGGTAGCTATATGATATTGCTGTCTGATCAGGATCAATTTGGGTAGAATACAATAAGCAAATCTGTGTGCTACGAAGGAAGGAAGGAAGGTTTAAGATATAGTCGTGCCATGTTGATTTTCACATATGAGCAGCTTACAGCATTTCAACTTGATAGCTTTTAAACTGAAAGACTAGTTCGCATAGAAGCAGACTTACCGAAGGACATGGCTATATCGACTCGGGGCTTGTCATGTTGATCAGGAATATATATTTGTACTTTATAGGGTTCTTCTATGTGTAACAAATATCTTGATAAAACTATAATAATCTCTGCAAAGGTGTAAAAATGCATTCTGCATTCTGCTGAAAGCGTATCCGCTCGTCCATATCAAGAGTGCCTGCTGCTCCGCTCAATATTTTTGCTTGTGCTCACTTCACAGCATTGGCATTTCAATTATGGCCAAGAAAAATAAATAAACTTAATGGCAGACAGAGAAAATGGCTTTAAAAATATATATATGTAGGCCAGCAATGACTATCAATTATTATGAAATCTATCAGTTTTCATCAATTTATTCATATGGCATATATAACTGTTGCATTTTTCGATTTCCAATTATCAACCACAAGTTGAAATTATGGGGATATCTTGAGTGCTTCAAACCCAATTCCTTGTCTCTGCTGTCCACAAACTATCAAGCTGAAGTCAAAGAACATCTCATTGTTAACAATTTCAAGTAAAAAATGAAATAATAACCATAAAAAGAAAAGAAAAGAAAACAGAGCAGAAAGTAAGCCATAATGCAGCTTCGTTAGCTGTGTGCGGTCAACTGTAACGATTTCATATACTTCAATTAAGCAGAATATAACATTTCAATGGACAACAATAATAAGTTCAAGGGGTACAAATCAATATTGGAAAAGGGAACACAGAAAGAACTTCTTAGTGGCTATTAAAAATATATCTTAGCAAGACCTAAAGAAAACTGGAGCAGAGCATTTATATTGTTTTGAAATCAAAAATTCTGCAACCGCTGCTGTGGCTATTGCTTTTGATCTAAGTTTCAAAGTCTAAATTTATTATTGTGATTCTGATTCAATGAAATTTCTTTTTTCTTGAACTTAATTTAACGATGCATTTTGTTGTATTTGTAAACCCGGAACTCTAGTGATGTAGTAGAATCACTCAAGCATTTATAGTCTTATGATAATAGCTCCTCCTATGTGTTCTTTTGTAATTTGTATTCTGTGACCTTTCCCTGATCATTATTCACATAAATAGTCCAATATCTCAATATATCGATATACATATATCGATACTTATAGATATCTTTTTCAAAACCGATACACTGCCCTTGACCTTCACGATTGATATTAGCATACTGTTCAATATTTTCCAAAACGATATATGTATATCGATAAATTGGGCTTTCCACACCGATATATAGCTCTTGAGCTACTTTGCATATTTTAGAAATGTTTCCAACATTTTCTGATTTACCTAAATTGATCGATAAGTTATTGTGTCTACACCGATAAATAGTTTTGACCTTCCGCTGGGCGATATTAGTATACCGAAATAATTTAATGTCGATCGGTCTAATAGCTTAGCCGCCTATAAAGAACAGAGAAAGGGATATTTTGATATACTTATATATATATATATATATATTGATCTGTAATCGGCAAACAATACAATCACAGTTTGCCCTTGCGTAACACTTCGGGTGATATTTTCCTTGCACTATCGAAGCCAGGAGAACAGAATGTATACCTCCCGGCACTCTTCCAATACCGAAAATATAGAAACTTGTAGAACCCTACGATGTCTAAACATAATATAGAAATGTCAAAGAAAATAGATACTTCGCTCGTCGGGGTCAGGCCAGAAGCTAGAAAATAAACGCCGTCGCCGTCGGAATTCAACCATAGCTGCCTTCCCTGTAAGGGTTCATCCGTGGTGGATTTCAATGCTCTAAGAAGCGGCACATCGCAGCCTCAGACTTGTATGGAATAAAATATGAGATAAGAGACCGCTCTATGAGCAGACATGCCTGAGTGTGTGTGTGTGGACAAGAGAGAAGTTAATAGTTTTAAGCTTATTAACAATTCAAAGTGTGTCCTGAGAGATAAGTTGCGAGAGCAGAGCACATGATTGACAGAGAATAACATAAGCAAAGCGTAACAAACAATTACAATGCTGAGAATTTTAATAATCTATTAGCTAACTAAATAATAGTAAATAATATAATTGATATAACCTAACTCTGCTTCCCGATCAATGCTTCTACTTTAAGACCACTTTAAAAACTTTATAATTAAACTGTCAATAACTCTTTCAAATTACACCAAATTCTGTTTGCTATATATAAATTACATTTAAATCACATTTATTATTATAATTGCTTTTGTGCGTTTCCTTTAAGCTAGCCCTCTTAATTTGAGCATTTACAATAATTAAACAAATGCAATTCGCATTCAAGCCTCCTACAAAACATTGGCCTTCACAACTGCTCACACTTTCTCCAAAACTATTTCAATTTGCATAGCAAAATACACGCCACGCCAGGGAGTCTTTTGTAAGTTTATCCATATATATACTAATGTGTATTTGTTTGCACTAATTACATTTTAATTAAGCAGTTTCAATACATCGTTACGTAATTATGTAAGTTGAGGGGCCACCTCAAACTCTTTCCATGCCGTTGATTAAGCAAAGCCAAGTGCTTGCGCAACTTTATGAAATTTTAAATTGCTGACCACAGAGAACACTTCACCAAAGTTGGCAAAGTGCAGGAAAAAAGGTGAACGGTGAATTCGTTGAGATGTGTGAAAAGGCAAGAAATACTTTTGAGTACGATATTGTACAAAAACGGTGAATGCTTCATTTGTTTATTGTACAAAGGGCTCTCGAATAACTGTTCAGAACTTGTTCAACATTGCTTGATGATGGAAAAGTTCGAAAAAAGGCTTAAAAATGTTATATAAAACTAACAAAATTGAAAACAAAATATGCAAGTGCATACCTCAAAGCAAATAGAAATATGTAGAACGAGTGTTGCCATAGAAAGTGCCCGACTGCAAAATTAATTTAAAAATTATGAGCAAAACTGATACAAATTCACAAGCATCGTAAGTATCAAATTTACATTTTAAGGGTAAAATATGAAAATGCTGAGAATAAAGATACAATTTCTAGTACGTTGCAAAACAGCAACGAAATTACATCGCATATCTCATATATGCGCTTTCTTCACTCTCGCTCTGCTCTCTGATAATTGTTATTGCATCTGCGCTGTTTTAACGTCTCTTTCGGTGCTCGATCTCTCTCGAGATGGCTGGACAGAGCGTTCATTTAATGAATGTGCTATGAATGCAACACAATTTTTAATGAATGGCTTGTAAGACCATTTATTTCAAATGAATGTTGTATGATTACTATGCCAGTTATTCAGGTATTCATATGTATGAATATACAAAGTTGCACATGGTGGAGAATGGTGGAGAATGGTGGAGAATGGTGGAGAATGCTTACATACAACCTCTAATGTCAATAAAGGGGCCTTTAAACATATGTTACATATGATCCACACAGGTTTTTATATGAAAACCCAAATTATATAAAAATTTCCCAGCACATCTTTTTTGGAAAGTGGCATTAATGGAGCAGAAGCATATGACTGTAAAGTTCTAGTGAGGCACGTGAGACGTAAGATCAAGATGAAGGCCTAAAGTGAACTCATGAAAACGAAATTGCGTTTAAAGTGGCAGATAAAGTGCCAGTTACCGATAGCAGTAAGGTGTGGAAAAGAACCATTGCGTCCTACTTCCTACATACTCCAATTGCAGCACTCTATAAAAATTAATTTAAAAATTTCACAAAAATTGTATGGATACTTTGCTTGCCCCAGACATACTATAACTGCCAAAAGTCGTACCGTTTAAATGCACATCGATGTGAACAACAAAGTGAACATGCTAACTTTGTAGCCAATGCAAAGCAGAGCATATAAAACTCAATAGCTTTCAAATACTTATCTGACTCACAAGCTTTAAAGTGTTGCATGTCCAAGAGGCAGTCATAATAACAACAAGTACAAGCAGAACAACAACAATTGTTCAACTCTTAATGACTGAAATTTAAAGCAATTTCAATGCTAGCTGGGCATTTATAATACCCTTTTGTGTGGACAAGAGCCGAAATTTTGTACACCTGATGACCTGCAACAACTGAAATCAGCAACAAAAGCCAGGCAGCAGCAGCAGCAGCAGTAGGAAATTCAATACTAAAATTGAAAACAAGCGAAGCAAGAATCAATTGGAAATCCACATTTTGGCTTAGCAGTAGGTTGGGGACTTGCTGCTACATGAAAATCATTGAAATTGCCAAATGCAGCACAGCCTTGGTGGCAATTTTTGTAATTACTGTACACTAACCAGACCAGACAGGCCTTGTAGCACTCTGTGGAGCAGCAGGAGCTGCATGTGGATGGATGTGGATGAATGCGGATGCGGATGTGGATGTGGTGGTGATTGGGCCAGTTAGGCTAATGCGCACTTTAATAATTCATTTTGTGATGCGCAGCAAGTGTAAGCCGCATAAACTGGCCAACGCCAGTCCCAGCCCCAGCCCAGCCCGGCCGGCCAATAACAATGACAGCCAACACTAGCAACAAATAAGCCCAAAAATAAACAGGAACCAAGTTAAAACAAATAACAGTAAATAACAACAGCTGTATAGTTTATATGTGTGTATGTATTGTTAGGGCCAGTGTGAAGGTAGTTTATGCGCGGCGAAACTGCAATTGCTATCAACATTTTGTAATGGAGGTTTTACATTAATCGTGATTATGAACATGTATTTCCACGAATGAATTTATTAAACGAAACATAGTTTTCATTATGTATTTAGTTGTATTTGTCCACCGAATTCAACAACTTAAAGAGGGAACCGCAAGGCACTTTCAAGAGAACATTGGAATGGGATGTTCTTCTAGAGCTACACATACTCTGATTTTTTTCACAAAACGGCACAGTGTGAGACAGAATTGAATATCAAATAAATGCAAGAAAATGGCACGTGTCGACGGATACAAAATTCGAAATTATCACTCCATAGTATAAAGTTTCTATTCTATGCAACATATGGCAATCATCATACTAAATCTCAGTATATAATTGAGTATGCATGAAAATAAGGTACCCGTTGCAGCTCTCCGATACGGCATCAAGAGGGACGGAGCGGAACGGAGCGGAACAAGCCTTGATTCCCACAGGTCTCAACATTACTCACGTTAGAAAAGATCACTTAAAATTGTACATTTAAATGAAAAAGGAGGAGCAGTATGTGTTGAAATCTCGACGACTATTGATGACGACTCTCAAAAACGGCTCATGGAAAGAAATTAACCTAGTAGCCATTGAACTTTTCCTCTATCTTCTTACAAGAATACAAATAATGCTATAAATGAAAGATTTTGGCACATTAATTTCTCCAAATTTGTAGAGGTTTCCGTGACACCCCCACACTAACACTTTAGGATGTTTTTGATCTAAACAAGGGCATTGAAGCAGTGATCCTTTGCTCTCGACAGATTACCACTAGACTATCGCCGAGAACACATGAAGGCAAGCTGAATATCGTATATGCATAGAGTCTTCACCCGGATTTGCGGAGTTAGCGGTTGCCTTTCGAAAGAGTCTCCCTGTTCACCATCTCTTTTCTCTATTTTTCGTGTACCTCAAACTTCGATCTCTCTCACTCTCTCTCTCTCACACTTCGCTGTTTCTATCGCTCTCTCATACTTCGCTCTCTCTCTCCCTCTCATACTCTGCTCTCTCGCTCTCTCTCTCTCATATACTTCGCTCTTTCCCTCTCTCATACTTTGCTTTCTCGCTCTCGCTCTCTCCCTGTCTCTCTCGGTACCTCTCTCTCTCTCATACTTTGCTCACCCTCTCTCTCTCTCTCACACTTCGTATTCTCTCTCTGCTTCTCGTGAACTGTAAAATCGAACGGGTGCTTGTAACCGCGCAATCTACTGCTCTACTGTTTTCTCACTTTCATATTTCAAGCTTCCCTTGTCTTTGGCGTTGTTTGGTTTCATATCACTAACGCACTGTAACTTCTTCGTCTTAGGTCTGATCTTCTGCCGGGGCTTGTTTTGTTGAAGAAGCCTTAGTGAAGTTTATAATTTAGTACATAGACGAAAATGTAAAAATATATATCAAATCAGAATTTCTAGATCACAATTAAACAATGATATTGCATATTGCGATCAGCGTGGCGCATAAACCAAGTAATAGTCCTTGCAAATGGGGGCACTAATCGGCTGCTGCTGCTTTTGGTGCTGTTGCCGGCTGCCTTTGTTTTGGTAACTTTGCATGCACTTTGCGTTTGGACAATGGGTCGTATGTGTGTTTATGTACGTATTGGTGTTTTGGGCCTGCCGCCGCTCCTGCTGCTGCCGCTGCTGTTGTTGCAGTCACTGAAATGGGTCAATGGAACTTTATTTTAGTGCAGCAGACGCTGCAGACATCGGGACGCATGGACATACTATATCGCCAATGTAAACGTTGCAGCAAATAAATTTCAAATGCTGTCACATAAATTCGTGAGAGTGTGTGTGTGTGTGTGAGTATGTCTGTGTTTTCTGTGCAGTTTGTTCGGCCATTGTTGTAGCTAAAATTAAATTTGACTGCGTCTGGTGTGCAAAGTGGCCATAAAAATGCCATAAATTAGTCTACGCTAGCGCTGGCGATAAGGCTAATGAATTACGAGTGCGAAAAATGACTGTGACGCTATGAGGGCACTCTGCAGCTGTAAAGTATGCTACACTTTACGCTAGGCCAGTTAATTACTGGCTGAGGCTGAGGCTGACTCTGAGCCACAAAGAAATCACTTACTGCCATAATAATCAAATTGCAACCAACGCACACACACACACTCAAAGAACTGCTAAAACTTTGCCATAACTTCAATGTTGTTATTAAATTTTGTTTGCCTTTCTTGCCAGGCAAAAACGGAAGAGACACAACCTTTACCGGGCACAGAAAACTTTGGCTCGCTCACGTTTGCCTTTTTGCTGAGACTGAGACTGAGGGTAAGGCTGGTCTTGCTCCCACTCCTTTTGCCTGCAGTGTTTTGTATGTGTACGCTTTCTTCATCTACTTGTGGAAAAGTTCATTCACTTGCACAGACTTTAAACCAAGTTTAAAGGCTGTGCCAAATGTGGGCAAATTTAAGGTTTTCATATGTCTGCTCGTCTGTCTGAAAAACATTCAAAGGGTGTCCCAACATGTGGTTAGACATTAGATTTGATAGAAAACTCAGCGTTTAATTTTCTAAATTTAAGCTTGCAAAAGTTGCAGTCTTTCAAAATTCCAGAGAAATTCTAAAGTGGTTAAAATATCTCAGAAGAAAGCAAGAAAGCCTTCAAGAAAAGGAAAAGGAAAAGGGTCAATTTTTTTTACAAATGGCTTGTGCAACTGTCTTGTAGGAATCGTGTGTTGTATACATACAAATGTTATATCCTGTTGAACGTTGAATATTGAAATCCGAAGTCGCTAATCGATTTAATTCTGCATCAGCATAGAGTCGATCAGTTTATTGTTTTTAACATTTTTTGTTTAAAAATTTCAGCAAAATCAGAAATCTCATCGTACTTTAACAAACCTGAACTCTCTCTACTAAAACACTATCATATATATGTTGCATTGACAACACCTTACCACACAAATGATATCAAATTTTGGAGCACCCCTTATAAGGCAAATGACACAGACAACAACCAATGTGCCGCGAGGCATATCAACAAACAAAAAAAAAGCAAAAATAGAAACATCTAAGAGCGCTCAAGTTGATTTTAGCCACATGAGTGAAACTTTTGAAAGCACTATCACTATCTCATTATTTGAGAATTTTCCATTTGCCATGTATGTGTGTACTCGTATTTACAAGCTGGAGCGCACACGAAATCCTCGCAGATGAACATGTCGACGCCTGGCAAGCCTTCCTGCCTAGCAGCTGTCTGTCTGCCCGTCTTGATTTGCCTGGCATTTCAGTTTTAATTATGTGTGTGTTTTGTTGTTGTTGTTGCTGTTGTTGTCGTGCAGCTTCATCATTTGCATGCCACACAGTAGCAACTAGCTTAAGGGAATTGCTCTAAATTTCAAATGCAGCCTTAATTTGCAATACAAGCCCCAGCAGCTGTCTATTGTTAAATGATGTAGGATTAAGTTGTATGGATGTTGAGCTGACACATGTATTTGTTAGCACAGCCTCATTAGTAAGTGTCTACTGTGCATAGTTTCAAATTCATTATCGCATTATGCACAGCCGTGTCATCTGTCGCAACTGCTGTCACTGGATTTGTTAAAATTCAAATAGTTAACTAATTAAATTTAAAACGATAATGTGTCCACATGCCACAGACTAGAATGATATGCACAAATTATTTAGATTAAATCGTACGAGATTTCATTGAATAGAAATTCTATGCCAATGTTAATTGAATATGTATATAGAAGAACATTTTGAATACATTTTAATTAAGTTCTAAAAAGATTAAACAACTTTAGGTACAGTGGTTTGAACAGCGCTTAAAATTTTCAATATTTTGCAGAGTTTTCAGAGTTTTAAGGCTGCAAAGCATTCTTCTGTAAGGATTTGTTAGAAGTCTAATATAGGCTTGCTTTTGACCATCTTTAAGCTGAAATTAAAAGTTGTTTAACCCTTCAGTTTTTTCCAGCTTAAAGCTAAACGTAATTAATTTTATATTTTACACCAGTTGAATTACATTTAAATTCAATTAGTTGACTAATTTTTTAATGATTATTGCAACAAAAAACGCAATAAATCCAACCAAAGCCCAACGGATATTCCGTTTTTATAGCCAAGCATATTTGGCCTTGGTTAAGCAAATAGTTTGGGAAATAAAATTAAAATTAATTGTGTGCATATTTGAAATGTGGCCAGTTGTTGAAAAGCCAATGCGATATATATATGTCTATACATATGTCTATATTTTTATATATACCATGTTCATATATGTATGTATATATCTACGTCAAATCTGAATTAGTTTTATGGCTTTTGTGGCCTGCAGCAGAAATGGCCAACAAAAAACAAGAATTGCACAAATGCAAAAAGGAATACAATGAATAAATATTGCAGTCAAAATATATGAGAAATAATATTAAAAAATATTCTTTGATATCCTTTTCGACACAGTCTATTCATTTTGTCATACAGCTGATTAGGCAGGACAAGAATCAGCTGAAGTCATATAAAATATATGAATTTTTCATCAATAGAATTAAAAAATGCCCACATTCACATATGTTTCTATTAGCCTTTGGACCTTTTTTTGTGCGTCAACTTCTACTTATAGCTACATCTCTTAAATTTGTATCTACACACTGAGTTTTTTATCATATATTCATTCTATCTTATATTAATAATATTAATTTTAATTTCACCAGAACAAAAAGATTCCATTTCGCAGCTTTACTCTAATTGAGTTATTATATCTATGACAATTGTGGAATCAACTTAATATCGAGCGCTGCGCTGTCAGCGACTTTAGGTTAACTTCACACTTGTGAACGAAGAATGCTTGAAGAATACTTTGGGTCATTGTGTTCCTACATAAACATTGCAACTGAGTGTTACAGTGTTTACTCATTATATGCACATACTACAATTTATAGATTAAATCTAACTGAAATGATACGTGGATACAATTTTTTTGGAGAAATTCTTCGTGTGCAGCTTTATCCTAAGAAACTCCGCATATGGCAACTTGTTAAATCAAATCCCACTTTTGAGTATTAACTGCAAGATACATTCAGACCGCAATCTATAACGCTCCACATCTTCCACAAAACATCGCATGTGTGAGCTTCCTCAATTAACCCATTTCAAATTTACTTCTTACATTCACAATTTAGAAATACGTTTACAAGTATCCCTATCTTATCACCTATCTTACAATTCTATATGCGGTTCCAGTCTGGCTAAATGCGCTCCAATCGACCAGCTATCTCGCGGTATTTTGGCAACGCACCATCGGGTCCATTCGGATCTGCAGTGCCCTCAGGACCGTATGGGACGACGCAGCCCACGCTATAGCCCATAGAGGACATAGCGGCCCAACGAACCGCTATCCGTCCTTTAAAAAGGAGAAACGCGAGACAACGAGAAGGCAGACAGGGCAGAGATGGCAGTAACGGTGGGGTAGGTCTATCAAAGGGCGGTGGAGATACCCCAATCTTCAAGCCTGGATTGGTAGAAAGAACGGTCAGGTAAACTACTACCTGATTCGTTAGCTGGCATGGCTGCTTGCGCAATTGTCTGCACCGTTTTGGTCACGAGTCATCGGCGGAATGCACATGATGTAGCCGAGGAGTGATGGAAGACACCGAACATGTTCAGGTGCGCAAAACTCTCGTCCCAGCGACGAAAACTGGTACAGGAATTGCGATCCGAGATCTCGGTGGCGAGCATTATTCTGTCTATGCCAAAGAGCGCAGGCCATCAGCAACTTTGCCATCGACGTAATGGTTGACCTGCGGAGAGCTGAGGGCGAGCGGCGCTCTATGGATTAGACGGCTCCGAGTCTTCTGCGATGCAATGCAGGTGGAGAGCCCCACTTCATCCAAATTTAATTATTCGTTAGCTATCTATTAATCACTGTCAATTAGAACCCATTCGAACGTTTAGCTTAAACTAACTAAAAAGAACTAAAAACAAGAAAGGAAGTCTGGCTTCGGCTTGCCAAGGCTTATATACCATTTACATTGCAAATATATAATAAAGATGTAATTTAACCTAAGTTTCTTTTCTACTTTTACGAGCATTTAAGTAAAGTTATTCCTCAAATATGTTCTTTAGCAGGCTAATTTGCCATCTAGTAAGTAAATACATATACAAGATGTCATATGTAGGTTGATTTATACTACACTGAACTACTATAGCAGGTTTCCCAGATACTTGATCCTTCCATAGTATAGTACATAGACTTCTGCTCATGCCGATAAGAAAGCCTTTGTAGTTGAGGTACTTCTCAGAACGACTTAATCATCACAATTTGCTGAACCGTCATCTGTTATATGAATGACAAACTGGTTAAAAGTCATCGGTTATATAGATGAAAAATACACTAGAAATACTTCTGATATATTTCAAACTGAACACACAGACGTTTCCATTCATTGTTTCTTTTTTTCATGGCGTACTAATTTCTCTCCTCTGAAAAAATTCGTTTTATGACATGGTGAATCCCATCCAATCCGGATGATTTTTAAACTCAATCAGCGTGCAGATATAAGGAACATCTGCTAAGAGATCTATAGCTCTTAAGACTGCTGAGATCTCGGGGTTAAAACAGATGGACGAACAGATGGACAGTCGGACAGATGGACAGACAGACTGGTATAGCTATTTCGTATCCCCTCGTCATGTTGATCAAGAATATATATAATTTAAGTTGTCGGAAATGCTTCTTTCTTTGCGTTGCAAACATCATGACAAAGTTAATATACCTTCACATGTTCTCTGAATGGTATAAATATTATATCTTTTTTATGCAAGTGTAATGAGCATAAAAACTTCACCAAAACCGCAGCCAGCTTCCATGTCTATTAATATTAATTTTAACATTTTTTTATTGAGGTGCAAACACTGAAATTAAGCGGGCAAAAAACTATACATATGTTTTGTAACTGAAACAGTATTTTGTAACAAAAAAAAAATGGTTTTATTTGTAGCCAATTAAAAGGCTTTAAGAACTTTAATATCAGAATCCCTTGCTCGCGTATTATTAGCCAGCCAATTCGCTTCAACTTTGCTATAATAAAACTCAACAAGTTTTGCATGTGCTTAGCACAAATTTTCTCTCCATATTATGAATATTGCGTGTATTTATAATAACCTCTCTCATACACACGGATGTACAAACACATGTGTACACCGTCACACAGAGATACGTAAACACTACAGGCACATATATGCATAGCAGAACCCCGCCGACAAACGCTTATGCAAATGGTTTAGTTGCGCCTGTTTTCCAAAAATTTACCCACACACACACACACACACACGCATTCACTTACACATCCTTATGGGCATACTCGTACATAACACTAATACAAACATTTGCCGCCTTTTAGCACCATAATTTTCATACTTATATAACATTACGTCCGTACACCCGCACGAGCGAATATGTGTGTGTGTGTGTAAGTGTATATGAATGAAAGAAAGAAGCGTGGCAGCCTCCGTGTTTATGTTTCGGATGCGTTGCAAAATGACATCCTGTCACATTTCCCGACCGCTTTCCAGGGCATCGTGCGTGACGCCATATGTCACTGTATACTGCGTAGCTACCCAGCAAACATATATATGGAGCTCTTCTATTTCGCTATACCTTTGCATGAATCCGCTTATGACGACCTTCGAAGCATTCGTGCTAAAAATGAATTGACTGAAGTCGCCCAAGATTCTTACGAAGAGGCACGAAGGCGAATGATTGAGAATGCGAGTTTGTTTTGAATTAATCAAAAATCGCCTCTTTCGAATGATTTCGACAATATGAAATTTGTTCTTTAAGCGCTTCAGATTCCTTCTTTTCCAAATATTCTTCTCCTTCTCCAACAATGTGTATCTTTGTGTTGTGCTCGTTGAATGTAGTTTAGCTATTGCTTTCCTGCGACTTCGGTTAAGCCAAGCTTTTTTTCTGTGTAAAGCAAGAAAACCATCACTTAACACCCTGTTCTGTCTATACCAACACATGTGCAGTTCATATTGAATTGTCTCCGGCAGCATGGCAAAGTAATCATGGGAATCCTAACAGGGCGCTGCCTATCTGCTGCGCATTACCGACAGCACAAATTAGCGGAGACCAGGGACACTGCCACGAGCACGAATGAGACACCTCTAGAAGAAGCGGCTCCAAATACTTTTCGGATCAATAAGCAGCCTAGTTTGGCCTATGCTTGGCCCTAACCTAGTTCCAGAAATGTCATGGCAGGCAGCAAAGCACTAGATACTCTAAGCGCGACCATGTCGGCGCGTATCTACTGGCTGTTCCACTTTAGGTTGTTAGAGACTCATTGAAAATTCTACGAATATGTTTGCTGTATAAATGCTCGTACGCTTTGTGTATGTGTGCGTGTGAGAATGCGTGATGCTCAACTGTCTGTCAGCCTGCCTGTCTATATGTACATTTGTCTGTCTGTCTGTCTGTCTGTCTGCGTGGAACTTCACTTTAAAGCCGCGTCACCTCAACGTAGGAAGCCGGCAACAGCTGCTCGACAATCACACGTTTTATTTAAATTTCAAGCACCCCGCCATCCGCCGTTTGCCATTTATATGAAAATAAAACGTTAAACGAAATCCTCAAACACATTCCCACACACACACACACACACACACACACACTGGCACCCACAGTCACACACTTCTCATATGCACCGTCATCTGACTTTTATATGCATTTAATGAGACAATATTGAAATTAACATTATTTTTTATGTTTTTGATTTTATAAGTAGGCACTTTTTTCCTTGGCCCTGTCATAAAAAGTAAGGCCAAAGCCTTGGCTAAAGCCGGCTAGAAGTATTTATGTGACGCATAAGGAAATTATAATAATAAAAACGGCAGGCCAAATCCTAAGCCTCAGCATGTTGTTGCTGTTCTTTCTCGTTTAAGCAAGCAAAATGTTAAGTATTTAGAATGAAGCACAAAGAAGAAGCGCACAGTGTTTGCCCAAGACTCAAATGAACAACAAACTGTTCTATGAAGGCTGTTAAATAATCACTTAGCTTTTTGGGTTGAGTGTGTGCGTTGTAGATTTGGCAAGAATGTTTGCAGGGAATTTAATGTTGTCAATGAATTCATTATTTGCTATTTGAAACTTTTATGGGTAAATTAATTTTATTTTCAAATGTATAATTATATGCAAGGACTCCTACAAATATGAATATAAATGCTTATTCAACTTTAGTTATTTTTTTATTTCCTATTGATGATTTGAGTCTTTTGTCTTTGAAAAACATCTAGTTTGATTATGAACAAGTTGATATTCCAATAATAAGATCAATTTTAAATATTTTCATGGAAGATCCAACAAATATTTTTGTTGAAATTTTACCTATACAAAAGATTTGAGCTTGATTTTGTTCTAAAATTTGGCTTAATTGTTGATAATCTGCTTTTGTATGACTAATTTGGGCAAAATATGACCAAAAACCACAGTTATATTCTCACAGAATATATTTCTCGTCTATAGACGAAAGACGGTCCTCACTATGAAATCCTTTATTTTTCAAAAGGACTCCTTTAAAAAGCATTATACAACCCGGCGTGTGTCGCTACGCCTCCTCCTGTTGATCTATGTTCGTTGTTTTGCTATTGATCTTCAATGTGTTTACAACTACCAGAAGTTTCTGTGGTATTCTAGAAATTTTATTTTGAGTGACGGTGGAATGCCGATAAAATGTATCGATATATACCGATATCAATATATATTCGCCTATCGATATCTTTATTTAGATAGACAGATATCGATATATACCGATACCAATATATATTCGCCTATCGATGTCTTTATTTAGATAGAAAGTTATGGATATTCGTGTATCGATAACTTAAGATGTCGATTTGCGTACATCGATGACTTAAGATATCGATATACATATAAAGAAAACTCAATTTAACAATATACATAACTCAATATATCGATATTCATATATTGATAGCTCGTGATATTAATGTACATATATCGATAACTCACCTATATGAGGTGGCGGTTTTTCCAAAACGTTATATAGCCCGTTTTAGTATACAGTAAACATTTCATACCAATCGGCACCTATAAAAGACAGACTGACCAACAGACCTTCATTTTTATATATATAGATGAAGAAATTAATATCTTCCAGTTCTATCCAATTATCAAAAAGACAGTAACATCCCATAGGATATTCAATTAGAATTCTGTTAAAAGTTATGACTAGGTGCTGTGGTACACATAGTAATTAATTTTCAATTCAAAAGTTTTTTATATTTTGCCCTTTCTCCTCAAGTTAACCTCAAAAACGTCAACAATACGGGCACATGATTTTCGATTGAAACAGCTGACTTTGACAGCTGACAGCTGTTAGCTTAACAGTTATTGATGTTATTGATACGTATTGATGTGAAATATACGTTAATTTCAAATATATTAAAATATATATTTATTCCAAAAGAGCTGACCCAATTCCCCATGGTGCGATGGAGAGTGAAAGAGATCCAACAAAAAACTCGACATAAATTATTTCAATGAAAGCTATAACAATAAAACCCAAGCTGGAAATTCAAAGATTTTCATTTGAATCAACAAAAAATGTCTATGGGAAATACGGCCAGTTTTTCTTCACAACATATGTATATTTTTAGCACAAATTTTCAACTCTTTCAGCATTTATTTATTACATATCAGAATTCAAAAGCCCCAAAAAGTAGGCTTCATTTTTTAGTCAATTCAGACTCGCATATACCTAGTTATGCTTTAACCATTTCAGCATTTGTAGCCTCGCCTCAATCTGGCATCCATCAGGTACAAACACGTCCAGAAAAGTGAAAATTGCAATTCATATGATTTGCACTTGACAATCGAAATGTGCAGTAATTTTTTTGGGGGCCCATAAACTGGTTATATCTGCAAACATATAAACCTACAAACATACATAAGTACATACGAGTTTATGGTATATATTTTTTATACTCACGGATATTTCTGTGGCAAAAAAAAGTGAATTGTGTTTCATAGAACTCGCACAAGCACACATACATGCCATAGAGTTTTTATATGGTTGCAAAACTTTCTGCAGCCTTGCGGTTACTCTTGTACAGGAGCGCAGGTGTGGGGGCGACGGGAGCAATGGAGGCAAAGTGGAATAAAGGACTCAGGACGACACGCACTCACGTTCATAAATGAAATGCAATTTCAAGTTGAACTTTATTTAATTGAGTATTTCGGTGTTAAGGCTGTCGTCAGACCACACAGACCCACAGAAACACACACAAACACACACACACACTCACACACACACACCATGTACGAGTCAGTTTTATGAGCATAGTTTGAAGCTTACAGGATTTTGTATAACTTTTGCGTTTAATTTGAGGCACAAGCTGGTTTTGCGGTTTTCACCACATTTCATTCTGGAGTTTCACATTTTTCGGTCAAACCAACGAGCGCTTAACTGCTCAGCAGGCTGTAAATAATTTGTGGCGGATATTAAGCTCAGCATCAGCACAGCGTATTGTATTTATTGACCTTTGACTTTTTGTGTTCGCAAAACTTTTGACAATGGGGTTCTATAGAATTTTTGATAGAAATTCAGCGAATGTGTGTGTTCAGGGGATTATCTATTCATTTCCTGGCTGACTGATTGATGGGGAAAGAATCCACAGCCCAATCCATAAGAGCTAGGAGGCTGATATATTCAGTCAAGCGGGATTGCATAGTGAACTTGAAACCCAAGATGATATTTTGGAAAATTCCAACTGCAAATGGTCAAAAATCTAGATCATTATATGAAAAATAGCTAGCCCGGCGAGCCTGCACCTAAATGAAATTTATCGATAAATCAGTTTTTTACACCGATATATGGCCTTTGACATTCATCTGGCTGATATTGCACACCATTGACAAGCCAATATTAAAATACCGAAATATACAATTGCCCTTGCCGATATTAGCACATTGTACAAAATTATGATCCTCGATACATATTGATACGATATCGATATATAGCGTTTTTCATTGATATATAGCTCTTGATCGGTATTAATATACTGAAAAGTGATTCCATAACAGTGTATCGATAGATAAATCAATGAATCTGTTTTCCAAATAATATATCGATTGACATATCGATAATTATCTCCCTCTCCGACATTAGTATACTGTACAAATTTAATTTCAATTGGTTCGAATGGAATTGATATATGAGCAATTTTTTCTTTAAAAGTGGGCGTGTCACCACCCCATTTTCTAAGGAATCATACCATATTTCATCTCATTAACATTCATATCATATTTTATTCCTGTAAATCAAATAGATGCACAGGTATGACGAATTCCCAGGATCGCTTATATGGGGGGAGTTGTCACGCTCCTATTTCCAAAACGATATATGACCCTTGATCTTTGCCAGACCGATATTAGTATACTGAACAATAGTTTAATCGCCTAGAGAGGACAAACAGGTTGGCAGACATTCATATATATATATATATAAAAATGAATGTCGGTCTGTTTGTCTGTCTACATAACTGTATATTGAGGTATCGATATATGTATATCTATTTATTGAGCTATCGTTGTATGCATCTCGATATATTAATTAAGCTGTTGATATATGTTTATCTCTATATTTAGGCGTTCCTATATGTTTATCGATATTTAAGATCGATATGTGTAGATCGATATATAAAGTTGTTGATGTACGTAAATCGATCAAATGAGCTTTCGATATATTTATATCGATATAATGAGATCTATTTATATGTACATCGATATCTGCAGTTCTCGATACATGTATATCGATAGACAAATATATATTGATATCGGTATATATCGATACATTTTAATGCCGTCCCACCGCCACTCCAAAGGAACTTCAAGAATACTGCTTAACCTTCTGGTAATTTCTAAAGCAAGACAGGAACAGAAACACATTGAAGATCTTTCTATATAGATAGATTTAGATATATCAGCTAACAACATAAAGGCGTAATGAAGCCTAGAAAAATAGGACTGAGAGCAAACTAGATATAATCCTGCGTTTCTATATAGATACTATATTAATTCCTCTATCAAATTATTGTTGATTTGTTTAATTAAAATAATTGCAATCCAATATTTGAAAGCCTCTATGCAAGTTCGTCCATAGCCTCCCTTTGCGGCCAATGAAATTAATATAATTAACTAAATAATACAATACAATATAGTTTCCCGTTTACTCACATGAAGCCATTTCCACAATATTTGCAGCATTATTATGCAAAAGTGCCTGACCAAATATTTGAATTCAAAATGGCAGCCAATTGTCGGCTTTTGCGGTTTTCGGCGCTGAGTGGTGGGTGATGGGTGAGGGGGCTTAAGGGGTTAGGCGAAAGGGCTAATGTGAATGCTAAGCTTTTTGGCTTATTGTTTTGTGGCTTTTGCACTACTTAGTGAAATTGGCAATAAGAGCTCTTCATGGAATTGAAAACACGGCAATACGAATTAAAATTGTATGCAAATAATTTATGACCCTTTCTTTGTCTGTTTTGTTCCCTGTTTGCTTTTGTGTGGGTGTCCGTGTGTGTGCTGCTACAGCTCTTAAATGTGGGCCAAGGCAATAGCAAAGAGAAGCTCTCTTGTGCTCTGTTAGAGTTATTGATTCTCTTAACTCACTAAACTGAAACAAAGTTATTCATTGGGAAGCCAAACGTTTATTAAACATATTACGGAAGCCTTATAATAATCCTCTTATAAGTTGTTAAATAATTTCACTACTTTTATACTGTAATTACCGGGCGGCCAGATAGCCTACAAAGGAAAATTACCCAATTGGTGAAGGATTTATTTCTGTTAGGCCACAATTCAGGCCATCCATACAGCCCGCCCATTTAAGATCCTGGGTCAGAGCAGTTAATCGCATACTGAATAATTTAGATCCCTCTGTGTAATTTTATGCTTCGTGATGGCTGTGTCACACACATACATACAATATACTGCCAGGCAGTCGCTTCCCGAAAACTCAGAGAGAAGCAAAGGTGGTGAATAAACTGTCTTCTTCGCCACTTCTCAGCCGCGCCCATTCATACGGCAATGGAGCCGGGGAAAACAGAGGATTCCTATGTGTCTCTCAAATAACGCGCTGGCCAATTTAATGCTGATAATGAATAAATGAAAAATGTTTGTCTAACCTTTACAGCTTATAGCATCTCACAAACTGCGCTAGCGCTCGCAGTAATTGCGGTGGTAACTTTCACTACTAAATAAGCAGCTACTCAGGTCGGTCAACTAGTGCTGAGCTAGCGATCATTCTCTGTTTTTCCTGACGCAATTTCAAGCTAACGTCGTCAGCAAAGAGAACTATGATAAGTGGGAGAGCGTCGTATTATTTTGTTGTAGATGTCAATGGCTTTCAGATACCGCTGGCAGAAGCAGAACTATCCTTGCCCAACTCACTCAACAACTCACACCACGGTTCACTCTTGCTCAACTCACTCAACAACTCACACCAGCGTTCACTCAAACACCGGCACAAACATCGCATGCACTAGCATACACTAGTAGTAGGAAGAAGGTTTGAAAGAGATAGCATTCTACTTATTTGATTGTGAACCCTAAGGCTCACTCTCACACACACACAGTGTAATTGGTTACTATTTGTATTGAGACTTTGGCATCTTATATGGGAAGTATACGATATAGTTGTGAGCAAACTGGCCTGAACCAAATTTGTTTCGATTCTGGTAAGAAACAATAGAGTTTTCTGTAGTAAGAGTTTCCATTGTAGATCGCTCAGTTATATGGGAGGTATATGATGTAGCGGTCCGATTTTGACAATTTTTTCATATGAGCAGCTAAAAAAAATGATAAATATGGTGAAAATTTCAAATCGGTAGCTTTAAAACTGAGAGACAAGAAACAAACGGTCAGACAGACGGACATGGCTATATCGGCTTGGCTTGTCATGCTTTATAGGATGGGAGATGCTTCCTTGTATGCTTTACAAAATTATAATACACTCTGCAAGGGTATAAAGATATAATAAATAGATAAAACATTAGATTTGTCAAACTGATCAAGAATATATATGCTTTATGGGGTCGGAGATGCTTCCTTCTATGCGTTACAAATATTGTGATCATATACGCTCTGCAATTGTACAACAACTTTTGCTGCACCAATTGTATTTATTCTTTGCTTTATAAAATAATATACAGAACTCCATGTAGCACAGTGTAATTTAGATTAAAATGCATGACTTGCTCTTCCTTGATAAATATATATATATGTATATAAATATATATTATTGAACTTGCCCAAATTGATTTCTTTTGTGGCTGCTCATTGAATTTTCCAGGAAACTTTGCTCAAATAATTTAGTAAATTACTACAAGAATAACAAAAGTAAGAAGAGGAACAACAGCTCCAGCAGCAGCAGCAGCAGCAACAAAAACAAGTGATTGTAATGCAAGCATGTGTAGGTCATAAAATAAGTCAAAGGAAGCGGGCAACATTGCGGCAGCAGTAAAAAATGCTTAGCTATAAATAAGCAACAAAAAGTGCAGCATACACTGAGGCGCAGTGAAGCTTACAACAGTTTATTATGCAATACATGGGCATTATCTTTTTGCTTGCCTGTGTGTGCGTGTGTGTAAGTTTTATGTGAGCACTGAGGCACCAAGCGCCATTTTATTTATGCTCATAATGCTGCACAATGAATAATTATGCAAATGGGTTCAACCCGACGGTCAAGCCTGCTCCTGCCAGACTTGGTTTCAGACTTGGAAGGCAGAAGCCTCCTCCTGGTCGCTGGCTACAATTACAAATTACAAGTTCTCACAATTTGCCCAAGCATTTAAGTGCCCCAAGTCGACAAGAACTAGCACAACTATGCAACTGTAGCGGGGGGAGGGGACAAATATTGCCCATTACCATTAGTTTGCCTTCTTTCCCACTGCTCTGGAACATCCTTTACATTGCCCCCTTTCTAGCCTCTGCCCACTTTTGAAGTTCTTTAAAGAAAAATGCTTAAATGTCGCTGGCAGACATAGATTTACGAAAGTTTTTTAAGCCCTTTGTTTTTGCCGCCAACCGTCCAGCAAAAATAATTATCAACTTCTTGCAGAGGAAAAAATAAAAGAAAAAGAAACTGCAAAACTGCAAGTTTTTGTCGTCCATTTGGTAAAAAGTTTGTTGCCTTTTAATGGCAACTTTTAGCATCTGACTTTGGCGCGCTTTTTATGCCATAAAGTCAAAATGTTGAAAGAGTATATTAAATCTTAAGACATCAGTTTGAGAAAATACGTAGAAAGAGGATGAAGGAGTGACAGATAAGAGGAGCCGCTCCTCTTGAGAATATCAAAATGCAATGCATGTGAATGCCAAATCAATCAAGGCCATACCTTAAAATAGATATCTCTAAAATTTAGAAACATTTGTTATACCCAAACTATAAAGTGATTATTCAAAACAAAAATTCCTAATTAAAAGTTTAGCGATTCTCAAGTATGACAAACAGATGTGAAAACAGACCGAGATACCATCATCAGTCGCTCAGTGTGCTGCAGTAAATCATTCCCTTCGAAATCAGTCTTAAACAAACATATCCTCCGGACATGTAGTGACTAGAGCCCTGCATGAAAGCATGCAAAATGCTATTCGAAACATTAATCATAAAATAAAATAAATAGTCTGAATAAAAGTCCAGACAGTCCAACCAGACAGCTGCCTGCGCTGAGGTTTGATTTGTAGCTGATTTTAATGCTCTGAGCCGCGGCACAACGCAACATCAACCGGGTATATAATAAATTATGCAATAAGAAACCGCTATGTGGACATAAATGTTTGTGTATGGGTGTGCAAGAGAGAGGCTGACAGTGTTAAGCTTATGAACAAGAGATAAGCAAAAGCTGAGAACACCCAATTGTGAGAGACAATACAGAAACACATGCAAAGCATAACCTACAATTACAATGCTGAATTCATAAATCAACTGAGCATAAATTTGATTGAATATGAATGTATATAATATAATTGATATAAACTAAGGGTTTTTTTCGAACAAATACTATAGAAACCATTGCTCATATCCAAACCAAAATGTGCAATGCCTGGGCTCTTTATGTACTCGCGCTCTTCTGTTCACTACAATGAGAAGCTCTAAGCAATGGTGTATGCATAATCATTTAATATAAAAGATCCAAATTTGGTGATGAATGGCAAATGTGGCCTTTCAATCCGCATGAACATTGTATGAGACTTATGCGTATTGCTAAGGAATTCATGTGTATAAATAGCGTTCTATGTTCCTGAATATGTTCCTGCAAGGCTTTAAAAGCAAATTTTTACATTTGGAAACTTGTTCGCCAAACTCTCGCAACAATATCCACTGAATGAAGAAATCAGGCCAATGACTTCGCTAAAAATATCCCTTTTGATACATGAACAGTGTGTCACTGTTTAGTTAAGATTAAAGATCTACAGATGCACAATGAAATGCTCTCACTTTCGATAAAGACACAAATATTGCTAAGGAAAATCATATGAGAAATGAGCTTATGCTAATTGGTTTTAAGATCATGCTGTTTGCTTCGCATACACAGTATCTCACAGTCGAGAATTGTGCACTCTTTCTATATTTTCAACAGAATTCTTAAACAATTTTGTGAGCAGCTTATGAAAGTTGCACCAAAGTACAGTCGAATCAAAGCTTAAACAAAGCAAACTCATGAACTTGAAAGTTGTTTTTTAAATTACACATAATTCTTAAAATAAATATATAGAAAGGGGAAATCAAAAGAAACTTTTCGGACAGCTAGCACAGATTTCAAATACAATATTCAACTGAGTTTTTGGGGGGGCGAGGGGGTTTGAATAATATTTATTATCTGCAGTGCCACGAGAATTTGGTAACAGCTGCTCTTCTTGCCTGCCTGCATACTATTGGCTGCTGATGCTGCTGCTGCTGATGCTGACTTTGACTCTAACTCAGTCTCTGACTAGCGAATAAATCAATAGCGTATTAACTGCTTAGTCGGCCAAAACTTTTGCCTAAATACCCCAAAGCACATAAATAACCAAAATGTCAAAAAACTTTTTGGCCAAGCAACAATTTTCTTCAAGAGAAACAGAGAATCAGCCTGACTTTGGACACTTTTTGTTTGGGCAAAGTTTCCTGATGCTCGAAGACAAATTTCAATACTGAATAAATTGCATTATTATGAAATTATTGTCCTCCTGGATCTCTTTAAAAATGCTGTCAAGTGCAGCTTATAGCAAGTATTGTTCAAATATTTCCAATTAACTGTCGACCATCTCCAAAGCAAGCGCTTTGATGTCTGAACATGAGCATAATATAAAATTAATTAAATAAAGCCGAGCAAATTCCACTGACTCTCTCTTGATTAATGAACAGTGCGCTGAGCTTGAAAATTGAAAAAATTAAAACAAAAATTGTATAAGTAAAAGTGTATATGTGCTTGTTTAAGTCAAGAACTTAAGCAGCATATAAGTTTTAATTAAAACGCCACTTGATTAATTAACAAAGCATGCGGAGCAGATAGTTTTCGCATTTCCAATCAGCGCGGCTGAAACTTAAGCCAGAATCCATCCTTGGGTTTTACGCGAAAGCCAACAATGCTTTCGAGCATATCTTCAGCAGTTCGCTGAGCTGGCAACAAGTTGAACTTCAAAATCAATTGATAGATGATGGCCTTCAGCTCCATTAGGGCAAGTCTATTACCTGGATATAAGAAAACAAACAAGTTAGTAAGGAGCCATAAGTTTGAAAAGCATCTGCACTTGAAATGCTAAAGAAGGTGTTCAATTAGACCATGTTACACGATTTTCGTATGCAAGTTAAATAACTTTCATTTCTCCAAAGGCTTTTTTCAAGCGACCTTTCTACTTTATAAAACCAAAGAATTATAATTTATTCTTAGCTCCTTGAATTAGCTCACCAATGGTGGAGTAAATTCCTCGCAATGGATGAGCCAAATTCATTTTTCATCCTCAGTCCCTCGTAGAACTACTAGAAACTTTGTCCCTCGCTCAACTTTGTAACTCTAATTATGCATTGCATGAAACCTTTCTTTGCACTTTGATACTGTTAATGTTCATTGTTCGTTTTTTCTTTCTTTGATCTGATCTGTATCAACAGCAAAATCCACAAGTTCTTTTAACTAATGCCCTCTGCAATGGCAACCATTTGGCGAGCTTTCAAATTTCCACATTATGGTGCAAATTTTACCCGACTCACCTATACAGCTGCGTGGGCCCACACCAAAGGGCAGATAAGTGAATGGTTTAATCTCATGTTTGTTTGCCTCATCAAAGCGTTCCGGTCTAAACAATTCTGGCTCCTCAAAGTTGTCGGGATCGTGATGTATGGCAAATATAGGTATTTGTACTCCTTCGCCCTTTTTTAGCTTTAAAACTATTTCACCATTTTCATCACGTAAATCAAAATCCGTTCGACATTCCCGATCTGTGGCTATGGCTGGTGGCCATTTTCGTAAACCCTCCGACACAACCATGTCCAGGTACTTCATCTGGTTTAGCGTATCGTAGTCCAGGGGTTTGCCTTCCAGCTGTTCCTCTACAACTAAGATTTCTTCATATAGTTTGGCCTGCACATCGGGATTCTTACACAGTTCCCAGGTGAGAAAGGAGAGATTGAGGGAAATCGTTTCAAAGCCAGCCACAAAGAAAATCAAACACTGAGCCAACAAATCCTCGTTTGTGAACTCGTCTTGGTGTTTGGGATCCTGTGCTATTTCCTGCTCCCGTATTCGCTTGGCCTCCATAAGTAGCTGGATCATATCGGGCCGCTTAATATTATGCTCCTCGCGATATTTCATGGCGTCAAGGACCAAGCCTTTGAAGTATTTAACCTTTTCTGCATTCGAACCGCGTATCCCAAAGAACTGAAAATGATACAACAAATGTGAAATTGAATTCGAAAAGGTTTGCTTGAGAATGGTTAAATTACCTTTAATACGCGCGGTATTAGAAAGGAGAGCACAGCCAATATTATTACCATGGGCGTAACTTGTGTCAAGGATTGGCCCACTCTATAAAACTCATTATCCTTCTGCTCAAATGAATTTACTTGAATACCAAAAGCCACAGTGGCAATCACATCGTTGGCGAAGCGATTAAAATATTCCTTCATTTCCAATTCAATGGAATTTTCGCTTCCCTTCTCTATTTCCTTCTCAATGTACTCCACACTCTTCACACTGCACTCTTGAAGGAGCTTGAACATGGCCCTCATCTTGATACCCGTAAATGAGGGCGATAGAATGTTTCTCATTTCCTTCCACTTGCTATCTCGCAGCGTTATGAGACTTCTTTCTAGTATGGCTGCCTGTGGATTGTTCTTAATCTCATTGTGATTAACAAAGTGATCAAACTCCTTGATTCCCACCGTCTTGATGAGCTCTGGATCTTTTATTAAGAAACTTGCATCACGAAACGCATAAACTCCATAGATCTTGCAGTCTTTAAATTTTCTATGCTGATCGATAAGGTACTTGAATATCGGCAGTCTTCCAAGTAATAATTTTATGGTGACATTGCCAATTAGTGGTAGAGGGGGTTCGTGTGGCACACCCCGCTCCTCAAGCACGCCATATTTGGCCACCGACCATTTGTACAACAACGCAAAAAGTATCACTACAAGAGTACAAATTATCCAAACCATGATGAAACACAGACGAAATGTTTGAAAATATTGAAAGCACGCGTAAACAATTCCAATGCCGAAATAGAACTGAGCGAGGGCGACCAATATCACTCATACCTATCCGTGGGTGCATTAAAAGTTAAAGGTGTGTGAAAAAGCTTTCAATAATATAAACAAGACATGCTGATACGAGAGGGAGAGAGAGAGAGTTGTTATAGAACAAACATTGAGTGTGTTTGTGTCAGCTTAGGTTAGCTCTCTTTCACTCAGAGAGCGTTTGTTTCAGAACTTAAACATGCGAGTTGGTATACTTCTCAGAGGTATACTTCTCTTGCTTTGCTATTTCATATTATGTCTTGCTTATTTCTAATAACATGATCTAAGTTCAAACATTATGCCTTTGCTTATAGAGGTAGAGCACTGATATGGCAACAAATGGAGATCTGAATCAATTTCGTAATAATATATGAAATGTGCAAGTTAAGGCCGAAGTGCAGTACACTATTTCTTCTTAATCTATATGTTTTTTCGATAAGATATAAGTTGATTTTTAATGCAGTTAGTGCTGATAAAAGAAAGTTTGCATCGATGTTTGAATGGGTAAGATCACTGGGTAAAGGTATGTCAAATATCTATTGTTATATATGGATTCTGCTCGATTCTTCTAACCATTGCAAAATAAAGGGACATAAAATCAGAAATAGGTCAGCGGGGTCAGCAGGAGAATATGTTATCAATCCACAACACAAGTTCTGCAA
The DNA here is from genome assembly GCA_037043425.1 of Hirtodrosophila duncani. Taxonomy (NCBI): domain Eukaryota; kingdom Metazoa; phylum Arthropoda; class Insecta; order Diptera; family Drosophilidae; genus Hirtodrosophila; species Hirtodrosophila duncani. Next base: position 1,376,948 of record JBAMBM010000688.1, on the reverse strand, counting down.
AGGCAAATTTCACCTCTATTAGAACCTGAAGGGAAATGTATATGAGTTGGTTACTATTTAAATGAGATGTTTATTGAATATAATATTTGTCGGTATTATAAAAGTGTCTCCTTTGTTGTGCCCAGCTAGGCACGCGTCTTTATACGTCTTCAAGGCTTGGCTCTCGATATCTCACTCTTCTCTGTGGTTGCTGATCGTCTCCTTCCTCTATCGTCGTTCGTCTTCTTCCTCTTGCTCATTGATCATTCGCCTTTGTGGGTCATTCAAGTGGTTAACCGTGTCTGCCGAGCAAAGATAGTTGTGTATGGATCGGATTGCGAGTGCCTGTGTATAGCAGATGCACTCCCACATGTATGTTCAATCATCACCTTCTTCACCTCTTCTCACCTAGATAAGCTCTTGTTCTTAACACAAAATGTAAATCTGTCACTATTTTTCTTCGAAAAGTTTTATGATTCCGGAAAGTTTTGGTTCAAGCAAATTCTCTGCATCACATTGTCAGTTTAAGATCTTTAGTTAATATTTCTCATTCAATTTATCCATATGTAATCAAATTTTCGAAAGCTAGCCCATAATCATTCGTATGAAGCAAATCTAAAGTACTAAAACTATTTGTACTAAATTCCTTTCACATGAAGAATTTCATAATTTCGCTAACAAATATTTATTTTTGTTTACTTTTTTCTTTAAATTTTCCTACAGCAAATGTAGATTAATAGCCTTAATATATCCTACAGTTACTTATATATTCACTTACATTTGTTCTGTGCAAGTAAAAGTATAATTAACTTAGCGTTCCGAGCAGATAGTTTACGTATTTGCAATCATCGTGGCTGCAACTGATGCCAGAACCCTTCCTTGGGCTGCAAACGAGCGCCCCGGACGCTGTCCAACATATTTTCCGCAGTTCGTTGAGTCGGCAACAAGTTGAACTTCAAAATCAATCGATAGATGATGGCCTTCAGCTCCATTAGGGCCAGTCTATTACCTGAATATGCAGAGCAAATACGTAAGTAAGAAACCACAAGATCAAAAATAACTTCAATTTGTAGTATAAAGGAATTCTTAATATCTAAACTAAAACATGTTATAAGAAAATGCACCAATTTACCTATACAGCTGCGTGGACCCACACCAAAGGGCAGATAAGTGTTTGGTTTAATCTCATGTTTGTTTGCCTCATCAAAGCGCTCCGGTCTAAACATTTCCGGCTCTTCAAAGTTATCGGGATCGTGATGTATGGCAAATATGGGTATTTGCATGCCATCGCCTTTTTTTAGTTTCAAAACTAATTCACCATTTTCATCGCATAAATCAAAATCATCTCGGCATTCCCGATCTGTGATTATGCCTGGCGGCCATTTACGTAAACCCTCCGACACAACCATGTCCAGGTACTTCATTTGGTTTATCGTATCGTAGTCCAGGGGTTTGCCTTCCAGCTGTTCCTCTACAACTAAGATTTCTTCATATAGTTTGGCCTGCACATCGGGATTCTTACACAGTTCCCAGGTGAGAAAGGAGAGATTGAGGGAAATCGTTTCATAGCCAGCCACAAAGAATATCAAACACTGAGCCAACAAATCCTCGTTTGTGAACTCTTCTTGATGTTTGGAATCGGAATCCTGTGCTATTTCCTGCTCCCGTTGTCGCTTGGCCTCCATGAGAAGCTGAATCATATCTGGCCGCTTAATATTATTCTCCTCCCGATACTTTATGGCCTCGAAGACCAATCCTTTGAAATATTTAACCTTTGCTTCATTCGAACGGTGCAGTCCAAAAAACTGAAAATTCATTATCAATTTGAACCATATTTGCCTGGAAAATTATCGAATTGTGAGTCACTTTCCTGAACTTACCCTTAATACCCGCGGCATTAGAAGGGACAGCACAGCTTTTAGAATCACCATGGGCGTAATTTGTGTCAAGGATTGGCCCACTCTGTAAAACTCATTATCCTTCTGCTCAAATGAATTTACTTGAATACCAAAAGCCACAGTGGCAATGACATCGTTGGCAAAGCGAGTAAAATAATCCTTCATTTCCAATTCAATTGCGTTTTCAGTTCCCTTCTCTAGTTCCTTCTCAATGTACTCCACACTCTGCACACTGCACTCTTGGATTAGCTTGAACATGGCCCTCATCTTGATGCCCGTGAATGAGGGCGATAGAATGTTTCTCATTTCCCTCCACTTGCCATCACGTAGGCTTATGAGACTTCCTTCAAGTAAGTCCGCCTGCGCATTGTTCTTAATCTCATTGTGATTAACAAAGTGATCAAACTCTTTGATTCCCACTATCTTGATTAACTCTGGATCTCTTAGAAGGTAAAACGCCTCACGAAACATATAAATACCATAGACTTTGCTGCCTTTGAATCTTAAATACTGCTCGATCATGTACTTAAACACCGGCGGGCTTCCAAGTAATAATTTTATGGTGACATTGCCCAATAAAGGTACAGGGGCGTCGTGGGCCACACCCTGTTTGGTGAACAAATCATATGTGGCCACTGACCATTTGTAGAACAACGCAAAAATTATCACTGTAAGAGTACAAATTATCCAAACCATGATGCAAGACACAATCAAGCCCGCTAGTAAACAATTTACTTCCTAAACTAGAACTTGCTGAATGAGAGCGAGTAATAGGAACCAAAACAACTCATACGTATCTCTGCGAGCATCAAAAGTTGTGTGAAAAAGCTTTCATTAATAATAATAAACAAACTGCGGAGAAGATCCAAAGAGAGTGACAGAGAGAGAGAGAGAGAGCGCTGTTTATACAATAATCATTGAGTATGCAAGCAGCTTGAGCTTACGCTAGGGCTCGTGTACTCAGAGAACAGTTTTAGTAGCAGAACTGCGCATAGCTAAGCTACTTTCTTACTCTCTTTTGCCTAGTTAATTTATAATAGAGACCTTGAACTTGAGTTTTCCTCTGGACTGATGATGATGGCAAAGGGAGAAGTAAATTAATCAAAATAATGTATGAAAATTACAAGCTAAAACCGAAGCGTAAGCCCTTATCACCTCAGCTTTGATAAGATAGAATCCGATTTTTAATGCAGTTTATAAACATTTGAGCTGTAAAATCGATATTAGATTGTACTGGAAAGTGTTAAAGATAAGAACAGTTGATAAAGGTGAACCAATTAGTAGATAGCATATATGAATTAGGTTTGCTCACTGTAACCAATGCATTTAGATTACAAAAACTATATAGAAGCAGAAGTAAATAAGTGAAGTTAGCTGGGAATCTGATGTCTCTCATGTTGCTTATTCAAGAGACTGACAATACTGTTTCAGGTTTGTCTACTGTCTGCGTCCAGAAGGGCAGTTCACTTTACCAGTTTCATTCTCTTACAGTTTCTTGGAGTTCAAATTGAATTACTCTGACCCCCCCTTCAGAGCAAGGATTGCCTGGCAGAAAATGTATATCAAATAACCAATGTTTCTTCAACAATATGTCTCTGCTTTCCACCTTAGTTTTTCGCCTATTTCTCTCCGCATATTGCCAAGCTGTGGCTGCTATCAATCTCATATATATGTACTTGTATATCATTCTCCTGAAACGTTAAGATGACTTTAATATTCTTATCCAATAATTCCATATCTTCATTGCATTTGTGGTCTGTTCTAAAACCAGTTGTACGAGTGCACTCAAATTTCCCATAGCTTTCCAATAATCACATAATAATCGTATCAAAACACATTTTAGCAAATACATACTTATCTGTGGGACTTGTTAGCTTTTGTTTACCAACGATAACATTTTGTATTTGTACAAAACTTTGCTCTATATGACGATAAAATATAGTTCGTAATTTAGCTAATAAATGCAATTTTTCCATTTTCCCTTTGAAAATAAAATGGAAATGTAATCAAAACTATAAAATGTAACTTGCTTTAGCAGATTCAGTATATCCTGCAACTATGCCTGTTTGCATTTACATTTATTCTGTGGAAATACGAAAATATGTGAAAAACATTCGAAATAAATGCAAAGAATCAATAAGTCTGAAAAAACCCTTTAAAAAAATATTTGCAAAATGCATATTTTTCCCAGAGGACGTTGGTAAAAGCTAGTGATGAAAATACATAAGACGGCAACTGACGAGAGTGCTCAACTGTATCGTGATCACTTGGATACTTTTCTTTGTACAAAATTCGTAGAGCTGATATTTCTATCAATATTCGAGACCAAAAACGGTTATCTGAAAAGAAAGCGTTCGGAAAATAAAACCAAACGGAACTCAAAACAACAAAAGAAAGCTAACTTCAGGTAACCGAATCTTCAACACCCTTGCAGATTCAGTCAGCATACGTCGAGGCTAAAAAATTTAACACGGATAAAAACAACAAAAAATCCTATTTGTAAGAGTTCATTCCGAATCGGTCAGTTATATGGGAGTTATATATGTAATAGTGATCCGATGTGGATCAACTTTGGTCAGCAGACGTTGAGGCTTTCAAAACTGACATTTACCGAATTTGGTTGAAGTTTGATAGCAAAGATAAGAACCAATTTTGCTGTAGTAACAGTTCAATCCAAATGGGTCGGTTATATGCGGGGGGGCTGTGTGATATAGCAGCTTATAGCAGAAAGAACTCGCAAATTACAAGTTGATAGCTTTAAAACTGAGAGACTAGTTTGCATAGAACAGACGAACGGACAGAAGAACATGGCGGAGATGCTTCCTTCTATATCTTGACAAAACTATAATACCCTCTGCAATGGAAATGAGCACGAAACCGTTCTTGATGTGACCGTAGAACTCTGCTATATTGAATCCAAAGCTTTTGAGAAGTGACAAATAAAAGCCCATTCTGAACTTTTCAAGAACATCCTTCATTTATAGGTATAGGATAGGACGGAATCACATTAACTACTATTGCTAATGAAAATATTGATTTTGAAGTGAATTCTTTACTTTTTGAATCATTTTTCTCTTAGAAATTATGTTATGGTATAGAAAATTTTCACCACTAGCAAATTACCTAATGAAAGACACTTTGATAAGATTTAATAATACTAAAAAATGCCAAATCATGTTCAGCAATTTGGGCTAATTGCATCAAAAAATTGGCTTGAGAGCCATTGCCATGCGTTTGCAATTAATTGCTGCATTTCAATTGCCTATTGGCCTCCCTATAAAAGACCCTCGTCAAGCTAATCCTTCAAACAGTTGGTCTTCTAATTCCAATTCTATTTGTGCAAAAATAATATAAAAAAAATTCTTGAAAATGTTTGAGGATATTCAGTTGATTTATATGAACGTACGCATACTACGCTTCTGGGCTCTGCTCTTTGATAACAACATGAAACGCCATGTTTGCCTAACGCTGAGCATCTTTCATGTGCTCACCCAGCTGTACTACATGGTGACCACCAACGAGGGCATCACTGGCATTATAAGGAACGCCTATATGGTGGTCTTATGGTTCAATACGGTGTTGCGTGCCTATTTGCTGATTTATGATCAGGATAGCTATGTGAGGTTGATTGAGAATCTCAAGTGCGCCTATTACGAGCTGCTGCATCTGCATGACCCGTTCATAATGCACCTGCTGGCCAAAGCGAATCGACAGGGCCAGTTGATGGCCAAGGGAAATCTGTTCTTTGGTCTGCTCACCTGTATTGGCTTTGGCTTATATCCGCTGACCTCCAACGAGAGAGGTAAGGTGGAGCGGAGCAGTTCGTTCCTGGAGAGACAATGGCAGTATCTACACTGCGAAAAAACAAAAGTCAATGTGCCTTGTTTGTTGTCATAGCAAATGCTAGTCGCATCGGAAACTGACGAAATTCGAATTCAAAAGACGTTTCCGTTTATTATCATTGGAATACTTGGCAGCAGCTCATCTCGGCTTCTGGTTTGGTCTCTCACTTGCACAACTGTTTCAGGTGCACGAGCTTAGTATACTGTTTAGTATACTGGAAAGTTTTCATAACAATCGATCCAGTAGCATAGGCTCCTCCTATAAAGTTACACACAGACAAGCAAACCAACAAACACATACTCATTCTTATATATAGATAGGTAATTGGTATATATCTTTCTCTCAGTGCAGTGCCGTTATTATACCCTTACAATTAGAGAGGTGAATTTGCGAGTATGTCATGCTCTGACACATTGGTCTGCCAGAAAATCGTTCAATTTTCCCTTTTTTGCAGTGTTGCCTTTTGGCAGTAAAATTCCGGGAGTGAATGAGTACGCCACGCCCTACTACCAGCTTTGGTACGTCTTTCACATGCTCATTACGCCGATGGGCTGCTGCATGTATATACCCTACACCAGCCTGGTTGTGGCCTTCATTATGTTCGGGATTGTGAGATGCAAGGCCTTGCAGCATCGACTACGTCAATTGGCGAGCAAAGAGAAGGAGTTCGGCGGACAACGATGGGTGGCCGTCGAGATTACCAACTGCATACGGTATCAGCAGCGCATTATCGAGTGAGTGGAGCAATGGAATTGCAAATTTCATTGGCAATCCGGGTACGGGCCGAATAGTGGTGCCGTAATTGAGGTCCGTTTTTACTCGCAGCTATATACACACAATCAATGGACTGACCACCTACATATTTCTGTTTGAGTTCCTGGCATTTGGGGCTTTGCTTTGTGCCCTGCTCTTCATGTTTCTCATTGTAAGTGGTATCAGAAGGGAAAGGAAGGGGTGCATATTGGCTGGTTGCGGTTGCCCAACAACTTGATATGTTGTTTTCTTGTGGCCTTTCATCTTAGGTGGACTCCACGGCTCATGTGGCCATCATATGCGCTTACATCAATATGATTCTGGCACAGATTTTCGCCCTCTACTGGTATGCCAACGAGTTGAGGGAGCAGAATTTGGCTGTGGCCACGGCTGCCTATGAAACGGAATGGTTTACCTTTCGCAAGTCCGTGCAGAAGAATATATTGCTGATGATATTAAGGGCACAGCGGCCAGCTTCGGTTAGTTAAATATGTTTTATTACCCTTGCAGAAGGTACGTTAAGAGTTGTTGTCTCTCGATATGTCATTTTTAAGTTCATATATGTATTTTTTAAGGAGCAGGACAAATCTGATTTATGCTGATTTATATTCATTTGCCTCTGTCGAACGAACATCTCAGTCAATAATATTGTAAAACTGTCTAGATCGGAATACTATGGCTCGTGTTCACATAAAATAGGACTAGATTGTACATCTTTCCTAGAATGTATGATGAAGTTATCGAGTTTTGAAGCGGGGGATACAAATCACATTATAAAGAACTGTATAATGCCATTCCCACCACCAAAAGGACAATCAGCATATTCCTTGATTAGCAAATATAACTGTCTCATATATTTTTGAGGTCCAACTTTAGAGAATTGACAAGAACTTAGTTATATCATTCTATGGGTGCCACGGTAATCTCTAGAGATTTGAAGAACTTAATGTGTAAACACCTAAATTTATAGCTATATTTGTTCAATGACTTTATTAATATCTTTTTAGAGGCGTTTCGGGGTCAGACAAGAGCTTAACCTACTACTCTTGAAGCCATCAATATTTCAACATAACCCAACCCTCAAATCTAGTTTTTCCTGTATCCCCTAAGTTTTTCCTGTATCCTCATAAAGACCCAAGAAATGAAGATATGTTGCACCTCCCTATGAATCCATTTTTAAGAGATTTCTTATATCGAATTCATTATTAATTGAAATACCAATAACTTAAGTTCAATATCCTGGGAGGCCTTTCACTTAAGAGTCCATATAGAAAAACGCTCAGATCGAACCCCTATATAGAGATGACCAGATCAATTGAGAATGAAAATCAAGGTGATCTTAAGCAATTTGAACAGTAAATCTTTAGATTATTTAAATTGATGATTGTATCGGTAGGAGCGAGCTACTATATCATATAGTTTATTTAAGGTTGCTTAGAATTTTGTTAAGAATTAGCCTTTCTACAGGTACAGAAGGAGAGCTTTTGATCAGCTCTTTTCAGTCGCTTCACTGCTTAGAATTCTCTGTTAATTCTAGTTTAGAAGTGATCACCTAAACCTGCCAAAAGCTGGAGTTGTTGAGGAAGAAGACTCCTGATGAGAGGTCGTGGCTGGTAACGAAACAGTCTGTAGAGTCCGCCAAGCTCCACATTTTTTTTATATTTGCTGTAAATGTAGTGAAAAGAGATGGAAGTCATTAAGTCTGATAAATTTCCAAAGCATTTCAAGGGCTGGTGAAGAAAAGTCAACGTTTATTGCTCACTTACGACCTTGAGCCTGTTAACACAAAAATAAAACTGCCAAAATCAAGTATGAGCAGATTTCCACAGTTTCCTTACGTTTTTTTCAAATTCGTGAACCAAAATCAGGCGAATCCATAGAGGAGATAACACCTAACACTCTTGATTAATATATCTGCAAAGGTATTAAAGCTTCACCTTTCTACCTAAGCCTGTCTTTCCTTTTCTAAATATCTAATTATCCCTATCTTTCAGATAACTTTGGGCAACATACGTCCAATTACCCTGGAGCTGTTTCAAAATTTACTTAACACCACCTACACTTTCTTTACTGTTCTTAAACGTGTCTATGCCTAAATCACACTTGCACCAATATTAAGCATACGCCTGGTAGAGCCGTAAAGATTAACAAACATAACAGAATGAAAAGTTTCAAAAACTAACAATTATATTTTAAACGAAATATAAACGAAGTTTTTAAAATATTTATACGCAATTAGCCCAGGCAAATGTTAAAATTCACATCATGTCGCACGAATTAAATTGTCGGCGCACATTTAACTATTATAACATTTAGCATGAATTTATTTATCATAACACTGAACACTGAACACTGCACTGAACAAGTTTGTGTTTGCCATTTAATTTGGCAAAAAATGGAAAAATGAATACAATTTTATTTTTATTTCTTTCTAAGAGTTTTGCGCGCCATTTGCGGTGGCTGTGCATTTCATGCGGCGTTTGCATTTTTTGTCACAATTCCCCTTCCCCACTCTTACATTACAAAAAAAACCAGGCGAGAGTGAGAGTGTAGGTGTAGGTGTGTGTTGGACGGGGAAATGCGATAAAGTTGTTTGCTGAAGTTGTCAACGGCCAGAGCAGCTGCAACAGCAAGGACTTGCACTACCACGGCTGGCTCTGACTCTGACTGGCATCCTGCTTCCGCTTGGCAGCTTTGTAGCAGATGAAGGTGATGTAGAATGCTGATGATGAAAAGCGGAGGTGCAAAATCTGTCAGGCAAGTGATTGCCGCCGCAGCAGCTAAGCTCTGCTGCACACACTCATTTCAATTTGAAGCGGTGGTAAATGCGGTGGAAAAGGTTTAGAAAACTTATGCTAATTGTTGATTATAAAAAATGTATAATGCCGGCGTATTAAGAGTCTGATCTAAGCAAAAAAAGAAGGCTTACAAGTGGCACAAACTCTTCCAAGATGGCCGAGAACATCAACAACAGAAGACATAGTCGAAGCTGCGAAGAAAATTGTTTTCGAAAATCGTCGAATTATCATAAGAAAAGTTGCTGAGGATGTTGGCATATCAGTCGGCACGTGTCATGCAAGTTTTTCGGATGTTTGGGAATGAGACGTGTGTCAGCGAAGTTTGTTCCGAAACTTCTGAATTTTGATCAGAAGAACCGTCGCATGAGCAGCACTCAGCAACCAAAAACAACAAGACATTCATGCCCCAGCCACCATATTCAACGGATTTCCTGCTACTTTTTCCTGTTCCCAAAACTTAAAAGACCTATGAAAGGACGGAGAATTGCAATGATTGATGAAATAAAAACTGCTTCGCTAGAGGAGTACAAGGCTTTACAAAAAAGTGCTTATGAGAAGGGCCTAGAGGATTGATAAAAACCGTTGACACAAGTGCATTGTGTCTGAGGGGGATTACTTTGAAAGGGATGAATAAGCGAATATTTTTCCATAAGTATATAAAATCACCTTACCTTTTGAATGCACCTCGTATTTTTATATATTATTATGACTGCGATTGTAAGGATTAGTACCATTATTTGGTACGAGCCAACTTTCTGCTCTACTTCTCTCTCATTGATAACATTTGCTGAGAGATTCTCGACTTTTGATTGCTTTTTCCCACTTGAATGCCTGAGGGCAATAATGCGTTGCCGAAATAGAATGGTTTAACAATGAAAAACACATTTTTTTCCATTAAATTTTATTTTTCTGTTTACAAAAATTTGTATTTATTTATTTTAATTTTCTCATTTTTTAATAATTTTCTCTAATTTTTTCAAAATATTCCTTATATATATATATATATATATATATATATATGTATAAAATTGGATTTTTATCCATATTTTTTTGATCTATTGAGAATACTTTTTTTCAATAATTTGTTTTAAAACAAATTTTTTTCTTAAATTTAACTGAAATATTTTTGTTTAACTTTTTTTTCTATCTGGCTTGTTTATGAAACGAAAACAAAGAATGGTGCAGTATGCCCAAGGGCAACCACTCAAGTTTTATTTGATTATATAGTTTGGCATATAGCCTGTTTATTAATATATTTTCGTTATTTTATTTATATTTTTTTGTTTGAAATTAAATTAAACTAAATTGCATGCGTTGCTCTTCACGCAGACGACTTTGGTGTTGAACAGGCTAACGCCGCGGGAGCTGCATAGCTTGAAGCCGCAGGTGCTGAATAGGCTGGTGAAGGAGGATCTAGGTAGCTGGGAGTAACTGGAGGTGGACAGCTTGGAGCTGTTGGTACTGCATTTGTTATTTGTTTCTGACAGTATGCTTGGTGCTAAATGGCTTGGTGCTGCAGCTGGTGTGCGGCTCGCAGCCTTCCTGGTCTTCTCTCATCAATGTGCCGCTGAAGAGCAGACATGGAGGCCATGTAAGGGTGGAGTAGTTTGGGGCAGTCGGTGGTCAGCATTATCGTGACAACATATTTTGAGCCACAAAGCTGTTTGTAAATGCTAATAAAAGCTGCTCTAACTTTGATTTGTGTTAGAGATCTGCATTGCCTAACTCATAATTTGAGCTCAAATGAAGCAGTTCGAATGATGTTGAATTGAGTGAATTAATTGAATTTGTATTCTGCATTCAGCGGAAATGAGTGCGAAAGAAGGAAAATACAGAGCGAAATTCGAAATCATTCGAATGCTTCGAAATTTTCGTGCCTCTTCGTTGGAATGTAATTCGGCTGAGTATTACCCGGTCACACAAGCTCATTCGAATTCATTCGACTGTGCATGCGACTTCACTCAATTCATTTTGAGCGGGAATGTTGCGAACTTGGTTTCGAGCGCATTCATGCACACCTCAAGTCTGTATGCCCTTCCTTGATCACAAAATGTATAGAGCCTTCAGTCATATTATCGTAGCACTTTTCGACTTTATTTAATAAAAATTATTTAGTTGTATTTATTATTTGTCACACGGATTAGTTAGACTTAGTAGAGGCCCAGGCCGGGATACATCGTATCATAGATCTCATTGATGGAACAGAGATTTATAAATGCCGGATTGCGTCCAGTGCGACATTCGGTGGCAGGCCTATCGCCGCTCTGATAGACCGGCGCATTCACTTCGTTGCCCCTCACAAAGTTGCAGGTCATGTACTGGTGGGTGCTCAGCAGCCACTGTCCTGCCTCGTTGCTGGTGTTCCGCGTCTGACGCAATATGCCGCAGCCCACATGGGTGGTGCTGTCCCTCACCAGCTGGGTGAAGTAAGCGATGCACTTGCTAATCCGCAAATGTAAAATTCTGTGAGAGTCAATCTGGGTGCGCGAGGATGTTGGGTATGGGATTGTGGTTACCTGTTTATGGGTGGACTATAGGCGATAATGTCACGCATACTGCACTCCTTGTACTCTCCAAACATTTGCTCCAGGGTGGCCTTGATCACCTCATCCTCGGTGTGGTACTCGACTGGTGACTCGCTGGCGCCATCTCCCTGGCTGCTGGGCACGGGCACGCCCTGCCAGCCGCCCTCGGCCACCACCTGGGCCACATTGCGAAACTGATCGCTGTTGCGACAGTGATCATTGACCAAAGCACAGCGCTTCACATTCAGCTCGGCAAAGCTGGCCAGCTCCTGATCCCACTGAAGCGTAGCCATGCGAGTGGCGGGACTGAAGCCCAGAAGATCGCCGCGCGCAATACGATCGCGATAGTCATTGAGCTCGTTTAGGATCATGTTGCGGCGTGCCGGGGTGATTCTCACCACATGGGCATCCGGGCTGCAAGTATCCGCCAGCTCCTGCAAAAGGTGGACTCAGTCTCTAGAGAATTTCGATTTAGGTTGGAGTGGGCCCAGCTTACGCCAAAGTTATTGCACGCAATGTGCTTCTCTGGACCCGGGCACAGGGCAGGATCACAATAGTCGAAGGCCAGTAGCATCCTTGGCCAATTGCTGGCCATCAGCAACAGCAGCAGCCAGTTAGTACGCAACATCATCTTGCCGATGCAGTGCAGCCAATATTTTAGCCACATCTGACCAATGCGCGCAGTCTCTTATAGAGTTGGCCAGCAAATCGATTTACCTGCCGCGATGAAGCGCAGCTATCGGGTCGCCGAATTGGATATGCCAGCATCCGTCATCAATTGACCAATTGGATATGGTCAGTGCCAGGGCACAGTGTTGATACTTTACCAGCCTGATGTGGAAGCGGTTCGTGTTTCTTGGTGTGGGGAAATGCATGCTGAATGATGAATGGGAGTTGAGTTGAGAAATATTCTCTTAATTTATATTCACTTGTTGAAACTTCATGTGGTGTCGTGCGTGATTTGTACTTGCTGTTGTTCTTCTACACCACAAAAAATAGGTGTAAATCGCTATAAATTTTTAGCTAAAGCCAATTTATCATATTCTTTAAAAGGGATTTCTTAAAATATAAAAATTTTACTTCATTTGACTTCATATAATACCAAAGAATTTAGATCAAAAGAGTTAATTTGTCTGACCTCGGAGGTGTCCAATCGATTGGACTATTTCAAAAGATACCAGTTTCATCAGGGACTTCCTTGGGTAATAGAGACATTTATAGTCGATCAATAATGATTGAACAACTTTGTAAAGTCATACAAAGGATTACTTTGACAAATGACGTTGAATTCGTACTGCATTCATTCGAAATGATTCGTTTTTCATGCTAGCCAACAGGAAATCATGTTCCTCTCATACTTGTTTACTATTCATTTAGATCTGCACATTGTGAGACAACCAATGAGCAGACGCGAGGACTCTTAAAGAAAATATCAATGCTGGAGTAGCTCGTTAACGAAGTGTCGATGCCAGAGAGTGAGAGTAAGCGGTGACAAAAGAGCATGGGAACAAAATGATGCAGATGATCAAATAAAATATCAGTGCTGTCGTAGCTCGTTGACGGAATTCCGAAGCGAGGGGATGGGTTTCACAACGACAATTGCCAGAGAGTGAGAGTAAACGGTGACAAAAGAGCATGGGACTATCAAGAGGACTTCGAAGGGAATTCTTACTTTTGCAGTCATTGGACTCTGGGCGGACTCTTTGGGGATTCTGGGGTGACTCTGGGACACTGGGTGAACCTGGGTGAACTCTGGTGGGACTCTGGGTGGCCTTATTTACACCCCTATGGTAGCAGTTTGGTGGCAAACTGTTTGTGCTATCTATAGTCTTTCTTTTATTACTAAGTACAGTTCACAATAGAGTTGCCAGATCTCATCAATTTGTGACACTTTAATCGCTCTCGCAGAATGAAATAACTATAAACAACTCTCTTGATTTTATTCATCATTTGGGTCTTCATCATTTTGCTCCGCCAAGTTGTCCACAAAGTTGTGATCCACTATTTCATAGACATCGCATAGATATTTATACAGCTGACTCTTGCCCTTGTTGCATTTCTCTCCGGGCCGAGTACCCACTTCATAGGGCGGCATGTTGTTAACATTGGCGCGCGAGAACTGACAGAGCAGGGTCAACAGCATGGTGTTGTTTAAAACCATATCCCGACGCTGGCGTAGGGCACAGCCCATGCGATCGCCATAGTCCTGTATGAGCGGCACATAGTGGCCCACACAGGTGCTGGAATTGGATCAACGAGAAAAAAGTTGGGTTGCCACTTCCGTTTAGGTAAGTATAGACTCACCCTTCGGTAATGGGCAGCACACGATTATCGGTGTCCATGCGACAGCCCATCAGATCGCTGAACCAGGCTGGCAAGAATTTATCCGTCACTTGATGCGCCACATTGCGCCGTGGATTCATCGTGCCACTGATCTCCACTGTGGCCACATACTTGTATTTCTCTGTATTCGAACAGTATTTGCCCTCGGTGTCACACTGGCGTATCAGGGCGACGGCTAAACGCTCCAGATTATAATCCCAGCGCATGGTGGGCATGCGTGCAGCCACTGAAAGATTGGTCAAGCCGCTGGCTACCATATTGCGCATGATGTTGACATTCTGGAGTATCCGCTGCCTCAAGCCGCCATTCACATAGACAAGGCTGTTGCGTCTGCCACAAATGGTGGAAAATCGCTAAAGGACGAGCAGGACTTAGGGTGAGTAAATCAAAAAAACTCTCTGCCCCGTACCTTGGAAGTTATGCAAGCTACATGGCTGGTCTCCATGGGGCACAAATCGGGCCTACATAGGTTCTTTCTCTGAGGAGCCATTGTTGGACGCAGAGCGAAAGTGGCAGCTGCCAGGAAAAGGAGCAGCCAACCAACCAACTTGGGAACATCCTCTAGCTTAGACATTATGTGATGGATATTCTTATTGCGTTTTTCTTTGGCCAGCGTGGCAAGATTCCAACTTCAACTGAATGCCCTAGAAATTTTCACTTTATTTTTGTCTTTCTCAAATCCCCCTGGCGAATCAATTGGTTCCATTTGGCTGTAACAGATTGGCGTTGATTTGCTCTTCGGCCGAGCAGAGACCCTTGTAGATGAAGTGTGTGCCCGCATAGCAGCGTGAGGCTGGATGCAGACTCTCCCTGTACACTACCTCATTGGCTATCTTCCCGCGCGAGAACTGGCAAAGCAGGCCATATTGCCATAGCGTGCCGCTGCCTCCACCGCGTCGACTGATCAACGCGCAACCCACATATGCTGCCTTATCCTGCACCAACTGGGTGAAGTAGCCACGACAGTTGCTATCCTTGGGCGGCCGCTCCGCATTGATGTGGGCCATGCTGCAGTTTTTGCGATCATCCATCCACTTCTCCAACAAATTATCCAGCACAGCGTGTGGCGATCGCTGTTGCTTTAACCAGTGCGTGCTGGCAAAGATGTAGGACACAAATTTGAACTGCTCCGTATTGCTGCAGTGTTCCCCAATCTTATCGCAGCGTCGCAGCGCAAACTTGGCCAAGCCGGCCAGCTCATTGTGCCAGCGTAAGGTGGCCATACTAGCCGCTGGCAGGAAGGGTTCATGCTGCCCCATAGCTATGGCATTGCGGAAGTCATTGAGTGTGGTCAGCAGTTGGCCACGAAGCCGTTTGGGAAACTGCAACAAAAATGCACCTGGGCCGCAACTCTCATCAAAGTCCTGCCAAGGACAGACTTTTAATAGATAAAATGTAATCTATGTGGCCTCACTTACTCCATAATTTCGGCAGGCTATGTGTGGAGTATGCGCTGGACATAGATCCGGGCGACAATAATCCGTGGCCCACGAAAGATGGCACAGGCAAACTAAGCCTAAAGGCAGGCATAACCAATGTGCGAGCATTTGGAAAGCTACGATGAGACTGGTCAGGGTTTCGATATATCGATAGCAAATGTGAACATAATATGATGTGAAATTGCGGGATTTTGTTTCTTAAAGCGTGAAAAATAGCATACAATTTAGAGATTGCACATTTCCAATTCGAGAGAGACATACAAGAAACTGAGAGATGGGGATATAGGGAGAGTCCTATTTCTCTTGTTCAGTATGGGTGAAGTCGACTATTCTTATATGCAGTTTTAGCTGATTCAATGTTCTGAGCTGTGGCCTAGACACATGTGATTACAGGTTTGTGTGTGAATAACTACAATAGCGACTTGAGAGTTATATTAACAGTTTAGAACTTTATTACTATTCAAATGTAATGAAAACTGCAACTATTATGAGACTGTTCTTGACCCAACGGATCCATGATATATATAATTATAACTGCCAAAGAAATCATACGATATTTAGTACAACAATTTAGTAGACCTCTTAAATTATCCAATTATAAAATCTTACAATCTCTGTTTTACCGCTTAGAGCATTAAAACCTGTTCGAACTAAAACCTGTGTCAAGGCAGTTGTCTATTTCTGGATTAATCTCAAATTCAGATCTCAAATTTTATTTTGACTCATTAATATTCATGCTAGATAAAGCTTGCAGGTTGAAACGCAATGTCTGACTTATGAAATATAGGAAATATTTAGTGGACTGAAATCTTTTGCTTGATGATAAGAGGAATTCGACATCATTTGGAGCGGTTGGCATTCAAAACACTTTCAAAAACACATTAAGTTTCATAAATTCACATTTGTTCTCCCAGCGCTTTAAAGTACAACAAACGAAGAAGAATTTAAGATGCAACGGATCATTTTGGCCCATTGTTTGGGTTTACTGTAACTATAAATCTTCTCTTTATATGTGTTTAGTGAAGCGCGGGCTTGAGTGTAAGCTTATCTGACGACAGAGTCGTAGAGAACCACGACTTAAAGCCACCTATTGGGAGAGGCTATATTCTATATTCATCTAGGCGAGCTTTCAAAGCTCTACGTTTCAGCCACTGCTCTGTCAACAGCACGTCGAGTGACGACACACATATTAAGCCTTGTCATTGTCATTTATGTATGAATTTAAATAGCTATTTTGCCCGGCGATTCCCCTGGTTTAATAGAACTTCTCTTGTAACTGGTTCAATCAACCTAAGTACTAGCATTAATTGTTCTATTGCTACTCTGATATCGACGGATTTCCGTTTTCCTGTAAAGCTAAAGTGGGACTCCCACTGGTCTAATGAGTCATACCAAGTATCAGCTCTTATCTCAAATAGAGGCAATATGATGAAATCAGCTTATCGGAACGAGCCACTTTAAATCTACATCGAAGTACTAAAAGAGCCTTTCAGCCACAGTGAAATATACATCGGAGTTCACGATATATATACATATATATATATCATATATACCATATATTCCAACACCTATATAAATTCTAATGCCACAATGAATAATTGAAAAATGTTTATATTTTCAGTTGCTTTTTTTAGTGGAAATGCACGAAGCACTTCGTTTTTGTGTTCTTTTTTTAATAAGATTTTCTAAATTTCTTAATTAAAATATATTATAAATTAATAATTAAGGAATTACTTAACATATGTATATATTTGTATGTATATACAAAATCACAATGGCTTGTGAATAATGACTAAGAACAAAATACGTATTGAATACAGAGGATGGCTCGTAAGACTGTGTATCCTATTTTTTTTCTTTTTTTTTGGTCGTTGTTTTTCTCGTTCTCCTCAGAACTACACTTTCCGACTTGGACTGAAGGCATACAATGGAATAGTTACTTAAACATTTAATAGTACATAAATCGGTGTAAGCCAGATATCAGATTGAAAAGCGGTTTTGAAGAAGAGCTAATTGCAAATGGTGCGTCCCAGCCGGAATGTTGAACACTCCGACTACTGGGCATAGTTGGGATTGTAGGGCGACTGCTTCTCATAGCCGGCTGGCATCACAGTGGGACCAGGATTAGCAATGGCCATGTCATATGTGGGTGGATTCATGTTGGCGGCCGGCTGGGGCATGTTCGGATATGGCGTGCCATGTGTCTGCATGCTGTAAAATGGAAAACGTTCGACATAAATAGTATTTGCTTTTAATTTTTGGGATTCGAGAGAGAGTTTGATGTAAACTTACCCAGGCATGGGCATGGGCATCTGCTGTTGGGGCATCGGCATTTGTATGGTCACATTGCTATATGACAAAGGACGAAACGTGGCAGAGATTAGATATGAATTGCCAAAAGGGAGCAGGCGAATGCAATCACTTACCCGGGGGCCTGTTGAGGATATGGAGACGAATAGACATTTGTTTGATAGCCTGGTGGTGGCAGCTGGGTCACGGGATAACCGCCAGGGGCTGTGTGTGTGGCTGACGTCACTACAACGGGCGCTGCAATAGATGAAATGGTACAAAAAAATTGTTTTAAAAAATGTGTGATATGGAAAAACCCAGAGATGACGAATCATCGACAAGTGTTTCGAGTGTCTCAACAAGCGATAAGCCTAGACATATATAATTCTATATAAATTTCAACTATTTACCACGCCCTTCGCTTATGGTATAGCCCACGTTTTTGGCCGCCTTCTGTCTGCGCCTAATGCAGACTACTATTGATGTCGTTATAAATATGCTAAATGCAATGATCAAACCGATGAAGAACCCCTCCATTGCGTTGCCTGCGAATTGACGAATCGAACTAAAAGCTTTGTACTGATATTTAACAGCTTCGTGTAATCTCAAAGCGACAGGGCCTAATCTATTGGTGGCAAATATAACCAAACTGATAAAAGCCTTTATATATGTTGATAACCAGAGCTCTGTATATGAGAGAGAGAGAGAGTCATTATGCGATCTCTGTCATCGCATTTTTTGTCAAAAACAAATTAGGGTTATAAAAATTTAACAGTCATTGAGTTAAGATAAGTTTATAGGCAGACGGAAAAAGTAAAGAATTATTTTCATATTAAATTTATAAGAATGTTTTTGAGTTAATAATATTAAATAAATGTTGTTTAGCTCAAAGTGAATAAGCAACGTAAGTTCATTTTTATATACAAGTAAGACGGACGATAAGATTTGAGCCACTTCTCGAACAGTTATTGGCATATAACAGAATTTGTCCTCAGACGTTAGGCTTGCATTGGCTGATCAGAGAAAGGCGCTTGCCACTAACGCCCATTCATCAGTGATCATTAGCAGCACATTCGACTACAGTTGGTGTCACTTGTCTTTCCCTTATTTATTCCATGAAAGGCCGAATTACGAATTGTGAATTCTTAAGCGTTCCCATTTTGTAAATAAGCACAAAAATGTCTAGCCAAGCGCACCGAGAGAATTATTCTTGCTACCTAAACTTGTTCTCTTTTACTCTACAGACTATATTGTACTCATGAAACAATCGAAATATATATATATATATATTCCTGATCAGCGAACACATAGATTTCTGAGACTAGAAAAGCTAGAGATACCAAATTTGATACAAGAAGACTCCCTAGTATACACGCAGATCGAGTTTGTTATAGAATTTGTCCACAACAACCTCGTAATTTTTAAAACATTTACTTGAAACTCAATTTGTAAATGAATAAACTCATTATCTACCGATTTGCCAATTTTCATAACGATCGCATAATATTTGTAGACAAAATCGCACAAAGAAAAACAAGAAGTTTTTGTATGAAAACCTGCAACGACAGGCAAAAATCTTATGGGCGATATTTCAACTACGACGTTCTTGCACAAGCAGTGCAAATATTTCTGACTCCCTTCCACTTGTGCTCTTGCTTGAATGACTGAAATTTGATTGTGCTTGCTGAACTCCAACTGGAATTTCTGTAGTGTTGTTTAATATTGGGAGAGGGGAAGACAAGCCGCTGCTTGAATGTAAATCTGTTTTACATTGTTAGGTTAAATTTAATTTAGAACCATCATAGAAAACATTGGAATAAGATGGAAGAGAAATGATGATAAAGCAGAAGAAATTTGAATATGAACTGTCTTTTCCTCAGTTTAATTAAACGAGGCTTTCCATATTGAACAGCATGTCTATTTCTCAATGTCTCAACAAAATGTGTTTGATTTCTTTTCTTCTTTTCTTTTCTTATTATTATGTGAGCAATTAAGAAGCGAATTGATACACTTTTGATGCACTTGAAAGGCCACAACTTGTTGCTCATTTTATTTCATAAACACTTTAGAACCACTTCACTGCCGGAAACCACTGATGTATAGAGATATAGCTATGTCCTACCATTATAAGGTCTTTGCACGTTGGTATAACGATATTTCCTTGCCAGGCAAAACATACACAAAACTATTAAACAAAACACTAAGAACATGCAGGGTATAACAATAGCTGGTATATAATTTGGATTCATTTTGATTTTTACACAAATGTGTTAGTGCTGCACACGCGCACTCGACGATGTAATAAAGTCAACTAAATTCTTTTGTTGTTTTTATGCTTTTTGTTAGTCATAGGGAACACAAAACGCTGATAACAAATACCATATAATTCTCGTCAAAAATCCCCCCTGGGTAATCATCATTTCACCAGCTACACACACACACACCTCCGCCTTTCATGAGCAGTGCACGCTTATTACGTCCGCGGGTTAAGAAAACCGCCATGGAGGTCATAAAGAATATGGAAAATGTGAAGAAAAGTATCCAAAATAATCCAGAGTCTTCCATTTTAGTAATTGGTTGAAACACACGGCTTAGCAAACGGGCAGCGACTAACAAAAGTAATGCAAAACTAAGTGCGAAAAGTGCTCAAGTAAAACCGCAGCGTCATTGTCGCAAAGAAAAAGGGCAATCATAATCTTAATAAAGATAACAGCAGCAATTGAAAGCCACCTATACACCTACACATATATACTTATATCAACACAACTTACTTAGATCATTTCTTGCCTCAATACGATGTAGACGACGCTTAAGATACACTGCACCAGCGAGTACTATTATGATCAGACCAAATGTGGATAGTTTAACAAAGGTTTTGTACAAAAAAAGATATAGCCAATTGTCCTTATAAGGAATATCAGCATAGTCTTCCTCCAACGTTTCGTTGTGCATTTTGCAGCTGATCAAATATTACTAAACTCTTGCTAAACTAAGCCACATCCATATATATAGAAACCACCAATCATTATCCTACTCAATTTATATAATGTTCGACATTTATTTATTAATTTGTATAATTTTTATAACATTCAGTTTTCCATTTCATTTTCTCGTCTCAAAATTAACCAGACATAGCCCAATATTAGGGCTATTAGTATAGTCAAGGCCAGCACTTCGTAGGCCATAAATTGCCAATCCAAATGCAATTTATCGGCCATATATTCCCAAAACTCCAACTCAAATACAGAATCGTTGTTGTTCATGTTGTTAAAGCAATGAAAGACAAATGGTAAAAACTAAGCGTGGAAGCACAAAATATATATGAAAATTTAGCTAGAAATATTTGGAGTTTTCTGGTGTTCTGTGACAGCTCATTTGTTTGAATTGGATAGTTTGACACTTGACATTTGAGACACATTATGTGTGTAAGAGTTGCTTTTATTAATATTGTAATTGTAATGAATTAACCTGTCTGGGTTTAATAATTATACAAATTTCAACAAGCATTGTCAAAGAACATTATCTTTATAAGTATTTTCACCTAACGAGTAAATGCTGATTGGTTTTTGCTAATCGAACTCCAGATCCCAAATCTATCACATTGCAGAAATGCCTCTCTCTTTCATGCTCTCTCTCTCTCTATCTCTTTTTCACTCTCTCTTTCTCTATCTTTATATCTCTCTTTCTCTTTCTTTTCTTCTCTTTCTCTCTATTTCCCTCTTTCTTTCTCTCTCTCTCTCCTTCATTATCTCGCTCTTTCTCTCTCTTTCTTTCTCTCGCTCTTTCTATCTCTCGCTCTTTCTCTCTCTCGCTCTTTCTCTCTCTTTCTTTCTGTCTCTCTTTTTCTTTCTTTCTATGTCTCTTTCTCTCTCTTTCTTTGCTTTCTCACTCTTTTTCTTTCTTTCTCTGTCTCGTTCTCTCTCTTTCTCTCTCTCTCTTCCTCTCTCTCTCTTTCTCTCTCTCTCGTTATCTCTTTCCCTCTCTCTCTTTCTCTCTCTCTCGTTATCTCTTTCCCTCTTTATCTTTCTCTGTCTCTTTCTCTGTCTCTTTCTCTCTCTCTTTATCTCTATTTCTTTCTCTCTATTTCTGTCTTTCTCTTTCTTTCTCTCTCTTTCTTCCTATCTCTCTTTCTCTTTCTTTTTCTTACTCTTTCTCTGTCTCTTTCTTTCTCTCTTTGATAGTCAGCTGCTCACAATTGCTCTCATGCTGTAGCACTGTGAGAAAATTCAAAGCTCTTTTGCTCAGACTCCACGAAACATACAAAACCATGCAAAGATATGAGAAGAAAATGAACGGACCACTTATATTCACTCATGATTCCTTCTTTGAGTTGCAAACTTCATGTCGAATTTAATATATTCTTTAATGAATCGTATAAAAGAAAGAGCATGCGTGTGAGTATTGGATGTTGTTTTTTATTTTTTTCGAGTTTGCGTTTTGGTTCTTCGCGTTTCGTGTCGCACGTTATGCAGCGGCATAAATGTTAAAAATATTACTAATCTACGAGTAGCTAAAAAGACGGTGTTATATATATGTTTACGACGATTTATAGGCTATAGCAGAAGTTTCAGGGTAGCTCTTTAGTTTAGTATTTGGTGAGGGTTAACTTTCGATTCAAGTTCTAATCCGATTCACGAAAACTTCAAAAGTTTCCTGAGCTTGAACTGAATATATACAAAGTTCTTAACAAAAATTCACTACTCAATTGAATGAGTCACATCACTTGTTATTGTTATTAGATTTTTCACCATTCTTTTATTACCACTCACCCTCATCCTCATTATCCACTACATTCTTTTCTTTTCGACTTTTATATTTCTGCCAACTATAATACAAAATGCTACAGATAGCAATCGCTAAACATATATAGCGGGCGATTTTGAATTCCTTTTCTAAAACCATTTAAATATATTATTTCCTATATATTATTGTTAGCAATTTAATAGATGCCAAAGCGTTGCACTTTATAGACAAACTGAAAGGAGAATGCAAAACCTTTGAAGCAAACAGCGCTAGATAAACACGATTGTCGAGAAATTCTGTATAGCAAAAACCAGTTTTATATGACGTCAGGGTAAGTTCACACATGTAATAGAATGCATTTATGTAAAAAAGCATTAAAGTATATAATATATAGTACAAACCCCAGAAGGGTAATAGCTATGTGGTCTTTGGGAAATGCATTGACTAAGCAGCAAGCTAGTTGAGGAAAACCAACAAGATTTCAAAGTTTCCAGTTACAACTTACTAATTTACAAGCAAAATCAATGGAAATGCTTAAAGAACTGGCTCTAAAGCTCATACAAAAGCAAATTTCAGTGTGTCATCGCTGATAAAAGATTACTTATCAATTCTTTTATATTTACAGACAGAATTGGCATTCGATTTTCTTAGTGCTTAAGAAATGCCGATCCCGAAACTATAAATCTCAAAGTTTCAGCCAACCAAAATACAAACCTGGCGAAAACACAAACTTTCTATATGTCATCTTGGCATAATAAATCCTTACAATTTTCGATAATGGGTGTCATATTTATATAGCCAACTATGTCACTGTGTCAACTACCACTTGAGTTTTGCTTTATCTATATCTATACATGTTTATAAAACTCTCAGACATCACTATTTTTATCTGGCGAAATACGAAGAAGAACCCAGACTATGCAGGGAGAAGCTGGTGGAATTGAACTAAACTGAAATCAGCTTCTTCATCTTGATAGAGATAGTACGAAATCATAATACATACTATATATATACCAATGGTCGGGCCATCACAACTATAGCTGTTATCAGGACATGATAATGCAGTTCTTATTGTCTTTATAACAGGATTAATTACATTAATTACAGCATGAGTAATTTCACTTTTGTGTCTTTTCTTTGGGGGTTTTCTTTGTGGTAAAGTGTAAATTGAAGCTTATTTTTCAAAAACCTGCAATATTTTCTAAGTAGTTTGTGAACCGATTAATACCAAGAATATGTTCTCCTGACTCATGCTTCAACCGAAACCTGTTTTCCAAAGCATATTTCCACACTTACTTCTATGTAATATCATATATAAAATACATACAATTCCAAAGTTCTCCATGTTGCATTTCTATTTGTCTGCGTCTCCAGCAGGCAACACAGCAGTTCAATAAACAACAAAATGTAAAAAGTGAAACTGCAGCAATACAAAACATTAGGAAAGCCCTATTATGTGTTTCATGAAATGCATTTATACGATCTCTTTCATCTTTATTAAAAAATATTGGAAAATTTTCGTTAAAATCTGGCATTTTTAAAGGGAGAACACAAGGAAACTGCGGAACACAAACGAAACAGGTTTGAATCAACCGAAGCGATATCTACAACTGAAAGCCAAGCTTGGCATTAAATCAGTTTTATAGGCAAAATATTTTATTCTCGTTATGGGAAAGCCCATGCTTTACCGTTTAACCTGACCAAAGCAAAATATGGAAAATATTGTTATGACGCAGTGGCAACAGTGGCAACAGTTGGCCATCAAATGAATCATTTATAGAGATGTGCAGCTGTAATATTGCTTTAATATTTACAGCCATATCGATTAAATCAATTGATGTGTATTTCCTGATAATCGAATGCTTTCTTAGTTGAGCATCTCTAAACCAGTGGTCGGCAGGTCCCCAAATTTTTGTGCATAGAAATTAGGTCGACAACTACTCAGCACATAAACGAGAACCTTTTCCAGAAGAAGTCAGCGAAGCTGCCAGAAGATAGTCTATCGCTCTATATATATCTATATATATATATAATGATTGTTTCTCTGTCCCTAAAGTATTGCACCGATTGCTATGAAATGCTTACAGTATACTAATATCGTCTAGGAGAAGATCAAGGGCTTTCCTCTTTCACAAAAAGCGCGTGAACAATTATAGTAACTCGTAAAGATCTGTATATTTAACCAAAATTGTAAGCTAAGTAAAATATTACTAAATTTTGCCTGGTAAATAAATAAACAAAAATTTGAAAAACCATATACCAACATGATATACTAGCACGGTATACGTCAGAAGCCCAAAACATAAGAGCTAGGAGGTAGTTTGCAAAAAAAATGAGCAACGATAAGGCAGACTAGAAGCCAACCGTGAAGCTACCTCTCTCACAAGCATCTAAAACAGTTGAACAAGCCTCTCAAACAGCTACCTCGCAAGCGCCTGCATCTGAAGCGGTAGAGGCACCGTAGAGAAACGAAGCCAAACTAGAAGCCGATCGTGAAGAGGCAATAATATTAATAGAAACGTCTTTTGAATTTGAACGGCCTCCGTTTCCAAGGCGACTTGCCTTTGCTATGATGATAAACAAGGCACAAGGACGATCGCTACAAGTATGTGGTTTTGATTTGGAATCTGTCTTTCTCCAAGTCTTATGTTTTCTTACTAAATGATATGTATGAATACAAAGATGATGTTATAATGAGTCACGCTTAAGGCTAATCCATTTGCTTATCAATTAGTAACTATTTTCACATTTGGTACAGTTGTTATATATACTATATAATGTTATACATACAATTTAAACGCTCCTCGCGTTGCATTTTCCTGCGTCTGAAGCACGCCATACAGCAGCTCAGAACACAACCAAACACAAAGAATACAAATACGGCCAAACAGAACCAGAGAAAAACTCGGTCGGGCCGATCACGTGGCAGTGTATTATTTCTGTCATGATAATTGCCAAAGGGATTTAAACGAACTTTCTCATCAATACTCAAATAAGAACCACTTGGAAAATTATCATTAAAATCTGGCATCTTTAGAGACACTTTTCTTTCACTGCGAGAACTGCGAAGCACACAAGCAACAAGTTGAAATGGAACGAATTTACGCTTAGAACTGAAAGTCAATGGCAAAGCGTTAAACAGTTTTAAAGGCAAAAGATTTTGTTTGGAAAAGCCCATAGCTTTGCTTATTACGTAAAGATGGAAATTATTGCTATGACGCACACATGGGGCAACATTTGGTTGATATAGTTGGGATAGTAAAACTATAATTCGTAAATAAAGGAAAAATAAATTATTCAAACTCTTTTAAGGACAATGAGCCCTTACTGTCACATAATCTACAGAACTTTCACAATCATTTATTAAATGTAATCCTTAGCGATATACTTGTCCGCTTACGTGGTAGTCGACACTTATGCCAATAATGTAGGCAAAGCATAATCAACATAAATATCGCAAGTAAACCAGTTAACACAAGCAATGGCGACACTTTCATGGTTAAATAAAAACTGAAAACTCTAGAAGATTGTATGCTGAGCAAATCTTTGTTATCGAAGAACTCAAAAAAACAAACAAAGCAAGTAATAATAAAAATCATACCAGCTGCGAAAACATACTTAAAACAAATTCTTTCTTTCCTGTTTGTATTTGCTCATAACTTAAACTCTAATCGGGGTGTAATTTAGAGCAGAAAAGCGATAAGAAATAATTGGAGCATACTTTTAGGAGGCGAGCAAAAGTTTCAGAAATTTGTTTTATAATTTGTATTCCCTTGCAGAGGGTGTTGCAATTTTGTCACGATATTTGTAATGCATAGAAGAAAGCACCATAAAATATATATATGCTTGATCATAAGCCGAGTCGATATGTCCGTCTTTCTCTCAGTCTGTATGTATGTTTCCATGCGAACTAGTCAGTTTTGAAGCTATCGACTTGCTAGCCTCGTGGATCAGAAAGCGAGAGAGTTAGAGAGGAGCAGGCCTGCATTGGTGGTCAAACGAGCAGAATGCTCTGTCTCTCTCTCACTCTCACCCTCAAACAGATTTTTGCGATTACTTGAATACGAATGTACATGATATTGCTAAAGGAAATACGCATTGGAAGCCTCCACATCCGTTGACGAAGTGTTATAAGAATAGGGCTACTTACTTTTCTTGCTTTTTACAGTTCTGCATCTGTATCTCTCATCGGGTATCTCTTGTTATACATTTGTTTTGCTTAAAAGGATACATATACGATGATGTAGAATCAAGGCTTTAGGGGGGTGTCACAATTTCATGAGTGAACACTGAAATATATAGGTTCACCTGTTTCGCTCTCTACGAGGATACAAGTAAACGTAAATATAGAAGTATCAACGGTTTCAAATGACAATGGAGAGTCGGTTGACCCTGAAAAACGCCTCTAGTAGCCATTGAACTTATTCTCTATCTATGTACAATAGCAGAAGTATGAACATATAACGTATATTGTCAAAATCCTTCAGATATTTCCATTAAATCACCAATATAAACACACGTTTCTTAACCCTGAAGGTCGAAAATTTACTGCAGAACTTTTCAAACAGAGCTCTTCCTTAAGTCTGGACCTATGAACACTGTATTAGTAGTTATATCAGGTCACACGATGTAAATTTAAAAAATATCACAAAAATTTACTTATTTTCTGCAGTTGCACTTACAAAAAAAATGTTTGGGTTTTGCTTTACATACATCCTAATATAGCTCATCGTTGGCATCCTCAAACTCCAGCTCCATATCGTCCTCCTCTTCTTCCACTTCATCGTCCTTTTTTCTTTCCTCCTCACCGTCGTCATCTTCAAAAGCATAGTTCGTATGATGTTCACCTTCGCGCCGCAAGCGTCCCACAAGTGGATACTTCTCCTTATACTGCAAATCCCATTCCTCCAATGTGCTCATCTGCCCGCGATTCAAATCGCTCAAATCATCAAATTCTTGAAGTTCATTGCCCTCCGCGGAAAAGTTGATTAAGCTTCTGGAAATATCACAGCCGGCATAATTGGGATAGATGCCATGTTTGCCATAATAATGCTGGGCGCGTGAAACATCGTATATGTTGAAATTAACGGCCACCAATATGCGTCCATCCTCACGAGTGCCATCGTATTTGTGTAACTCACTGACGGTGAAATCACTACGCAAGCGCGGCAAATTCGATGATGTATGGGGATCGCGTGCGCGACGTTGACCATCCTCCTGCCGCTGCTGGTGGCGATGGCGACGTCTCTCGTTCTGATGACGTGTAATCCTGACCACCTTATAGAATATGAACGCCGATACCACGAGCAATGTTACATTTAGCGGCGTCTGTTTGATTGTGTTGAATAAAGTATAATACCAAGGTAAGCCTTCGCTTGCCTCAAAAGATTTATATTTTCCAGAAATAGACATGATTTTGAGTATCCCAAAAATATTTGTAGATGCTAAACGAATTGTATGGCTAGAACATTCTATGCGCAATGAAAAAATGGTTGACGTAAATGACAGAGCCTGATAGATTTGATGCTGGCAACACTCCTTTGACAGGTGAACCACAGCTCCTGTGACAGGAGAAATATCGCGTCACACTGACAACAATTACAGGTGCAGAAATATTACATATCGATAACAGCACTCAGCGCTGATATTAACAGTTACAGAGCAAGCACTTGCGGTGTTCCAATTCCAAAATTCATTCACAACTTCCCAGACCAGCAAATTATATACACAGCCTGTATTGTAAAAGCTTACATACCAAAATATTTCCATAATATTTGAGTATATTTTGGTTTATTTTTGGGCCAGAAGTCTGGTAAATAAGCACAAATACTGTAGTCGTGCCAGATTTGTCTATATATATATATATATATATATATATATATATAAATATTCCCCTCTTCATCTTGTGTATTCCTGGTCCATGATCTACCACAATTGAACTTTACACATTTGGCAATGCCCTTTTAATTTCTATTGGCGTCTGTTGACGTTCAAAAACAATACGAAAATCATTTGATATATTAAACAATGTGACCAGATAAGCATGAATGCCAATCAGCTTTTGTCACACAGCATTGGAAATATACCAAAGTATTACAATAATCTTAAGTTTAAGACGGGGAAACGAAACGTAAAATCTGCTTCTTATTCAATGTTCCTTGAAATGTTCATATGAGACAGCATCATTGCTCTTTCAATGACCAAGAATCGGAAAGGTGCCCTACTAAGGCGTCTACTAATAGTTTGTCTATGAACAGCTGCCACTTTACAAAGAAGATGTGAAAACGGCCAAGTGTAGCTATCAACCTGATCCTGAAACACTATGAACCAATTGGTTTAATACCAGTTTTGAATCAGAGTTTTGACATTTTCAATTGATCTTAATATATATTGAACTATATTTTTGTGAAACCCAAAGCTCTTCACTGATTTTCATATTGCGACTACGATAATTCCACTACAATCGATTTAGTAGTTTATATTCTCAAGAGAAGCTAACATATTTGAATATTCTCACTTCAATAAATATAGATAAATTATAAACACAAGATTATGTTTTAGAATCATGTTAACACAAGAAATACTAACTTGTTTGAACAACGCCTTTATCCAGCTTCCGTTGATTTCGCTTACGAATAAAAGCTCGCACCAAGATGCCCACAATGCCGCACAGAATAAATACGAATAGACAGGACAAAACTATGGTGGAGACGTGTAAATCTCTTTCGCCGGGCACGTGTGGCATGTTTGTATCTTTGGTTTTTTAACCTTAACTAACAATAAATTCGATTTGAAACAGTCTTGAGGTTTTTTCTGTATTGCTTCACTCGCCGCTCGCTGCGGGCTACGCGTTGTGCATGTCTTCGGAGTCGAACGGTAAATAATTGTTGAAGCATGTCCCTCGGTGGTTTATAAACAAATTGTAGATACTGATTCTACGTAAATGTGGTACTTGTTGATTTCCTCAACATTCATAAAACAATTAATACAACAAATATAAGCATGGGCAAGAAGTTGAGATAACATTAAATACGCGTTCGTTCGGTGACGCCACATTGGCTTATAGAAACAGAAAGCTGAAATGCTGATTATATTTGTATTATAAAAAGTCAATCGTCATTAATGGACCTCAATTTTACAACGTACGGAACATGCGTCAATGCAAGCAAGTGATGTCAATCAACTCTAATTCTTTTTTTGGAAATTTACAACATGATATAAAATATAATGCCATATCTGTACTAATATATGTACTTATATATATTTCGCCTGCCTGTGTTTGGTTAGTTTTCCCGGTACTTTCTCCTATCGCTAATTGATAATCATATTTATATACATATTTTAAGTGGATTAACGTGCGAGTCTGGCTTCGTCTGCTGACGTCAGTTATATTAAACATATTATCGAACGTCTAACAGGCGACTCGACAATCAAAACATTGACAAAAACAAGACCAAGGATCAAGGAATAACTCACTTTTGGAAGAACCTAAGTATGTATATGAGAGACAATACCAGATATCTATCTCTATCAGGTTAACAGACCTTTGAAGAGCTGAGCCAACAAAAGACAGACCAACAAGAGACTATCTGGTAGGTAAACAGAAATCTCTATGTATTACAGTTGGTTTAGGTCAAGGAACTTCAAGATAAACAAATCCGATAATCGATAATCACCTTTGTGTTTATGAATTAGTGATGGACGCGGTACACTGCGGCCACGACCCATGGGATCTGTAAAATCACAGTTTATTCTTAATGTCAGCGAAGGCCTACATTTGCATTCACTTTCGTCATTGCCTACAACTTAAATGTTCAATAACATTAGCATAAAATTCGACCAGCGCGTAAGAGAGGGGATTTACGCTTTATTCTCATCTCAAGATCATTAGTAACCAGTTGCCGAACGCATACTTATGATGGGCATAGATAAAGTATTCCTTTAGCAGATCCGTTAGATTGAAAGCATTTGGTTAAATGTTAAGAAATTGCCAAAAATTAAGCTGCTGTCTCATATGTTTGATGTCAAAGACCATCGAACAAAGAGCGTGAGTGAAGGAGAAGGTGACAGGGTCGTGTTTTGGTTTCCTCTCTCTCAATATTGATTTTACCTTAACACGAAATGATTGCTACGAAGACGAACAGAGATCAACGGCAAGCAGAACGAAGCCAGATTTCGTTGAAGCGATGAGAAATGATGAGCGGAATCTGTAGGCCCACGCAAATGAACTTAAAGGCAACATCGCGTTAGCAATCACCAGAACACAAAAATTCCAGATGAGCTCTGTATCTAGTATCTTCATTAGGTCAATTCCCCCAAGGGTCCCTATTGGCAGTTTGCCAAGAAGCGATAAGAATGTGCCATACGCCTTTGGCAGTCGAATTTACCCACTTCTTCATAGATTCTACCACTTGCCCAGGCACATGTCAGTGCTCCATAATCTGTAGGTTTCTTGAGTGTGTTACCCCACTGCCTGCTATTATTACCATGTTCATTTAACTTTATAAATCACATAAATAACGTTAACTCAAACCAAAAAGCTTGACGTCAAACGTTGTACGCAAATTATCATGAAATTCTATTGCTTATACGGAATTGGGTAAATGTTTTTAAATGTCAATCTAGCCCTCAAATGAAATTACGACTTATAAGTCTGGCACTTGTGCGGAACTGATTAGATTTTTAGGAATTTTGTGGATTCCCAGAAACGCAAATGAATCAAGGACAAGCAATGAATGTGCTAAGAATGTAGTCTAGTTAATGTGTTCATAAAGTATAAGAAACTGTCATCTATATAATCTGAAAGGAATCTACGATCACTAAGCAAATAATATAAGCTGCAAATGTGTCTAAATCGAGGTTAAAGTTCCTATGTAAATGATCCAACTAGTAGGCAGCAGTGTGATTCAATGGAAAAGTGAGCGGAGCCATGCGGCTTTTATAAGAAAAGGATATTCTTTGAGCGTGTCTATAGGAATACCCAAAAGAGCACCCGAATAGAACTGGTTCAACTTTCTAGTACTGCATAGAATAAATGGAATATGGTCGGGAAGAGAAATTATAAATACATTTCCAAATTCCTTTCGAATCCCAGGTCCCCTTGAACGTGTGAGATCGAAGGAGAAAGCATGCTTGCTATGGAAAGATCTTATGCTCTCTTGTCAACGCTCACTCCCACTTTCTGACAATCGTCGTTACGTCGTTACCACACCCTTGCAACAACACTTCGTCCACGAGCTACGCCAGATCAGATCTCTTCTCAGAGAACATGTACACACATTTAGTAAAGAAGTATGAGAGTAATAAAATTTAATGTTGACTGGCAATTAACACGAATCATTCCGAAGAAATGTAGGAAAGTATAGAAGTATAGAAATTTCTGCCATCATGATTGGTCAACAGCGTCTGTACATCACAGCAGGGCTCTATTATATAACATGTGATAGCTAAATTACAATATAATCTCACCGGAGGCTTGCAAGCGCATTAGACGCATCCGACGTGCGCGCAAGCTAATCAATATTATTATTACAACAAATAGCACAATTAATATGGGAAACCATATATCAAAGTAGATATAAACCATGTTGTCGAATTGAAACTTAAAATTCAGACAGAACTCCGGTGACGAAACGAACAGTTTGAAAGTGCCACAAATACTGGATTCTCGGAATTTCTGCTGCCTACACGCACGAATTGCGGCTTCGGTGGGGATACCTCCCATAAATCAAATTTGGACAACATTTGATAATTGTGTGACTCACCACAGATAGGCGATCTATATACTAACAATAAAAACTAAGCAAGTATTAAAATATATCAAGAATTTTAAATAATATAAACAGATGGACTTGAAATAAATACTTAGAAAACTTTACATAGACATTTTAGGGCCATTTTAATGCCTCATGTGTAACGTTCCTATCATATCAGTGTTGGCCACAAAGCCTATAGATAAGATAGATATAGTTTATTAATTAGAAAATTATTAGTCATATGCAGAGATAGACAGAAAATGTTGACCATATTATTTGTTTTACAGCAACGCAAAGAATATTCAACAAACGCAATTGGTATATATAGATAAGTATTGTTTAGAAAACTGTGTACAAACAAATTCAACAGACAAGATATATCTATAAGTATATATATATGTATTTGTGTTTGTATATTAACAAGATACTGAATCTATTTTGATAAGCAATATAGCAGCTGTTCAAATGGAATTATTGTTTCCAGCTGTTTTCTCATCATTTTACATGCAAATTTGCTTAATATTTATAATGAATCAAACATTTAAGAGTTTAAGTTTAAGAATAAGATAGAGGAGGATTGGTTTAACATATAAGATCATAACCCACACAATAGATAGATGAAATTGTATTTAATTAACTTTTTATATTCCAGCATTTCAGTATTTAACTTAATAGAGACTTTACCTTTCTATAATTTATCGTTTTGTGCCAAAATAAAAGCACAAGGCAAAGAAAGACCTTAATTTTCAATGACTAACAGGCTAACCAGGGATCTGAATAGTGTGTTTGCTCTACTGAGGATAAAAGTCAATCTTTTTTGACCGAATTCACTAAGATTTCGGCCTGTGTTTGCAAGGACCTTTGCTTTACTGAATGTGGAATTCAGGCCGGCACAGCCAGGATTGCGTTCACAAAGGAAGTCTTATATGACTTTCCATTTTGGTTAGTTTCATATATCCATAAAATATCTGTGAACCAATCTAGAAGTTTCTATACATACTCCTTCCCATAACCAACGTCGTAACCAGGAAGAGGCAGGGTTGTTGTCCCCCTACATCTCGAAATTCGTCAAAATTCTACTAATATTAGCTGCCTCCCCCTTTTGACAAAGCTGGCTACGCCCTTGTCTAGTGTGGAGCCCCTATCTGCTACAACCACAGCGTTATCTCCAATTCTAAGCTAATTTTGTTAAAGTAGAAACGGTCGAAGTGGTATTTGGTAGCAAAAACGTAAAGAAAATATATTTTTGGCTTAGCTAAAATTTTTAACCACACAACATTTAAAGTGACGAAAGTAAGACGTATTTATGCCGATATTTAGAATAAAAGATACCCATAACCAGCATTTAGTTTAGATAAGAATTCAAAGAACCCCAACAAATTTGGCAAGATAACTGAAATATCCCATTTAATACCTTATATCTCCATCTATACATGAATGGATTGCAACTGATGAAGGTGGAACTGAATTTGTAAGGAATGGCATAATTCTTAAATTCTCAGATGAGAAGCAAAACAATATTTTTAATAAAAAAAAAAAAAACTATGAACAACTGTCAATCTAACCATAACTGGTAGTTTCAAATACAAGTGCTAAATTTTTAAGCAAATAATGAATGTTTATCTTTGAAATTGTTGATCAAATGTGTCACGAATTCAATAACTTTGCATGTGAATATGAAATAAAAACAGGAAACCGATGGTCTTTATCACACATGCACATATACTCATACTCTCCCTATACACAGAAACGTCTCTTCTCCCCACACTCCTAGGCATGACTCATACTACCCCACCACTTACTTACAACCCCTCTACTCACTGGAAAGAACGGCTCCTCGACGCTTCGTAGTGCAACAATAACCGCAGCAGCTCATTATGAGAAAAGTCAAAACAAAGAACATAAATGCACTCCAGAAATCCATGGCGCTCATTCGTAGCCGTCAACGGTTATACACGGATTGGGCTAAAGTTTAATATTAAGCTATATATGAATATATGTGGCACACACAGACTCCTCACATACTTACCACCACCTATTGTTAATTGTTTAATATTTAATGTGTAATTCCCACTTGTTGCGGTTGATTGCTTTTCGACAGTTGTAGCTGGCTTTTGCTTTGTGTGTAATCTTGCAACGTGTAATATTACAGGACTTTGATCAGAACTAATACAGAAGGCAATGAGCTGGTTTAAGTATAATCAATTTAAATAATATTCATATCTTATCTCAAAATGCTAATCTCGACAGAGATAACTGGTTACGTTATACAGCACTGGCGCTGGTTAACATAGTCATTGGCAGACCTCGATTATTGCGTTTACAGTGCTGGTTTTCACCATTGACCAAAGCTGGCTGCGGCTGTTAAGTCGAGCACCTGCTTATCGAAAACTATCACAAACAAATATTATCGACTCGTGTAGAAAATAGTCAAGACGCAATTTCATTTGTTAAATTATATCATAAAATATTATTTAGTAATTGTTAAAATTGTTGGTGCTTCTCGTACTGTCAAGAAACTAAGGTAAGCAGCTTATTTAACGCTTTTCACGCTGGCTATCGATAGCTGACACCCGGTCTTAGTGTTGCTGAGAAGCACTACACACATATACATACTGCTTGCCATTTTTATCATGGCGATTTCTTTTTGACATTTGACTACAACTGGGCGCACGTGTTTTCGGGCTTGGCTCTGTGCTAATTTATAGTAAAATCAAAGTAAATTACATTGTTGTGTGTGTTACAGCGTGAAAGCAAGTTTATTAATATTGCGTATTTGCGTGTTTGTGCGCGCGTGTGTCTTGCAGATGAATCCCGAGAAGTTGAAGAAGTTACAGGCACAGGTGCGCATTGGCGGCAAGGGCACTCCACGCCGCAAGAAGAAGATTGTCCACTCGACCCCGGCCACCGATGACAAGAAGCTGCAGTCGTCGTTGAAGAAGCTGTCGGTGAACACCATTCCCGGCATTGAGGAGGTGAACATCATCAAAAACGATGGCACCGTCATACACTTCAACAACCCGAAGGCGCAGGCATCGCTGCCGACCAACACCTTCGCCATCACTGGCCATGGCGAGAACAAGACGATCTCGGACATGTTGCCCGGCATACTCACACAGTTGGGACCCCAGGACATCAATCAATTGAAGAAGATTGCCTCGGAAATAGCCAGCAAGAGCAACGCTGCTGGTGGTGCAGCCGGCGGTGCCGGCGCTGAAGCTGACTTCGACGATGTGCCCGATTTGATTGAGAACTTCGAGGAGGTGGCCATTGCTGCTGCCAATAATACAACTGCAGCCGCTACCGCCGTCGCCACAGCAGCAGCATCAGCCACCACCGAAAGCAAGGAAGCTGGTGAAGTAGCTGCATCGGCCTAAGATGACCTCGATGGAGTCGAGTCAGTCAAACAACACATACATAATACACACACACACACATACATACGGCAGTAGGCAGAAAGCGGGCTTACTTACATACACGGCATAACTACATCCAAGATCTTAGATCAAGGTCAATTGCTTCGCTACCACCTACCTGCAGTCCTCAGACTCTGGCTGGCTAGGAGTAGATGCCATTGTCAGGTGAACTCTGCTAGTGGATGCGCCGCGCTTTCTTGCCTTACTCTAAATTCGGGGGTCATACACACACACACACACACATATATACACACAATAAAGGCATCCAAGTGAAAGCTGAACAGAAACACGTCAAAATCTTAAAATATAATAATTATATTAATATCGAGTTAAGGGAACCTTTTCAAAAACTTAAAACAACAACTATAAATAGTTGGAAGCGCGCCTAAGCGACAAAACAACACACACACACACAAAATATATGTATTTCCAAAGCGATTAAAGCACGTTTCCAACAACACATATAACACACACTCGCATAATTGCCCACTTTTTAGTCGCCTTGATTTGCCTCCCACAGCCACAGCAGACAGACAAACAGACACATTTTACAGTTACAATTTTAACAATTCAAAGAAAGTGATGCAAAGAAAGGCGGGGATAAGCCAACAACAAAAACACTCCAGAAAGTGACATTGCCAGAGCGCGGGGGATGGATGGAGACGACGGATAGCAAGAACAAAAACAACAATCAGATGTATGAAGTAATAATCTCGAGCGTTGAGTAATATTTTTAGCCTAAGCAACAGCGCCCGCAGCCCCTCACCCCTACCTAAAGGTGAAATGTAAACAGCAACCATCTTTGATTTTTTCTCCCCAAAACTTTTGGCCGAGCAGACAAAAAAAGAAAACTATTGTACCAAATTTGTTTGAGAACATCATTTTTATAATTTGTAAACTATTCTTTAGACTATGCATACAAATACAAATTAGAAGAACTGTAAAGAAACATACAAAACTCATGCTTTTTGCTGTCATTTTAATTTCATTTGTTTTATTTTCGTTTGCTTTTGCTTGCATAACCTCTTCTTCAGGCCGCCGGCACGCACTCACACACACACTCACGCGCGCGCTTTTAAGTGTGTGTATGCTTGGCAACGTTAAAGCGCGCAGATAGGAGTTGGGGTACAAAAAACATGCGACTGCAACAACAAAACTTGTTGACATTGAGATTTTGGGTTTCAAGCACATAGAAGCCGAAGCCCCACAGCAGCTGGTCAAAGAACTTTTATTTAAGGGAAACTAATTGTTTAAAAATAAGCAATATGACTGGTCTACAATTTATTTCAAGTCGGGCGGCATTTAAATCGTTCAATTATCAAGTAAATACGCAATGAACATAACATAAGCAGCGTAAATACAAATGTGAAACGTACATACCATACACTCATGTGAGCAGGCATGTATGTCGTGTGTGTGTGTTATGCGGAAGCTCGTATGTGTGTGTGCCTAAAATTTTTTACATGAGTCACAGTGAGAATTTTATGTGGCGAATGGAACGGCTTGAAAAGAGTTTGCGGTTTTTGTAGATAAAACACGCCACTGAAACATGCAATTTAGTTCAGCTTATCATGTTAGCAACGGCACCAGCCTTATCGCCGTGTCAAACAAATCATTTTACAACTACATACATAAACATATATACAAGTGCAGTTTGTAAACAAATTTCCCCTTTTCTTGTCTGAAAGTTGCCGCCTTATCGATAAGCTTATATCGATTTGTGTGCCCAGGCTCATGCTCATGATATGCTCTCACTGCCTCTCTCGCAGCGTTGCCAGCTAATATTTCAATCAGCTTGTACGTGGCTTGGACAGACTTAAACGTAAAAACAATACACCGCAGCATTTATTTTTCTTCTATTTTGTTGTGACAAGCACTAGTTATGTGTGTTTTAATGTAATGATTGGTAAATAGCTGTTCTGACAAAATGCAAGTGCTACCGAAAAACACGTAGGCAGAGCTAGCTGTTAATAAATTGTAAGTAAATAAAAGACCAACGCAACGAAAACTGCAACAGGACCAGGAGTCGGAGTTGAGTTGTCGTGTTCCTGTGGGAGGGGGGAGTGTGAAGATTTAGCCAAAACAAGCAAACCTTTCACTTTCCATTGGTTAACATTTGAGACTGTATGGCGACGTTGAGTTGTTCAATTATTGTTATTTAATGTGGATGAACAAAGAATAAGCAAAGAAATTGTGTTTGTTTTGATTTTTGGTTTGTCATTATGTGTGGTATTTCTGTTTGTGTGCAAGTGTGTGTGTGGATTATGGTTTGCCTCTTTTTATTTGGCGCTAAAAATAAATTTTGTTGACTAACAAAGCGCACAACAAATAAAACAAATGCAGATAGCAATGCATACATACATATGCATATAATATGTATTTAGATTTTGTGTACGTCAACAATTTAGCTGTTATATAAAACTTCAACAAAACAAGCAGCTGGCGTTTAAAGTTTAAACAACAATTATATGTTTCCGCTTAACAGCCAAACTTTTAAGACTGTTAATTAACATTGACACTAACAGGACTGGTTGCCTATCGATTTCGATAACAGCTGCGGCAGCATCTGCTTTTGACAATATCAACCGTCTTTGTAGGCTAGCGGTATTTCGCCACATGCAAATTTCTGGAATAATCCAATAGTGTGCCACGATTTCATCAGCGAATTTGTAGCATATAAAACTGAAGCCTTGCAATATCGACATCTATTGCACAAACGAAATGCAAAGAAAACGCACACTGTTGAAGACACAAACACAAAGACAATTGGGCATAGGATAGGTTAGGGATCGCAGTGAAAAAATTATCACTATTTTGCAATTGCAGAGAAATCGCGCACAAATACTGTTAACCTAATGATTCCAAGGATACTGTGAATGTGCAAAAAAAAAAGCGGTTGTGTTGCTTGTGGTAGCTAAGAGTTCCCATTATGATGATGAATAATATACAAAGTGCGCCACCGCCAGCCCCAGTTCCGGTTCCACTTCCGGCATCTGCTGTGGGCATCAAAACTGCGCGCAGCAACATATTCAATGTGGAGACGCCGCCGGTGCAGGTTTCCTCCACAGACTATTCAAGCATTAGAGGCAAAGATGTGCTGGTGCAGCCCACAGCGGAGCAGCTGGAGCTGCTACAGAAACGTCTGCTAGAGCGCATAGCCGCCAATTGCGGCGAGACCATCTATGAGATTGGAGTGGGCGAAGGTGAGTATTCGGCTTGGGAGGCTGGTGCAAATAATTTCACAATGATCTCCAGTTGAGTCATCAGCATTAGCCCATTTCAGGATGCGCCTGGCAAATATGAAGTATATAGTTTGCTTTGTACTTTCCCAGGCGCAGGTTTTTGTTACCTCAAATTTTGTGCCAAATAATATAATTATCCTGATCCTCTACAGATGGCAGTGATAGCGGCCTGGATGCTGAACAATTTGCGGCCTCCATGCAGACGCTGCTGCAGCTGGCCAACAGCATGGATGCCAATCTTGTCAAGCTGCGGGAACGGCGTGCAGAGAAGGGACAGACGGCCCAGTTTCTGATACGCCAGCACATAGCCACCACAGATTTCATGGAGATACGGTGAGCTTTACAATTTTCGGACACACATTCCAGCCAGCCTTCATAATCTCCCTCAACAGCGTGGCTGTGGTGGGCAATGTGGATGCCGGCAAATCCACTTTGCTGGGCGTACTCACCCACGGCGAACTAGACAATGGACGCGGCCATGCCCGGCAGCGATTGTTCCGACATAAGCACGAGATTGAAAGCGGACGCACTAGCTCGGTGGGCAATGACATACTCGGTTTCGATGGCTTTGGCAATGTGGTAAATAAACCTGATCATGGACATCTCGACTGGGTGAAGATATGCGAGAAGTCGTCCAAGGTGGTGACATTTATAGATCTCGCTGGACACGAGCGTTACCTGAAGACCACCGTGTTTGGTATGACCGGACACGCGCCTGACTTTGGCATGCTGATGGTGAGTCCAATATCTTTGCTCTTCCCCCCCTGGATTCTAAGCTGTCTTCAATCCCTTCCAGATTGGCGCCAATGCTGGCATTATAGGCATGACGAAGGAGCATCTAGGCCTGGCCTTGGCCCTGGCCGTGCCTGTGTTTGTGGTGGTCACCAAGATCGATATGTGCCCTCCGAATGTGCTGCAGGACAATATGAAGCTGCTCTTTAAGATGCTAAAATCCCAGGGCTGCCGCAAGGTGCCCGTCCTGGTACGCAGCCAGGACGATGTTGTCCTTAGCGCCACGAATTTCGTCAGCGAGAGGCTTTGCCCCATCTTCCAGGTGTCCAATGTGTCCGGCGACAATCTGGAGCTATTGAAAATGTTCCTCAATCTGTTGAGTACACGCATGGCTGGCTCCGAGAGCCTGCCGGCGGAGTTTCAAATCGACGATGTCTACTCGGTGCCGGGCGTGGGCACAGTCGTCTCTGGCACCTGCCTCCAGGGCACCATCAAGCTGAACGATGTGCTCATGCTCGGCCCAGATGCGGTGGGGGCGTTTGTGCCCATCACGATCAAAAGCATCCATCGCAAGCGGATGAATGTGACCCGGGTGCGTTGCGGCCAAACGGCCAGCTTTGCGCTGAAGAAGATCAAGCGCAATTATCTGCGGAAGGGCATGGTTATGGTGTCGCCGGAGCTGAAGCCGCAGGCCTGCTGGGAGTTCGAGGGCGAGATCCTGGTGCTGCATCATCCGACCACCATCTCGGCCCGCTATCAGGCCATGGTGCACTGCGGCAGCATACGCCAAACGGCCTCCATCATACACATGTCGTGTGACTGCCTGCGCACCGGCGACAAGGCGCACGTCAAGTTCCGGTTCATCAAACAGCCGGAATACATACGGGCTGGTCAGCGTCTGGTCTTCCGCGAGGGACGCACCAAGGCGGTGGGCAATATACTGCGTCCAATGCCGCAGGCGGCCGCCTCTCCGTATCGCCCCAAGCCGGCCAAGATGCAATCCAGGGCTCAGAATGGTGGCAGCAATGGTAGCAACAATCAACAGCAGCAGCGTCACAATGGACAGGGTTCCTCAGCCTCGGGTGCAGGCTGCAGCAAGGATGGTGAGTCGCATCAGAATGGTGAGAAGCGTGAAGGCGGCAGTCGACGCGGCGGCAAACGGAAACGAAACAATCGGCCCGGTCAGCCGGCCAATGGTGTGGCCGAGGTAGCAGCGCAGCCTTCTACGGCTTCCGAGCAGCATCCCCACAACTAGCGGGGACAGGGACACACTTAATTTTCCCAAACACTAAAATTCTGCTTAAGATCAGGCCAAATGAGAGGATTCCAAGGCCAACAACAACATCCTTCCCATTTGTTAAATTCTTGAAATCAACACGAATTTAAGAAGAGAGAGAATCCACTGGGAGACAAACAGGACATATTTTGCTAACTTGGGTTTGGAGAGAAATCCCTCTCGGCCCCAACCAACAACAACAAAATGAAGAATAAGTATTGCTGAGGTGTAAAATTGTTTATTAAAAACAATAAATTTAATTTTCGTGTTTCCCATGTAAAAATCAAATGGAAAGCGTTTTTGAAATGCCAACATTTTCTTTTTTTCTTTTTGATTTATTATTTTCTTGCAGTTTTTACCCAAACATTTTTCGTTATTTGTTTATGAAAACATTTTTAAGACTCGACAATTTAAGTTAAGAGAAGAATTATTATTCAATTGATTTCATTTTTTGCGTTTTTTCAAAAGTTCGTGTAAATTTGACTCAAATAAATGGAAGATATGTTTTGACAAAGTCTACAAAGACATTACTTTTACACCATTACACCATCTCATGGGGGTGCGCCAGCTTAAGCAGTCCGCCATATTGGATTTAGAATGTTGTCACTTATTTTTGGACTTGGTAGGGTAAAAGTAAGGCATTACTTGGTAAGCAGTGGGATAACAAGGGCCTTGATGGTAAGCATATTTTCGCTTCCTTCTCAGCAACTCCTCATTTAAAGCATACCCATATAATGGGGGTGCATAAATTACGCCAGCTTTAGCAGTAGGGTAAAAGTAAGGCATTAAGCAGTGGGATAAGAATGTCTTGAATATCAAATATCAATGATAAGCATAAGGGAACACATGCATTTGTAAGCGATTATTCAGGTCTGAATTTGAAAGTTTCATGTTTTCCAAGAAAGTCGCAACTATCAAAACTAAAAAAGGAAACTAGCTGAGCCAGCAGATAGCATTGTCATTTACTAAGATTGTCGTGCATGAGAAATAAGGTCTTTTTCAGAAATGTGAATGTGAATAAAATTATAATTTTAGTTTGTATTGATTCAGGATTCGTTCAGTCCAAACCCCTAAAATTTTCAAACTTTACTAAATAAGCAAGACTGTGAACCTGTGAAATAGTATTTTCTCGTACATCCCTGATATAAAGGAGAGACCTCAGCGGTCTGAAAATCAATGTACTGCCAAAACAGTAACATCTAGAAGACGGAACTACGAGATACCTGCAAGACAGGCAGGTTTCGAAAAACAAATACGAGGGGTGTTATTTATATTTCGGGAGCTGGCAACACTAATATCAATAGCTAAAATCTGGCAGCACCATAAAAGAGTTAGACAACGTGCTCACAACGTTTAGTTGTACAAGATTTTTGTATGGCGATAAAGCACCATCAAAAAGCACAGTATATCGCTGGTATAGTGAATTCAATCGTGGTCGTAGCTCGGCCGCCGACAAATTCTATGAAGGTCGTCCAAATATCAATGCAGTGAACTGATAATGCAAGATCGCCATATGACGCATGGTGAGATAGAGGCATCCTTGCACATTATTTACACTTCAATACATTCGATTTTGCATGAACACTCAGTTGTACAACAAATTTGCTCTCGTTGGATACCCCGTAATTTTATCAGTCGTTAAAAGAAAGGCTCGCGTCGATTGGTGCAAGCAAATTAAAAAGTTTGTGACAGGTGACGAATCATGGATATATGCGTTGCGTATGAGCCGGCAACAAAACAGCAATCGACCGTGTGGGCATTCCAAGACGAGCCAAATCCAAAAAAATTGGTCCGCGGAAGAAGCACAGCGAAGCAAATGGTCGCCTGCTTCTTCGGCCGGGTCATGTGGCCACTTGAACAACGCAGAGCCGGAAATTCTGAGTGGTAC
The DNA here is from genome assembly GCA_037043425.1 of Hirtodrosophila duncani. Taxonomy (NCBI): domain Eukaryota; kingdom Metazoa; phylum Arthropoda; class Insecta; order Diptera; family Drosophilidae; genus Hirtodrosophila; species Hirtodrosophila duncani. Next base: position 1,334,029 of record JBAMBM010000688.1, on the reverse strand, counting down.
ACGACCATTTCTTTGCCTTAAGTCTTTGGAGAAAATCATAAAACCAACCGCCAAAGACGAATCCTTCTCCATCATGTCAAACTGTTGAATTTTTGAGCAGTCAAAACATCGAAGTGACGACTCATCCTCCGTAGTCTTGATTTGGCACCCAATGACTTCTTTTTGTCCCGAATATAATGCTGCATGAGTGCCGAAGAAGCAGTTGTTGGAGGAGTGTCAAGAGGAATGGAAAAACTGCTATGACAAAATGTTTTGAACGAATTCTATTCTAATCGATTGATTATGTTAATTCTCTACTTTAAAACTGAAGAGGGCTTTCCTCGTCCAGGAATAATCGAAAGGTTATATAGCTGGCAATATCTCTATATCTCACTATGTTCTTTGTTTTTATTAAATTCAGGATTACATATATTTTTACTGGACTTTCTATTAGGATTTATTCATTTAAATATTGCATATAGACACATATATCTGGGATTCAGAAGAGATCGAGTAAACTTCTTGAATATATAAATTGAAAATTTCGAAATTTGGTTTTAATAAAAATCACCTACTATATAATTTAGCCACATATTTACAATCCTATTCTCTTTCAGTTCTAAATCATTTATCCTTCTTTTTGAGCTCCTGCTTAACGCCCTCCAGCTCCTTTCGCACATTGTTCTTAAACATATTGACAAAGGATCTGCGAAAACGAAGGATCAATTTGGTAAAACACCTTCACGATTCTGCATTTAGTTGACTCACTTGAATCGCTCTGGCGTCATCTCGTGCAGACCCTGTTCCCGGGCCATGTCCTTGGTGCGGTACATTAGGGCCACCACCAATTGGGCCGCCCTGCGCATGGGATAGCTGTCGGCCATGCGCTGTATGAGCTGCTCATTGTTGGCCAAATAACGCATAAGGAAACGCAGGACCATGTTGAGTTTGGGCAATCCTCTGACTAAAACTCTGTGCCCTTGTATTTGCGTATGAGCTGCCGCTTCAGCTTCAGTTGACTGCGCAACAGTTCGAGTCGCTGCAGTTGCTCCTCCTTGTTATAGTCAATGCCGGGCAGCTGTTTAATTTGCTCCCTTGCCGATTCGAAGCGCTTCTGCAGCTCCAAGATCTGGGCAACAGCACACAAAATTCATTATAAACACAACCACACAACAGATCCGGATTAATGGCAAGGCCTACCTTGGTATTGCAGTCCTGAGATTCTCGTTGCTTGGCTGCGTTCTCAAGTGGATCCTTTTCCACGCTGCAAGGCACAAAAATCAGGTTATATAAGAGGAGCGTTGGTTGGGCGAACAAAAAACAAAAACACAAAAGTAAATTTCTGCGCAATTTTCGGACAATGCCAACAAAACAGTCTGTGTCGACGCACCTGTACAGCAACTACCCCAACCCCTTCCCCAACACCTACCAGCGCACAATATCGTAAATGATCGGCAATATCTCGATGTCAAGCTGGTCGACCGTCAACGTCAACTGGCCGGTTTGTTGTCCGTTTTGGCTCTGGACGCCGCCAATACCGTTTGAAGTCTGCGTCTCCTGCGATATGGTTGGCTCAAAGGGTGAATTTGAGGTTTGGACCAGGCCGTCGGCTGTTAATGTGGGTTTTCTGTCCTCAACTTGATTAATGGGCGACAATTCCATTATTATTAAAATGATGCTAAAAGAAATATAACAGAGTGCGATATTTGCCTGGAAACATCGATAATAATGTTGAACGTTGTTTTACAACACTCGCATGTGTCAAATTTTAAATCGATAGTTGATAGGTTGACATAACTATATTTTAAATATATTTGATAACACAGCGATATTTTCGGCAAAAGCAGAGGCACAGGCCATCCGTAGAGCTGGTTGTAAGTGCGGTGCCTTATGCGCCGGTTAGACCACATGGTGACACCAAGTAGTTGGGCACGCTCAAGATGGACTTCACCCACATCATGTCCCCAAAAAATTGGTGATGTGGGCCAAGAAGCAGCTCCTCACAGCACTGATACCAAAAATACTAGAAAAATACCAAATAGGACAATACCGATAGCTTTTTGGTACTTACTTTTTTTGGTATTACTTTCGACGTGTGGTCACACTAAGTTTTCCATTTGCAGCGAATGCTGACAATTGCTGTTGACATAATATATCGATAGGCAAAGGCATCCATAACGATATTTCTGACATATATACAGTACTGTAACGGCTGGAATTGAAATTTGAATTTGAAATGATCACAAAATGGAATGCCCAACTAGATTTGCTAAACCAATATGTATAAACGTGCTAATTGTCCAGCCAACATTAATATTTCATTAACATGTGTATCTAATCTTGTCCAAAAACAAGTCTTTTCGTTAATCAACAAAAATTTACACTTTGAAAACTTGAAAACTTCATTCAGCCCAAAAGCCAAGCACGTGTCCACTTTATTTTACGCCTTATAATTTCTCTACCAAGTTGATCAATGGACACAGAAATTGTCTTAAAAAAAAGTTGCTAATAAATAAATAATAAATTATTAATTAAATGTGTCAGTGCTAATTTGTTTCATTGCAAATTAATTAATTTAAAATGGAGACAACGCTGCTCGTTTTCTACGTTTGGTTACATTTCATGAGCTTCAGCTGTAAGATCTATTGTTATATATTATGGTATATATATGGGTATTCGAATAGATCTATAACCTCTTTTTATGGCCACAACGAATTGCGTCTTTGACTTTCATTGTGCAAAATAAATTAATTTCACTTGAAACCTTGCTATTGACGGCAATTTAAAAACAATTGAAAAATATTTAATTCGCCAGCAGTTGGCAGTCTTTAATTGAAGAAATGTAAAATGAAAGCATAAAAATGCGACAAACACGGCCAACATGAGACTAATAAAAAATATTTTGCCTTATTTAGCTGATTGTGAAACATTGAGCAAGTCACAGTTTCGGCAAAATTCACAAAACTTGCCTTTGTCCAATTAAATTTTCAATTAACACGACTCCAGCAAGGGGGATGGCCGTGGGGGAAAGGCGCGTTGAAAATCTTTATGAATGAAAAAAAAAAATGTAGAAAAATGTCACTGTCTGAAGTTCTAATTAATGCAAATTGCCAAAGTGCCAGCCGCAAAAGTAGCATTCATTTGTTGAAAATTTGCGTCCCAAATTTGAGGATAGAAGTAATATTTTGTTACAAAATATTGTAAATTTATTAATGATGCACAAAAATTTAGGGATTTGTAAATAGACTTATATATGACCTAAATATATTGATATTTTCTATGATTACAAGTATATAATTCTGTTTAATTCTACATCAAATTACATGTCTATTTTCTTAAATTTTACTACAAATATGAAAGCGTCTTATGAAAAATTTAGTTCCACTCTATTTGAACTTTGTCATACATTCTTTAAGGTACAGCCGTAACGATTTTGATTGCCGCCATATTTAGGCCAATCGAAAAGCACTTTGCGCATCTCTCAAGCACTGACCAAGTGACGACCTTATGAATGTATGTACATCTGTGTGTGTGCCTTGATGCAAATAATCACGTCAATGCTCCCACGCAGCCAGCACACTGAGTAAGAAACAGAGAGTGAGAGCGCGGTGAAGAATGTTTGGAATACTCAGCCGCTCTTAAGCACTGTGACCAAAATAAGAGTCACGCGTTGCTCTTGTTGATAACCCGCGTCACTGATTAAGTTGCAAGTCAGCCTGTTGTACGCCACAAAACTTGCTAGGACGGCTTTCTCAGAGACAGTAATGGAGATAAAGATAACAACACATATGCATGTATATGCCATGCCAATGCGAGCTACTAAGTATTTGTATTTATTAAAGAGATTAAAGAGAAACTAAACAAGAAAGGAAGGCTAGCTTCGTCTTGCCGAAGCTTATATACCATTCACATGGTGAATGTATAACCTATCTAGATCAAATCTAGTTGGTGGGCGTGGGGTTACAGTGGAACACAATAGATACAAGATGAAAAACAGAAAAGTTATGGTCTTAAGTGTTCATTCCAGAACAATCGGTTATATGGGAGCTATATGATACAGTTGTCCTTTATGAATAAAACTCGAACTTGACCAGCGTACAGACAAATTTTCAGCTCTGTAGCTCTTAAGACTTCTGAGATCTTTGAGTAGAAAGAGACGGACGAAAGGACATGTTTATATCGGAAACGCCTTCTATGCGTTGCAAACTTCCTGACAAATTAATATACCATTTTGTGTGAATGGTATAATGAGCTATTACTCTCTTCCTTGCCAGCGAGCGACCGTCAGCTGTGAGAGCGAGCGGGGGGCCGCCTAAAGTTTGTGTAGTATTTTAGTTTGTTACGTTCGCTCAGTAAACTCAGTATAATTTTTTCCATCGCCAACACAACAAATGTTTACCGAGCGTGTAAAATTAACTAAATCAAAGAAATTATAAATAACAACAGCAACAAATTGAGCGGTCAAACAATAACAAAGCGAAATAGAGTCAAATAAAACACGTCGACACTTTGTTTTAATAAAGAAAATAGCGTAAACGCATAGGTAGACGCGAGTAAATTTCGTTTATTCTGTGCGTAATAAAATTCGACGTCATCGACGCGCGCACCAGAAAAGCGCCTACAACAGCAACAACAACAACGGTATCAAAAGCTTCCACAGCAACAGCGCGGCCACGCATCTACAAACATATTGTACCTAACGTATATTTTATACAATTTGAATTGAATTCAATTGCAACAATCACATAAATCGAGGCAGAGAAAAAACAGAACAAGAATTTCCTTAGTAAGCAAATAATTAATTTGTTATTGTATTTGTATTCGTTGTCGCATGCGTCTGCTACAACCATTCACAGTGAAACGTGAGGGGTTTTATGTGAGCAAGCGAGACAAATAGCTGATCAGTTTGATGAGTGCAAGTGGGAACGCAGTAGCATATTTATTTGTTGATAAAAACAAGTAAGAAGAGCAAGAGAGCAAAAGAATACGAAAGTACGATAAGAAAACGTGTGAAAACAGCTGGGTAGCGGTAGCTTAAAAACCAACAACAACACGAACATAGACAACAAGTGCAGCAGAAGCAGCAGCAGCAACAAAAGCAACAACAAATGCATAGGAGCCCTTACAATTGAACAAATTGTCATTGTATGTGTACGTGTGTGTGTGTGGCTATCAAAATCGAACGCAGTCGCAGCCAGCCTCAGCCCATTGCCAGCGCAGATCCACATTGTGTTGTGGACATAGTCAATTAGTGACAGAGCGTCAGCGCAGTTAGCTTCGCAGTCGCCATAACAATCAACTTGATCAACAATCAGGCCTCAGCCGTCATTGCCGCCGCCTCCTCCAGACCTCAGCCGACCATCGTATCATCCAGTGGCCGCAGTAGCCGAGAGCAGTAGCCGTCGCCCGTTTTGCCGTGCCCGCTTAGACTCAGTGTACCCGGGGTAGCAATACCAAACGCCGTAATCACACACACAATTTGTCGTTGTCGCCATCTCCGTGTCGTCTGTACCACATCTCGAGCGCGCGCATCTCGCCGTACCGAAAACCGAACCCGAAACTGTATCTGTAGTTTCCCGCTAACGGCCAGCATTCTCACAACTCATTGATATTTTAACCTCGTGTCCGTGTTGTGGTTTGCCCCGCTCGACCAAGGTTCGCTGCCACACAAAATGCTCGTCTCTTTGGGCTTTTCGAAGCCTGGCTTCGTCGGATTAAAAGTGCTCCTTTAGCGAAAAGTTAACAAAATAAACAGATACAAAATTTTTTAAATTAAAAAACTTGTAAAAAAAAATTGGCAAACAAAAGTCATACCAAACAAGCAAACCACAAACATTTCTAAAAAGGAACAGAGCAAAGTTGTAAAACCAAGCAAACATAATCAAACACAAAAAGAAACCAACATCTTGTTGTTAATTTGATTAATAACAAAAACTCGTAGAAAATTTGTTTAATTAGCAGCTGAAAACTCGTTTACGAAACGTAAAAAAAATATTATAGCTACGGCATATATAACACCAATATATTGTATTATTAACACTTATACAAAGACAACCAGAAACTCTCGGGACAACCGGACTCTTCAAAACTTTATCAGTTGCACAAATACCATTGTAAAGGCGCCTAGGAGAGAACTCCCCAATTGTACTACTACGACGTCGGTGTGTTCTTCTATAAATAACACACATACAAATATATATACATATATATATATATATGCATATATTCAACGCACGCTCTCTCAGCAAAACCACAGCGATTGCGATTAAACTCGAAGCAAAAGTTGGCAGCAGCAGATATTTTGTGAGTGCTAAAACAGAGTGAATTCGTTCAGTGTCTGGAATAGTTGTGTTTTCTCTGCGTTTTAAACCAATCTACATATATATATATATACACACGGTCATCTATATATACCACCAAAATCAGCGTTAAACGTGTGTGCAAAAGAAATTTATAATCAGCTATAGGAAAAGGCAAGTGTGTCTACACACGGCTTATCATCAAAGTAAAGAACGGTCAAAATATAAAAAGTGTTGGCAAATGTTAAAATACATAAAGCAAACCCATCTTATCAAGTGCTATAAATATCATAACTCGCTCTATAATGTCAGCCATCTGACAGTGTAACTGCAACAACAACAACAATAACAAGAAGAGCTTTAACAAAGTGCCTTAGCTAAAGAATTTCGGGAGTACATATATCCTCCATACATATATTTTACGTGAAGTCATACAAGTGCCAAAACTATTTGGTTACCGCTAATTAGAATGTCAAACATCTGACAGCGTGCTAACGGAAACAAAAGCTCATAAAGCAGCAAACAAAAAGAGAAACACCCCAAAAAACGCTAACCAGCTTTAAATCACATTTATTTTTTGAAACATTTTTTTCCTGTCGCCGTTTTATAACACCTAAGCCAGCTAGAATGTCCGTCTCCATCTGACAGCGGCTTAAACCCCCTCCAAAAACAAAGCAAAAAAAAAAACAACAAACAACAAAACCTCCTGCAAGCAAGCTTTTCAAAAAAGTTCGCTGCACGCTTAGCTGTCGTTCGTTTGGAATTCTTAATAAAAGTATTCTTCGAAAACCGTTATATAAACTTTGCAATAAATGGAGAAATCTGAAATACGACTGCAACGCATGTCAAATGTTTATCAATCGCAATCGAGCTATATGTATCTGCGGAACAAAATGCTGTTAAAAATTGAAAATACCCTACTTCGAAGCCATCGTCAGCGTGAGACCACTGGGATCAAGAAATTATACAATTCGTTTTTTGTACTGTTTTAATTTGGTTGAAGGCGGCTGATCCACCACCACCACCAACACACACCTCCCCACTAAACGTGAACAAACGCACAACGAATTTTTCCAAAAATAAAAAAAAAACATCAAAAAGTTACAAAAAAATAAATATATTGTATAAAAAGTGAAAACCATAGATATTATTTGGTTGTTAGTAGAACTTAAAGAACGTAAAGTGCAAATCCAAAATCCAAGTGCTGTGCTAAAACAACAACAACAACAAACGGAAGTGTGTCATAAATACATTCTATTTTTTCTATAAACATCAACAACAACAACAAAATGTTGACTTAAACAAAAGTGTGGGCGAAACTCTTTTTCTACTTCGAATATTATCATTTTCGTTGCATTTTCTTTTTGTGTGTGTGAAAAAAGAAGCAAGATATCAATAACAAGGGGGACGTCGTCGTGCTGCAAAAACTTGACAAAATTGCATGCGAAAACTCATTGGTAACACCCTAGAACACCGTGTTTCTTTGGCGTAACAGCAATTGTTGCGGTAATTGTGGTACAAAATACAATATTAACAATAGAAGTGCATATATATATACATATATATATTTGTTGTACGGGACTTCAAAGTGTTTGATAAATTTCGGGATTCAAAAAAACAACAACAAAATTTCAACGATCCTTATTGTTATACCGAATGGCGCTTTCGTTTCTATCGCAAAATTCCGGCCTGTTGGATTTACAAAGCATATTTGATCCACAATATTCATTGCAACAACAACAACAAGAACAACAACACCATCATCATCAACAACAACAACAAGTTCATCAACAACAACAACAACAAACATTACGCACATCAACGAAATTTGATTTAAGCATTTTCAACGACAACCATTTCGACCAAATGGAATTCAATAATAATACTTTGAATCGAAATCATAATCAATTTCAAAATAATAATAATAACGGTAATAATAATAATAATAACAACAACCACAATACCAACAACAACAACATTCATACGCATCAAACCAACACCAACGGTGTAAGTGGAAATCTTAATCAGGTAAGTTTGTACAATTACTTAAGAAATCAACGCTTAGAGACACTGTTCGATAATAATATGGGGGTGAGGGGGAGGCTCATTATTGATCAGACTCACAAGTCCAATAAGTCCTAATAAACCATCATCTTTACCAGCGATGGGCACCAAATTCATACAGAAATGCACAGCAAGAACATCTATAGCAAAGATGTGTTTTTAGCAAGAAAGAAAACACCCTAAAACACATGATTATGTTAAGTCCAATAACTTATACTTAACCATCCGTTGAATTTGCTAATAAGGGCAGCATTTCATTGTAAAACCAAAGTAAAAATCTAAGGTTGACAGAGAGTGTTTCGAAATCTGTCAGGATCTCTTCACCATTTGATAACAAATGCACCATTTGTCTGATATTCTGCTATTTCAAAACTAGAGTCTGTTGTGAATTCCAACGCGCTGGGGCAAGTGAAAACACTCAGGTACATTAGTTTTGTACCTTTTGCTAGTTGTGTCGCATAGATATTGGTATTGTACATTCATTATACATGCTAACATAGATTTTTTTAGCTATCTAAGTTTTCTAACATAATACTTTAGCTGGCTCAGGGTCCAAAGTAAAACATAATTGTAAAGCTAGCCTAAACTAAATTGTATTACATTTAATCTAATGTGCTCATCGCTAATCTTTGTAAAACAATACAATTTTCCCGACTTTTTTGAATGCCTTAGCTTAAAATCTCTTTCGATTCGGAGAAATAAAATGTTCTTCTGTTGGCTACCTCTATTTTCAATAGACGTAGTTAGCCGGCTCAAGGTCATATTGTTTTTGTCTTCCAATATATTTCGATCTATTTCATTCATACCTAAAAACCTTGAAACTGTTTCAAACTCTGCGACAACCAAAACCGTGAAGTCCGAAGGAGATCGAAATATATTGTGATACAAAAACAATTGTTTTATTTGACCTTGAGCCGGCTCACTACATCTATTCAAACTAAGACTCTGTGCCTTTTAAATTGTACGATTTCTTATCTTTGTTTATCAGAATTGCTAGATTTCATTATATTGCAAAAGTATATAAATATTTTGAAACATTTTATTGGCCATTTCAAAGGCTCTTTGACAATCCCTTATAAACTAGAATTTCCAGTCACCAATTCTCAATATCCGTTCATTTGTCATAGAAACCCATATATCATGGTATAAGAGAGATTATGATATTCCTTTTGCAAAGTTTGTTTTTTTCTTGTTTGCTTCATTTCTGTTTAAATTATTTATACAAGTGTTATGTGTTTTTTTTCCTTTTTTTTTGCTCAGCTCTTCAGCAAACACTTAAGTGTTAGGCAGGCATAAATATAATGCGGGGCTGCTGGAATGTTTGTGCTTCTAATGAAAATATGTGTATGTGTGTTTTGCTGATTTTTATTGATGAATATTGAAATATTAGCTAAAATCGTATTAGCTTTGTAAACAAAATTTTCCACTTGTAGCACTTGGCCGATTTCAGTTCAGTATTTTCGTTGTCTGAATCAGAACATGCTTGATTTTTATTAAAAAATTCCATTCAGGTGTATATAATATATGGAAAAGCTATGGAGCTCAATCAGCAGCTGTGTACATGCTTTATTTTATTAGAATAATCAATTTCTACAATTTCCTCTGAATGGCAAAGTACAAGTAGTATTTAGGTTGAACTAAAGGAAGCATAAACTGTAAACTTCTGAGTTCAAAATATGACTAATAAAGATATAGCTGATCTTACTTACTCTCAATGATAGCATTGGATAGCAAGTAGTAGTTATTTAGTAGTATATTTATCTATTCTTCACATTCAATTTAGATAATTGAAATCATTTTCGACATAAGAAAAAAACTTTTCTGCGTCTGACTTTTAAAGAGATTCTTTAGCCCCATTTTCACATCTTTTCCACAAAGTAACTTGTACCTTCAAGGTACGCTTCGTTCATGTATAAACTTATCAAAACGTTCATCTACTAGGTAAATATTTCATTTACACGCTTAACATTGTTCACATTCTCTTTACATTCTCAAAAACAGCTGTTTAACAATGAATTCAATACAAATAATTGTACAATATGTTCAATCTGTCATTTAAAATGAGGGAAAGAAAACTAGATTCACTTAAACATTTATATAATTATAATTACTAGCAATTTCTCTCGGTATTTCTCAACGAAAATGCTACTGTTATTTGTCTTCTATGAAAACGTTACATTTAAAAATATTCCACTATAAATGTTCAGCACATAACTCTCAAATAAATTCACTTCCATACGAACTTAGACTCTTTTGCAGTCAGAATTTGGCAAAGAAACTATTCTTAGTACTTAATTAAACTTGTTCTATGCTTTCAATATCCATCAGTCAGGCAGCTTAAATAGTTTTTGTATTTATATCAGAGAATCATGGTTAGTAAGTATATTGGTCATATTTTGCGACCAATGCGTCGACTCTACTTCTTCTAGCATCACAGTTGTTTCAATTTTTACCTAAGCGCAGCGTTTCTCTAGGGCAAATCTTATATCTTCCTTGCTTTGCTTAGATTGATGCATTTTTCTAATGATCTATCATTCACTGCTTTGAGTTCATTCTTGCCTCTCTTCATATGACCATCTCTCTCACTCGATAGCACAGCTAGGGCTCTCTTTCACACCCCAGCCAGCCTTCTTTAGGCTAATTTGTAGATTCATTTATCAATTCTCAATAATTGTTTATTCCCTTACTCTGTTTCTCTACTGGGCATACTACTTCTTTCTGTCAACATAATTCTCTCATGTTACTTCTATACTTAATGTTAAGTTAAAAGAATGTTATGCAAATGTAGCTTCTTCTTTAACAAACAACAGTAACAGTTAAATGTCTCATTTTACTTTATGAATCTCAGATATATAAATATAGATTATGCTGACCAAATTATGACAATTCAAGGGTTATCAAAACCATGCCGGCCTTAAGCAAATACCAAGCCCTGAAGCAAAACAATTCCCTTATACACATAACTTACTTTTATAAATAACCTGGACTTGGCCTTATCCAGCTCTTCAGTTTACATTCCAACAACCTGTTGGCTTCTTCATTTTGTTTGTGGCTTGTTTACACCTAACCACGTCCACAGCCACAACGAAACGTCCGTGCTTATCTTTCCAGAACGTAAAATCAAAGCTTGGACTACTGACTACGTGTAAATAAATAAAAATATCAAGCAAATACATGCATATGTACGTACATACACACATATATACAAACACACATCTGAAACGTAAACAAAATGCAATACGACTAAAATCGATTATACACGTAAATGTGTGTGCGGGGCTTGGAATTTTCTTTACTCTCACTTGAAAAAATATGAAACACAGCCATAATAACTGTGCCATGCTCTAGGTTTTTGGTTCATTATCAGCAAGGTTTAGGACCCATTTAGCCTTTTAGGTGGACCCAGCAGATAATGATGAGCCAGCCAGATGATGATGATGTTGAGAATGAGAGTGTATTCGTATTCAGATTGCCCAACGCGACCAGACAGTATAATTTATATTGCGATTTGATATTCAGTTTCTCAAAAGTAACCACATTAGTTCGGAAGTGTTTTTTTAAGTCATCAGGTATAGACTAGAAAGTGTCTTAAATATGGGTGTTCCATAAGAGAAGTATCTTAAACTTACTCATCATCATAATTTTCTTTATTTCGTCGCAGATTCAAAATCGTCATTTTATTAGCGGCTATCATCATCAGCATATTGGATCGGATTATGAGCAAGTGATTAACTTTGTTGATTCACCACCGAACTCTGAGGAATCTTGGACAGGTAAGGCAGTTGTTATATACTGGATTACTTATGGAAGCATTTGGATCATCAATAACTATATCAATATCAAAACAAATCGAATCATCATCATCAACATACGAACTCTTAAAAACACAAATGCAATTACAACAGTTGCCTAATCGAGAGTTATCGTATTATCGCAGACGCACAGTCCAAGGATTCACCAGGACCACAGATAATCGACGTACAGACAATTTACTCCAACAGTGGTTCACGCAAAAGACGAATGGATTGGGACTCATTGGACATTGGTCAAAGTGAAAACTCACCGCCAGCACAAACTGGCGACTTAACAAACGGCAAAGCCGGTCCACAGCAGCAACATCAGCATCACGAGAAAGACAAACACAAGCGGGAAAAGCATTCTGGTAAGAAAAATGACAAAAAAAAAAACAATCCTTTGAAAGATAAATGAGGTAATATTTTTGGGTGTGTGTGTATGCCAGGTCTGGACTTATTTGCATATAAATGTATTACAAAGGGTGTTCAAAAAATTCTCTAAATGCTTTTCGGCAAAAGTACACAGAATAGTGTTATGTCTAGGGAGGGTTAAGGATCCCAACGGCTTGTGTTAGGTCCTATGATCATGATCTCCGGATGTTAGGGAAACCTTCATCTCAATGCCAGCACCAAACGGTGATGCGGTGTGGATCGATGCTATGTAGACCAGAGATAGCTTAATTCACAGATCGCTTATTCGGTCGTGACGTCGACAATGTACCGGCAACATAATTGACAATACGCATGAGCGAAACGTCATGCATACTCACTTGCTTACACACACATGATCGTTACAAAGAGGCTAAATGATGCGCACGAGTGAGATGCAAAACCTCGTTGGTTGGCTTGATAACTCTTTCCCCTGTTTGCGGCTCTTGCGTTCGCTGAACTTAAGAAGCGTAGAACGAACGAAAACTCGTACCCTTGTTTCCGCTATCTTTAGACTTTGTATCATGTATTATCACCCAAAACGATCAACGAAGATGTAGATGAAAATATAGAATTATTATTATGCCATTCACAAATAATGTGAATGTATATTCATTTTGTCATTAAGTTTACAAAGCACACAAGGAAGCATTTCCGACCAAACAACGTATTATATAAATATATGCTTGATCAGCATAACTAGGGGATATGATATAGCTATGTTCGTCCGTCTGTGAGATCTCAGAAGTCTTAAGAGTCTACTGAGTCCTTCATATCGTGGTATGGAACAGGAACAGGAATCAGCCCTAAATATCGTATTTCTCAGTTGCTAATGTTAATGAAAAATGAATTTTGAGACACCCTTTACAAATCGGAATATATAATTTGAGCTTAATCAAAAAACAAAGGCAATCGTTTCTTTCTTTTCAAAAACGAATATCGTATATTCATTGGATGTATAAAATACATATGGAATAAATTTTAATCTTGTAAATGTTAAGACAGACCACATACCGTGGAATCTGCACCTGATTCAGCTTGAGATAAAGATACACAAAATGTTCTTTCTGCTTAAGAATTTTAAGGCCCATATTTGTTAACAATAGCTTGAAAACCAGTTTTCAATTTTAGCGCCAGTTTTAGTTAGCTCAAAAATAAAGAATGGCTTTTTAACTAAATCATAAAGGCAAAATGTGAAAATTTCATATAAACATTTTGAATAACCGCTGCGCTGCGCAGTGGGACAGAAAAGAATATAATTCAACAAATTATACGTTTCACATTTCAGTACAATTTTTGTTATAAATTCATAAAATTTAATTTCACAATTGTCAGAGCCATAGAATGTTTGTAAATTCCATCGACCCTTTAGACTGTCTTCTACAAAGAACCAGAGAAATATTATCCAGACCACTGTAAATCTTGAATATTTCTCCTAATTTTGAAGTTCTTTGTTTCGAAGACAAACGAATATGTGTTAATTTATTGATCATATAAGAAATATCTTTGCTAATTATTCAATATCTATGAGTTACGGACATCTTTTAAGCGCTTATCGTGAGTTAACATTTAAAATTTAAAATTAACGAAAAAAAGAAAAAAATAAAACATTTGTAAAAATTTAATTTAATATTGCGTTGCATCTCTTGGCTGGCTGCGCCTAAACATTTTCAAACATTTCACAAGCTCCAGTTGGCACCATCAAATGCGATAGTCTGTTAATGAAATTAACAACAATGTTTTACCTTATTTTCTTTGTATATTTATTTATTTACTAGCGGTTTTACCCGGCTTTGCCCGGATTCACTTTTGGAGAATGGGAATTTTTAAATTTGTTGTTGTTGCCCTTCTCCTCTCGCTGAGGTCTATCTTACTTGATTTCTTTCTTCCACTACTTCATGATTCTGGCCTATGGACCTCGGACTCTTCCTCTTCTCAGCCCTCTTTTCAAACTTCTCTTTGTGCACTCTCAATTCTTTCCTCTTGCTAGTGTTTGTGTGCTCTCCTTTCTCGTTTATCACAGTTCTCCCTGCCTTCTCTGTGTTTTTTCTGTGTTCCTTCTGTCCCAGGCAATGAAGCTGCAAAACTCAAACTCCATATTCGCTGCTGCATATTATTGCTTGGAAAAGCACATTGCTGTGCTGTTTGTCCTATACGCATTTTGCACCACTTCTTGCCGTTTAGCTGCTCACACAGGCGGTTCTTTCATCAGTGACCTTAAGAAGATGACAACTATAAAAGTCTGGAAGTACAAGTTCATTGTACAACATTCATCAACAGTGGATGAAAGAGTACAATGATGATAATGGGTAGCTTGAAATAATTAACATGAAAATGTTTCAGAGCAAACAGCGATCGGTCTAGTAGTTTAGGCGTTTCATAAAAGACAAACATTCAAAAGAGCAAACATACATTCATTTATATATATATATATATATATGTATAGATATTTTTTGAATTTCCGCCGTCTGTCAAACTGTAATTTGTAATTAACTTAGCACGTCTATGCCAGAAAGGCATTGTGTTAATTAATGGAGCACTGTGTAAGAATAGAACCAGACACCGCTTTCTTGAGCTTCAAAGCCAGATATGATCACACACGTGTATATATGAACATCTGCGTATGCTAGTATGAGTTTTTATAACTTTATTACTTGAATAATTAAAAGCTCTGGTAATTTTCCCTTGCAATTTGTAGAATCTGTTAGAAAGATTTGTATAGTTGAATTTACATCTGTCTAAAATATGTAATTAAAATATTAAACAAAACTGCTTGGTTTTTATATAAACCCCCATAGCAGCTAGCTGGCATCTAAATCTGAGTAATATAAATCATACATTTTCATAGGAAAACACGCAAAACCTTAACCAAATCATTTGCCATTGGCCTAATTATACCCAGACCCAGAACTTGTATAAATGACATACTAATACAAACACACATATATATATATATACATCTATATAGACGTATATATATATATTGTACTCAAAATGTAAAGCTGAAAGGCGGCTTATCGCGAATCATGAAATCAGCACACGACAGTAAACGCTCTCACAGATAAGGCAGGAGAAAATTGTTAGCGTTTTGTAGAGCCCACAATTAAAGGCAATTTGGTTTTGTTCTTTATTTGTTCCAGATTTTTTTTCGCGTTCTCTGTAATTTTTCAGTGTCCCATTAGGGTAAGAGCTTCGAATAGATACTATGTATTTTTTTTCATTAAATTAAATTAAATTAAATTTCATTTTATAACTTAAATCATTATATTAAATCGCTTTAGAGTGCATTATATCATGAGCTCAGCGTTTACAATTTTCACTTAATTTTTGTTTGCAGTTTATATAAGCAAAGTGTATATGTATTGTTTATATCGGCCTTGGGCCACGCCTTTAATTTCCATTGAATCAATTCTATACCGTTTGAAATTTGAGCAATTGTTGTAAACAATTTCCTTTTAATTTGTCAACATATTAGCAAACCGTGAGAATTTGATTCAATTGAAGCCTGGCAGCACCTTGATTACCAAAAGTTTGCTAGAAATCCATACAAAGTAAGCACATTTTGGGTAGTTTTTCAGCCAGTTGATAGGAAAATATCAAATTAAAACGTGCTTTTGCGTAGAAGAACTAAAAAATATAGTGGGAAACTTTAAATAAACAGATTGGAATGAAAGAAAATAGTAATTTAGTACAAAATTAGGCATTAAGATGTGTTACTAACGGACAGCACTCCGTTTACATAGTTAACAACATCACAAAGTGGGCAACACAAAAATATCGAACAATTCTTTCGCTGGCTGCACTGACTTGCAGTATGTATTTACACTATATAAAGAGCCTAACAATTCACAATTCGTAATTCGGCACTTCAATGGAATAAATAGCAAAAGCTCACTTATGAATGGGAGCTTGTGGTGAGCCCCGAAACAATCTGACTAGCCAAGCGTCTGAGAAAAACATTCTGCTATATGTCATTTACTGTTACATAGTGAGAAGCGGCTCATACCTATCTATCTGGTCGTCATTATGACTTCAATACAACAATGAGCTTAACCGAGGACATTTCTCACTAACTATGACCTCGAGCTTACTAAATATACTAGTAGTAGAATATTATATTGAGCAACTACAAGAATAGCAAAGCAAAGGCCCATTACAGATTGAGGTAATGACATATCTCCTCGACATATCTCCGCCGTTGTAAGAACGACATAAACTAGGCGGAGATATAACGATCGATATGTCTGCCTACAGGTTCTTCAAGACTTTGTATACGGTGTTGCCTCAATCATCAATTACAATTTTGTATACATTTTCATAAGAAAGAGCGCATTTTTGGAGCGTTTACACTTACTTTGGCTTCACGATTACATGTCCACACACATTGTTAGCGAGGATGTATACTGTCTGCCTACAATGTCTCACACTCTGTGAATTTGTTTGTCATACAACTTCATATACTAAGTATATGGAATTGTAATGTATCTGTATGTACACAACTCTGTATAAGAGAATAATCGATTATGTTGGAAATTTGTTGGTGTTGCATGCTGTGATAGATTCTGGTAGATTGGAATTTGGAAACACTGCTGCTATCCGCCCTACTCTGTTTTAGGTCATGCGAATCAGCTACATTAGGCGACTCCAATTTATCATAAAGTTATTTAAATAACCAATGGAAATGTTTGAGCTTTAGATTTCTGATTTCTAGGGTCACGTTTTACTTTTCGAATGAATAACGTTCCAATTGACGTCATTCGGAAAGAACACCGCAGACATTTCTGCTTGAAAGTGCTGATAACATTGATATAAATTTATAACAAATCAGTGCGTTCAGCGATAATGTTCATGGCACTTCAGATTGGATCTCTTGTGTAACTAACCGGCTTTCTATTTCAGGTCGCAGCAGCTGGAGTGACGATATAGGCTTCGATCTAAACGCCGAGTTTAATAGCAACTCCTATTTGAACAAGTGAGTGGAACCAAAGTGAACAGCTGACATAATCCTAAACCCATTACTAACTAATATGTAATAAATTTCCTCTTGCGATTTAGTGAAAACTTTTTATCGTTCTCCCCGAGCCTGACGGCTTTGAAACAGGAGCCTCAAACCGAGCAGCTCAAGCCGAACACTAAGCTACCGCTGGACACTGTTAAGCTTGATAAGTCCGCGCTTGCTGAAGCCCAAAACTCACCAGGACGTGCAGCCGCTGGTCAGGAAACAGGCGGCATAGCTGGAGGCAACAACAAGCATGAGTTGAACGCTGGCAACGTATGCGGCTGTGGCTCGCCGCAAGGCTCGCCCAATGCTGCAGTGGACTTTGAACTGAAAGGCAATCCAGAGAAGCCAATAATAAAGGCTGGAGCTATTGGAGCTCAGCAACAGCTGAGCATTGTCGAGGCAGCCAAATTGGAGGCAAGCTCATCGGTATCAGGCGGAGCAATGCAAACCGATGATCACAAGTAAGTAAGATGTGGAGCTAGCATAAAAAAGTTGACTTCCAAATGTGGAAGTAGAAAGATACTTTTAATATAGAATCGTGGATATATGAGTAAATCTTATCACATTTTATCAAAACCATTGGGATAATATAATAATATAGCAATAGATGCTATCAGATTGATGCGTGGAATAATAACTGAAGACAGAAATATTTACTATGTATCGAAAACTAACATGTTTGAGGTTAAACTTTCATCGAATTGCTATATTTTATCCAAATCCAATCCAATCCACATTCCAAGATGTTGAAATTAGTTCATCCAGGTCAAAGTTTAGGTGGGAATGTAAGGAAATTCGTCAGACAAATATCAAACAAGAAAAGGAGACTAAAGCCTATAGAGCATTCACATTGTAAGTTATCTTTTTTACGACCTCTGAGATCTCGGGGCTTAAACACACGTATTGAGGAACGGAGGGTAGACGGACAGACATCACTTTATCGAATCTCCACGTCATGCTGATTAAGATTATTATCAACATGTTGAATTCGTCCAAAAAAACTGGTTTATATTTTAAAATCTATAAAAGTTAAGATGAAGTCCGAGAAACAATTTCGGGGTAGTTAGCATTTCCAAGAGCATGATCAAAGGAATATTATACCATTATAGCCGCACTCCCTTCCTTACCAAATTTCAAAAATTTTCGTCATACCTCAATTACAGATTTCAATACATCTTGGCCGCAGCCACATCGATAGCCACCAAGAACAATGAGGAGACTTTGACCTATCTGAACCAGGGTCAAAGTTATGAGATCAAATTGAAGAAGATCGGCGATTTATCTCTGTATCGTGATAAGATTTTGAAGGTGAGTGAAATGTCGGCCCTTATTAAGCTTTGTTAAGCCACTGACAGTCCAGCCAAATGATATATAAATCTATATAAATGTCTGGGCATCTAGATGTATCGTATCTGAACGGCCTGTTGCTTCACCGAGTTCAAACTAATTTGCGAAAAAAAAATTTGTTTAAATTGACTGAGTTATTGTTATGGCTGTTTCTATTAAGACTATAACTGTGAGTCCATGTTTTCGCCACTCGCATTCACTCCGGACGACAAATATCGTTGGATGCCAGTGACGCCAGCAACGCTGTCAGCAGGGTTTTATGTATGTTTGTGTGTATGTGTAAGCGGCGAGCACTTGCCTATATTGAAATATTAAAGTTATATGCATGCGATTGTGTGTGTGCGTTTGTTAGTGGCTTTAATTGATTTTAATATGCCCCAATTAAACTTAATTTGTACGCAAAATAACTTTGAGGCATATTTTTCTGTACAAACACACACACACGCACGCACACATCTCTCCAGATACAAAATGTATCTTCAGAATTGTCTGCAAAAAAAAATTGTTTGATTTTGTGAGTACTTGAACTTTGTACTCAGCGCAATTGTTGACTTCCCGTTCTTCAACATATGTATATATCTCTATGTAAATCATATTTCCAGAGCGTGATCAAAATCTGTTTCCACGAGCGTCGTCTGCAGTTTATGGAACGCGAACAGATGCAACAATGGCAAGCATCGCGTCCTGGCGAACGCATCATTGAGGTGGATGTACCGTTATCGTATGGCCTGTGCCATGTCTCGCAGCCATTAAGCTCGCATTCATTGAACACTGTGGAAATATTCTGGGATCCATTGAAGGAGGTCGGTGTCTACATCAAGGTCAATTGCATTTCAACTGAATTTACACCAAAGAAGCACGGTGGAGAAAAGGGTGTACCATTTCGACTACAAATTGAAACCTATATAGAAAATACCAATGCCGGCAGCAACAACATCGGCAACAATACTACAACTAGCAACAGTGGCAACAACAGCAGCAACAGTAGCAGCAACAGCAGCAGCGGAAACTCGACAGCATCAGCATCGCCCAGTGGCGGTGGAACGCCTGAAAATCGTACGCCCAATGGAAATGGGATTGGAGGCATCGTTGGCGCAGCAACCGCACTCAACGGCAAACAGGCGGTGCATGCAGCTGCCTGCCAGATTAAGGTGAGTGTATGTGTGACTATACAACACCTTTGATATAGTAAAGGTAGACTAAAACGAACTATTTATAAAGATAAGGTTTTTACGAATCAGATCAGATCGTATGGCAGGATTGAATAATATTCGGTTTTTAAAGTGTTTTTTGTAGAATTTACAGCTATTTGATCTTATAATAGGTTTTGCCTGATTGAATTCCCAGCGTAAACTGATTCTATATGAGCTAAAAGGTTTATCTACCGATATTTCAAGCATTTTATTTTATACTCGGAATTTAGATATCCCAAAGTCGTCTTGGGTCTTAAAAAACTACTAAAAAAAAACCTTGTTGTTGTTAAATTTGTTAAAGATATCGTTTACAGAAGTTTAGCGAGCTTGGCCCTGTTTTCACATCTTTCTGTTAGCGCTAATTGCCACTTTATCTGCCACTTTCAACTCAATTTCGCTTTCATCTAACCTTTTTACATTTCATATGCCACAGGAGAAATTTACTCATCTGGCAATATCCGTTTTCATTTCAACTGACTAAATAAAAGCACCTGGCAATGCCCTTTATACTTTCATTGACGATTTTGAATGCGAAAAAACATGAAAATACCAATTAACCAGTGTGACCAGATTAGCCAAGTAGCTTTTGCCAGACAGCATTGGCCATGTTAAAATAATGTTAAGTGCCAGACGTAAAATTGAAGCATAATCCATGTGCCAGGCCAGCTTTGTTCTCCTGCTCAATAAATGCCACTTTGCCCTTTAACGGGTAAATCGCTCGCAAGCAGATAGGAAAAGGACTGAAATATAATTCTCTATCACTCAGCTTATAGTTGTTTTCAGACGTATAGCAGTAATATAAATATAGCGAATGCTTAGCCCCGCCCAAGTTTGTTTGTCTGGGTCCCATCCCCACACCACAGTAACTATGATTGTTCTAAAGTTATATGATTGTTCTAAAGTTATATGATTGTTCTAAAGTTATACCACCACTACTACATTCTTTATCAAATTATCTTGGTAGTAGTATACTTTCAGTTCATAATTAATCTATTCAGTTCATAATTTTCATTCTAAAACTTCTTCATCCTGAGAACTAATGTCAGTAAAAGTTTGAGTTCGATCTTGATTTTTTGATTATACCAATTCAAATATCACCCTCTGTGTAAATCCTTGCTAATCATTATTCTATAAAAATAATACTTTATACTTTGCTTTCACTGTACTTACTTAAACCCATTCAACTATAAACTATTTCATATGCATACTATTTATTTTGTATTTCAGGTTTTCAAGCTTAAAGGCGCCGATCGCAAGCACAAACAAGATCGCGAAAAGATTCAAAAGCGTCCACAATCTGAGCAAGATAAATTCCAGCCCAGCTACGAGTGCACCATTATGAATGATATATCATTGGATTTGATTACGCCAGCCACCACAACGGGCTGCTACAGTCCCGAATAGTAAGTGTATATATCTACCAATTTATCTATCCCCTATATCATGCTATACAATATAGTATATACTATGTGCCTTGATCAATAGTTCGATTGGTTCTGGCTTTAATTAAATACAATTATTTTGTTTTTTTTTTTTGTTTTTTTTTGTTTAAACGAGCATTTTCTCAATTGGCGCAGGCTTTGGTCAAATGGTTTTGCGCATTTGCTCCACACACAGTTATCAACTCATATTATATTGTATTTTGTTTACATAAGCATTTACATGGGGGAGACTTACACGTTTTGTTTATGACTCGGAGACTGGAGAGCTCTGCTAGTAAAAAGTCAACTTAGTTTAGTGATTTATTCATATTTGTTTGACTTGTCATGACTTATGAAGTCACTTTATACATTATATAGATGTATATGCATTTGTTGTACAGTTTTACAAAACAGAATATACAATTTGTCATGCAGACTACAAACCGCTGTAGGAAGATTTGTTGATCTTGAAAGCTGTGCCTCTGTAAATCTTTTCTACTTATTTAGGGATTCTGTAAATTTTAAAGAGATTCTTAAGATTTTCCGTAAAACCTACATTTTGCCAGCCTAATTAACCTAAACTTCAAAGATGGGCAACTTTGGATAAGTGTACACATGGGTTAGGAATAAAAAACGCGTGGTTTAGTTCTGCTTATTGCCGTTATGCAATGCCAACGCTCTCAGTTTTGAATTTTTGTGATTGTATTCTTACATGCCATACAAATTTTGACCACCATTTTGACAAACTTGCAGGTTGAATAATACAAAACGCCATCTATACCATGTCTTTCAGTTTCCTAGCTTTTACCGTTTCGACTCTGCGTTATTTAAAAGTATGTTGGCATAAAAAGTGGATGACGAGCTTACAAAAACTTATCCCTCCGTTTCCTAACTAACGTGTCTCTTAGGTTAGGCCCTCTTGCTGTTTGAATGTTGCTTACTTCTAGTATATATAAACATTGTAAAAATATAATGGAAGATCGAAGTTTTATATGTATCATATAGGAACGATCGTTTTAAATATGATAAGAGAGGAAGGCTAGCCTTAGAGGCCCGAAGGAAGCTGTTAAAATGCAGGCAACCACTTTTGATCAGACTAAGTAATCATTCATTAGCGCCATCTAGCGTATATCAAACGCAAACGTTCTGCTTAAATCTATCACTAGGGCCATCTATGTATGATATGTTCTGCGTACATTGGGTCGACAGAAGCGATAAAGAATGGTGCACAAATCAAAACAACGAGTTACAAGACCTTTTAGGCGCAGAAAGATTTTGGAAAACATATAGAGAAAACGATGTGAATTCGATTTAGGTTTTTATGAACCGTTTCTCACCGACTAAGCTTTATGATTATAATAAAATTGTACAAATCGCTATTCTATATCAGGGATGGGCAGCAAATTTTCAATAATACAACAACATCTTCAACAAAAACTACTGTTAGAATCAATCAGCGCGGCGAAATTCCACACCATGCGTATGCATTTGTTGTTGTTTATTTTTCTATTCTGCTTGGTGAGCTTCTTCCGCAGTTGCATATTTATCTAAAGAGCTCTGGGAACTCTGGGAGCCACTGCCTGCCCATCGCTGATCTATATCATAAAATCGAATATCTTTAAGAGTATGTCAACTTCGGATAGCCAGCGTTAGTCTTCCCAAAGGGCCATGTTCAATTATTCGCATAACAGCAAGATCAAGTGCATATATATAAATATATATACAATGTACATCAACAATTTCTATCAATCAATCTATGGAACACACATTTGTGGTTGTGTTTATTTCCATCTTTTGGCCATAAACTATACCCATGGAATTTTTAGCTACGCACTCTAGCGTAAAAAAAATATCGACGCAAATGTGGAAAACGAAAGAATAAAAAGATAATCAAGTGGAAAAAGTAAAGAGAGCTTCAGCCATTTCATGAAATCTGACCGGAAACGGGTTTTGGGTTTACGCTCATGAGATCATTACTCATACATATATTTATGTGTTTTGATGAGATTGAAAATTGCTCTCAAGGATTGCCGTCGCTTAAGAGAGCTTTTGAGTGTGTGTGTGTGTGTGGCGATGATGCTCTTAAATTGTTGATATTCAGAAAATTCCCTTTGAGTTGTTTTCGCTTTTTCTGGATGCCATTTAGTTATTTATAGTGTGTGCAAGCGACTTTTAACCGGTTTGGGTTTGTTTTTTTGCAGGGCCTGAGATTTGTGTTCAATGCTGCGCTACAGGATGAGGGTCGAGCTGTTTGGTTTCAGTTCGATCACATTCACTATAGTACATATAGGGGCGCTATAAATAGTATTTATAAATAATATAATCTTAATTAATCCAAAAAACAATGAGCCCCCATTAAGCATCTGGCTGGATAAATAGTACTTCTTATATGCTTTTATGTACGCACATAAATCATTCAAATCCAAAAAACGAATCAGTGCAGCTTTTAAAGGCAACTCGAAGACATTGCTCATTTAATTTAGCTATAAATTGAATTTGAAAATGAAATGTTTAACTTAATGGATATTGATCTGAACAAAATGTATGGAAAGTGAGTTAAAAATAAAAACTATAAATTGTTGAGAACAGATTTTAGACCACAAGATTCCAAGCAGAGGTCTGCACTAGCAGGATTTAGAGGAAGACCTTTAATATTTTCTTATTTACAAATATTTTTAGAAACTTTGCCAAATCTCTAACATAATATTCATAAAACTCTTGCAATTTTTTGCATATATAGTTATCTTTTTCTTTGTGATTGTGTAAATTTTTAATCTAGATTTGTCTTAAGTTTCGGTGAATCAGGGCTCTCTATGAGCAATTGAAAGGAGGAACTAGACCTTTGAGAGAATATAAAATTTATAGAATTCGTTAATCAGTTCTCTAGAAATTGTCAATACAAGAATTTGATTTTGTTTTTCAAATTACAAATTTTAAAGATTTTTCATTAGAAAGTTACGAAATTTGAAATGGAAACTTAAAAGTTCTTTGAAAATTAATTATAAAATTTGTATTATTACGAACGAAAATTATAAAGTAAGAAATGGAATTGGAACCATTGTTTCAATGTCTTAGAGGTTAATTACATATGCTTTACAAATTAGAGATCGAGAACGAGTTCCCTAGATATCTTAAGTATATTAAAACTAGAAAGATAGCCTTATAGATTCGGTAGGATACTTGGAGGCTTCTAAAACTGACATAAGCATATTTGGTCCAATTTCGATCAAGAGTTCATATCGAATCGCTCGGTTATATGGAAGCTATATGATTGATCCGATCTGGTTAAGCTTTGGTCAGCAGACGTAGAGGCTTTTACCAAATATGGCTCAATTTGGATAAAAAACAACTCATTTTGCTGTACTAAAAGTTCACTCCGAATCGGTCGGTTATATGATATAGTTGGCCGATCTGGACGATATATATGACATACGAGCATCTTACAGCAGATGTCTATGGTAAAGGTTGACTTTTCCAAAACACCTTCTTAGTGCTCATCTAAGCCATAAAATCCAACTTGTGTGAAAATGTCAGACTTACAACTCTTACTGTAGAGGCTGTGCTTTGTTCCTCAGTCAGTCGTACACTGCGGCCTTGACCTCGAGCGGGCTGAAATTCAACTGAATCTTAAAACTGTCGACGATTGTAGAGTCTTGCAAAGTTGTTATAACCGAAATATCGCCGGACTTGAAGGCCAATCGAAAATTCATAAGTCAAGTATGTAAAAAGATATTATAGTTTGATGGGATTAATTTATATAAATATCAGCGGTTAATCAACCGCAGCATATAGTATCATATATCCACTAATCACTATACAGTGATTTACATATACAAATACATATATATATATTGTTATTGTTTAGATTTCCATCAACAACAATAATATCAACAGCAACCACAACATACCATTCCCAACGTATATACATAGTTCAGAGAGGAGCATTTCCACTCTCTGAGAGGAGAATTGATATCGTTGGTTGGTTTTCTTGAACTTGTTGGCTTGGCTGCCACATTTAAGATTGCTTTTTTGTGGGCAGCATCATTCGTGAACATGCGCTTGTATCTGAAGGATCACGCCTGTTGCTCTAGCCACAAATACTACGCCATTTTGTATAGAATTTGTACGATCAAACATATACATATCATATATATATATATAGGTATTTTATGGTTAACTATAATACATTTCTGTGTGATTCTTTCATTTGCAGTATGAAAATTTGGCCAAATTCGCCAGTGCATATACCAAAATATGAGGGGATGCTACCATTTGCCAGCGCATCCGCATCGCCAGCGAACAACAACAGCAGCCCAATTGCGATCAATTCAGTGACATCGACAAATTCACCAACATTGAAACTAATGGATGCCACCAATATGGTATCGCCGCAGCATGTGCCAGCGGATATTGATGATTATGTATGTATCACAAGTTTGTATAGGAAATGTTGTACTTATAAGTTTGTCATGAAGAAGAAGGCAATTTAGAGGAAACAGCTAAGCCAAAGAACTGCAATTTGAGTCAGGACAAAATGTAGGTCTAACTGTCTACGACGATCAACACGATCAAGCTTTAAGCAAGCTCTTTTGTCACCAGAAATCTTGCCAGAAATTGCCATAATGACTGATAATGTAGTAACGATACTTTTTGCATGTCAATATGACATTGATATTGCTCTGCTTCAAACTGTAAGGCGATCGTTATCGGATTATCCCATTTGATCATATACTCGTCTCTTGCTAACTTACTTATATATAATACCTGCCAGAAATATCGATCATGTATGGGGAAGCATCGATGCTTTTGACATGCCAATGCGAGCGTCAGTACTAAGAGGACTGTTGCATGAAAAGTAACCCAGATCTGGTGATTGCAATGATCGCTAATTTCAGCAATACATAACTATCACAGTAGATCGGATCTAATGAATGCCATGATCTTTACTATTATCACGATCTACCAGAATAGAAGGGATCTGGTCAATGCAATGCTCATTGATCATGATCTCTAATTCTAGTAATCATGATCTACCATTATAAGTTATCACAATCCACCAGATTCGATTGGATAAATTGATCAGTAAGTCCATTGGGATCTTCTATGATCCATTGCGATCTTCTATGATCTGGGATCACTGATCAATTATGAGTATAATCATAGCCACAATTAGAAATGGAAATATCTCAGCCATCTCTTTATCTATGTAAACCTTAAACAACGCATGTCCGTTAGATCGATCTCTGCCACAAATGTAATCGCATTTTATCTTGTTATCTAACTTCATCTAGTACACATTTCAACTATATCTGAGTTGCTTCTTTTTGTGTTTAATGTTTTCTAAATACCTAACAATTTTTTGATCAACAGAATCAGAACATAATGCCGGATTCAACGCCCGCTCAGGTCACACAGTGGCTGACTAATCATCGACTAACGGCCTATCTCACCACATTTGCGCAGTTCTCTGGCGCTGATATTATGCGGTAAGTAAAATATCTCTCTCTCAACATGTCTCCCTCTCTCAATTGGTCTCTCTGTTTGTTCTAAATTTAGCATGTCGAAGGATGACTTAGTACAAATCTGCGGTCTGGCCGATGGCATACGTATGTTCAACATTTTGCGCGCCAAGTGAGTTGAAAGCAAAGAGTATCTAACCATAGAGGCACACTTTGACGAAGAAACTTTCTAAACTTACCACGTAGCAGAGTGTGGCTCTATAGTTAGATACCTTTCTTAAGTGAAAGATTCATAAATAATATGTACTCTCTTTCTTGCAGAACAATTGCACCTCGTTTGACGCTCTATGCCAGCCTGGATGGCTGCAGCTATAATGCCATCTACCTGCTGTCCAATACGGCCAAGGAATTGCAGCAAAAGATCTTCAAGCTGCCTGGCTTCTATGAGTTCATGGCCAAGTCTGGCTCCGGGGCTTTGGAGAATGGTGCAGCCACTGCCGCAGCGGCTGGTCTCTACAATAACTGGGGATTGCACTCCAAGTATTCGGGCAGTGGCTCCAACATTTTCAATGAGGTCAACAAGAGTTGCGTATATATATCGGGTCCGTCGGGCGTGCATGTCAGTGTCACCGACGAGGTGCTCAACAATGAGATCAAGGATGGCAGCCTCTATGCTTTGGATGCGCAGAACGGCAAGGTTATATTGAAGCTGATCAACAAGCAGGACAACAATTGAAAGCAAATATTATTATAATTAAGAAAGTCTTAAGCCTAGTTGTAGCATTGCTTGCAAAACAAAATCATAAACAAAAATCAAAAAATCAAAAATCAATAATCAAAAAAAAAAGATCATTTAATTTTTAGCATTTAAAGCTATGCACTTTGTTATATTTTCTATATACGTTTCAATTTGTATGAGATTGAGATTTCGCGCAGCAATTTTGAACAAGTAACAACACGAACATTTATAGATATTCTAACCCCCCCCCCCCATTTATTAAGTATTTAGTGCAAAATATTTTATAGATTTATGTTTACAATTTCAGTTTTCTTGATTATTATTTTTGTAAACACGTTTCCCTTGTCCACATTTAGCTGGCATTGTGTTTCGCTTGGTTTACTCTATTTTCTTCCCCCACGCATGTTATATTTTTAAGTTATTCTTTATATTATGCTTACCCCACTTTACATACATATGTATATCATTGTTTATTATATATACCAACAACAAACAATATGAAACAGTTGCAAATAACATTTGAAGTAGAAAGAAAGAACAAACAAAACAAACAAAAAAAAGTAACATTATCAAAGTACAGTACCACGATTATGAAAGCCGAAATGGACACGTACAACATTGAGCACGAACAACTCTGTCAATGTTCGTTTGGGAGAGTTCAGCTAACAACCAAACAACATCTATTGTTTTACAAAGCTTATCCATATTATGTGATAGAAACAACAATAAAGAATGTGTTATCCAGAAGTGGACTGTCTAAAAAACGAAAACGATCAATTATTTTTAATTCCACAAATCTGGGAGGAAATTGTTTCAGCAAAAGGAGGAGCAACGTGTGTGCACATGTCTGCATGAATGCGCTCAAAACGGAGAACGTTTGAAACATTCGTGCTCTAAATGAATTGAGTGAAGTCACTAGGCACAGAACACATAGAGAAATCATATCATGTGCTTAATTCATACCACAATGGCCGCCGCCGTTGGCTGTGGCAGCGCAGCATTGCCGTTCATTGCGTTGCAAACTTACGAGCTCAACAAGATTGCAGATCTCACACAGCAGAGTCATAAGATAGAGATGAAGACGACTTCAAAATGCGGGAATTTGCGGGACACGGCGAGAAGAGGAAGAGAGAATTTGCTTAGAAGTAGGCCTTGCTTTATAAGAAATGTCAGATAAAAGCTCTGAGCCGTCAGATAGAAGTTTTGCCTTGTTGCAAAGATATTTAAAAATTATGTGTAGCAACAACAAAGAATAATATCTACAATAAAAAGAAACATTAAGGACGCGAAGCAGCAACAACAACAACTATCTAAAACCATGTCCAGTCTGCCACGACGCATCATCAAGGAGACACAACGTCTGGTCCAGGAGCCAGTGCCAGGCATTAGTGCCACAGCCGACGAGCACAATGCACGATATTTCCATGTGCTTGTCACGGGTCCAAATGATTCACCTTTCGAGGGTGGCGTTTTTAAGCTGGAGCTGTTCCTGCCGCAAGATTATCCTATGTCGCCGCCCAAGGTGCGTTTCCTAACGAAAATCTATCATCCGAATATTGATCGTTTGGGTCGCATTTGTCTGGACGTGCTGAAGGATAAGTGGAGTCCAGCCTTGCAAATACGCACCATATTGTTGTCCATTCAAGCATTGCTCAGTGCACCAAATCCAGATGATCCGCTGGCCAATGATGTGGCCGAATTGTGGAAGATGAACGAGGCACTGGCCATATGTAAAGCACGCGAGTGGACCGAAAAATATGCTGTGGAAGATTGAATTCGGATGAGGAAGTGGGAGAAGTAGCGAAAGCGATGGTCAGCTGGATGATTTTTGTAACTTATATATTTGAGGATACTTTGGATTGACATTTTAATTAAATTCAAAACAAAATTATTATGTAAGGTCTGAAAATGTATAGTTCTTAGTCGAGGGTTGTCATGCCTTTTGGAAAACGATAACGTGGCTCTTATTGCTTTCCATGTTGGGTAAATTCTTACTCTCCTCCATATAGTATTTCAGATACACCATATGATGGCTATACCTTTTGCTGCCATCCTGTCCAGTTTCCTTATTAAAAACGTGGACAATTATGAACTCGTGTTGCCGACATTTGTAAATATTTGATTAATGATGAGCAATGTTAGGCAATATCCTTTGGCAAGGCATTCTTGCATTTGCTGCACTTTAACGCACTTTCCCATAATTAAGTCTCATTAGAGTTCATTATTCGTTGGCTCTAGTCCTTGGGGGAGCATCTATAAAAGGACTTCGAGCTGACTTTTCCTGAACTATTGAGTACTCCGCTGTTGAAAATGGATCCATTGGAACATCAGGAAGTGATAGAAAATTTTTACAAATATCAGGTCCGGTTCTTTCAAATATTGGGCATTTGGAAACAGCCTCTTACGTTTATGGCGGTCTCTAAACAGCAGCTGAACCTGCAAAGGTTTTGTTTCATTAGCTGTATCCTGATATTGTCCTTAATAGTGGTGTTCTTCGTCATTCGCCTACTGATTCACCACTCCAACGTACGCGAAGTGATAGGCGTATTCTTCATATTTGCAACCCAACTGTCCACCATCTGCAAGCTGCTGCACATGAAATTGAAGGCGGAGCAGCACGCCGATATACTCAAGCAGATGCGCTCAAGCATCTTGCGCCCCGATTGCCAGGAGGAGAGTCAAATTTTAAGAGCGGCCAATAGTACAGCGGCGAAGGTTCGGAATTGCTATGGCATCATGGCCATTGTATCAGTCACATTGTTACTGTTGACCCAATGGTTTGTGGATGATTCCCAGCTGCCGCTGCTTATGTATGAGCCCTGCAACATAGGCAGGACGAGCTGCTATTTTGGACTGTACTTGTTCCAATATGTTACCAACATGCTAAGTTGCGTTTTCAATGTTGCATTTGACACGATTGCCGTGGCCCTGCTCTGCTATTTGCGGGCACTGCTGCAAATATTGGCCTGGCGCTTGGAGAACGTGTCGTCGACAGGTACGAATGCGGAGGATGTTGCAACCCACGTGGATAACCAACGCATAGCCAAGGAGTTACGTCAGTGCTGCATTTACTATGGCCGCATTGTGCAACTCAAGGATGGAGTGGAAGAGTTCATCAAATGGCCAGGCTCTTTCCAGTTGATATGCTCTATTTTGGTGCTGATTTCCAATCTGTATGACATATCCACGATGTCTTTAACCGGAGGGGATTGGTTCTTCTTCATCAAGACTGCTTTGTATCAGATTGTTATGCTTTTCCAAAACTTCATGATTTGCTTTGCGGCGGACATAATGTCCTGGCACAGTGAACGCTTGAGCCATGCCATCTACAACTCGCAGTGGCAAGGCTGGAACAAGGCGAACCGGAAGATGATTGTGACCCTGATGCTGCGCCTGAATACACCGCTCCATGTGCAGACAATAAATCCCACAAGCAATTTCAGTTTGGCCACCTTTACGTCTGTGAGGAGAGAAAGATGGTGGAGAAATTTCAAATAAGATGTTAAAGATTTTTTCTCTGTTTTACAGATCGTGAACTGTTCCTACAGTTACTTTGCCTTGCTGAAGCAGGTCAACAGCTAAATTCAAGGAATGCAAATCGGAGATAATGGATATAGTATATGATTTTAGTATTGTTATAGATGGTTGTAGCAAAGCAAATAAATTTGAAGGAACTGGTTTTGCACCAGCTTATATCTTAGTTTATCTAAATCGAACCAAATTTGTTTTGTATCCAGTTTGGGCGTTCCCAAGTCCGTTGATCACATTTGATTACGATAGGTCTGCTATATGATATAACAGTTTACTATTTACAGGATATTTAACTGTCGAGGAAGTTCGATTGTAGCGTCCTTACTGGTTTGAACACATGTTGCAATTCATCATAAATATTTGATTAAGGTTGAATGGCTGTGCATTGGCGGGAACTAACCTCCTATATAACAATTGACACATTGAATAATTAAATACTATTTTGATTTGAGGGTGCTTTGCCTGAGGAAATATGCAGAAAGAACTCTAGTTAAATTTATAGATAGAAATTCTTTATTTGTAATTCTAATGCCTCGTTTGCTGAATTTGCACTTAAAAATCCTCATCGCTGAATCCCAGGAAATTCGGTAGCAGTTCCGCCCCATCGATTTCAATGACCAAGAGCATGAATATAAAAAGCCTATCCGTGCGATAGCTGCCACTATTGCTCACAGTCGACCATAAGGAGCAAGCCAGATAACTGCTCCCTGTGAAGAAATTGCTTGAGGCTAAAAGAAGACATTGAAAAAACTGACCTTGTGGTCCTTAATACTTAAATTCTTTAAAGTTTCTGTATAACTTTACTAAAAACAATCCGATTTCCATCATTCTTCAAAAGAAAGCTGTGAGATTGGCGAGAGCAACGTGGGGAAGTTTATATAACAAGAGATATCGAAAACGACATTTTGGTCGCCTGGTTGCATTCTTAATGAATTTGTATGATATCGATAATTTAAGAAACTATCGATTGATTTAAGGGAACCCCCTCATATTTATTGTTTGGAAATTTTTACAGTAGCCGCATTTAACTTTAGTACAAAATTATTATGTAAGGCCGGAGAATACTTATCTTATGAGGGTTGAGTCATGGCTTTCTCGAAAACGATATTGTGGCTCTCATTGCTTTCCATGTTGGGTAAATTCTTACTCTCCTCCATATAGACATTGTAAGCATGTATATTCCGCAATCCTTGCCAGCTCAAAGCATACACTGCGATTGTCGCATCACTCAGTATATGGTGGAGGGCACAAATCGAATATTCACCTATCGAGATGTCAGTGGCGCCTATCAGCTCCAGCGCACAGAGATTGTGCCCAAGGGTGCGAAGCTGTGCATGTTTTGCTCTACCTCAGACATTGTGGAGACGGAATGCCAGGACAATGGACAGTTCTCTGTGCAGCTGCCCATGACATGCTCTAATCCCATGACACCTAAGCTCATTAGCATAAAGGATAAGGACTGTCCGGCAGCTAATTATGCCGTGGGTTATGTCATCGAGGGACAACTCTTGGAAATCTATCGTAGCTGCTATGATGCCAGTCAAGGGAGGGTTTTGTATTCCCAAAGCGATGTCTATCGCAAGTCCTACTGTAAGTGCGGTTAAACATATATGATTATTTTAGCTATCCAGATCCTTCGTAGTTCCCAGGCGACCATTTGTAGAGTTCCAAACAGATGAGATGCTGACACCTGCAGAGGCCGCCGCCTATATGAAATACAACATTTACGATGCCTTCAAAACCATTTTTGGCGACTCTCAGTCCCATATACCCAGTCCTGGCTCGCTCATTATCAATCGCGGGCATCTGGTGGCCTCGGCGGACTTTCTATTTGCCGATCAAATGGGCAGCACTTTTCGCTACCTAAATGTGGTGCCACAGATCAAGTCGATCAACGATGGCAACTGGGAGAAAATCGAACGTTGGCTGCGCGATCAGATACCACAATCGAGTCCATATCGGATTAAAACTGGCGGCCTCAATATCCTGATGCTGCGCGATGAAATGGGCACCTATCGAGGGGCCTACCTGCATGGCTCTAAAATTCCAGTTCCCGAGTGGACCTACAAGGTGGTCAAAGATGCCAATGGCAATGGGCTTTATGTCTTCCTCACGTTTAATAGCTCATTCCAGACGGAGAGGCCGCCAGTTCCTGACATATGCAGTGCAGTTGAGTGTCCCTTCAGATTGGCCGATACACCACAGGATGGCTTTACTTTTTGCTGCCAACCTGACAAGTTTCCTTATTAAAAACGTGGACATATTATGAACTCGTGCGGCCGATATTCGTAAATATTTGATTAATGATGGGAAATGTTAGGCAATATCCTTTGGCAAGGCAACTTTCCCATAATTAGGTCTCATTATCATTCTTTATTGGATAAATTGGATCATTAGGACATGAAGGAACGTTTCTACAAGTAATTGGTCCGGTGCTTTCAAAGGTCGGGTTTATGGTGGTATCTAAACATCAGCTGATTATGCACAGATTTCGTTTCATTAGCTGTTTCCTGGTATTGGGCTTATTACTGCTGTGCTTCATCATTCACCTACTGAGTGACCTTTCCAACCTTCGCTTTGATGTGTCCTAAGTTAAAGAAGGCTTACTATACAGAACTTACATATCTTGAACTAATATATTTGCCATACATCATACAATGAAAAGAAACACTTAAGTACATTAAATTTTGAAAGATTGAGTTATTGAACATATGTTGAAAATCTTTATAAATATTTAACTAAGGTCGGACAAGGCGACATGCGAAAACAAACCTCCTATGTAATAGGTGACACGTTGAATAATTTAGTACTATTTTGATTTGAGGGTACTTTAGCTGATGAAATATGCAGCAGGCACTGGGAGAAATACTGCCATAGGAGATAATGGGTTTCATGTGATGTACGAGAAATTGGTATAATGGAATGGAAACTCCTCGGAGACCTGGAACTTGCTATTTATTAGGCATCACTCAACGAAAATTGCTTATTCCCATCTGTTTAACGAAGGTTATTGCATGTGTCTGCGTTTCCGAAGTGTATTTTGTGATATTTTAAAGAAGCTCTGGCATCGCCGAAACCGCAAAGCCAGGTAAGGAAGAGAAGAACTCTTCGACCACCCTACGACATGAAATCATGTCCTTCTTCGTATGTTTCGGAGATTCGGAGAAAATGAAGTTCCTCGTTTTCTCATAAAACTTACGCGTTCGCTGATCGAGTGCTGACTGACGTCGTCGCTGAACTCAATGACGAAAGCGAGTAAAGTGTGATTTTGCAGGTCTCTGAAACAGCTCTCTGAAATAGGTATCTGCTGCCTATGAGTATGAGTATAAGTCCTGCATTTTGCACACTGCAGCACAATTTCCCATAATTAGGTCTCATTAAACATCATTATGGCAAGTCTCTAGTCTATAAAAGGACATCGAGCTCCTTGTGGGGACATATTCAAGCCATAGCAATTGAAAATGAATCAAGCGGAGCATCAGAAAGTGACTGAACGTTTCTACAAGTACCAGGTCTGGTACTTTCAAGTGTTGGGCATTTGGAAACTGCCCCAGACTATGTTTATGGCGGTCACTAAACAGCAGCTGATCCTGTACAGAATTCGTTTTATTTGCTTCTTTCTGCTGCTCTGCGTTATGTTGCTGCTGTTCGTTCTACGCGTGCTGCTCCACATCTCGAATCTGCGCGAAATCATCCGAGTGTTTTTTATGTTTGCCACCGAAGTGTCCTGCATGGCAAAGCTGCTGCACATGAAACTGAAGGCCCAACAGCACGCCGATATCATCAAGCAGATGCACTCAAACAGCTTGCGTCCCGAGTGCCAGGAAGAGAGTCAAATTCTAAGAGCGGCCGATTGTACTATGACGAAGGTGCGCAATTGCTATGGCATCATGTCCATTGTAGCAGCCACATTGGTACTCTTGACCCAATGGTTTGTGGATGACTCTCAGCTGCCGCTGCCCATGTATGAGCCGTGCATCATAAGCAGGAAGAGCTGCTACTATGGCCTATACTTGTACCAAAACGTTTCCCTGGTGCTGACCTGTTGCTTCAACATAGCCTTCGATACTATTGCCGTGGCCCTGCTCTGCTATCTACGGGCTCAGCTGCAGATATTGGGATGGCGTTTGGAGAACTTGTCGGCAGGTGCGAATGCGGACGATGTTGCGGCCCAGCAGAAAAACAAATGCATAGCCAAGGAGTTGCGTCTGTGCTGCTTTTACTATGGCCGCATTGTGCAACTCAAGAATGCAGTAGAGGAGTTCATCAAATGGCCAGGCTCTGTCCAGTTGATGTGCTCAATTTTGGTGCTGATTTCCAATCTGTATGACATGTCCACGATGTCATTAACTGGGGGGGATTTGTTCTTCTTCATCAAGACGGCTGTCTATCAGATGGTTATGCTGGTCCAAATCTTCATGATTTGCTATGCGGCGGACATAATGTCCTTTTACAGTGAAAGCTTGAGCCATGCCATCTACAACTCGCAGTGGCAAGGCTGGAACAAGGCCAATCGGAAGATGATGGTGATCCCGATGATGCGCCTGAATGCACCGCTCTATGTGCGCACAATAAATCACACAAACAATTTCAGTTTGGCCACCTTTGCATCTGTATGGAGGAAAAGAAGACGAGGAAACTTGAAATGAGATATTAATTTTCTTCATTTTCTTTTACAGATCGTGAACAGCGGCTACAGCTACTTTGCTTTGCTCAAGCGCGTCAACAGCTGAATTCAAGAAAGTCATAATAATGGAATGGATATAATATATGATTTTGATATTGTTATAGATGATTGTGGCAAAGCTAATAAATAAGAAGGTGTTGGTTTCTGTACCATAGACATATATAATTATGATTAGACGTACATTGATCTGTGTTTCACATGTCCATACCCTGAGCTTCCTCAAAAGCCAACTGACAGCATGGAAGCTAACAAGATTAAAGGAATATCGTGGACTAGGCCATACACGACTGGCATTATGTTGTTGAATCTATTAGTGATTTCATTTCATTTCATTTGGCCAACGACAATCTCACGGCTGACATTAAACATGTGTCACCTGCCTGGTCTGCTCTCTAAAATTCTTCATCTACGGCTAAAATATGAAGACGATCGAGAAAAAGAACCAACTGGATGCGAGAGTACTCGAATCGGATCAGCGTCGATTTCGCTGGTTTCCGTTCGATTGGCTGCACTCCACCCGTAATTACTATATATAGCCAAAGCCTACCAGCTGGGTGGCATGAGCATCTTACTGCTGCAGAACTCTGCCAATGATTGCCAATTCTGCTTTATGTGCGCCTATCAATTTGTGGTCATCTCCTTGAACTGCTTCTTTAACATGGCCTGCACTTTGCTCCTCCCTCCTCATATTTGTTGGCCCCCAGTTGTTACCATGACCAGGGCACAGTGCAGGAACAGCTCAACAGCTGCATACTTTGCTATATGAAGATTGTGGAACTGGCTGCCAGAGTAGAGCGCTTGCTCGGTTCTGGTGGTGACCGCAAATTTCTACTAGACCTCGACCAGGCTGGGCATGACAACCTGTTATTTATATCTGCTAAGCGATTCCTCTTCAAAGAAATCCTCAAGAAATCGTTAAAATCCTATTATTATATTATTAGCCGATCGATTCAGAATTCAGGTTTTTATAAGTACAATTTTTTTGTTTTTTTCTTATCAGAATTGAACCAAACTGACCAAATTCGATTCTGAATCGCAGAATTATATTGTGTAGCTTCCTTATAGCCGACTCTGTCGGAATGAGTACGTAGCAAAAACAACTTTTTGTTGTCGGCTTCTTAAAAGGTCGTTTTACTTTATAAATAAAGTTATTGAACACACAAGTTGCAATTATTTATAAATATTTGATTAGGGTTTGCAGGAACTAACTAACCTTCAATATAATAATTGATACTCTGAATAATTTATTAATATTTTAATGTGAGGGTGCTTCAGCTGATAAAATATGCAGAAATCACTGTGAGAAATAATTTACTTGTTCTATACGAGTATAGAAACTAAGAGCTGGACTAGCCAGTTTTTGATACTAAGTGTTGATTCTGAATCGGCCGATCTTAAACATTTTTACCAGCTTACAACAGCTTTAAAACTGAGAGGACTGTCTTATCAGCCTGGCTTCACTTTTGAATTTTCATCATTTGCTGTTGCCAAAACGTTATCCGTCGGACTTCTAATTACATATGAGCTTAGACTGTCGAAGAATCAATGCCTTCTGATCCCACTTCTGATCCCAAGCCTGATAAATAAAAAACCTTAAAAATTATAATTTTAACTTTTATTATTTTCCTATGTGGAGCTTTGTAATGCACACCTCTGCTGCATACCTAATGAAATCAGCAAGTTTGTGAAACTTTTTAAGCATTTTAAATTCATTGGAATGCCTGCACTTGTCTGACATATTCCCACAATCGATGTAAGATGGGCAGGGCAATGTTGCATATAAAAGGATGCCGTCTCCTAAAGCTTCATTCCTCACTCAGATGCCGTCATGTCCGAATCAACAGTCTTCAATACCCTGAGCTTCTTCAGCAGTCAACTGACAGCATGGAAGCTAACGGGTCTGACTTATAAAAGGATATCCTGGAGTTTTCCTTACACTGCATATATTATGTTGTTTAATCTACTGGTGACCTTTGGCTATCCTTTTCATTTGGCCATGTCGGCGCTACGCAACGACAATCTCACGGATGACATTAAGAATTTAACAACATGTGTCACTTGCGTGGCCTGCTCTCTAAAGTTCTTGAACTATGGCTACAATATGAAGACGATCGAGAAAATGGAGCAGCTGCTGACCAAACTGGATGCGAGAGTGAGCGGATCGGATCAGACTCGAGCTTACAGCATGTTAAGATTTCGGCTGCGTATGATCTCATTTATCTTTGTGTGCAACTACACGGCCCTGGCTGTATTTGCCGAGCTGTCCTTCCTGTTCCAGAAAAAACATGCGTTGATGTATCCAGCCTGGTTTCCCTTCGATTGGATGCACTCCACCCGTAACTACTATATAGCCAATGCATACCAGCTGGGGGGCGTCAGCCTTATATTGCTGCAGAACTATGCCAATGATTGCTTTCCGGCGATGATCCTGTGTGCCATCGCATGCCATACCAAAATGCTGCATCTACGCTTCGAGCAGATTGGACGGAACGACACTTTGGATGCAGAAGAAGAGCTGGAGGCCTGCATAACGGATCACAAACGATTGCTGGAGTGGGTAACAAGACTCTCACAAGGACTTCCTATAACATTTCACTTCTTGCAGCCTTTTTAAAATCGCCGAATCGTTCATATCCATACCCATGCTCATCCAGTTCACTGTGATGGCCTTCAGTTTTTGCACGGCCGTAGCAGCGCTCCTTCTCTTTGTCACCGGCCCTATGGAACGAATGTATTTCTGCTTATACAGTTTTGGTGTGGCTCTGCAAATATGGCCCACCTGCTATTTTGGCACAGACAGTGACCTCAGCTTTGGAAGCCTCCATGAGGCGGCGCTGAATAGCAATTGGCTAAACCAGCGGCAGCGTTTCAAGAAGAAGATGATGCTGTTCGTGGAGCGGTCACTGAAACGCAACACGGGCTATGCCGGCGGTATGCTAGCTATTCATGTGAGCACCTTCTTTGCGACTCTCAAGTTTGCCTACTCAATGTTCACCATCCTGTTGCAAATGAGCAAGTAAAATTATCCGATGTGATTGAGAAACATTAGGAAAAAAACAATATCGTAAGCTCCTTCGGACGCTGGGATTGGTTTCTTGCATCAGGTTCGCATTGTTTCTGTGCTTCAGACTCGTGATGAGCATGGCTCTATCTAATTAAATATTCACAGCACTAAATCATAAAACTAAAACTACAAAACGACAAACGAATAAAATCTTTGCTATGAGATGAAACCTTGAAATGGGTGAAGAAAAAACGATATATTAATCACATATCGAGAAGAGTGGTGAAATATGCAATAAATTATAAATAAATTAAAAAGCTAGGATTCATACAGAGTATATTGATATATTGCGTGAATGGTTATTTGATTGAAAAACACCAATATAGTATCAGTATAGGAGCTAATACTGTGTATTTGGCGGGGTAATCCTATCGATAAATTTGTATATTGAACTGCACTAGAGCTGAGCAAGATTAAATGACTGCTGGAAATAACTGTTTGCAGAGCATCAACTTCGCCTATTATGATATAAATACATTTTAATTACTTTGCGCTTGACACTGAATTGTTTATTACTTTACATATTTTAATTAAATTAGACTAAGTTTTAAAAATAACAGTAATATAATTGAAACTTAAAAATATGAAATCACTATTTATGAGTTCTTCGCACACTCGTGATTTCGCAGGGCTAAAATTATTTTTTCAGTCACTTATCGCTACCATCGATATTTTTGTGTGTGACCACATCGATAGTTGGTATCGCTTGTGTTCACTGTATAAAGTTAAAATGTCCGAAATTGCTGCCAGCTGCCTGCATTGCAGTGTTTACAATACAAAATATCAATACCATGAAATCTTTGACGAAATTGGTGTGGAAATCGGTCTCGCCAAGCTGTTGGCCAAGCATTGTCAGCTGGAGGTGAAGCCGGATGCAAACAAGCCACAGTTGCTATGCGAGGTGTGTGTGAATACGCTGATACGCTTCTTCGACATTGATGAGCTGCAAAGACAGCGGGATGCGGCCAGGAATAGTAAAGAGGTGGGGTTGGCTGTACCAGCGGCGGTGGCTCCTCCTGCCATCAAAAAGCAAAAGGAGCTAAAGCAATCGTCTGTACAAAAGTCAACAACGATTCAGGCTGTGCAGGCCAAGCCCAATACACGAACTAATACAGATGCAGCTCCTCTGGCAAAGTCAGTTATCCAAGTGACCAAGCCTCTGCAGAAGCCAGACATACTCTCAATCAAATCTGTAGCCAAGCCTCTGAAGAAGCCAGCCATACTCTCAAGCA
Source organism: Hirtodrosophila duncani (assembly GCA_037043425.1). Classification (NCBI taxonomy): domain Eukaryota; kingdom Metazoa; phylum Arthropoda; class Insecta; order Diptera; family Drosophilidae; genus Hirtodrosophila; species Hirtodrosophila duncani. Next base: position 1,293,789 of record JBAMBM010000688.1, on the reverse strand, counting down.
AATCTCTAGCCAAGCCAATAGAAACTGCTGCAGCCACTCCTGCAATTGTGTCGGCTAGACATGTGTCACCTGCCAAGTGCCAGCCCAAGCAATCTGCTACACTCAAGCGAACTACAAGAGCTAGAGCTGTTCAGGATCAGGAGCAGATTGTTGCTTTGCTTGGCAAAATATTGGATGAAGATGAAACTGAAGATCTAAATTTAAATGAGCCGAAAATGATATCAGATACCAAAAGCCAAGAGCCCGCAGCAACACTATTAGAGGAAGATACGCTCGCTGAAGCTGTAGAAGAGGCCCAGCAAGATGACAAGGAATATTTGCTAGAATCAGCAGGTAAGTTACATAGATTTATGTATATAGTTATATGGACTTAATTGAGTGTACTTTCAGAAGTGCCAGCTGTACAAGAGAAACGTCTAATCACGGCTAGAAAACAAAGCTTCAGCGTACAGCTAAGGCAAACCTACAGTCACAGTCAGAGCGAGGATGATCCCGACGAACTGATCGAAGAGGGAGAGTCAACCAATGTTGAGGTCTTTAACTTTGTCTTGATCAAGGAATGTAAGTGCTCTACTCCAAATGACCATTATCAAAAAACGTTGTGGTTTCATATTTTTTATTTCTGTGTGTGTTCCAGCTGATGATATAGACGACCTCTACGAGTATCTGGCCACCGTGGTGAAAACGTGCTTTGAGAGTCTAACCTTCGATTGGAACACTGTGTGCAAGCATTGCTCACAGAAATGTTCAACATATGAGCAACTGTTAGCGCACCTGCAGAAGCGCCATAAATTAGCCGAAGATCAATATAACTGCCCATTTGAGGGCTGTACGCTGCAGCTGGCGGGGGTGAAATCTTTAGCGATGCATCTGGTGCTCCTACATGCACCTGTGGCGGAGTAGGCTACATATTTAGCATTCCTGTATTGAATTGACCTAACTCTCCGACCTTTCCAGCATAAGCATCTATGGCAGCTGTCCGGAGTGCAAGATGACCTTCTCGAATATCCTGCATTATAACAAACATTCCTGCGCTCATGTGATCAAAAAGCGACGCGGCGTGCGTTTATTTTGCGAGATGTGTGCCTTGGAGTTTCCCTCCTGGAAGCGGTAAGTTTTTGGGTATTCTGAGACATGGAAGTGCCCCTAAATTGAGAGGTTTTATTGCAGATTCAATTTTCATAATCAATTTCATTTGGAGCGGCATCGTCCGCGCGTCTGTTTCGTCTGCAACTATGCGGATACCAATATCGACGAGCTATTCCAACATTTACACTATTCTCATGAGCCGGAAGGCACGCTCTTCTGTGATCTGTAAGCTACTTATAAATCAGGATTTGGTAATTCTATTTTAAGACGTATCCTTGCAGCTGTGATCGGACTTTCCGTGATCCCACTGTCTTCATGGAACATAACAAATCGCATGCCAATGTCAGCAGCACCACCTACTCCTGCAACGAATGCGTTGCCCACTTTGACACTCGCGGGCGCCTTAATGGACATATGGTAAGCAGATGATACATAATGGCCAACATTTATATGGTGAAAGAATAACAAGCTATCAAGAAAAAGCAAACACCACTACAGTTCTAGTTCTCTTACCTCTTCTTAGCGTACCATGCATGGCCAAATCATTAGCTGCGATCTGTGCAGCCGTGAGTTCAGCTCGGAGGGCAGCTACAACATGCACATGAAGAAGCATTTAATCATAGAACGTGAGGTGCATGTCTGCAGCTGTTGCGGTCTGCTCAGCGAGAATCACCAGAAGATGGTGGTGAGTACTATGACAAGAATCCTTTAAGGTCTTTGTTAAGCAGCTCTCTTTTATGTCATTGTTCCTCTAACAGGCTCACGTTGAGAACGAAGATTCGACTTGTTTGGGCATGTCCCTCTATATGGAGATGCTGCGCGATGCCTATATCTGTGAATACTGCTCATTGTATTTCAAGCAGAAGACCGATTTGAGGGCCCATCGGGAGTCGGGCGTACATAACGATGGCAAGTTCTGGTGTCAGCCCTGCCAAAAAGAGTTTCCTGATATGAAACTCTATCGCCATCATTTGCGCACCTATCAGCAGCTGCGCACAGATGTAGCTCATTGTAAGCTGGAGATTTGCCTCTTCTACATGTGCGATCAAGGGGTGAGTAGTGTCTCCTATCATCTTTAGGACCTAATCCGAGGCTAAAGCTCATTACCTACAGAACTGCTTTGAGGTGTACGCTAACTGGAATTCCCTGTACACTCACAAAAAACGTAATCATGAGACCAAAACTAAGCTGGCGAAAACGGTGCAGACTAAAGCTAGCCAGGATTGGGTGTGTCAGTTTTGTCAGAAGAAGTGTCGCTCAAAGATGTCCCTCTCCGTGCATGTGGCTCGCAGTCATAACAACAGTGAGTACACTTTATAATTCTCCGATTAGCATTTTTAACTTCTGGAAGCCTTCTCTATCCAGATAATGTAACTTGTGAGCTGTGCAAGGCGTCGTACAAAACCCAGGAGGCATTGCAAAAACATCATGCCTACTGGCACGAGCCCATTGAGTGTCCCGAATGCCTTAAGGTGGTTAAGAATCGCCGCAACTATGATACCCATGTGAATGTGGTTCACTCGGACAGGAAACGCTACAATTGCAGCGTCTGCGATCGAGGATTCTATCACAAAAGCGAAATGGAGGCACATCAAAAGGTGAGTTTCGGTATACGCATGACGAAGATTGAAGATTGATTATTCCTTATCTCCTTTTCAGCTGCATTCACAATCCTATTCTTGCGAGCAATGCAAATTCACCACCCGAAACAAGAAATCCCTATCTGTCCATTTCCTGGGCAAACATTGCAAACGCTTTGAATTCGAGTGCAAGGTGTGTTCCAAGAGTTTTGGGCGCCGTCAGGGTTTGATCACACATATGCAGCGTGTGCATGGGCCTACGTTAGTGTGCCGCGACAATTTTGAAGACGGCTGTGGTAGAAGTTTTCCCACCCAAGCCCAGCTATGTGTACATATAAAGAAAGTTCATGGGGTCATCGTGAAGAAGGATGATTTGGTTGCAGATGAGCCGGAGCCAAATGCAGGCAAGAGACGTTGCTATCGTCTTAGTGGCGAGTCCAAAATTCAGCTAAACGACGATGAGCAAGATGATGATGTGGATGATGGTGAAAGTCTATGCGGATCCCTAGAATTTGAAGAGTTCCAGTCAATCGAAGATGAGGAGAAGTGATGACAATGATAAAAAAGTAAATAAATTCTTAACTTTCATTTGATTTTATTTTGATTTGATTTATTTAAGTAGTTGCTACCCATAAGTTGAACACAAAACAATGTCAGCCAAAGGACATGTAATATTTGTTTCCGCTTCTCCTTCCTTCCTTCCTTCCTTTCTTGTTTATAATTTTAAAATAATATTAAGCTAAGAATTATTATGTATTTAAGGCTAATTGAATTGCAATTATCTAGCCAGAATCTGGCGGAAGCAAATTTGATTTATTAAGCGTTGTGGTTTGGTCATTTAAACTTTGAAGATTGTGTGCGGAGCTGACCTGAAAGTGGAGAGGAGGAGGATAAGTATTGTATTGAGAAGGATAAATTGAAATTCAACCTACTGGACTCATTGGTGTTATAACAATGGCTGTGCGCGTGGCGCACTGCAACAGCGCCGTATCCTCAGTGGACTCATCACAGTCACCATCACCATCGGCATCAGCATCAACATCCACTTCCACTTCGACACCAACATCGCTATCAATTTCCCAGGAAGGAAAATGATCCATTTCGCCCTCACAGTTAAGATCCTCCTCTTCAAAGTCTTCATACTCATCAATTAGTATAACTTTAATAAATATATGAAATTTATAAAATTATTAATGACTTTTATTGATACTAATAGTTTAGCAGGCTCAAGGTTGAAAAACGTTGATAGTTTGTCAACTGCCTTATCACAGCAGTTCACTTTACAATTCAGAAGTGTTCCTAGTTTTTGAGTGAGTAGCAAAGGACTGCGAATTGGGATAACAAACGCTCATTCAACGATAATTGTATGTCCTTATCTCATCTCATCAAGTACATGTATATAAGTATGAATGTTTGTATATATGTACGACTTAAGAAATATGCTCAGCTTTCGAAGGAAGTTATGGCTACGTTCACGAGAGTTTGGAGAAGCAATATTTGTCTCTTTGTTTCTTAGCAATAATCACTAAGTCTGATGGGGTCAAATACATTAATGGCGGTCAAAAACAATCACTAACTTACGATCTTGAGCCTTCTATGGTTAGAAGGCTCAAGATTTAAGATTTAAAGTTTTTCTTAGTCTTTATTGTAGATAAGTTGAGGCTTGACTTACTTGAACTATCTGGCGGCGTTGGCTTTGCACTATAATCCAAAGATTGTGCGCCCTCATCTGGCATGTTAATGCGCTGCTCATGCTTGCTATACGGCTCCGATGTTGATCTATGCAGGCTGTCACAATACAATATATAATCACTATATAATCACTATCTAGATCACTTCATTATCCCGATCAAACCTTAAAGTAACGCGTTTTTTAGTTCTATTCTCTAATTCAGTCATAAATACATCATTGTGCTGCTGCTGCTGTTGCTTCTCAGGCGCTAGCTGATATGGATGAAGCATGGAAGACTGTAATATATGTATATATATATATATAATTATCTTCAGATTACTTCATCTATAGTACACACCTTGGTATTGGTCGCTGAATGCTGTGTGTGCGGCATTGGGGTTTGTGTGGCAATGGCATCTGTTGTGGTTGTTGTTGTCTGCGTCTCATTGCTATCCGTGGAGTTGATGGTAACAGTTGTTGGCGCATCAACCGTTGTCACCTGCTCCGGATGGACACTCAGGGCGGCGGTACGCTTCCAGACATCAATCATGGTCTGATTGTGTGTGTGGTGTAGCGGATTGTGATTAGGGCTAATGGAATGTATTTTGCTGGGTTTTGCTGGCATTGGTAGGGCCAAAAATCTATCACGATCCTCCATATAGGCCTTGATAAGTATGTCCAACTTCTCTTCGATATCAGCGACCTAGGAAGTGAATGACAAATTTTAAGTTAAATGGACTAAACTGGACTTCATATAGCTATAAGGCACACCTGTCGCTCGACTTTCACTACACGCGAGGCTAAGCTTATTTTCGAGGCATACACATCCTTGGCCTTGGAGCCCTGTTTGCCCAGGATTTGATCCAGACTGTAAGGATAAGAAAGTAAGTTTGATATCTTTTATATTGCTCAAGTTGATTATATTAAGTATACGCACCGCAAATGTAACATTTTAACGCGTCCCAATAAATCCACATGACCTAAATTTTGGTTAAACATTTTGAAGTATGAAATGATTTAGTGCTATTCTAATGTATATATTAAGTATAATGTTACTAACCTGCTGCATATTGCTCCATGACATCCTTGACATCGTAGGGCTTCAATGCCTCCTTAAATTTGCGGCGAGCCACAAAATATTTGAGCTGTAAAACAGGAGAGGTTTATAAAATGCGTTTAAAATGAGGATGAATGGCATATCTGGTGCTTTGGAAGGAATCTCGATGCTATAAACCTTTTAGGGCGGGATTGCAACAAACAGAGGAAAATGGACAATGGTGAAAATTGCCTAAGAAGTCTGGATATGTTAAAAGGGGCAAACTGATAAACTCAAATGAGACCGTTCATAGATGTAGTTGTTAACCATCAAGACTCCGTACGATTGATTCTGGCAGGTCATGGAATAGTCTGTAAAGTCAGCCAAGCTTTGGTTCTTGTTTCAATTTTATGCTATTGTCAAATCCGTCGGACTCCTAAAAGTTTGCAATGGCAGCTGAAAGAACATAAATCAACGACTTTACGCTCACTCGCGACCTTGAGCCCGCTAAGCCAAACAATCACAATAGCGTTCTTCAATCAATTTATATCAGCACCCACACGAAATGGGATAATTTTTGTAGCGAATCATGAAAAATGGATTAAATACGGGAATATCCAAGACAAAGTCTGGTGACCTTCGACAAACGAAAGCCTGGACTGACGGCAAAGAAGGTTATGTTGAGTGTTTGCTGGAATTGAAAGGGAATGGTCTATTGTGGGCTAGAACGTGACGAGACGGTCAATTCGAGCCTTTACTGTGCACAGCTCGACCATTTAAATCGAGCAACCAGGAAAGAGCGAACAGAATTGGCCAACAGGAAAGCAGCTGTCTTCCATCATGACAATGCTAGGCGACACACATCTTTGATGACCCGGAACGCATTGAAGGAGCTGGGTTGGGCACTTCTATAGCCCAGAACCTTTGACTGAGGCTAAAAATCACTTGGTCAAGTTTTTCGTTGATAAGCCAGATAAGTTATACACAGATAGAAATGTAAAGCTACCCGGAAAATGGCAAATTTCATAGATAATAATGACTCATATGTACTTGATTGATTCTGACTTTGAATAAAGAAAATCTACGTTCAAAAATGACCAAAAAGTCTGAAATCAGGTCGATTCTATATAAGAAATATTTACAAATTGAGTAGAACATTAGGATGTCTAAGAACGCCCAGGAGAATGACACAATAGAATTCAAATTAGCACTCTGCTGTTATAAAGTCTTTGGTAGGTGGCCAAAATAATATTTTCTTACCTTTCTTATAAAACGTATGGCCGTCTTGTGCCTATTGGTTAGCTGCGTGCAACGCGGCTCGTCCTCCTCATCTGCGGGCAATTTGTGAATCAGAGAGATTGACTTGTGCGTTAGGTTTTGGTTGCTTGCTTCGCTTGTTGTTTGCGGCAATTTTTTTGGTTTAATTTATTTTGATTTTTTTTTTTTGTATTTTTGGTTTTGGAACATTCAACGTCAACGCAACGATACAACAACACATACATACGTTTTACATGGTAGCGTTTACACACACAGATAGTTAAGTACAACCAACAATAAATATATAAGTATAATAATAATACATAGGTTAGTAAATGCTCGATTATTATGCAAGTAGAATATGAGATTTGAGACATATATGTATAGGTATAAGTATAGAGATTAGAGATTAGTCGTTCTTAGTTCTTAGTTTTGGCATCGAGAGAAGCATTTGAAAGCAAGCGATTTGTTGTGTGGAGGCTTGTGTTAGCTGGTGAGGGTGTCGTTGGATGGTTAAGAGCTTAGACGATATAAGTATGAGTACAGTTATGTACAAAGAGGATAGTTAAGTATTATAGCAAATACACAAGCTAGGATGCAGAATGCTACGCAATGGCAAAAAATGCAAGAAGGGAGGTCCGAAGGCATCCTATGAGTCGAGCCAATGAGTCGAATCTTAGCTATGGTTTTATGGTAAAATTATGACATGCAGCAGACCTAGCATTAAGTTTTGTACTGGTGGAGGACACTCGCTACATCTAGTGGTCATCTAGCCCATACGGTTATCTCACAGGCAAGCACAGGTACGCACTTGCCACACGAACGGCGCCGGTTGGGTCAACCCCGCCGCCATCCTCCGTTTTTTGCATGAATCCGGTTTCCAGGAAATGCGAAGCTGCCGCAAAAAAGCGACCCGTACGATTGGGACTGGGACTTGCAGTCGCTGGTCGAGGCTTGACATTGCCAGTTTTAAGCTCTGCATCGCTATGTCGCGATGTCGCCGCTGCCTCCAAATCCTCAGCTGGCGCCACACGTGGATTACGCAGCGAAAGCGTGGAGCCGAAGAAGTTGCCTTGCAAAAAGCCGCACAGCACCACAGGTATGGTCAGTGTGTTGCTGGTGGATCTAAGCTCCAGCTTGGGCTTAGCTTCGTCCGGGCACTCGTTTGGGAATTGGGCTAGAGACCCGGCACTGGCGCTAATTATGTGGTTGCAGTTGCCCAGCTGCTGTTTGGCAGATCTGGCCGCAGTCGAGGCTGATTTTGAGTGTAAAAAGCGCATTAGTTGGCTAACGTTTCTACACTCAGAAAAATAATGCATTAACATTTAGAAAATCGCCCTAAACGCCCAAAAATTTCCTTGAAAAAACAGGGGTGAATATAACGAAAGAGTATTATCGTGTTCTAAGAAAGATACAAATATTTTCAACGTTTAGAAAATAATTTATTTTACGTTTACTCAGTCGACCTAGAACGAGTTAACACATATAATAGTTATAAAAAAAGATCCAACAATTTGTAAAATATATTTTATAAGTACAAAAAACTGCAACTTAAGATATTTATTAGAATGCCTTTAAAAATAATAATTTAAAGAAGAAATAAAAAAAAAACAAAACGAACTTTAGTTGGCCCAAAATTCACCTCATAAAAGTGTCAACACTTAAATGATTTTTTTGAAAAGCAAATGAAATTTTTAAGAAATATTTTGCTATTTTAAGGAATGTATATAATTCTGAATATTTTATAAGAATTTTCTAAAAAGATCGTAAAAAACAAATTGTAAATTTTCTATATAAAAAATATATTTCTTAAAGCAAATAAATGCTGCAGAAAATGATTAAAAATGTAAATTTTGAACTTTATTTATTATTTAGAGAATAGTTTTTAAAGCCAAATCTTGCTAGTTTTCATACTCGTACTCTAGGTAGCGTTTCCGATCTCATAAAGTACATATATTTTCGAGATTAGGATCAGAACAGCCGAGTCTGTATGAACATCCCCCAATTTAGCGTCAAGTTTCTTTTGGAATTCTGCATTGCTCCCGCTTGTCTCTAGCTTGGTTTGTTTATCAGGTTTGCTGTCCTGAGATGAAGGCATTTGCTGTCGTATGTAAGGACGTTAGCAGTATAAATAGTCCTAGGTATTGGCATAGGAAGACCAACAACATTGTGTTTCAGATCTCATAAGCTACTTGTTCGAACTGACTGATTGGGTAACATGGTGCAGCTCAAACCATAAATTCTACGATACTGAAACTTTCAAGCATATTTAATTTTGCTAAGAAGCCGTTTGGGCATCCAAATCGGAGTGGATGTTTCTTTGGAAGTGCATTTGTAAGCTTTTTGAGTTGCAAAGCTTGCATAGAAGTACCAACAACTCAAACCAAAACGCCAACTATAGTAAAAGCACTCAGATCAAGGAGTATTTCGAAGCTGGAAAGGCATAAAAGTAGAAATGTATGTGGAATATTATCTACCGATTTGCCAAATTACATGACGATGCTTGAGTATCTTCAATATTAAATAAATGCTGAGCAAGAGTACCTTATAGTTAGAATTTCGATAACATATCGAGATGTCTTAGTTGTTAGAAATATATTTTTGAAATGAAGAACGGAATCAAAATTTTATAGAACAAACTTTCAAATTTAAATTTTGTATTATATTTTCTATAGAATTAAAAGTTATGTTTCCATTTCAAACGTTTTTCTAAAACAAAAACTTCTAACATTTTTATTTAAAGAAATTTATCAGTCACATATAAAAAGTTAAAAATGTTAAATAAAAAACTAGTGTTATTAGTTTTAGGCTGTTTTGAAAATAATGTTATAAACAAGCTCCTTGAAAAAGGTGACAAAGTTGCCGAGAAAACTTGAGTTGAAAATGTTTCAACTGCTGAAAGGCAAACAACGAAAAGGCCAAACAGCAATTCAACACACATAAACATAACTAAAAATCATAAAGGGAAATATTAAAAATATTAAAAATAGGCTACTAATGTTGTTATTTCTTTTAGAATTAAGTTTTAAGAAAAACAAAAATCCCATCAAACAAAATTAGCTAACTTTCTGGTCAGCGAATTTCAAATGTTAAAATCATTTCTTTTTCTGAGCATAGTTTGAGCTTGCAGCGGGCCGCTCCACAACCAACCCTGTGCAGTCCCTAAGTCAAACATAATCAACAACTTTTGATGAATTTGTATAACCAACCAACCAACAACAACAACAACATCAAATCAATTAAAATGCAATCACAACATTGACACAACCACAACACTCAAATTCAATTCAATTAATCATAACTCATTATCAACAAATTAGGTGGCAAACAAAATTTCGTTTTTAATTTCATATTTTTGGTTTTTCATTTTCATTTTCATTTGTTTTAGGTTATGTGTGTGTGTGTATGTGTGTGTGTGTTTATAGTAATAGAACCTGGACAGGACCTTGTAGACTTACCGTCTGAATTTTTAATATTTTTTAAGCAAGTTGTTTCAGCAACTGAATCTTCGCTAAAACTTGGATTCATGGATTTGCCATTTTGTACTACCTCTGAAAATGTCAAACCAGATGTTAAAAATTCATATTTCTAGCAACAAATTTAGAAAATACAACATTGTGTGCCAATCATATTATTATTTTTTGTTTTTTTATTTGTTTTTAGAGAGCGACACGGTACAGTCTATATGGGCCATACATAAATTGGGAGAGGTTCAAAAATATATTTAAAAAAAAAACCCAAGAAAAATATAGAAAACAAACAAAACGCAGAACAACACACACTCAAATGGTAAAAAGTTGCTGTGGTTACGAGTAATTATTCATATTATTATTTTGTTTTTAGCATTCATTCATTCAACAAATTTTTATTCTTTGTATTTAGACCTTTAGGGCAAAACATTTAGAGAAAGGCGAAAGAAAACATCAATGTAATATTTAATGTTATTATGATTAATTTGTAATGGAATGGCAGATGAAAGTGTGTGAGGAAGACATTTATAACACACAATAGTTTATTTAGGGTTTTCTTTAATATTTGATTTATTATTTAAGCCTGAACCTTGACCCACTATGAACTTTCCATGAAATTCATGAAATTGTCTGTCTGCCTCTGTGTATTTATTATTTGCTTAAGTGTTTTCCCAGCTGGTCTTTCATGACAAAACAGACCAATTGACGCTCATTATATGACACATATGGAAAGGTGTCTACAGAGTCGCAAGGTTTCAATTAATTTGCTATTAAGAGTTTCCTATAGAAGTTTGAGTATAAAGGCATAATTGCATGATTTATTGTTATTTTTTATTTAGCTTTTGTGAAAAGATATATTTGTGTATTAAAGGATATATATTCTAGGTGAATTTCGCATGCATTTTAGACTTCGCTATGATTAATTGCACAATTGAAAAGCAAAACAATGGATATTCATTAAGTTGTTAATTGCAAAAATGCTTCAAAAATGTATCAAAAGATTGCCTTCAAGTTGTCTGAATTCAAGTGTTCTCCTGGACCTTAAAGTATATTTGAACTAAAGTTTGAAATTTATTTGCTGGGTGGAATTTACATGGATTTGAAGAAACCCTTAAAAGACTTTTTATAATAATTGATGGGGTATTCTTTGGAAACATATATTTGGCTAAATGCAAATTCAAAATTTGGCTAAAATGTGATTTTAAACCTCTTTTTAAACTCACTTTTTGACATGACGTCTTCTCTCCCCACAAATCGTAACATTTTTCCAATATCTTAACAAATTTTTGTTATATTTTCATCGTATGAGTTTACTAGGTTAATAATCTTCAACATTTTTGGCTAATTAGACATTGCCCTGTGAAAGGCCCTTCATCAGTAGCCTTTTTGGCTTATATTGACAACTTTTTCGTATGCGACAATTGATAGCTGCAACTTCATTGCTTCTATTTAATTGTCGATACACAGAAAAAGGACTTTTGAATGACAAACGGCTCTTATTTTGCGTAATTGAGATAAAATTGGCATATTTGGGCATCTGTGCTCCTGTTAGTCATTGAGAATTAATTTTTCAGCGTTAATTTTTCTTGTCTTCTTTTGTCGTGTATTTTTGCCGCAGTAGGACTTGTGGTTGTTTTTCTGTGCCTTCTATTTCTACAATTTCTAACCAAAGAAAAAAATTGACTTTTAAACATTTCTATGCCAATATGTTGTGACCTTTGTTGTGCTTTTTCATATTCCTAAGATTGCTCTGTTTTATTTGATATATTTTGAGCTGCTCCAGAGTTCTTTAGAAAATAATTCAACAACAAGAGAAATATTAGAAATCACTCGCATATAGTACATAGATACATACATACGAGGGTGGTCCCATAAGTATTTAGCATAGTCTCCTTTTAGCTCGATATAATTGACCTAATTAACTTCTTTAACCCATCTGAGAAATACGTTTTCTGGAGGTCTACAAATTAGGCCTTCGTGGCGGTGATGACCTCCTCATTTGACTCAAATTTCTGCCCAGCGAGTTACTTTGCAAGTTTGGTTTAGGGTAGATGGCGAAATTAGCTGGCTCCTTCGGAATGCATTTCAGCAGTGCTAAACTCTGCTCTGAAGTGATCTCAGGAATGTGCTAGTTGTCCGGAGTGAGCAAACGCGGCACCCATCGGGCTGACAGCTTTCTGAAGCCCAAAATCTAATGCAGGATATGACTCACGGTGTTTTTTTAAATGCCTACTAAAATTAGCTATCTGACGCACCTTCGCAAGATCGTTATCGTTATTGAAACGTTATCTTCCATGGTAGTCGGTTTAGGGGCACCTGTACGTGGCTCTTCAAAAACAGACGTGTGACCACCACTTTGGAACTCATAAAGCCTATTTTTGAAAAAGAAGAAGTATCACAGTAGATAGCATCCAAGCGCTCTTTGATATATCTGCGCGTTTTCCCTACCAAAAACTAGAATCCAATCATCTATTGATATTGTTTTTTTCCCCCATTTTTCTAAAGTCGGCTAACATATCCGATTCCTCACCCACGCAGTCAATACAAAACTAAGAGAACAATTCCGTGGAAATTTTAACTTACGAGAATGAATTTCTACACGATAGTAAATTTCTCTTGCGATAGTAGCGCCATCGGTTGCTGAGGCTAAATACTTATCCGACCACCCTCGTATATCATACTCAATATTCGGCTCACTTGTACATATAGCTACTAAGGTTAAGTCACAGCATGAACAATGAAAGTCTCCAAAATTATATTTTGACAAAACATTGACCTTTTCTACCTTCTTTTCTTTCCATCCAAAAGAAATTATCTGAATGATGATCTAAGCCTATGTACAGACAGACAAACGCTATGGGCGACTTTATTCATATACTATATATATGGATGTATAGATATTGCAGTATTATAATATATTAGTTGAAGTAAAGTGTCAGTGCTGAGTATGAAGATGGCAATGCAAAAGCATTTAACATTTATTTAGTATTTATAAATATATTATGTGTTTGTTTAGGTTCATTTGTGCGATTTGTGTGGATATATGGTGGGGGGGCAGCGCAAAGTGGAAAGAACATTTTGGGTTTTATTTGCACAGCAGTGTAAAGTTAAGAACCAAATGGAAAATGGTGCATATATAAGATAAGATCATGCAGTTATAGAAGAACTGAGGCATGTTTTTCGTGTCTTATATATGTGTGTATTATGTGTGTGTGTGTGTGTGTGTGTGTGTGTGTGGGCAACACAGAAAAGATAAAGGAACGAACGTCCAAAGGCTCGGAAACATCTTCATCAATATTATAAACAGTTTTCTTGTTGTTGTTTTGGTTTGGCTTATGACTTACCCAAGTTCTCCACGGATGTATTGATGTCCCTAAGGGTGCGTGTATAGCGTGTGGAGGCCCTCGATGTGCCCGGCGGCTGCTTGGCTATGCCATCTGGTCCAGGGGTCTGTATGGTCTGGCTTTTGTGTCGCCTTATGGTCGGCAGGCGGGCCACAAAGGATGTATTGTGCTTAAAACTGGATGAGGCACGTCTATATAATTTGATGTTTTTTGTGTTTGAAATAGAAATATTGGTGGCAAATATTTGCACAATCAGTAAGAGAATATGCACAATTTTTTATACACAGATTAAATATGGCAAAATTGAAGTAGATAGAGAGAAGGAGGAGAGTAGAAGAGAGCGAGCCCATATAAATATTTGGCATAAAAACTAGACAAAAAGTAGGCGTACACGTGTGTAAGTGTGTCAGTGTGCTGTGTGTGAGTATGTGTATTTAAGTTGGTGTGTGTGTGTGTGTGTGGGCGTATGTATTTGGGACAATTACTTGGGGCATTGGTACGGCTATGTGCTGGGCTTGTGGGAGTGTTTTTTTTTTGTTGGTGAAGGGGGTGGGCTGGGTAGACAATTGCAAAATGCTTGCATTTGGATTGCTTTGAGCAACAAACTGTTGTCAGCTCAATTACAGTTAGATAAATAGTAGCAAATGTGGGTTTGTGTGCTTACTAAAGATATATGTTGCAGTTAGATAAATGATTGTGGGCACAGTGATAACCACCTAAGCTGGACAAAGTATCAAAAGTTCACAGACAAATCATCAAAAGAAAGCTGGAAGCTACAAATATTTTTATACAGTTTACGAAATGCATTAGAAGTCCATTCAACTTCATGATTTCCGCGGCTTTTCAGTGTATTCCAGATTAGCAAAGTTAGCAGAAGTCTAAAAACTAAAGCTTGGCTGACCCTACAGACTGTTCCAGACCAGCCCCAATCTCCTTTCAGGTGTTTTGTTGAACTTCTAAGGCATTTCAATGGATCACTCATGACCTTGAGTCTGTTTTTGAATCTTCTTTATCTTAGAAAACTAAAATCTTTGTTATCCATACACTTTGATATAAATAACATCTTTATCTAAAATGTAGAAAATGTAAATCTATTAAATTTGAAATGGAATATTCATGGATAAACTTAATTTACCAATTTGGAAACCACTTTTATTACATCTATGAAGTCTTTTCTGCGCTGTCATCTTCAAAATTCCTTTCTGGTTGAAAAGATTTAAGGTAAAAGTGGATTTTGAAAAACATTTTCCAAAACTGCATTTGAACTTTCTGAAATTTCTGTTAAGAAACTCCAAAGAGCACATGTTACAGCTTCTGCGCTTATAATTCTCAAAGAATTTTAGCTGCTGGCAAGGAAAGCTGCTTACTAATGGGTGAACTTTCCAGTTCTTCCCCTGACAATGTACAAGGAAAAGCTTTCACTGCAGTGAATGGCGTCTGTAGAAAGCTTTAGCGGCTTTGAATGTTCACTGGGATGAGAACAGATAATACAACAGCTTTCCTACTATAAACCTATTAGCACCATAGCAAGTTCTTCTCTGAACACTTTCAAATACTTTATAAATTCTAGCTCACTTTGGTCCAACTTAGGAAGCTCCACTGTACTTCTACTCATATGTTTTTTATGTGTTATTTAAGACCAATGTGCGCTTTTGTGCAAATGTGCTTGGGCGGTGCTTTTTTTTGGTTATTTTAGCGCATCTTTTGCTGCTGGGATTGAATTTTTGATAATCATAGAGTGGAGAGAGAGTTGGATAAAAGACGAAAGGGAAACGAATGAAAAGAGAAGAGAAGCATTTAACTTGAACTCACATGTTAATTATTTAGTTACACATTTATATGCATTTACGGATTGGTTTTGTTTTGATTTTGTGTGGATTTGGATTTTTATGATCGCGGGGCAGCAGCACAATGAAAATCAATTGGTATCACATCGATTAATTATATATATATAGATGCTGAATTCTTAATCGTCTTGTTGGCATAGAATTTGCTGTTGTTCATGATAATTTTTCTTTTTTTCTTTTGGTATTTTTGGTTTTTTTTGAATAATAGCGAAAACACAAATGGACATAAAGTAGGACAGAGTAGTGCGTTTTATACATGTACTATATGTATATAGAAAGCTGCGAATTACGTGTAGATCGATGTTTATATAGGCCATGTCTGATAATTAAAAATGGTATGCTGGTGCTTGGAGGGGGAAAAACAGCAAACAGCAAAGATTTCCCCCCCTGAAAACAAAATGAAAATGGTATTTGCATTTGAACGTTGCTTGCATTTGTTTTATTTGGAATTTGAGTTAGAATGTTGTTGTTTTTTTTATATATTTTTTACCTATATTCGGTTATGTTTTTTAATAATCGCTCCCAGTTTTCAGAACTGAAAAGTTTATAAAAATTATATTATCTATGAAAACGGTAAATGATACAACAAATACAAAATGGTTCACAAAAGAAAGACAAACCAAGTCTACAGGCTGGAACTTAAGGATTGGTAATATCAGAGAGAATAGGGTTCACACTAAGATTCCTTTGGCTATTCTAGGGTATCAACTAGTCTACCCATGCTTGGTTTATGCTGTACATAATTTGAAGTGTTTCTTTGTTTAGAAAAGAGACCTATGGTTCTTATGAGTTTTATCTTTGGTTGATTTGGTAAGATATCATTTTGGAATCTCTCTTAATGCTATTGAAAATTTACATCAGGTGTTATACGCACGTGTTCTGTGTTCTGTGTGGGTGTACGTTGGGTGTGTGTGTGGTTTTTTTGTGTACATATTTATAAAGAAAATATTTGGCATAATAGTTTAGTACAACACATTTTTGTTTAAGTAGAAGATTGTACCCAAATGGTTGGATTGGGACGGAATTGGACCTCGATACAAGTAAGGAAATGGAACGCGTGAGATTGGAACGGGCTTGACCTACTATGTGGTACTGAGTAGATGACTAGGAATGCTGGAGACTGGAACGGGCTATAACGATCAGGCAGGTCCTTTACTCATCTTCCTGTTGGCGCTTACTGTAACTTCAAAGGCAATTTCGTTTGCAAAAGATCGCTTTAGATATCATGTGCCACAATAGAGCATTTTGAATGCCCTTTTGCATTTCAACTGACAAAATAAACGCACCTGGCAATGCCTTTCTAGCTTCCCTTGACGATTTCAACAATGAGTTTCACCACATTTGGTATTAATTAGTGTGACCAGATTAACACAATGTTAAATGTAAGATGTGAAAACCAAACTTAATCAATTTCCCAATAAACGCTACTTTACAAAGATGAGAAAACTCGAACTAGTCACAAAAGGATGCGCTATCTGCTCTACGATACTTAAACCTTCTAAGTCTACAACTATACAAAATTGTCACCCGAAACTGGTATTAATTCATTGTCCAACAGTTGTAAATATTATGCCAAATATTGCTTATGATTGTAGGTATTATATAAGTATATGAGAAATATACATCTGAACACTTGTGAAGCTCTTCTCTTCGCTGCAAAAAAATCCTTGCTAAATAAATCCTTAAACATTTTTATACAATTCAACCGCATTTAAATCTGAACTAGATATACTTACGATGCTGGCGGACTGGGCAGCGCCACTTGATGTATCTTCCAGGTGGCTATCGATACGGAATGCTCGTCGGCCGCATAACAACGCCAAACTGCCTGAATCAGTGTGGCCGCCGGCTGGCGTCGCCTTATCATATGCTTCTGGCGCTGCTGCTGTTGCACCTTCAAGGCAAACCCACTGCCCAGTATGCCCTGTTCAGCAGTAAGATAAAGGGAGAGAGACATAAGAGCAATGGAGATGAATGGGCGGATGTGTGCCATGTGACCATGGCAGGAAGGAAGCCGTTGAATACGTAAATTGTACGGCTCACTTACCGCAGGCAGTGCAAAAAAGGAAATGCCCAATAGGGCACAGCATGAGGCAATCAATTTGCCCTGCCAGGTGATGGGCACCATATCACCATAGCCAACGGTGCATAAGGTTATCTGGTTAACACAAAAGGAAAATGGAAATACCAAGTGAGATGGGGGTTGTATACCCTGATTGGGTGGATGTGGTTATTATCCCGATGGCACTTACCACACCCCACCAAAGGGCCTGGGCAAAGTTGCTAAACTTATCGTTCACATCCTTCTCCCACATGTAAACCAGGAATGATGCAAATATTAGACCTAAGAATCCTATATACATGGTTGTAATGAGCTCCTGTAAATGTTGAGAATTATATAAATTAATATCAATCTTCCTCCACTGCAATAAGACTATGACAGACCTGTCTGTGTGCGTAAACCACCGAGCCGAGCAGCTTCCAGGTGCCTCCACGTCGATCCATGCGAACCATGCGCAATATCTGAAAGAAGCGCAAGCCACGCAGCGCGCTCGTGGCAAACACCTGGCCCGATGTGCCCATGCCTAATACTACAATTGAGGCTAAAATGGTGACAATATCTGCCGAATAGCAACAATTAGTAAGTGGCTGCCATCCAAGTGATCCTCAATGATCTCTCTCACCTATAATACAAAATGGTCGCTTCACAAACTTTAAGCGCCCCAGGCAGCCCTGGTAGCGTGAGCGACAGCCCGATGACCATAGTCGGGCCGCAAACTCCAAGGTAAACCAGATGACAACTAAGATTTCCATTCTAAATAATATATACACAGCATCCTCTTCGTATTCCTTGATGGTGCTGAACACGCTCAAAGCGAGGCATGTGAACACCATCAGAAAACTGGAAAAGATTGAATGGAAAATGGGGAAAATTAAAGAAATAACTTAGTTATCTTTAAAATGTTCCACATTTTTTGAGCTTTATATAATATATTATATATATTCGTATACTTACACCATCACATGATAGAATATCGCATGCAGGCCGCGCGGTCGCTCCAGGAAATTATAGACGCGACTTTGCAGCCGCCTATAGCGTACATCGCGGCGTGTGCCGCGATTATAGTTCAGCGGCTTCCCTAGGAGTGACATTCGGGGTTGCAGTATCCGTTCCGAGTTTGGTCCCGGTCTACATTTCCTGCAATGATGCAAACACATAAACAATCACATTAGTATTAGGTCATATATATTGTGTCCAAATTCTCATCATACTTCTTCTTAAAGCCGCGTATATCATAAAAAGCATAAACATCATTTTCAGGATCCATATTGAATCACATTTCCATTTATTTTGGTTTTGTTAATATCAACACTAACACACTATCTATAGATCTAGTAACTACACTTGGTTCTCGACTAGACTACTAGACGTTTGCCAATTGCGTCTGGCCCGCTTGGCTTCCAATTCACAACTCGATCGACAGTTGGAATCGCACAGCCAGTTAAAACCTTCCCCATAGCTCTTGACTTTCAAAAAACCTCATGTGTAAATTTTATTAATTATCTACATAAACATTTTTTTCTACACACCTTGCATTTTTATGGAACGCCTAGACCTTTATTTGATTTGATTTTATTTTAGTAGTTGCACCCCGTCATCAGCCTCAGCCGCGTGTCTTTCCATTGTCTTGTCATAAAATTTGCGTATGACGACGACATTTCGGCGATTCTTTTCGCACTTCATTTTGTTTAGAGTATCGAATTTTTGAGTGGGCGGCGTCGGCTGAACTCTCAAGCTCCTTAGTTTAGTCACGATCTTTGGCTTTGTTTTGGTAACCAACGTGCTTTCGAGTGCTTGTACGTCATTATCTATATAGACCATATTTAATATGAAGTACATACGATCCATAGATACGGCAAATATGGGTTGGTTACAATGCCTTGGGGTGTGTGTGTTTTAATTGGGGGAAAGAACAGGGCTAGGGTATGGCATTGAAGGTATAAAACTATAAAAATGATTTTCCATTTAGCAACATATTTTAGTCCAACCTTAGCCTTAGGTACAGTAGTCTGATACTTGTCATAACATATGACCTAGTTGTGAAAACATGTTTGCATCTACAGGTCAGCTGGTGAACTAGTCTACAACTACACACCTGATCTCCGACAACTATGAATGGAATATAAATTTATTTAAATATTATAATAAAGCTGGTTTTTATTCACTTGGCGAAGGCATCAGGCAGTCAGGCAACATGTCCAAGTCCATGTGGTATATATAGTCTGGATCAGCATTGCATGGATCAGCATTTCCATTTGTCTATGTCTAAGCGAACTCTTTCTTAGTTTTATAAATAGTAAATAGTAGGACAAATATACTATATAGCTGTCACATATAACACCTTCATTAAGAACGATTATTTAGTAACTTTCATTCACAAAAACTTGTGGTGGTTTATGAACTTTGTCAAGAGCTTGGCAACGCACAGAAGGAAGCCTTTCCGACTACATGAAGTATATATAATCTTCATCAGCATGACAAGGGGAATCAATATAGCCATGTCCGTCTGTCCGTCTGTTTCAGCACAAAGATAACAGAAGTACTAAAAGCTACAGAGATAAATTTTGTATCACATGCTTCTTCTGTGAGCAAGCTGGTTAAGTTCGACTTCCATCTAGATAGGAAAACTATATCATATAGTGATTGTTTCTGAATGATCAATTAGGAGTACAACTTTTCTGTATTTCATCAAAATCCTCAAATTGGGTGAGTATCCATTTGAGTAACCCCCTCAGGAGGTGACTAAAGTTGATTCAGATCGAGCTAGATCGGGTTGACTCAGATCGGGTTCCCATTCAGATATAGTTCCCATATAAACGAGTTTTAGATAACTTATATGTTTTTCATCCAAATCGAACCAAATTCGGTTCGTATCCATTTGAGCAGCCGCAACTTCCGCTGACTTAAAGTTATTAAGATCGGACTACTGTAGTATCTAGGCTTCCTTTCTTGTTTTGTTTGTTTTTTTCCTGTTCAGGATTGGGCTACACAATGTGCTTTTATATTGTCTGGGAAGAGTGAAGGAAAGGAAACACTGGTGCTAATAGATACTAACAACGCGTTGAGCTGTTGTTTTGGTTGCTGGAAGCAGAAGAGAAGAGAGTCCAGGCTATGCTGAGTAAACTTGCTAATAGTTCTTATTTCTGCTTCAGCTACCCGAAGTTTAGCCTACATCTGTGGATTTTGCTTTCTTTTCTAAGGCCTTATTCTGTGGTCTGGGTTTAAAAGTCCCCTTTAACTGTTTAGATATTAATGCTAATTGTGTGTGGGATTTTTAAGGTAACACCCGGACTAATAAACTTGCAGAAATTCAATCTCAATTTGGCTGTGACTGACAAAGCGTAAGAGAAGGTAGAACCCGTACATCTTGGGGGTAAATGTGTAAATTTGTTATTACAATTTTTGAATATTATAAAAAATATTATTATACGAAAATAAAAGCCATAAACAAAAGATGCTAATTGTGTGTGGGATTTGTAGAGCAAAATAAGTTAATTAATTTAAGTTAATGGAGTTTTTGTTGACCTGTTCGTATGGTTATAAAATGAGACAGATCGACTAGGCTATCTATACTGATCGAGAATGTACATATGTGTATATATATATATATATAGATGAAGATGAAGTTGAAGACAAATAGCTCTTCAGAAGAAACAAGAAAGGAGGGCAAGCCGAAGCTTGTATACCATTCACATTGTAAATATATAACCGATCTAGATGAAATTTGGTCGGCGGACGTGGATGCAAGGGATACAAGACTTCTTTTTGATTTGGATGAAAAACAGATTAATTATGCTCCAAAGTGTTCATTCCGGAACACTCAGTTATACGGTAGGTATATGATATGGTTGTCTGATCTTAATCAGAGCTCTGCAGCGTACGTGGGACCTCTTTAAAGGGATACAAACCGAATTTGCTTTGATTGAAAAGCAGCTATAAGGGAGCTATATGATATAGTTGATTGATCAGAATCAATCTTGAACTCAACCAGCGTGCAGGCAATAGAAAAATCTGCTAAAATTTTCAGCTGAGACAGACAGACGTAGGGACATAGCTATATCGAATCCCCCAATCGTCTGATCAAGGATATAAACATATAGACTCCCTCGAATGTGTGGACAGTTCAGGCGAATACGAATCTGTAGAAGACATGGAACTGTTTTTCAGCATTGTTTTCAGTCACCGCGTCCGTCACTCCGTCTTTAGCCTAAGCGTTGCCAGGGCAAAGGTAGGTGTTCCTTTAACCTGAAAGCTTTGCACGATCCAAAGTTAAAAAGCTTTTACTTTTCGCAATATGAATCATACCCATTTGCGAGTATCCGAGTAGATTATACATGCCATATCTTATCTGATCATTTACCACATTCATTGCACTGACTTGGGGAAATGTTTACGGCCCAACCAGATAAAGCTAATGCTATTATCATCAATAAAAATCATCAAAAAAAGGATTGTTATTGTTTAAATTGAAATTGTTTTTAATGTTCTCATTGTTTTTAGTCAGTTTTGCGGCTTAGGTTAGGCGGTAATTAAAATATATGAGAAATATATGAATGCGAATAAGATAATAAGTAATTATTATAATTTTGTATGGGTGTGTGTGTATGTGTGTGTGTGTGAATCGTTTCGTTTTTTCATAAACGTATTTACATTAAATTGCGTTTGGAGTAAAGTAAATAATAAAAATTATTACGATTTATTTATAATTATAGTAAATATATGCTAAAATTTATAGCTTATTTATTTATGTGTATGTATGTGTGTGTGTATATGGTTTTTTTTTTTGTATCCGTTAGATTCCATGATACAAGATCACAAGTGGTTGTTGTTGTTGTTATTTCTGTTGTTGTTGTTGTTGTAGTCAGCACCAAGCTCGCTGGAGGTAAGCAGCACGATTTCGCGATTCACAGTTCACGCCTCCAGTTAGCTGCCCGTCCATGTCCCTCGTCTGTCCCATCAGTTCTCATTCTCATTTCTTGGCATCAATGATGATCTCATCGCCCGAGTGAATATTGTAACTGTAGAGCTGTTTGTTCGGAAAGCGCATCTCCTCGGGCCCATGCTCCCTGTAGTCCTGGTCCAAATAGTATAGCCGCATCTTGTTGGGCGGCAAATTGACAATCTTCTCCAGCTTGGACTTGAGATCGCTGACCGTCAAATAGATGTCCACAAAGCGACTCTCGCTGACATCGTTATAGGTGAAGAGCACTTTGATGCGCTTGTCCGGCTTCAGGTTGACATTAACCAGAGGATCGAGCTTGCCATGGACCTGCAGCAGCTGACCATAGCGCGCTGGCCGCTCGCACTCCGGCTTGTCCATGTAGTAGCGCACAAAGGCACGCTCCGCATCCACGCGCTCGTCCATGCTGATCTTGCCGCCGCCATTCAACATGGTCACATTGGGCAGGCGGGCGATGAGCAGCTGTCGTCGTTCGTGCTCCGTGCACTCCAGACTCTCCCAGAGGGGCCAGTGTTTGACGCGCAGATTCTGCAATTGGTCGAACTTGGCCAGCTCATCGATGGCTGCCCAACTGTTCAGCTGCGCGGAACTAAGATTAAGCAACTTGAGGCTGGGGAAGAACTTGTGTGACTCGCAGTTGGACTCCTCCTCAGCCTGCAGCGATCGTAAGGGACAGTCTGCTAGCACCAGGGACTCCAGGTTGGGAAATAAACGGCCCAGCCGGCAAATCTCCTGCCAATGCTCGATTGGATTGCCCGTGAAGTGCAGGGTCTTAAGGGCGGGATGGGCTTTGGTGTACTTGGGTGGTGCTGGTACACCTTGGTAATGTTGGCAGTGGCTCTCCGTGCATTCACACTGGTTGCTCTGTTGCAGTCGTTCGGCGGCTGCAGCTTCCGCTTCAGCTGCTTCCATTTCCGCCTGCTGGGCGGCATCAATGAGCACAGCTCTATAGTTGTTTAGACTCAAGTGCAGCTCTTGCAGCACTGGCAGATTCTGCAGAAGCGCATCCACACACAGCCAGTCCAGGTAAGTGCCATTGAGCACCAAATTCTTCAGATTCACAGTGGGCGCCTGCCTCAACGCACTCAATGGACTCATCAGCTGATTCTTGCTCAAATTCAAGAACTCTATGCGCGGCATATGCTTGATGATATTGAAGACCTCCTGCCAATCCCTAAGCTTGTTCTGGGCCAAATCCAATTCCCTAACACGCTGACACTTATCCCGGATACTGTCAAAGTCACCAGCAGAATCTATGTCACAGTCGTTTAGCACCAGCAGGGCAGGCACACTGGTCAGTGGTGAGAGCCGTGGTATAAATATGGAGAACTCCATGCGTCCGCCGCATTTGGTGACGGTAAAATCGTTGGGCAGATCCGAGCGCTTGTGCAGCTCCGGCTCGTTGGCATTCTCGAATTCACATTCAGAAAAGTATTTGCGCTCCAGCGCCTCCAGCAATGAGGGCATCTTGATGAGGTTAGGGTGTCTCAGACGTCTGCTTGAGTTCCGATTCCAAAGCCGATTCCTAGACTGCGCGTTTCACTTTTGTTTTGAGCTGAAGCTAATAATGCTTGCCTTTGCCTTGGAGGCCACTTGGGCAAGCTTTTACACAGCCACCTTCGTTGTCTCCCTCTCCCCGCTGCTGCTCTTGCTCTTGTGGTAGCTGCTGCCCGTTCTTCTTCGTTGTTGTTGCTGTAGTTTTTATTTCGTCGTCTCTTATTGATTTTTAGATTGCATTTAAAAAGCAAAGCAAATTTATGTGTGATGCAACGACGGTTTGTGCGCTCTTTGTGTTTTGCGCAGTTGGTCGATTTAAACAAATTACTTTAGCAGGTTGTTATTGTCACTGTCTTTGTTGTCTAGTTGTTGTTGTTGTTATTGTTGCTGTTGTAATTGCGCACTAATTTGTTGATATTCGCTGGAACAAAGAAAAACCCGAAATGCGTGTGTGTGTGGGGTGGGGGTCTAAGCTGCACACGTCTCTGCTGCTGATGCTTGCAGTCCGCTTCCTTCTCCTTCAGTTGCTTGTATGAAATATTCCAGTCTATGGCCAAAAGACTAAACTTGCTTTTTTGTTATTGTTTAGCTTTGAAGCTTTGCTTTGTTTTCTTGCTTGTATCTTGTATCTGTCTTCCGACCAAACTGTTCCGTTGTCCGTCGTCCGCTCGCAACGCAGCCAAACGCTCAACTAACCACTGAGAACCACGAAAAACTCCAACAAAACAAACGGCAAGAAACACAGCCAGCCAGCACTAGCACCAGTATTTGTTGTTGTTGGGGTTGCTGTGTCTGCGCCTGTGTGCCTGTGTGTGTGTGTGTATTCCTCCGTATTCTGGCCTGCTTTGGCGTGCGCTTTTTTTCGTGTGTAGGTCGCCGTCATGCGCACAGGAGCGAAATCAAGCTTACTCGCGGAGAGGCGCCAGTTTTCTTTTGCGTTTTATAAATTTTGGCCTTTAATGGTTTTGATAAGTTCTCATCTGATGTGGAAATGAAGATTTTTTTTACTGTGTTTTTTGTTTTTCGCTGCTGGCCACGCGGCAATCAGATAAGAACTTATCTAAGAAATTTTGATAGAGGCCGAGAATTTGTAATTTTTGAAAAGCTTCCGTAAACACTTACATTATATGTACTTTTAACATATTTTTACTGGGCTGCTTGGTTCGAATTCAACTCAGATTGGATAGAAAAACAATGTAAATAAGAAGAACATTTATTATGAAAAGATCGTAAGATCGCGTAAGCGAGCATAAAAATATGATTAGCACTAATTTGATCCACTTTGATTTCCTCTTGATAAGTTTCCTAGAACTTAGCTGCTTGGCGCCCATTTTGGGCGCTTTATTCTTGTTCACTTCGCTTTGGTGTGATGTAAAAATGCTTGACGGCGGGCGACCTTGCAGACAGAAATAAATATATGCTCACCATTTACGAAATTTTTGTTAAAAGCCTAAAGCAAAACACAACAAATATTCTTAGTTTTCAGCTACATAGATTGCCTTTCGCTTTTTGAGATTTTTGGCACATGCATGCACATGTCAGACATGAATAACATGTTGATAATTATTGTAAAGAAAAATACGCTTTTCAATGACCTGACCTTGATGCTTGCTTTTGTGTGTGCACTTGACAGAATAGCGGCCCTAAAATAGGCGCCCAGCTGCCGTTGTCTGACTGCAAGTGCAAATGCGCCACCGTCGTCTGGGTGTTAGGAAAACCAGTTATAAAGTCAACGGTCATATGGCACAGTGAATACTCGTTACAAATGATATATTTATATAAGGTTCTACTTTCATTGTGATTGATAGCCCCAAACTGCCTTGTGTTGGGGGTGTCTTCTAAATGGATAAATGCAATAAACATTTATTTTTAAATTTGTACAGCCTTGCCTTGGATATGAGATTACGTTCACATGTAATATGCATATGTACTATATATGCTGGCCCATTGGCGTAACAACTCAGTGGGGTTCACTTTCCTGCTGACAGCATTCGAAAGGTGCGCAATAAATGAGAATGACAGAGCACGAGAGGCAGAGAGAGAAGAGAATGCATGTTGGTTGCGAATGGGGCTCCCGCTCCCGCTCTAATTTACAAAAAGCTTAACTCTTACACAGCTGTGCTTTGTTGTCGTTTTTAGCGTCGCAGTCGCAGTAGCACATGTTGTTGTTGCTCTTCAATTTCCAAACGCAAGCACTTACAAATCATAAGGGGGAACGGGGTGGCAATGAGGGGCCGATGTTTGTTTTATACAAACTGCGCAGCATTTGGTAAAGCTTTCTGCGCTACTAAGCAGCTGATTCAAGCTTTACGCGCTCTGCTGTCTTGAGCTTTTACTCGAGTAAAACACATGGTTGCCAATAAGCTCTGGCAGTTGACGTTTTTGTTGTAGTTGGGGGCGTTAAAAATTTGATTTGCAAAACATAGCATAGCATTTTGAAGTGATGCGTTGAGAATACACTTAGAGAAAATTGTTGGGTAGAAGTTAAGAATTTAATTTAAAATACAGAAATGCGATGAAGAGCATGACTAATTGTTATATTTAACTAATATATTTCGGCAGGGTATACATAGCAAGAGGCTGCCCGTAAAAATTCGATTTGTATTTTGAAGAACGATTTTCTACGGAAGTTCATAATATAGAAAGTTATAGAAAATTGTTCTAAAAATTAGAAAAAGTAGAATGAAATGTTTACCTAAATATAATATTGTGTATACAAAATATATTTAATTTGGAGCTCCTTAGCTTGATTAATGAGAACAGATGCATTAGAACAGCGGTTAGCATGAAATTTTCAATCGGGACCTCTACAACAACATCTATAACTGAAAATCTATAACTGAAAATCTATAACTGAAACGCCCCATCAGGGCTTCGCAATCACACACCGTGCGTGCGCATTTTGTTGTTGCTACATTTTGTTTTTTGTTCTGTAAGCTCGTTCGCCAGCTGCAGTCGTTAAAGAGCAATGGCAGCTGAAAGAGCCACTATGCGCCCACCGCTGCTTTAAAAAAACAATTTTTATAAAATAAGACCTACATCGGACGCTATTGTTTTGGTGAAGTTTTACAATGACAGTTGAATTTGTTTTTCTCAGTGTGAGCATTGCGCTTCTTTTTGTTATTTTCTTTGTTCTTTCTGTACATATTGCTATACTTTATGCGTCTCTTCCATTTGCAAATGTATGCAGCATGGTATGAAAATATTTTTATTAGATTGCCAGCATGTTGCACTTGAACGAGGTTCTTGCAATTTACATACGAAGGTACATGTACTCCTACACAGTCGCACACACATATATGTACGTATAGACATAGACATATGTATGTCTGTCTTTTGATTTGATTATTTTGCCGACGCATACAATTGTTATAAGGTAAAATAACATTTTTGAGTAGCAAAACGCGTAGCAGGTGCAAAAAACTTGTTGGATCGATGGCAAACATGACCTGAACATGCATATCAAATAAAGGTAAATATTGCATGAAGGTTTTGTGCCTGTCATATATGCAAATATAAATAGAAATAAAATGTTTTAAACTATAGAAATAATATGAATATTGTATGGAAATGTGAAACAATGCCAGCATATTTCACTCAACATCAGTGCAGCAGATACAATTTACAAACATTTTGGAGTTCTTCAATATGGAAAATGAAATAGTGGTTGTTTCATCGTGAAAAGTAGACAGATCCTAAGTAAAACTAACCTTTATAAAAATATAACATTTTAGCTCAAATTTAAGGGTAAACATTAGATGATAGACTCTGGCGAAGATCGAAATATATTTACAAAATTTAAAACTTGACCTTGAGCCGGCTAAATAACAAGTATTTCAACATCAAGTTCACCAAACACAAGCTCAACGTGGACTAGCGGTATTGCCTGAGTTCGATACAACACTGTTGTTGTAGCTTGCTGGTGGTAGAGCATTTGCTTAGTACCCTATGTATTTCCATACAAATTTCAACTTCAAAATTTGAAGTTTTCTAAAACGGCTTCTTAGTATATTTCTGACCCCTATGGTATGGCCTGTGCGTTGATACCTAGGATGGGCACACACTATCACAACACACATGTGAAACTAGAGGCACAACACGAAGTTAAGTTCTTGGTTTACACAGAAAAAAGCTTTGCTTAACCGAGGCTCGCATGAAAGCAAGAGACAAGAGATGAAAGCAAGATGCATGTGACTAATCTGGATTTATGAAGATTAGGACAAAAGTTAGCTTATGTTTATATGAGATTTGAAAACATGTTTGGTCTTCAATTATATGCCACTGGCTCTCTCATATCCGATTCCAATATCTTTCTCTGTATTTGAAGATTTCATTATGTTCCCAAATGCCTTTTAAAAGCTGTTCCAACTGCTTGCCTTCTCTTTTGATCTTCCTCTTAACATTTGCCAATATTCCACTTAAAATACACTTGCATATTTGAACAGCTTGTCGCAATCTTTGGAGCATATCAAAAACGTCATTAAATGGAATTCTCGTGCTCTCACAAGTCTGAAGAAAATCAGGCGATATTCGTATAACAACCTGCTCACATTAATAATGCCGTAGTAGCAGGTTTTTTTTGCCTGTCGTCGACCCACATCGTTCTGTACATAATATATATGTACTTGGAATATGCACATCTCTTATACACCTATAAACATATACATATAGCACAAGTATCTATTTATCTAACTAACCATCTATCTCTACTATATCTGTGATGAGTTCATAGCAGACATAGCAAATATTTTACGCTTACGCTTTGCTCTGTGGACAATTTAAAAATATATAATTTTGTTATGGTTTGTCCGGTATTTGCTTTGTGTGTGTGTGTGTGTGTATTCTCACCCCTCCCGCAAGCACACAAACCAGTCAAAATGACAAATACGACAAATAAGCCGTTTGTCAATAGAATTTCCAAT
Source organism: Hirtodrosophila duncani (assembly GCA_037043425.1). Lineage (NCBI taxonomy): Eukaryota > Metazoa > Arthropoda > Insecta > Diptera > Drosophilidae > Hirtodrosophila > Hirtodrosophila duncani. The sequence continues at coordinate 1,265,053 of JBAMBM010000688.1, read as the reverse complement.
GCGCTTTTGCTTTTTGAAATAGAAATAGAAACAGAAATATTTGTGATGGATTGCCCAGAATGGTTTAGTCCGAATCAGCTCGAAAACCCATATATTATGTTTTGCACAGAATATTGCGACCAATTGATTGACTTTTATAGCATTATTTTTTTCATGAAGATCGATCGATTTATAGTTCAAAATTTGTTAATTATAATATGTTGTTGGTTGAGCATTCATAGAGGGTGTTCCAAATGTGATGTAAAGGCAGGTAACAGTTATGTAAAAATTTAGTTTCATGGTTGAGTTTTCATGGTTGAGTTATGATTTTCCAACTTTTGCAAGAGATTTGAATGAGGTTAATTTTCATCATTATTGTCAGCTGAGTGTTCAGAGGTGTAAAACTGGCAGAGTTTGACTAATGTTTTTTTAGCTGTTAACAATTTCATCAAAGAGGCAAGCCTCATTTTCAACTACTTTTACGCTTTCAGGCTTCCATGAGCTTTTTCTACCCTTGCAGGGGTATTATAATTTTGTCAAGATATTTGTAACGCGTAGAAGGCAGAATCTCCGACCCAGGAAAGTATATATATATTTGTGATCACCATGACAAGCCGAGTTGAGAGTTTTTTGTGGTAGCTCTGCGATCTGTCTCTCTCACTCACAAACAGATCTCTTGGAATGTGAATGTGTTGCATGTTTGTATATCAGAATGTATTTATGTAAGCACAAGGTAATTGAAAGAAATTAGAAAGAAGATGCTTTGCTGCCTATTGCTATTGCTGAAGGAAATACGTTGTGGAAGCTCTTTAGAGACCTTCAAGCTTATGTAAAGTTCAGGTACCCGAAGTGAGCCTTCTTCTACTGTTTTAATATAAAATTCCACCAATAAGTATCCTGTTTGGTATGGATTATAGGCTTCATTTATCAGGGTATCATATGTTTTTGACTACCATGCCCCTTCGATAGGAGATTTCAGTTATTTTGTATATAAATTGGAAGAAATGCTTAAGGGCTACACATGGTTTGTCATGAGAACAAATTCACATTCAAATGTCTCTGAAACTTCCGAGAAATTCTAGATCAACAAAACAAAACTTTTGACAAGAGATTATGGGATATAAAGGAGACACATATACACCCTAAGCTTTTCGAATCATCATAATAAATTATTAAATTCTCATTTGAAAACCTAAATTTACCCTTCAAATCACTTTGGGCTTGAATGCTTGGAACACCCTTTACATGTTATAGGTTTTATTTAATGCATGCCACTGCCACTAGTTCTAGTTTATGGCCTGCCTCTTTGTTTATTATAGCTACATCATGCACATATACAAACATGTACTCACTCACACCATACATATTGATATATCAAAGGCCCAATATAATCCATGTTAGATGAGAAACGAAATTCGAAATCGATTGCGTCAAACAAAATGCGCCAAAGTTTTCTATTTGCCCATAAAGTTGCTGAAAAATTTGTGTAAATCTCTGGACTACAAATATATTTTTGTCGTTGTTCTGTGTGTTGTTGTTGTTGAGTTTTGTTTTTTCGGTTTGTTTTAACGACTTAAATGGAATGGCCAGAACGTAAACAAACGTAAACAATTACAGGCTATGAAAACTATGAAAACATAATTATAATTTTCATTTTATTCTCAGTGCAAGAAATATGTCTAGACAGTTTTTCTTTTTGTTTTTAAATTATTGCTTAGGGTTTCACTGTTGACAACATTTAAGAGCAAATCCTCAGCCAGCCCCCAGCAAGTCCTCAGCAATCCTCTTTGTCTGCTCTGCCGCAGACAAGTGGTTAACCTTGCGTATGAGTAATATGATTCGGTTGTTATTATGATCTTTGCTTTCACTCTGCCTCTCTTTCGTGCTGGCATTTTAAATGAGTTCGTCTGATATATAGCAGCAAAGCCTGACCCCATTTACAAGAACAACAAAAAAGACCAACAACAACTTTGACAGCCAAAACGTTTTGTTTATCAAGAAAAAATTTCATAGCCCATAAATTCAAGTCAATAAAAATGCTTAGCAAAAAATCAAAAAAAAAAAACAAAAAAATGAACAGAAAATGTCAAGCAAAAAAAAAGAGTGAAATGTGACACATTGACAAATTGATTAAATGACACGACTAACTAGCTGTCTGATTGACTAGCTAGCTACACTTGAAGAAAATAATGTCCTAAAACTATGAATTGAGAAACAAATTACTTTGACGTAAATCCAAAATGAAGTCGTTCTGGCATATTTGAATACAACCTTTAGTGCTAATGTGAAGCTATTCCAATGATATACAGACTAATGTGTAAGGTATGATGTACTCTGTACCGAATATGTCATATATAAGATACAAAATTCTACCAATATCATTACAAAATCAACATTTTCGTTCTTAATAGTACGCTCATCCCGTTTTCTTCCTATATCATTCACGATAATATTCTCGATTTCAGAACGGACTTTTGCTCTCACTTCTGGAATGCTTCGAGATCTTTATAATCTTTGATCTTTGATCTTTGATATATCAAGAACGATTGTTCACGTTTCATGGACGTTTTGGATCAATTCTGAGATTCTGGATCAATGCTGAGACAGCATTCTAAGAAAACGAACCATTTGGTTCTCATTTTAAGAGCCGGTTGTTCTTATTTGGAGAACCGTTTGTTGTGATTACACTCATTTCTACCCTCCTCTCTCACCCACGCCCAATAACTTATGGAATATAACCGACACGGTCATTGCGATATAACCAAGTCCTTCTGTCCGTCCGTCTGTCTGTCTGTTTCAACACGAAGATCTCAGAAGTCTGAAATGTTTACCAGATGCTCTTTTTGTCTGCACGCTGGTTAAGTTCGAGTTTTTATCCAAATCGGACAACTATATTATATAGCTGCCATATAACCGATTGTTCCGGAATGTTGACTTAAGAGCATAACTTTGCTGGTTTTCTTCCAAATATAATTAAACTTGGTTTGTATCCATCTGAATAAGCCCCACGTCCATTAACCTGATTTCATCAAGATCGGACAACTATCAACTATCATATAACCCATTGTACCGGAGCATAACTTTCCTGATTTTCCGAAGCTAGCCTTCCTCTCTTTTGTTCTTAGCGTAGAAGTGCATAAAACATTACTTGTCCGTCATCTTCGGAAGGACGCCATATGGGATTTATAATGACATCACTTAGCTAACCATCATTGTCATCCGAACTGGATATGTACGCTAAATTTCAATGCAATCGGTAGGAGATAACCCTGCTTAACTTCAGGCTTAAAATTTTACATCAACACACATAAATACAATTTAATCTTCATATAAATCGTCGAGGTAGTAATTTATATTTTACCTTTATCAAATCGTAAAGAAACTAAACATTCACATTTTCCAGGTTCCTTTTATGTTACCCTAAGAAGATGAAGTTTTTTAAGCTTTTTCGAAGACTGTAAAAACTTTTTCTAAGCAAATTATCTTTATAATTGTGTTGAGGTTTAAACTGAAACATTTCACTTTCAATTTTAGTATGCAAATAAATTTGCTTTGCTTTTTTCAGAGTGTAGCAGATTGGTTTGCCTAACTGTTGATACAGCTAGCTAGCGTTGACAGCTGATTATTTGCCACAACGTGAACACAAAACACACACACACACACACACACCGACACCGACACCGACACCTGTAATATCTGATTTTTATGTTCTTCTTGTTCTTCCCATCCATCGTTGTGGACAGATAAGCATTTCAGTTTTAATTCCATTTTTGCTGTTTTGCCTTTTTTTCACGCTTCAGCTAATTTTGGTGCACAACGAACGGCCACAACGAAGAGCCACAGTGGCAACAACAGCAACATCAACAGCAGAAGCAGAAGCAGCAGCGTTAATTTAATATGCGACATTTGCACTTTTTGGTCACAACACCTCCCCCTGTCCAGCGACCCAGCCGTAGCTCTCCCTCAACCAGGGAGGCGTTGCTATCGCTGCCATTGGCTGACCGTTGGCTTGGCTGGGTTTGGTTTGGCTTGGCTTGGCAGTTGATGACGTTGTGGGCTGCTGTCTGTGGCTGCTTTGCATATATGTATACATATATATCTTATCGGCGCCTTTTTCGACAGCAAAAGTTCAATTAAAACTGATGCACACTATTCGCTGGCATCGTAAAAAACCATAAATTGCTTTCTGTTTGACTTTGACGATGCCCTCGAAAATTGGCAAATAACTTTTACAACGTTTTCAGTTATGAGAATTTAACGTGACGCTGTTGAGAGTAAAGGCTTAAGGGTTTACATGTTCGTATATGTATATATATATATATATGATGTAGAGCATAACAATTCAGCGGGGAGTAGAATATATGTTTTTAGGTCACTTTAGATTAAGCTGAAAAGCTGGGAAAATATTTTTATGAAATCATTTTTAAAAATTCAACAATTTTTCATATGGAAAATATGAAAGATATTGTTGTTGTTTGGGAAGTATCCCCAGTTTATATAAGTTATCAATTTAACCAGCATTAAACCAGCATTATGAGAATGCACAGCATTGTTGAAATTGAAATTGGTCTAGCTTGAAGTTGTCAATGATGCGACCAACCCATAAGCCTTCTTAGTTATACAGCGATCATTTACTTGAAATAAAATCAGTAAGGATGTGGTGTCCTCGAAGCTGAAATGTCTTATCCAACCATTTTTTATTGAACTTTGGCATAACAAGATGACTTTCCAAACCATTTCAAATATATAGAACGAACCTTTTCATCTGTTTTTGCATGGAAAAATCTGCTTAAAATAAAAATTGTCTGCGCCTTTTTGTCAAGCATTTGTATTTATCATCCGACAATTGTCATTTACAATCTTTGTGCCATTTCACATGAAGCTTATTTCAAACTCAATTGCGCAATGATAAGACACATGGTAGATGTATGTTATTCGCTCAGCTCCTTTGTTGCTGCAAGGACTTGTGTTGTAAAATCCGTTTTTGCGTCTGGCGTTGCCAGGGATTTTAGTTTGATTAAAACATGTAAAACATGCAAAAGTAAACTCACAGAGGGGCCATAATCTCTGCTTAGGAGTCGTCTGAGTGTGCTGGCAAATTGATAAGCAAAAATTGTACTTGTTCAACACCTTGACAACTCTGGATAACTGGGTTACCATGTGCACAGAAGGCCGAGGCACGGAGACAAGTGATTTCATTTGATTGTGCCTGAGTTACGTGTGTCTGATTGAACCAACAGCAACAGCAACGGCAGCAACAGCAACTCATTGCATATGCATAAAGGACAGATAAACAGAGACACACTCACACACGCGCCAACCTGCACACTCACACTTACAAATAGCTGAAGTACAATTTTCCACTCGTCCTCAACTGTCAGCAAGATCCCTTATGCCAACATTTTGTCCTAGATTTCATTATAATGGCCAGGCAAATTAATTGTCATTGCCAACATTCGCCAGTGAAGTAAAAGGCATTGATTACACTGCGAAAAACAAGGTGTAAATGAAAGGTGTAAGTTCCCCGAATAGCTCAACTCAACTTAGCATGAACACATTCGATATCGTTCTCAATATTTGGCTCGCTCGCAGATATAATTTGTAAATAATAATTATCGTTTTCTTGAACTGTTTAAAACGATTAATTTCGGCCAAGATAAAGTGTAGAGTTATATATCGATGTATGGACTCACAAATGTATCGATATATTTACAAGCCGATATATATCGATTGCAAGCACAATTTATGGACTTATATATCGATACATCTCTTTGGAATAATTTGTTCAGTATACTAATATCGGCCAAAGGGGCTGACTTTGACCCACTTTCGGTTTGAACTTAATAAAAAGGCGCCTTAGTACTCTCCTACGTCAGAGAAAAGCTTTACCTTCTCTTAAGTATCAACAAGGTAGCTCTTATGGGCTTTGTCAATGAATTAGCCAGCACAATGTGGTAATTTTACCTATAGTCACTTTTTTCCCAAAGTGTAAGAGCAGGACACTGTCCAAGTCCATGTCCCAACGCCAGTCCAACAACTGGCTATGAATAATTCACTCTGCCTTTGGTCAAACAGGCGTTATGCAGCCCTTCGCCGCTTCAAAGTGAAAACACTAATTGCCTTTAATGAGTTGCAATTGAAACGTTTTTCTCCTTAGGCAAGAGATTCGCCCTACAGTACACATACATACAGAAATCTTTGAATAATAATTTTAAAAGAAAACAGAAATGAATGAAAGAAACGCCAACGATTCATTTAAGCTATTTCTGGCACACAACAACAATCAACCTCATTATTATATAAGGCCATAAAGACTTAATCTTGCAGTTTTGAACAAGTTTTAAACAAACATTACGTGCGAGTCTTATCTAAGACAAGTGACACTGACTAAGCGAAGGGGAAGAATAATGCTTAGTGGCATTCAGTAGATAAAAAAAGAATTGGGGGAGCTAGAAGAATATGATATTTGGGGGAATTGACAAACCAACACTGGCGGAGAACAGCTGTTGAAGGTGATAACGAATCAGAAAATTGTGAAATGTTTAAACAGTTTATTGCAACTGGTGACAGTTTTTGGAAATCATGAGAAAGAAAGAGAAGATAGAAAGAGAAATCATACTTATTTATTTTTCTGCTATGGAAAGATTCCATGCTCTCATGCCACCGCTCACTTTCGCTCTCTGACAATCACCGTAATGAAAGCCCACGAGCTACGCCCGCTCAGAGCTCTCGCTTCAGCTCTCTAGAATGACTATTAGTCATACAATGAATCAATGAATAACATGAATCATTTGTATGAATACACAAGCCTCCTCCTGTTGATCTATGTTTGTTGTTGTGCTGGTGAAATTCAAAGAGTTTTTGTTGATGTTTTGCTTTACAAGCTACCAGAAGTTTCCGTTGGGCTTATGTTTCCAGACGGGTCTTTTATCAGATTTAATAACAACTTTGTTAATCATCAGTTGGGCATGTGTACCAAAGCAGTTTTGCACAAACGTACGGACAGGTTATGTTGATCAAAAAATCTTTCCCATGCAGTTAAATTTCACACTCAACACGTGTTAGGAATCGACAACGTTGCTTAACTTGTCCATCATTGTTTCCCCCTAAAGGATATCTGGAGAAATTTGGAATACATTTGAGCCTGTACCTTGAAATTGTGTTTGCTATACAGTAAAGATTGCATAACGATCGATCTAATAGCTTATGCGCATATTAAAGCTAAACAGTTAAACAAAAAGACAAATTATCAGAGATTCATTTCTATGTATATTTGTGGCATCATCATTGGATGACAGTAAATGCTCTCGTGAAAACGATTGCAACTAGAATGCTGTGAGTCCTTGAAGCTTAGCTGAGATCTAAGCATTTCACATCCTCTAAGCAGTCAAGTAGTAATCCTTTAATATCTAGCTATCTCAAGCGCAATATTAGAGGATAAACTTTGCTTAAAAAACTTTGCCATAAAAAGTTATAGTTATCCCCCTCATCAGAATATACTTTTTTAAGCTCCAAAATAAAATGAAAGTGAAACTGAAACTCTAAATTCTTTGCCTAGCTAAAGTGCAAATTCTATATAGATATATATATATATGCGATAATCTAGCTAATTTCGTTGTCTGATTGTCATTCATGTTGCTCAATTTCCAGTTAAATGTTCTCCATTTGTTATTTGTCTCGTCGCCTTTTTGGTGATTTTGTGATTAGCCTATTTACTGTTTTGCGGTTTTGCCTGATGGCGTGCCAAAAAGTTATCAATGAATCACTTTAAATTGCCTCCCGCTTCATTGTCAGTGAATCGAAATCGAGATTGTGATACATTCCTGTGAGCACTTTAAAGCTTTTGGGATGGCACAAAACTTTTGCGCCATATTTGCATATTCATCCCAACGCCAACGGACAATTTGTTAATTTAAATTGTTAAGATGTTGCCGCTATTGTTGCAATTGTTGTAGCTGTTGCTGTTCTTGGTGATGCTTTTCATCAATCAAATGTCTGTCTCAGGAGTACAAAAACGTTTGCGAATTCATTGTAATTTGTTTGAACAGCTGTTGGGCGAAAGTGAAATACGCAAGGCAAACACGCACAAGCACACAGACACACTTTTGAAAAAAATGATTACTGAAATTGTTGAATTCAAGTCTTTAAGGGTTTGCATACAGTTTTAAGAAATATTTTCTTTAAGATTACAGAAAATGTGATTAGTGAATTTCAAGTTGCCCCTTGATAGATGATGATGTCAATGTTGGAGTTTTAGGCAAAGACAAAAATGAACTCAAGAATAAAAGACGATTTTGCAGTTCTCTAATGAGTTTAAATGTTATGCGGCGTTTTGGTTTAGGTTTCGTTGTAAAGTTCAAACTTTTCAGTGAGGTTTTTTATTGAAGTCAAATATTTTTTCGAGTGCATTGAAAGCAGCAATGAAAGAGAAAGCAATAACAAATAAGAACACGAGCAACGAACGGCTGGTTGGAAGGCTTTTGTTTGCAAACAGATTAGTGTAAACGCTCCTGCCGTGGTCCTGTCGACATTGCAAATGTGCAATGTGTCCACTGTCCAGGCTAATGATAATTACATTTCGTTGCTGCGTTTTAGGCTTGTGCCCCCAAACGGCCCACTCCCCACTCCACCACATTGGTCGCAATTCCACTTGTTAATAGCTTTTCTGATACCCAGGGAAGCCACAAAGGGTTAAGAAGGTACATGCATTTCTTACAAGCTTGGTACTCTAGAGAGAAGTGAAAGTGTAATGTTTAAGGCAGCTTTTAGCTTCTGAACTGGTAAAGATAAGGGGATATGGACAACATTTGGTATGAACAAGACATTGTCATAAGTTGGACAGTAATCGAAATTAGTTGCTCGGAATATGTCAATCATCCACCTTAAAGTTTGTTTTGTTATTTTTATTGCCTCATGAAATATGATGAAGTCAGAGGGTCCCTCCATTGTCGATCATACTTTATCGTCGCGGCTGTCAGCTAACATGCTTTGTGTTATGTTTTTTTTCTATATAATCCACAATTTAACGCCTGCAGGTGGAGCACCTCATCATTGGCCTTCGCACCCAGTCGAAATAAAACAGCGGCAGGCATAATTATGAATATCATTAAATTGAATTACGTTGTCAGCAGCGCCACGGGGCGTATGTGTAATTAAACAGGCTCAAGCATATGAGCTGAAAATGTTCTTCTGTTAAATATATATATGGGAGCGTATATGAAGTAATTGTGTAACTGTGTAACGTCGAATAATTGCCAATAAGCCTAGATTAAATGCAACATTAATTGATTTGCTGTGCAATTGGCTTTAAGTCATGTCAGATTAAGTCAGCATTAAGCATTTTGCGAAAGTTTGCTTTAATCTGCAAAGAGGATAGTCGTATATTTTGGTGGCAACCTGCGTATATGGATGACTGTGGCAGCTGAGACCACACACAATTGTGTTTAAAATCAATATGAAATAGGAAATATTAAAAATTCCAGTCAAACTTCAATATGCTCAACCGCATCATGAGAATCTGGCATGGAGAATCGGACGGCTGTAAATCACGGTTTACTCATACATAAGTTAAGCCTCCTTGATATCCCCAGCTTTCCTTAAGAGCAGCTTAACTTAAGACTTGCTTTTAAACTACTTAAGTCTGACAACACAAAAAGTTCTTTTTAATAACTTGACAGCTTATTTATCAACGATTTGCCTCAGGTACTATACCATTCTTGTGTACCTGTATAAGCTGACTATGTTATGCTATGGAATCAGAGATTCTTTTTCCTCCTTAAGGCTGCCAGATGACGTCGATGCTTTCCAATACTTTAAATGCAAAGTCGTGTCGTTTTGTCGCAGACATCGTACCTTCTTAACGATAGTTCCCTCGATAGTAGCGATACCTTCGACTACTTGGGTGTCCTTTTAGATTCTAAATTGAAGTTTGAAATTTATGTTTAAATAAACAAACAGAGGAGAAGCAAACTAACCTACATCCTTCGCCTTCCCCGTCGCTCTCCCCTGTTCCGCTCATAAATATAAGTTGGGCAACTGGTTACTGCTAATTCGAGTCGTTTCTTATTTGCAAGTTGGGTATCTGCACATCCAGAAGCAGCCATTTTGCTTGCTACGGACAACTTTGACATCGACTTTGAGCTAATTTCAGTTTAATAATCTAGATCAAAGCTATGCAGTCTCTTAAGTTGGACCAAGTTTTATTAAAAATAGCTTAAGTAGTTTGGGAACTTATCCAACGCAAACATCATGACTCGAGATTTTAAGATTTTTAAAATTTTGGTTTCTGTCATTTCCAGTTGAAACTTAATTTATGACCATAATTTTTCCCTGAAATTTTCCAGCACATGAATTGATTTCTTTTGGTTTTCGCTTTCTTTTTTGAGAACATTTTATTGAGCCAGCGACAGTTGCCCAAAAAAAGCAATTTAAATTGCCTGCCGTCAACTCAGTATGTGGAATAATTTATAATCCAACTATGTGCTCCGAGTGCAAGGCCATTAAGTATGCTGAGGGGGTGGAAAATGGCGGTGCTGTGGTTGCATTTTAATTTATGCATATCAAATGTTCTTACAGCGCACTTTCACTTTATTATGTTCCACATCAAGTAGTCGCAAAGACACTGAGATGACGCACAGACAGAGACAGAGTCTTTGTAAGGCCGACCATAGCATAGTGAAACGCAGGCAAGCGCCGTTGAAGTGAGTTAATTATTCAAAGTTGCTCATACGCAACGTTGCCGCCTGCTGCACAAGCCAAGAACACACCCCAGACCAGACACCTGTGCAAATAGCTTGACTGATGTGTCTTTATATAGTACAAGGAGCACATGCATATATATATATATGTATATATGTATGCATATGAGAATATAATACGCTCAGAACAAAATTTGTAGTTTTCAGAAATATTTTCATTTTTGTTTTAAGAAATCAATTTGTATAAAGTAAGAAAAACTAGAAAAAGAACTATAAACTTTTGGTAAATCGTTTTGGAATTTGAGTTTTCTTCTTAATCTGTAAACTTATATTGATAATTAGATATTTGTATAAGAATCTATCTTATATTTTCCATGTAGCTTGAAAGTAAAGTGAGGTTGGAAAGAGCTTCCTTAATTATAATAGAGTTTGCTAAAAAAGTTTCCTAAGAAATCTATTCATTTATGAGTGTCTTCTAAAATCTTTCGCCAACAGTTAAATATCACGAAGCCTTCGCTCATTGGCATTTCCATTAACATTTACAAATTCCCTCTTCTAACACAATTCTAGCACCCATGTCCAGACTAATGGTCATCCCCAATGGTTGTAGCTGAGACTAACTCCGGACGAAAGACTTACACGGATTCTAACCACAGTAAAACACATCTGTTTCGGTCGACTTCTGCTACAGAATCCCTTTATTTCCATTCTTCTTTAGCCTAGTTTATGGTATATAGGTGAGCTTAGTCTAAGTGGATGATTGGTGTATTGGCTATTACCTAGATAAGGTTGTGTTCCCTGCTACTATTGCAGTTAACATGGTTGTGCTGCTGACTTACTGCTCTACACATGCTACTAAGGATAAACTGGCTAATGAGGCAAAACGCTAAGCTCTACAATCCTGCTCTACAAATTTATTCCGAAACCGTCCTGGATCTACGCTATTCATCTATGGGACACCGCACTGAAATAACGTCCAAATTATACAAGGAAAGTTGTTAAACACAATGATATCTACAAAGATCGGCAATTGCCAATAGAGGTTGAAGAGATTGCCAGCAACAGAAGGATATACTCAAACTACGACAACCATTTCGCAATCTAGACAATTGCCTCCTTACTCGTAGGCTTAAAAGACTCCTCGACTTCTGGATCAGCTTTTTTCAAAGGAAGGACATTCTACGTTTAGCAGCCTCATCAATGTGTCATACAGACTTAGTCTATTCTGCAAATCTTCTAAAAGTCCAATAAAGAGAAATATAAAAAAAATTATAGAAACAAATTTTAAAATATTCAAAAATTCAAAAAATATAAACCATAAGGAAATCGTATCAACTCTAGCTAAACATGCACAATTTACAAAATAATCGCGACTATAGTTTTTTTTTCCCAGTGTACGCACTGATGAGTAAATTGTAGTAGCCGCTTCGCCCGTGGCTGAGAAGTCATATAAGAGCCTAATTGTCGGCTCTCTTGAGGTTCCTGTGTCTGTGCAACAGAAGCGTGCGCAACATGTTGCCCACTTTGTAATTGTCATAGTTGTTGCTGTTGTTGTTGCTGTTGTTGTTGTTGTCTTTGTTGGGGTGTTATTGTCGTGTGTCTTTAGCATTTTGCATAGCCAGACCATATCATAAATGTTAAATAAGCTCTGAATTGATTGACAATTTAGATAGATGAGACATTGCCTGCTTATGAGAATCCTCTGTGAACGACAACAGGTTGGGAAATGCATTTAACGTTGGCTTTTAATTGTGGCTTGCGTGCCTCTAAATGCCGGTTAGGAAATGCATTGCGCATTGCCCGATGATTTGGATTGGTCACTTGTTCATAATCGATCAATCAAGGGAAATATATATAAATAATCAAATTGACAAGGCCAAAGCTATGGATTTCGCTTTGTTGGGTGATTTTATTAAATGGTTTCATTTGTCGATATGTCGATTTCTTATATTATAAAAGATGACCCTATGAAATATATATATGCTGTGATGAAGGTCAATTTTCTGTATGGTAATGGAGGAATGGGCATTGTTGGCTCGTGCATAATTTAAATAAAAACGCTCAGTTTTCACTAATCGAAATTTTTATATTAATTTGTTAACATAAAATTTATAGATTTGTGTTTCTGTAACTTTTCTCAAACATTCATTTCCAAACTAACGCGCTTGCCTGCCATTTACAAACTGATATCAAGCTGATCTTGCGTTCTGACAGGCAAAGGTCAGGCGCACACATCTGCACAGCTGCCCTGGCAGCTGGAGGCTTGCAAAAGAGTGCGAGTGAACAGCAGTACACGTTCTTGCAATCGAAAACGAAAGAATAATGAATGTAATTGAACTCGCTATTATAAGCGCTTTACAATGATAATAGCCACTGCTGTTTAGTGTGACCAGCTTTGAAGATATTTGAAATAGTCTGACGAAAGTTTTCATAAATTTTGTGTTGAACATAAAATTGTCAAGTTATTAGCATTTACATAAAAAATACTCATACAGGGAATAGTTCAGACTGCATTTGTGCTAAAAATCTTAAACCACAAAGAATAAAAAATTAATTTAGGTTAGGTTATAGCTGTTGCCACTCCGACAGTAGTTGGGAGCTCTTATGAGGCCAAACCACAAAATCAACACAGCGAATTTCATTGTAAATGCAAAGACAAACACCATACGTTCATGACTGAATGCTAACCATTTGCAAACTTGGCATCAGAGAGCGTCAGCGATGAATTGCAAATATTGGTATATGCGGTGTTAGTGGCGATGTTTGACCGAACTGTGGTGTGAGTTGTTGAGTAAGTATTGCAGTAGCAAGGGTGATTCTGCTTCTGCCAGAGGTCTCTGATCATCACGGAGACCTACAACAAAACGATAGAGCGCTCTTCAACTTAACACACTTATTTGCTTACGACGGCAGCTTGCAATTACGAAAGAATGGCCTCTAACTCAGCACTAGTTGACTGAGCTGAGTAGTTGCATATTTAATTGTGGAAATCAACACCGCAACTAATGCGAGCACCGGCACACCAGTAGTGGCGAAATGAGGTGCTGAGGCAGTACTCTGCTTTGAAATGCAAACTTCTACAATTATATATCAGTTCTTGATCCAAGAGCTATCATAAAGTGTTAACAAATAACAGGTGTTTTCAGTGTCCTTTCAATAGTAAAGAGAGATTTTTCACAGAACAATCTACAAAAGAATTGTAAGATATTTTTCATAACTTTTCAAAGATGGCGAGGAGTTTTTCTTAATTTCAATGGTTTGCCTAAATTTCATTCACTTTCAGCCACTAGCCAAGATGGTGAGCCCCAAGCAATATGCTTTATTAAAGTGAGTATTTCGAAGGTTAAACTGTCAAAGTTTTTGACAATTTGTATAGAATTTGTGGTGTAAAGCACACGCTGAAACAAAAAATGAAGAAGAATATGCAACAGCTTGCGGGCTCTGCAGTTTGATGAACCCCTTGAAAGATTGTCAATTCCAAATAAAATTGCACTCAACCAATGTCGCATTGCTGACCCATTGACATTGGCTTGATGTGCCATATTGGCTTTGCTTTGCTTTGCTTGGGCTCCTGCCATGGGACTTGCTTTGGGTCTTGGTCTTGGCGTGGTCTTGGTCTGGGTCTGGGTTACAATGCCAAGTGTCGGGCAAGCAGCAACAATTATTACATTACACTATGACATATATACATATCTACACACATATATATGAAATATATACACTAAGTAGAATCGATATTATTGATTTCGTTGGATTGCGTTTGCAGTTTTTGCAATATTGTGTATGGCCATTATTATAGCAATTCACGCGAAAATATTTTGCACCACTGTGTCATTACATTTGATTGCCGGCCATCAAATTGTAAATATTTACCGGACATACAATCGATCTGAGCATATGTGTGTAATGATTGCCACACGCTTGTGTGTTTGTGCAATCGCTTTGATACAAAATCTTACAAATCATCTTTGAATCCGCCGCATCAAAGGAATATTTTCTTTTGGAAAATGAATCGAAGAATTGACGCTCTTGTTACAAAAATTAGTTGGCGTGAATAATTCCACTAAATAGAATAAACCATTCGAGGTTTTTCTTTTTACTTTTATTTTTATATTTGTTTTTGCTGCAGGCCTTAAAAATTTGCATAGAAATGAAAGCCCCGCGCCGCAACCGGAACTGTGCCACAAACAAAATGAAAACGTTGATGAGCTCTGGGGGGACTGGGTGGGATTTCTGCTTTACTTTCGTCCTCAGGCCGTGGCGGTTTGTAAATAATAAAAAGCACATTAAACAGCATTTTCTTTCATTTCCAAAACGAGGAATACGAAACAATTCCCACTCGGACTCGAAGTGAATGCGGAAAATGCTCGACTGGCCGCCCAAAAGTATGCTACAATTGTGGGTTGCTCGACTGAGGATGGGTTGGCATAACAGGGCCAGGCCAGTGCCAGTGCCAGTGCCAAAGCCAGGGATTGGACGGTTGCGGCGGCGAAGCTTTGACACTTGGCCAGCCTCAGTACTTAGAGCGCCACGGCACACTTTCTTCTCTCCACACTAGCAATGTGGCATGTGGCATGCAAAGTTTTTGATGAAGTTTGTTTTCCGGTTTGCTAATCGCAATGTTAAAATTTAATTGTAGTTTTCTAAATATTTTTGAAATCCTTAAACTAAGCACTTAAAATAATGGCTTTGCTGAGGAGCCATAAACTATATGTTTATACCTGCGATATAAAATTTATGAAAAACTGCAGATTTTACTATGCCGGAAATTATGAAGAAATAAATGAGAGTTAGTTCTTGAAGGGGGATTAATGCGGATTTTACTTTTACAAATCAAACATAGTCAAATCTAGATTTTTGCTTATGATCCTACATGGAGGAGATTATGGAGGTTGGGCAGTTGTTTTTATACCATTCCAATTCTCGTTTGGATATTTTTGCAACCAAAAAAAGCTGAAAATCTGTTTGTCTCATGCTATTTGTGTAAAAGTATGTTAAAATTATTTCTATTAACCACAGATCTATAGTTATAATCCTTAATTATAGTCCACAGTTGTAGGTGTTGCAAATACCACATATATATATCCCTTATCGATATATTGTTAAATACTAAAAGTATTTTGAAGCACAACAAAAGCTTAGCAGTAATATCTATATACAGAATGGTCACACTAGAAGTGGCCTGGTCCTTCTTTTCTTTTCGTTCTTGTAGTGCAGCTGAACGCGTGCCATCCAGCTTTTGTCACACATAGAGAGTGAATCAATCTAAAAAGGGATATTTAAATTCAGAAGCAGACAAAATTTAGTTCAGTTCTTCATGATTTTATCGAACCGCATTAGTCTCTAAGGATTCCCTGAAAGATCTATTCAATATAGAGCTCAAATAGTGTGCTCTTGTTGTAAAACCAAAGAACAAGGCAATACAAATCACATTGAAAGAGTTAAATTTTGTAATTCATTGGATAATTAGTAACATTATTAGTTAACTTACTTTGGCTTGCAGTGTGTTCAACAAGATTTATCATTGTTTCGCTTATTAAACTTACAACGTTGGAATCCCACTAGAAAACACCACAAAAACACGAATACAATCACTTGCCAAATGGCAAGGAGCGACTAAGTTTACAGCACTATTTCATCCGCAGCCACATGGAATCATGACAGGCCTAACAACTCTATTATTTAGCAAACATTTCACCCTATAGTAGTTAGAGTCTGTTGCGGATTCTAAGCGCCCGGAGCTGCCTTTGCCTATAAATTCCTTGTTAATGTCTCAGCAACTCAATGAAGCTTAGCTTCGAGCTGCTTACGCTTTATAGCAATCATTTCATTCCAGGCAAAGTCCACAAATTAAAGTTAAATTTGAGAGAGAGTACTGAAACACAACAAAACAAAGAGAGGAGAAGAACATGTCCCTTTCGCTCACCCTTGTGCCCATACTATACTTTGGAGTCAAAGATTCAAACAGGGTTCATCATGCACAGAGCCGATAATCATGAATTTGCAGCGCAACCCGTCTTTGATCAGTTTCCAAGTAAAGCGAATCAGAATTTTCGTACTCCCACAAGAGCGAAAGAGCTCAGACGTCGACATGCCTTGGTGAATCCGTTCGGCCCCCGGGGGCTATGGATGACGAGCCCTGGATTATAGTGAATATCCTTTCGCTCTCTCAAATTAACAAATTGCGATTTAAGCCATTATAATATGGCTAGCTAAAGTTTAGTCGTTTGATCTCCAATCAAGCAGATTTCTTCCTGTATATTTTCGGCTGACTGCAGAGCATACAATATTCGTATTGACTTAATTACTTGAAACATTTTGTAGCCTATTTTGTTTTCTTGTATATCGTCGTGGGCTTCGTGCTCTTTAGGTTTTTGCGCACATTGTGCCCAGCTGCTACTTGCTTGCTACTTGGGCCACTTGCTGCTGCTGCATTACAGCCACGTTTTCTACTTGTTATTATTATTGTTGTTGTTGTTGTTGTTGCTGTAGTTGTTTTATGCCTTTCATTTTCATGTCCAATTTTGCAGCCTAAAAGACTGCACTTGAAAAATTTAACAGGCGCCGCTGCAGTAGTTTTTGGTCTCAGGTCCTAGAGGAGGCAACGACGTCTGGCAGACGGCCTGCCATCCTGCCAGCTTTTATGATGGGCGATTTTATGATGACTTCTGTAAGCGCCGTGTCTGTAGAGAGTTCGCCTTCTCCAACACCCCCCACCACCCTACTACCCTGCTCACACTAGGCCTCTATTTCGTGCTCCATGTCGCAACGGTCTCAAATGAAATGTGAAATGTAATCCAGTGCCATGTGCCATGTTTATTTGCCTGCTGGCGGGTGACTAGGAAACGGAGTAGAAAAGTGGGCTGCCGCAAGGGCTAGCGCAGGAGATAGAGACAGAGTCAGGGTCTAGTGGCAATTGAGTTTAATTTGTTGAATGCCTTTTGACAGATTTCAAAATTAACTGATGGCACACTTGAGTGCGCCTGCCAAAGCAAGTTCGAGCAGCTACTCGATCCGTGCTTGTTTACGGCCATTGCATTGTCATATATAGCCATAGCCATAGCCATAGCCATATCCGTAACCATAACCAACATACATAACAACATATATCTCAATCACATGTGATGCACGGCTTGAGTTTGGATGTGGATGGGTTTGTTCGTGCAGATGAGAGGATTTCATTGCACGAATTCACTTGTGAAATTTGATTATGCATTCGCTTGCCTACGCACACACACATATGCATGTATTTATTTATGTGTTACACGAGGGTGTGTCAATTAGTTTTTATAAGATTTAACAGATTTCCTTCAGTCATATAAGTATGCTTTCTATGTGGATTGTCTTGTATATCCACAATTTGATTTCGATAGATTTTGGGATGCCTTTCGCGTTTGCTTATACTGGGGAAATGCGTTGTCTTGACGTTTTTTCATTTGCTAGTTGAACTCATGAGCTTATGATTGACGATGAAAGTAGTTAATGTAATTGATATAAATTAAGGATTATTTGAATGGAACAAAAACAATTAGGAAAGTGGTAAAACTACACTAAGTGTGTCCAATATTTTATGATCAAAATCCCTGCTGCGACTTAATCGGGGAAACTTTAGAATCAGAACACTTTAACAACTATAAAACACCCCATATATATATTCACTGCTTCGTAGTAATCACTGGCATATCTCTTCCATATACATATCCGCTAGTTGCCCCCCCTCAACTTGCTTACTTAAGCTCAAAACTGAAACTTTGGGCCTATCAATTTTTAAACAGTTTCGCTCTGTTTGCCATCATTTGGGTTTGGCCGCAACTTTGCTATAAATTTTACACCTAAGCCGATTAAATTCAACTTTCTGCCTCCTGAGCGAGTACATTTGTTGGTTTTCTTTTTTCTATCTTCACCTGAAAAACATCTTAGGAAGTAGGAAAAGAAAACAAATAGTAAGACCAGCTGCTAGAATCGCCCAGCTAAGCTGATTTTCCAGCTAAACAGTTAATGCATTTTCAAGCTTGATTAAGCCAAATCTGAGGATTTGATTTCAAAGACTTCAAAACAAACCAAAGCAAATCTATTAAGAATTCAGTTTCAGTTGTGTACGAAATTTGCATATTGGTTTCTAAAATTAAGCGGCTTTTGTTCAAGGTTAATTAATGATTCATAGACATTTTAATCAGGGCAATTGTTAAATAAGCAGCTGAAAGTAGCAATTATTTGTTTGAATTATTTTGTGATGTAATGAATGAGGGATGAATGAGGCAAACATTATATGAAAGGGCTCAGCATTTATAGAAATATTAATTGAAGCATACTTGATAAAGGATTTCATTGTGGAGTTCTCGACCTTATGGACTTTTGCATATTTGAAGGAATTTTCAATTATATCAATGCTGTGGAAGGCTGCTTTGGTTGCTGTAAGTTCTTCGATTCTGTTGGTATTGTTTGATAGTGTGAGGACCCTTGTGAAACCAGCTGAGACAGCTCAGGCATACTTCTTCTCTGGCTATGCATATACATATATAAGCTGTTCTGGTTGAAAGTATCAAGGGAGGCTCTTGGAGTGTAGACAACAGCTCCGTTTGGAAAGTAGTCTGGCCCTTGCTTCTCCCTCTCCATCTCTTTCACATCTGTTTTATCTCTCTGTTCTTTACTTTTTGTCTTATCTTTTTAAAGCCTCTCCCTGGCTTTCTCTTTCTCCATCCTCACAATTCTCCTTACCTCTCTTTTTATGTGTCTTCCCTAACTTTCTTTACAACTTCATCTTTTCCTTGTCTTTTCTCTCTTTTTCGTCTGTCTCAGTAGTTAAAGCTGTAATATGGGACCACCGTTCTCATAGAAGCATATTCTTTGTTCCACACAGCGTTGCTCTGCTGTTTTCTCAATACCCATTCGGTGTGTACCTTCTATTCGTAAGTTCATTGCATGCTAATATTTTGCATTCATTTTCATTTTTGCCTAAAACTTCATCGTTCAGAGGGATTGAGAGAGACAGAGGGATCCCTGCTTTTGTATTGGCTAAAATTGACAATAACTAGTTGCTGCTCATTTAGAATGATCGCTTGGGAGAGGCTGGGGAAAGGCTGAAGGGAGGTATATTCTCCTTTTCCCCTCTCTCTATCACTACATTAAATGTTAACTACGAAGTTAGCTTTGAAACTATGATACCTGAGGGGTCTAAAGCAGAGGCAGTTCGGCGGTTGATCGTCTGTTAAAGCGCTTGCAATTGCAAGTTGCAGTTCTCTGACAGAGCATCAAATATATCTATTGATATATATAGCTATGCAGATTGCTATGTTCTGACAGTATTTGGATAGATTTTGTATATTATTCCACAGATTTTGGACTGTCCTTGTCTCGTTCCTATCGCCACTTTGCATTCCGAAAACTTACACCATCATATGGCCATTTGAACTTAATCCTAATTTATTCAATTATGGTTTTCCACTTTACTTTCAATTTTCTGTTCAAACTTTGGGGGAAACTTAGCACATTTTGATTGATTAAATTCAATAATTATTCCACTTATTATTGCCTTGGGTTGCTGTTGTAACCAAACAACGCACAATTTCACTCAAAGATAACTTGGCAACATTAGCATAATCTGCAGACACACATACACAAGCACACAGACACACATACACACACATACACAGATACACACACACACATACATATGAAGTGATTTACATTAATTTGCATAAGCTGGTGCCGCAGTGTAATGGCAAACCGTGAAATCAGCTGCAGGGAAACCGCAACGAATGAGACAACTTTTGCCTTCGTATGCGCTCCAGCAGAAGGCCTTCCTCAATTCAGGTTATAATACCTATATATATATTCATATACACCTAAGTCTGTTTTTACACGGTCTTTTTTTACACGGTTTTGATATAACACGGTTTGAAAATTGAGTATTTTTAATGTTTTTACACGATTTTATTCCACAACGGCTCATAACAGAGTTCATTCTTCAAAATGTAGATGCCGAACGAGCAAGAGAAAGTCCAGTTCAAAATTATTCCAGCGATGATAGTGAATGTATACGCGTTGCTGTATTTATGATTATCACTTATTTTATTTTATTTTATTTTATTTTTTACCTTAAAAATTGAATAACCTATTATTTTCGTTCACAACATAGTTGTTTAGTTCCTGAACTTGCCATACATTTAATTTATATTATGTACTTTTAAGATTAGAGTGCATATCTTTTTTATCATTAATTACTATGCTTGTGAAAATAAGCATTATATATTTGATTTAATAAAATAAACATGAATTCTTGTTCTTAAAAATTCTTGTTTTTCACTAATTTTAATAGGTTTTAGAGATTAGGAACAAATCACCCATTTTTGTATACGATCAATGTCTTTTTTTACACGGTTTTTTTTACACGGCTTCTTCTGGAACCAATCTACCGTGTAAAAACAGACTTAGGTGTATACATTAATATTAGAAAAAGTGGCCAAGTAAGAAATACAAATGGCGTCAAGTGCAGATTTCCTTCTAACCATTGCAATTTCCGACAATGAATTTTAATGAGAATGCATTGCGGCTTACTAAAAATAAACCAGAAAATATTTTCAAATACAAGAAAAATAAAGAAAAAAAACATTGCTGCTACCGCAGTTAGTAGATGAACAGCTGTACTAACCGAGGGGGAGGGGGCGGAGCGCATAGATGCATTCTCAATGGCTTACTAAATATGTAAATTAATGAAACCAAGCCAAAATGCTGCCTGGGGTGCGGTTGGAATTCCTTTGAACTATTTTCGTATGCATATTCGAGTGCAGCGGCACAGGCTGAAGAGGACAACGGGCCCGCTAACAAATGGCAACAACAACAACAACAACAATAACAACAACAACAACAACAACAAAAGTAAGAGCAGCTGAACGAGTTTTTGCCATTATCGTTACGTGAACAAGTGCAGCTGACAATGCAACACGCCGCAGTGCCAAAACACTGACACTGAGTGGGGCAACAAGAAGGAAACCACCAGACACTTGACACAGCCGCAACTAATAACTAACAAACAAACAACAAACGACAATGTTGTTGTTGTTGTTGTTGTTGTTGTTCATAAAAATAGTCGCAAAACCAAATACTTGATGGCAAAGGGTTTGTCTCTACTGTAAACCAACACCCAATAGCAGTTAGACATATGTACATACATACGTTCACGCTGCGTATACGTTATTTGTGGCTCAAACATTTGATACACTGCAGCCGGTTAAGGAGGCTGGCGGGCAGACTGCTTTTAATTTCCTGTTTAAATTTATTTTAATTGCTAATGAACACTCATACTCACACTCACACACATACACAAACCCACACACTCTCACACACACACACACGTACAGGTTTTGAAGCTAATTTCTGTGGCTTTTTAATTAATAGTTAATGCATTTTGTTGCTGATGTGAAATTAAAATGAAACAAAATGAACTGCCAGCTCATTAAAATGGTATTTATGCTGGTTGCTAAACAAAAAACAGTTGCAAATTTTTAGCATTTCAATGTTTTATGCTCTGGTCGGAAAAGATTTAGAAAGCATATTGAGTTTGTGAAATTATAAATGGCTTAAAAACAGCTCTGAATGAGGCGCTTAGCTGGCAGACTTAGACAGGCCGAGTTCCGTTTCCAATGCGAAAAGTAAAAGTAAATCGAATTGGAATTCCACTTCCAATTCGAAAAGTTGAAGTTTTTTTTAACATATGTCAAAATCTCGGTGTGATAGAATGAGACAGAACGATGAACATCAACAAATCCAAGTGGATTCTATCCACGCCCATTGGTTTTTCTTATGCATGCTAGAAATGGGTTAAATTTTTGTAAAAAATATTCTTAAATAACAATTAACACTTAAAGCTCTTCCCAAAGAATTAGAAATTGACATAAAAATATATGTCTGATGAAAAGTACTCGCAAATTACGAGCAAATTGTGAATCACTTTGGCTTCCGCAAGCTACAAGGCTAAACCCGCATATTTTTATCGGATTCGGACATTGCCAACATCAATCTAAAAGTAAACCGCATGATTCAAGTAGAATTGGATACGCGACAGGCCTGAGAATGTTTCTTAGGATAAAGTGCGACATTTGAAGTTTAAACATGGATCCATTACAAGAAAGGAGAGATCATTATACAATCTTAGCAGTTAGTCTTCTTTCCAACAATCTCATGGCAGTTTTATCCTTTGTATTAAATCTGATAATAAAATCCTTAAGTTTGGTTTTAGTGTAGAAATATTCAGAGCATTTTGATATAAAAGTGCTTTGGCTTTCATGGAAATTATCTTGTTTACCTTCTAATGTCATTGGGCAACTTTTGATGAACTTGATATTAAAGAAATTACGTCGCAAGTTCAATCTTACCGATGAAACATCATCAAAAACCACAGCATATAGATTTTTCTCAGATATTTATAGTGGCCCCTTTTTGCTCACCAATGAACTTTGTATTGGTCATCCCCTAAACATATTGTTTTTCTCAGGAATATATATATAATTCACTCAAAAGGGTGAGTTACATATAGAACGTTCTCAGAAATTAATTGTAGCAGTTTTTTGCTCATCGATGAATTTCATCTTGGTCATCCCAGAAATGTTTTTATTCTCAGGAACTGTATAGGAACCATAAGATTATTTCATGACCATGAAAATATCGTGAAAAAGTGAGTTACATATCGATTTTTTCAGAATTTTCAGAATTTTATCTTGGTAATCCCACAAATGTTGTTGTTTTTCGCAGGAAATGTCCAGGATTACTACAAGACCATGAAAAAGTGACTTCTATGAAGATTGTTCTCAGAAATTTATCGTTGCAGTTTTTTGCTCAACGATGAATTTTACTAATCGTTTGTTTTTCTCAGGAACTGTCCATGAACTTTAATGCCATGAAAATATCTTGAAAAAGTGAGTTTTATATCGATTTTTTTCAGAAATTTCAGAATTTTCTCTTGGTTATCCCACAAACGTTTCATTTTTTTCAGGAAATGTACATGGACTGGTTGTGTAAGATTATTCCATGACCATGAAAATATTATCTTTAATTTTCTCAGAAACTGCCCATGAACTGCAAGATTGTTACATAACCATGAAAATATTGTGAAAAAGTGAGTTATATATAGATTTTTTCAGAAATTTCAGATTTTCCTTTTGGTAATCCCACAAACGTTTTGTTTTTCTCAGGAACTGTCCATGAACTGGTTGTGCAAGAGAATTACATGACTATGAAAGTATATTGAATAAGTGATATATATATAACCGATATATAACCGATAAAATATTATACATTCTCAGTCTAAATATATAACATATTTGTCGTTCATCTAAAAGAAGACTCATATTCATTTATGCAAGGATGGCAATATACAAGGAATATACAAAGGGACAGTTCAAAAAAAGAGCAATTGACAGTTCAGCTAAGTCCAGTGCATATTCGCACTCCTCACCATACCCCTCTCTCTCTCCTCTCTTTCTCCTCTCTCTCTGAGAGTAGCTGAGTAAGCCGATGCGGTTTCGGTCTCAAACACTTTTGCGGCGAATTCGTCATTTTCACAGAATCTGTTATATGAAGAACGAATTTGATGAACAATGTGAATGAATAACGCCACGTTACAAATTCAATAAAAATTGGACTGATTTGGGAATGTTCTTAGTGTACAACAAGTAAAACTATAGCAAACTTGAACTTTACTGCATATTTTGATATTTTTACATGATCGAGATCTATGTGTAAGCATTCCTGGCATTGAAACAGGTCGAAAACTATACGAAATGTTGTGATTCACATATGGCATGGTCTTCTGTATACAAATTCCGTTTTTAAAGGAGATGTTAAGTTCAAAGACTGCCTCAAAGTCCTTCAGGAACTTGTTGTGGGTAACCAGATCAGACTTTGTTGGGTTTCTGCACATAAGGCACCTGCAGATTTACAAACCTCTACCCTACACCACTAGTTAGCCCAGAGACATTCTGTGATATCAGCATGGCTTCGGCCAAGCTTTTACTCACGGAACACTTCTGGGCTTTAGAACTACGACACTGGGAAAAACACCCAGGACTTCGTTAAGCTAAAGTTCTGGCAAGAATGCCGAAATCAGGCGAACCTCGTGGTGGGGTACTCCACTGGTTGCAACTAGCTTAGGTACCACTTACAAAAAATGGGATTATCATGATGAATCCTCTTCTCACATTCAGCTCGACTGTTTGGGCACTGCTAGGCTCCGCTTCAAGCAATTTTGATTGGCTTTTCTAAGCCCAAAGATAATCGAAAGCATTTCAGTAAAGTGCACTATATCCTACTTGAAGGAAATCGAGGCACTTCTCTCATAGAAAGCATAAAAGATCAAAATTCTACCTAATAAGGCGGACCCGTCGATTCAGAGTCCAGGCAGTGTAGGCCTGCCCGTCTTCCATTCACCCTGATTGGTTTTCCTTAAGTTCCTTCAAGTTCTACAGCCCCTAACAATGTTGCATGAGACCCAGAGTATTTGGCTTTCGAGCACTGTCAATTATTGCCTTCTTCCTTATTTATAATTTTGTTTGTCTGGCATTTTGTTTAATTGCATAATTACAAATAAAAAAGGTTTTTTTCTGTTGTTGACGAATGGTTTTATTTGTTTAATTTGTTGTCAATGCTGATTTGCAATGGCAAAAATGATAATTGCATGTGTTACTTGCTAATCAGCATATCATAATTCAAGTAGAATTTGCCACAAAATAAATTGTTGAATTCTGAACAACTTTAGCTACATATATATATATATCACAACTTTCTCTTTGCGCCTTAGTTTCTAAAATTGAAAAAGTTTAAGCTTCATTTACATAGATAATATATATGCATATGTTGAGCGTTCTGTACAAGCTTTGCTCTAGAATTTATTGTGGATAAAGTATGAAGAATGAAATTAAATGTCGAGACAGGAACATTTACATATAGAAAGCTACAATATGAGGTCAGATGTGTTTAAAAATGCCAAAATATAATTATATCCCCTCATCGGCAAAGTAGCCAGACACAGAGAGAGGGAGAGAGAAGGCCTTCGGCTAGCTTAAACACAGAAATTTCATAAAAATAAACAGAGAACTCAACTTCAAACAGAGAACTCAACTTCAACTCAACTTTAGTTTACGTTTAAAGGTCTAAGTTTCTATAATTTATCAGAGATTGTTTAAAATTCTCCACATGCCATGTATATAACATCCAGATTCCTTTATCTAAATGCTGTTTTTCACAGTCTATTGTTTGATTGGCATAAATGGAAAATGTAAAGAACCTGCCTCGATATCAATTTTGTGGCTATACCCACCTGACACACGCCTTTTGTTAGCAGCTATCTTTATGAAAAATATGAAATAGCTCGACGACAGCAACAAAAAAACACAAAAAGCCACAAAAGCCAACGAAAAATTGCACAAAATAACTTTTGCGGGCTCTAATAAATGCAACATTGAAAATTGCACTCGACGCTTTACGCGCCAATATATCACAACATTCAACCATAGCCAAAGGGGGGCCAGGGGTCCACTAGAGTTAGAGGTTTATGTGGCCCTGCACCTGCATGACCTCGGGACACAAATTGAATGCCTGCTGGCGTTTCACTGGACAGGTGCTGGACGACGCTCTTAAAGTTGCTGGCCAAACTGCCCTGGCACATATTTTAGCATAAAACATTTGCATAAAACTTTCCCAGCTTATGGCTATACGAAGTGCAACGTGAAAACTTTTATTCTGCACATTGGCTGCTTTCAATATTGATATAAATTTTATCCACGTAAAAAAAAGAATAGGAGAGAATTGAGGCAGAGGCAAAGGTACAAATTTGTGATACCCCATTGTGTTGGTCAAGAGAAGGGAAGGAAGGGTTGCTATAATGGTGGAAAATATATTTGAGACTCTTGGAAGAAGTTGGTTTGAGGTTAGTTTAAGTTCATGGCTCACATGAGTTTAGGAATGGAATTCGTGGAGTGTGTATATATATTTTGTATATCTTGTGTATATTATATATCTTGTACATTTATCCAAAATATTATTTAGTAAAAACGATATTTCTTGGTTGACTTGAAGTCTAGGGAATGCACTTTCTGACGCTTCTTTTTGAGCAGCCAGACCATGGACAGATTGGGGCCAGCTCCGAAGGGGCTATAGCCCGACTTACAGTACAGCTTGTGACCAGAGATTCAGACATACAAAATATTGCCTTAGATAAGTGGGTTAATGATTGTGAGGAGACAGATATAAATACTCCCCCGCCACGTGAGAGACAAGGATCACTTCGATCAACCCTGGAGGTCACATATCTGTCGACCAGAATTTAAGAGCAGCAAACTAAAGATGTTAGTCTCAGAAAGGCTTTAAGAGACAGTATTGTCTCCGTAAAAGCTATTGTAACTACATCAAAGCTATAGTATAGTCTACTCAGCTTAGTATTTCCTAGAAGACTTTGAATATTTTGATAGGAAATTGTCAGTGATTTAGGCATCGCAGCAGGAGGCAAGTTATTTGCCCTATTCTGAGAATCTCCTTTTACTCAATGCGAAGGCCAGTTTGAGGATTGAAGAGTTTGTTCAAAAAGGGTAGAAGGCAATCTCTCACGAATGCTTGAAGTTGAATTTATATACACCAATATCATTCGGCATTGCATAATTCAGGGTCCGACAGATGTGGGATCTAACCATATCTTTTGTTATATTTCCAGTTTGTAACTTGATGATGGACTTGACATTTACAATTTTGACCAGAATCGACTTAGACCAGGGCTCAGCCAAGACAGGATCGTATGACTTAGCCAGTTGTTTCAACAACTCCTCGCTTAGCTTCTTTAGAGCTTCAGAATCTATGAACGTCACACCATTGGCTTAGGTTGTATCGCTATGCGACTGATGGTCAAGGGAGCTCACTTTTATCATGAGGCGGAGAACGTGCTTCTGCGTCTGTGTGTCGAAGTTCTTCAGATCAATCTGCAGCGTTTCCAGAAAGCAGTAATTCGTCTTCAGCAAGATGCATTTGAAGAGTATAACACCAGAAATTTTCGAGGATATGCCTACTTCAGCAGAGGACAAATAAGGATTAGTTTCTATTAGGGTCCAACGTAAAGTTGGAAACGGCACATGTAAGAAGATTTTGACATCTCGGCAGATTTTATATAAATATATGCTCTATATCTCTTAATCTCACTGCGAATATGCCCTACCTTGCCAATCAATAAGTTACTAAGTATTTGGAGTAGCAACGTTGAACGTGCCATAAACTCCACTTGCTCCCTGGAGTGCCATACAGCCTGCAGACGTCACCGTAGCCCTTCTCCTCCTGCCATCCTCGCTTCGCTAGTTGACAGTTTCACTTGCTGGCTAATTCGCTCAACTAGATGCTTCGCTCACCTGCCCGCAACACCTGCTCTATAATTGTGTGTGGCTGTGCTTGTGCTTTTTTGTTTCACTTTCTTCTTCGTCTTTTTTATGTTTTTTGTTTTACAGTTTACAATTTCTTGCTTGCTTTTGCTTTTGTCAGCCCTGAAGGTGGCAGCTTCGGTCGGTGTATGGCCAGAAGAGCTCAGGCCAGCATTTCGTTAGCTTCAAACGAGCATTTTGGCCCCGCCAGCAAAAAGCTGTTCATAAATTGCATGTTGGCTTTTGTGTCGGCATGTCGGGCTCTCTCTCTAAGTAGTAGTATAGGTGCGTCTGTGTATGAATGTGTGTGTGTGTGTGTGTGAGTGTGATGGTACTCCATTTTGTTTTTTAATAGACCCTTCTTGCATTTAAACTGTTATGCTTGGCCTGGTCTGGTTGGGTTTTGTGCACAAAGGATCTTTGCCTTTATCGCTTAAGCCAAATCAGTGACGTGCTTTGGCACACATATATTTAAGCGAGGGTATGTCCAGAGGTAACTCTATTATCCTTGATAGATATAGGAGTACTTAGAAGGAGCTGCTTAGGGACTTTCTGGTATTGTGGAGGTACTTTCATTCGAAGCCAGAGTCTACTTAAACTAGTAGCAGAAAACATGCCCATTATTTGGCTTGCTATGAAACATCCTATACTCTCCTGTCACCGTTCACTCTCATATTCTGACAATGGATATTAAGAAAAACCAATCCCTGGCAATTGGACTTTGTCCATGACCCATACCAACACTGATCCACTAACTAAAATGAGTCGTAGTCACACAATCTGCAGAGCCTTCATTTAGTAAACAAGTATGAGAGGAACACAATGTCGTGTTGACTGGGCATTAGCTCGAACCAATGTTGTAGGTTTCCAAAGTCGCATGTGAAAGTAATCATTTGTGTGACTATACAAAGTTGTACAACTATTCTGTTAGTCATTACAGGGCTCTAATATCGACACCATCCGAACCGATGCAGACCAGCTTTGCAAATAGCTGACAGGCCTAACATTTCTTCCCTATGTATTACTAACAGGCAGAACTCGCGAGTGGGAAAGTTGTTTAAGATATAAGCTTTCACCTGGTAGAAATGTAGCCACACTTGCTTGTATTGGCACTCGAACTACCGCAATACTCACTCCACAACTCACACCATCGATCACTCATGCACCGGCACAAGCATCGCATGCACCTCTATTGCCCTACGAGTTCACTGATAGTATTTTCACATCAGTAAACTTATTGATTGCAATCTCATAACACAAATTCTCTGAGAAACCGAAACAATCACAATCTTTGTGTATTTTCCCACATATTTCTTAATATACCCTCGTCTATTCATCCTTGTGCCTGAGGTGGACAGCAGATTGTATACTTTTGCAGCCTAACAATACAGCTCGGCATAAAAAAAAATTAAAGATTTCACTATGCAGGATGAATCGATAAAAGGCCTGTTGTTGTTGTTGTTGTGTTGGCTAACCTGAGGCAAAACCTGACACAAAACTAGAATTTGTACGCTTTTGGGCTGGCTGACCTCTATAACTGACTCCATATGCATGTTGCTCGTCGAGTGTTTGCCACAATTTGAGGCAAATTCCCAATTGGCCAACATTGGGCGTGGGCCAAGTAAATGTTAGGTAATTAGGCTGGTCGGCCATTAATCATTGTGTTTGCTCGTACAAAACATGTGAATTAAACAAAAGCTGCAACGAATGCAATTAATAATTGTTTATATTTTATATTAATTAAGGCTCGCTGGCAGGCAAAATATACACATATTTTATAAGCATTTATTATCACTCGAGCTACGAGAGTGGGGTGTTTATGGAACCCTCGATTATTGAAATTCGGCACGCTCCGTCTAGCTAAGTGGCGTGGGTGCTGCGCTTGATTATGGCCAGAGTGTTAAGTGATTTATATAAAACGATTCGACTGACACGAATAAGATTTTATTATGGCCTGCCGATGGCATTAAAAGCGCACATGATCTATGTTTGCTTTGTTTTATGAAAGATGTGAAGGAAAGTAGACGAAGGCAGTTAACGTCCGAGGGAGAGATCGTCTATGCCGGAGCCACACCCATAGCTGGCGGCCATTAATAAAATGTATAGCAGTTAGATAAAGTTGGTGGCATAATAATACATAGATTATGAAGGCTGCCTTAGATGGTGGCAAATATATCTTGAGTGTAAGTTGCATAAGCGTACGTTGTTGTGGCGCCTATATTCAGCTGCGAAAGTCTAACATTTTGGGTTAGAATTTGGTGTTTTTGATAACACTTTGCCTAAGCAAATAAGATGACACAAGTAAGACACCGAAATGGTGGAAAGATAACATTTTAGAGTTAATTACAAAGCAGCCATACATTGCGCAAATGTGAAATAGCAAAAACTTAAGCAAATTTGCTTCTTTTGTATTCGCTATGGTAAAAAAACTCTGCCTAATAAAAGTGTTCTTAGTATTATGTTTCATATTGATTTTAACTGTTTTAGAGAACAGCTCGTGGGGTAGATTTCAATGAAATTTGGAATCACTGATAGTTTCCTTTAAGAAAGTGTGCCAACTTGTAGTTGTTTCAGGTGGAAAGGAAACTTTACACTTTCAGCTCGCACTTTATGAAGAATGAGCGAGTATACTGTGTTCGTATAGATAGCAAAAGGCGGCGTTTCCGACCCTATGAAGTATATATATTCTATATCCTTCATCAGCATCAACAGCCGAGTCGATCTAGCCCTGTAAATTCGTTCGGAAAACCATAAAAACCTTATATCTCACACAATTTTTGACATATTTATTTCAAACTCGCTTTGTATATGTATAAGCACATTTCCCACGGATTTTATTAAGATCGGATAAGATTTGCAAGAATAAAACGCACACATATTAGACATACATGCTGTACGTGGTTGAGTGTGATTGAGTGAGAGAGTAGCGAAACACCATTCTGCTGTTTCGACTGAAATCGATAACAGCTGTTATCTAACAGTCCGCCGCCTACTTAACATTTCTGCTATGCAACACTCTATAAAGAGTTCATTGCATCTCATAGTCGTAATTTCGAATATAACGTTCTTACTTGTTTTAGGTTGTAAGGTAGGTCTGCTCTTTCATCATCTAGCTCAGCTAGGGAAAGCCTTCACCTTAGATGAGACTTCTGATACCATTCAAAAGAAGGTATATTAATTTGATCAGGAAACTTGCTTAGTTTGTGTACAAGCTGGTTAAATTCGAGTTTCATTCAGATCGGACAACTACATATAGCTACCATATAACCGATTGTTCCGGAATGAACACTAAGGAGCATAACTTTTCAGTTTTTCATACAAATGAAACCAAATTCGATTTGTATCCATTTGAGGCGGCACCCCCTTCTCTGGAGTGATTTGACCAAGATCGGATAAGTATATCAGATAGCTATCACAAAACCGATTCTTCTGGAATGCACACTTAGGAGCATAGCTTTCCTGGTTTTCATCCAAATTAGAATAAATTCGGTTAGTATACTTGTATACCCCATAGCCCTACGACCACCGACCAGATATGACCTAGATCGGATTCTAATCTGCACAATTGTAATCTCAATAAGCGCCTTAAATCTAGAAAGTCTTTAAGATTGAATATTATATAGTATAAGTATGGAGAATATATATAATGTGGTGAATTAGACATAGATGAATGAGATGACAAGTACAAACCAAGTTTGGCAGGATCATCTTCACAATACAACTCCAAGATGATGAAAAACTACAATTCCAATAACTTAGAGTTCTATCTATACAAGTTATCATGCTGTTGATCTGCTTATGTAAGTGTGATCTAACAAAACATGCAAAACAATTATCATCTATAAATGTTGTTGCTAGAAACAAATTATCAAAATTATCATATCATATCATATCATACAATAATTGTGCTATAACAAACATAACATTCTCCTAGTAAAATTTGGAAAATTTTGTTGTATTTACATTAATGCTGAATGGTTTCGCCTTTCTCCAGATCCAACATTAGTAACTATATATATGTATATGTATAAATCTTGGTCCTTACTGACTGACTAAGCAATTGTCAAAGAAGGCGCAGCCCAAGCGGTAAGTCCTAAAATTTAAAAATTCATTAGATTTTATGGTTTGGATGAGTACCTTAAAAGGTGTTTTGAAAAACGTTCCACCTGCAAGCGAGGTAAAAGTCGGGGTATAAATTTATAATCAAATATATTAAAGTGTATTCATGACACCTTTGCGCATTTATTTCTCTGTAAAAGTGTAATTTAGGAAATCATTGGTCCGATAAGTACTAAATTGTAAAATTGGCTATTTATTTCTCAAAATAGTATCCTCTTGTCTCGACACAATTCACCCAGCGATCTTCTTTAACCCTGCTGAAAAAGTTGGCAAAGTAGGCCTTCTTGGCGTCGATGACCTCCATGACCGATTCGATTCAAATTTCAAAAACTTTTCAAGTTTAGAAACAAAGAGAAGTCGCACGGGGCCAAATTTGAAGAATAAAGGTCAACAGTTCGCAGCCTAAATCGACCAATTTGGTTTCGGCGACGGCGAAGGTGTCTGCTGGTGCGTTGTCATGGTGGCGGCACACTTTGTTCTTCTTTTCTGCAATTCGTCGTCGAATCGGCCCAATAATTCGGCATAGTAGATCCCGATGTAGATCACACTTTGTGAATTCCAGAAAAAGGTGGCCGATAGGACACTCTTTGTCTCCTTCGGAGTACGTTCGATGGGGAAAGTCTAATGTTTTGACAGTTCCTTGGTGAGTACCAGTGGATCCATGTCATGAAACGACTCCTTAACAGCGTCAAACCCTGCTCTGAAATGGTCTCACGAATGCGCTTGTTGCCCAGGGTGAGCAAATGCGGCACCCATCGAGCTTGCAGCTGTCTTTGAGATGCCTACTGTTTTAGCTATCTCGGCCAACTTCAAGTGGCGGTCGGCGGCTAATATGAGATTCTGGACTTTTTTCACGTTATCCTCCGATTCGGTTGATATTTTGACAGGAGCCGTTTACGAGAATGTACTTAAGGATAGTGAATGTCTTTTGCTATAGTGGCGAAATCCGGCTGTAAGGCCTCGAATATTAAAGATAATAGGAAAAATAAACGATTAACCCTAAGACAATTATCTAAAATAATGAAGAACTGAAGGTAAATTGTGGTCCCTGAGCTGAAATATTAACTCAGGAAAGGGTTTGGATACTTTCCTTCAACTGTAAGGTGACAAAACTTAAATGAGCGTGTCAAGGTGGTCTTGGAGCTTACAGCGAAAAAAGGTCAGCTGGGAGTTCGGTTGCCCAATTGTGTTTCATTTTATAGACTCTTATTATATAGACATGGTGAGGTGTTACGATACATGTAGAAATTGAACCATAACAACAATCTTATAATAGAAAACATTATGAATTTTACTATTTCAAGGCCAAATTCATGGATTGAATTTACAATTCCAATAGTGCTCTCTAAGTGACTCGTTACTTAATAAGGTTATTCCAGATTGTGGTTGATTTCACTGGATATATACAGATACATACATCTCGCTCTCTCATTGTTGGTAACTAAATTACTTGGACAAACACCTCTGCTAACCATATATAATTCAATTTCTTGGGCGACCTACAACAATTTAATATTTTTGTTATATTTTTTTGTGTCGCTTCCTGTAGTTTTTTTTTGTCTACTCTAAAGTACATGTGATATGATTTGCTTTCGTTTTTGGTTGACTCGCGTTAAATCAAACAACGGCGAAAAGTGGAGCAACACGGCCCAATTTCCATTTCATGCTATGGGCCAATAAAAATTCTAAGGTTGACGAGAGAAAAAAAACAAAGAAAAGGAAAAAAGCCAGCACTATGGCAACTTCTATGGCAATTTGGCAGCACAACCCAATTCCAGACGTGCCTTATCGTAAAAAAAACCCAAGCGACAACAAAATATGAACACACGGGTGCGAGTATGGTAGGTATATGTGTTAGTAGTGCCAAGGTAGACGATCATCATCCCCATCCCCATCCCCATCATCATCATCATCATCGTCATTGCGAACACGAACACGAACACAAACACTTTTCGCTCAACGCGCAACTAGACCTGATGAAACTACAACTGAAACACTACAATTATGGGGCCACTAATTTAATAATAGCGAGAGGAAGGAAATGCCAATAGCTGGAGTACGCGTATGAGAGAATATTAATTGTGCCATTTTGTTTTCGGGGCCCCCCAAAACTTGGAGTTGCAAATTATGCGCAATTTCCGTGCCTTAATCAATTACACAAATTGCAATCTCAATAGGCTCTGGCTGGCTGGCGGAAGAGGAAGGGAGGGCAAACTGTTTTGTGAGTCAAATGTTGGCGCGTCAATCTGATTAAATACAACATAAATTGTATGTGTTTCTGTGTGTGTGTGTGTGTGTGTGTATGTGTGTGTATGTGTGAGTGCTTATCAAGCTGCATGTATCGCCAAATGTACAAGAATTCTTACAAAAAGCATACACTCAGAAAAAATGTGATCTGAAAATGTAGAGGGACGATCGAAATTGGTGTTACGATGAGGGAGAGTAATTTAGTTACCAATTTGTTACCATTTAGGCCCGTTTTCACATCTATTCGATAAAGGGGGTTGGTTGTTGAGACTTTTTGGTTGTTTCAACATCCTGAAGATGCATTTTATTCCTACACTTAACGTTACTATGAATGTTGCAGACCCTGTGCTATTTGCTAGTGCCAGCTTGTCGGCCAGAATCCGTTTTTCGAAAAGGTTAATATGGTTAGATCTTTCAAGTTTTCTCATCTTTTCATTTGGTGAATATGTGGCAACGCTCTGTGCTTATCTCTCACAGAAACTGGTCACACTGGTAATATAAACAGCTGACTTGGTGTTTATTCAGAGTTCGAGAATGCTTTAACGTTAATTGAAGTGAAGAAGTTAAGCCTAATTATACAATGGAAGAAGCTTAATGCGAAACAGAATACCTTTTTTTGAGCACAAAAAGTCTGAAGTCGTAACCTGCAAGCAGAAGGAGATAGTGTGGGAACATATGTGGTCATACAGGTAACAAAAAGAGCTGACTTGATTTCAATTGAAGCGAAGAAAACAAGCCTTAATTATAAAACGTAGGAAGAGCGGGCCTTAGTGGAGCTTATTACGGAAGACAAACACATTATCGGCTACAAAAAAGTCGAACGTTGCTACCTTGAAGCTGAACAAATTGGAACATATGCAAAGATCTGCAAAATGACACGCCTACATTTAGCATTCGCTTTGGTTTCTGCGTAAAGCGACAACGACAGCACTCAACTAACGAAGTCGTAGATGCGAAACCTAAAGCATTCAAAGCCAGCGATAATTTCATGTCATCAAAAGGCTCAATTAGAATGGGCGCTTTGGAGTTGCTGGCTTAAGGAAAGAGGTCTGTTTCTTCAGCTCCTTTCCTCATTTTGTGTCTTCAGGCAGCAACTGTCTGGCAGCTATTTGCCATATATCAGATAATAGCAAACTCAAAGGCCTTGGAGTTCACATTGTTTCACTTCAATTTGCTTTGTTGAAATGACGAGATATACACTTCGGATGCGGAGACACAACTTTATAGCATTGGTTGAAAGCAGGGATATACATTTTTCGTTGAGTGACCGCAAGTTTTAGGCCTCAGAAGAGATGGCAGAACAGGCAACTGTCACACTTAGGAAGCCCGGAAGGACCAAATTTCAATCCTCTATGAAAATTTAAAGTTTTAAGTTTAAAGTTTAGAGAAATATTTTGGTTAAAAATTCACAAAAAATTTCTTAAAATTATAAATGAAATCTGGTCTTACATTCTTTCTTCTATTTTATGGAAATTTCTAAACTATTTTATTCAATTGTTTTTTTTTTGTGTGTAAATACCCTCACACATTCTCACACACACACACACACACGTAGCCGTAATGGCTGTAAATTAAAATGAAATATAAAAAGAAAGCAAGTCTTGCGCGCATAATTTTCAATTTTCTGCTAACATTAAAAAGGTAAAAGAAGGTGGAAAATTGTATTGAAAGCTGAAACTTAATGACAGTAGCCAAGAGGAAGAGAGACAGGGAGAGGGAAAGCCTCAACCATAGACATAGACAGTTGTAGAGATACCAATGGAGCTGGAACTGAAGCTCGGAGCACGCAGAGAATGCGCTTGGCGAACTTTTGCGAAAAGGGTTTGGCCACAAAAGCCGCAGGCCTCCAAGCAGTGTCGTAAAAGTTTTTCGCCGCTTTTCTTGAAAATATTTGGCTTTGAAGTTGCTGATGGCAACTACGAGGTTTGGTCCATAAATTTGCAAACAATAATAAAAATAGCAGATAATATTAGATATGGCAATTTTCAACCCTGCTAACTGGCGACTTCCTGAATCTCTTTGGTGGAAACAAACCATTGCTTCAAATTAGGGAACAGCAAAGGCTTCATTAGAACTTATTGGCATACCCTCGTTAGAGACAAAACCCAAAAACTAAACGAATAACTCGAAAGAAATTAACTTCGAGGGACACCCGCTCATCTAGCCGCACACCCACAATTCCATAGAGAATGCCAACGTGTTAGAGAAGTGACGTCATTGATTTATTACGCATACGCCACCTCGTCCACAACATATAGTTGGTCTTTCAATTCGGCATTGGCTGCTGCTGCTGCTGCTGCTGCTAGCAGTGCTCTGGCACTGTGTGAATGTCATAAAAATGTGTGTGTTTGAGGTGAGGTTAACAATAACAAATAAACACCGAATGGCTAGAGGTGGGGGTCAGCGGGTATGCTCAGACAGTATGCAAGGGATAGCTTCGCTGTAGGAATGGGTGCCATATAAACACATTCATGCAAAAAAAAAGAAAAAAAAAAGCAAAGCAAACACAAGTAAACAAACATAGAGTGTTGCGTGTGTCTATGCATGCGTGTGTGTATGTGTGTGTGTGTGTGTGTGCTGTTGCCATTCATTTACGAAAAGCTGGCAAATGTTGTGGCCATAAGACCATAATGATGACGAGGGGATGACACAGCAAAGAAATTGAAAGCCAGACTCTAGCCTTAACTTTGCCTTGCCCCTTTTCCCTGTTATTCTCACTTAGCAACGATGTTTAAAGTCCAATTGCCATTATTTAGATATCGTGTGCCATATGTGTGTTATGTTCACCTATTTACATACGCACAATGCGTGTCACATATGTGCACAACAGCAATACCTTGGGACGAGCTTTCATTTAATTTAAGTCTTGCCGTTCGAATAACAAATATTTGCAGAACATTTTAAAAGTTTTTCTAAGAATATTTGTAATTATGTTGAGAGCACACCAAAAATATACATCTTTGCATGTGTTGAATATCAATCAGAAGAGTAAGGGCAAAACTGAGATTTTAAAACTCAACCTATAGTTACTCTACATCATCTAGACTGACTCGATTTCTGTCATTTTAGCTAAAATAATAGCTGGCTCGATGTAGAAGATTCACCTCGCACTGGTCGGTCTATCGCAGAAAAAGTCGATGAAATTTGGCAACTGATGGAGCAAGACTGTCACGGACGCTGTCAACAGATAGAGGAGGCACTAAACATCAATCACATGATAGTTTGGAACCACCTAAAGAGAGCAAACTACACTGAGAAGCTGGATTTGAACGCAGAGAAATGTAATTGACCAAATAAACATCAGTAAAACGCTGCTGAATCGTAACGAAATGGAACCATTTTCGAAGCGAATCACTATATGCGATGAAAATTGGATTAACAAACGACTTCAAAGCCTGGATTGACGACAAACAAGGTTATGCTAAGTGTTTGGTGGCTTTGGAAGGGAATTGTCTATTGTGAGCTGCTAGAACTTAAAGGGACGGTCATTTCGTTCCTCTACGGTGCACAACTCGACCATTTAAATCAAATCAGCCAAGAAAGAGCAAGCAGAATTGGCAAACAGAAACGGACAATGACAATGCCACACACATCTTTGATGGGAAGTTTTGAACTTTCGGTCTCTGCAAAACTCTCTTGATGGTAACAAATTAACCGACCAAAAAACCGCTGAAAATCACTTGGCCTGGTTTTTGTTGATAAACCACAGAACGTCTACACCGATGGAATTATAAAGTTACCCGGAAAATGTCAAAATGCCGTAGATAATACTGGCCCATGTGTACTTGATCAAAATTGATTTTAATAAAGCAAATTTTGGGTTAAAAAATGTACTTTAATATGAACTTTTATATATGTAATTGTCCTACGCTTTCGTATATTCCTAATTGCCTTTCTGCTTAGTTATAATATTTCTCCTTTTTGTTTGTTTTTCTCAAATTTATGCTCTTCTTTCCGTACTTCTTTTGGAAGATTTCCAGATTTTGGTTTTTGAGATGTGAAATTGGGTAATTTTTAATTGATTTTAGAGTTAAGAATTAGAACTGTGAATTACAGATATAAAAATGTTGAGTGAATAAAACAGATCCGCTAGCTGAAATAACAGAAGACGGATCTGAACAGCTGCATCCTTTTAGCTGCTTCCTCGCTTACTTTAACGACTTTGCGAATCTAAAAAACTTAAGAAAATATTTGCAGAATTTTTCATTCGAGTCAAAGGTCCCTGCAGTCCTCCTGGACTCCTTAAATGATTGTTATTAAGTTTAGTATTTCATTTGATTACATAAAACCAAAATAAATACAATTTCTGATTAATTTTCAACTTTATATAGTCAAACATTCTTGCCTACCGAACGATATGTCATTTCTTTATGAAATCAATCAGATTTAATCGTTTTTCTTATTCATAATATACCAGCGTGCCTCCATACTATATGATCTTTTTACTCTTTTCTTGAAATAAAGAAGTTCAATTCAAAGTTTGTTTTGTGAAATCTTTACGAATTTCTGTGTTCCAAAAGTGTTCTCAAAACGATTCGTTTCGATCATTATATTATCTTCAGCACAAAGTTAAAATAAAATATTTAAACAAATGCTACAAAAATTCAGACAAATTTATATATCAATACATATATACATTCATTCTCATATTGATTTTCTTGCTTTCGTTTCCTTATGCCTTCAGAGCTAATTATATTTGGCCAAGGTGCTAAAAATTTAAAGTGGGAGCTGTTTTAATTAATTCCCAGAATAAATTGAATTGAAAATCGAAATAAGGTCAAACGATGCTCATGTGACCTTCTTCTGTTGGCATCACAAGACTTTGTAGGGGATTTATAAATGATTTTAAAATAATTATGAAAAATGAGAATTCATAAAATACACATCAACTCTTTTGCATTCCTTTCACAAAATATCGTGAGATGAAAATTCTATACAAACAGAATTTTTGCAAAATTATTAAGTTGTAACCTTTTAATACTTGCCTTGCCTTGCCTTGCTTTGACGCCATTTTGTTCGCTTGGCTGGCTGCCTCACACGGAGCACACACACACACACACACACACACATTCGTTTATGTAAATGCTGATGCTGTTGCTGTCGCTGCTGCTGGCGCTGTAACAACAATTAAGTCGCAACTCCTGCCTGCCTCTTGAAGCAATCTCATCTAACCCTCCGCTCCTCAAAACAACTTTCCTTAAGCCCCATTCACACAACAAATGTTATGAACATAATTCGAGCACATGCACACACACACACATACATCTATATGTGTTAACGCATATGTATGTTTGTATGTATTGCACTTGTACTTTGTAGGTATTATTATAAGCACATACAAAAGGCGACAAGTCTATTTTGGCACCCAGCTCTATTTCCTTTTTTCCATATATTTTTTTTTTTTTTTTGCAGCCGCTGTGCGTGTGGAGTGTGGATGGGTCCCTGAGCTCTTCATAATAAGTAT
The DNA here is from genome assembly GCA_037043425.1 of Hirtodrosophila duncani. Taxonomy (NCBI): domain Eukaryota; kingdom Metazoa; phylum Arthropoda; class Insecta; order Diptera; family Drosophilidae; genus Hirtodrosophila; species Hirtodrosophila duncani. The sequence continues at coordinate 1,225,154 of JBAMBM010000688.1, read as the reverse complement.
AAGCAAGTCTAAGTATGTATAAATATTTCTGGGCAATTGACAGCGTTCTTAAATGCTTTATGTGGCCAGAATCTGAAACCGACTATGTTCATAGCATGTTCAGGACCTCAAACCAGGATGTTAAGTTAAGCCAAGCCTTGAAAGTGGGAAGAGAGAGAGAGAGAGAGAGTGAGTGAGAGAGAGTGTGGAGAGGAGGCTGGTAGGAGGCGCTGCTGTTAAATGGTGCATGAAATTTCACACTCAATTTGTGCCTTTTTCCTGGGTTTTTTTTCGTGGCTTATGAATGTTCGATTTATGTGCATATATTAAAAATTGACAGTTGAAATTTTACAATTTATTTTCTCTGCCTCATCAGCATGTGTTTCGTGTAATAGATTCCACCATAAACAGTTCGCAATGACTGTGAACATTTTAATAGCGAAATGTTCGAAATGTTCAAAGATTTGATCTTTAGCAATGAACAAATCCGTACTATTAAGTGCTAACATAATTGAAAATCCGTCAGCAATTTGATGGTATGAATCAGTTGGATATACGAACTACATATGTACCTACATATTTATGTATAGAATCCGGGGACTAGCAGGCCTTTGCCTTGGCTGTTTAAATTCTAAGCCAACCAGAGACATTAATGTTAAGCCATTAATGCATGTAGATTTTAACAGTGGAAGATAACAGACGCCACTGCTTGGCTCACGATCAAAGCGCAGCTTACATAGCATGATTGAGCGGCGATAACAGAGAGAGAGTATCTTAGCAGAACTAAAAGACAAAAGCATGAAGAGAGCGGCATGTAAAAGAGTGCGTGAGTAAGATTCGCATATGCATATGTGACTGTAACAGAATGCAGATAATGTTATTTGCCAACGGCCTATTACATACTGTTACATTCAGTTTAACATTACATGAGCTTTAAATTGTAAATTCAAGCGATTTCTTTTTTTGTTTTTAAATATAAATTCAACTTAATTAATCTGCTCCAACAATAATCATCAATATTATTTCCAAGTAAATTCTCACAACAACATTTTGTTAATTTTTTCAAGCTTTTTTTGCTGTAACATATCCTGCCCCTAGAGACAATTGCTTCAATTCTTGCCACATGCCTCACCAACATGTGCGTGTTTCTTTTGAGATTTTAGCTGTCAATTATCTTAGCTTGCAGCATGTAAGTGTGATTTGGCCTGACCTTTGGCCTGGCTGGTCATTCATCAATGCAGCGACGCCCACTGCCAATCAAGGCCACCCGCAGTCTCAGCTGGCACCACCTACACTCTGGCACCACCCACTATATTTGACCAAAGAGCAGATAAATCTGATAAGCAGCACAAAAGCTATATTTTTTCAAATAAATGTTTTAAATTATTAAATAAAGTTAACTCGAGATTTCAATTTAAGCCAATCTTTTGTTCCAAAAATAAAATTCCTTTGGCCAACATTTCATTTTGAAATTTCTTTTGTGTGTCTTGCTCTCAAATTGTTAAAGCAACAAAGGCTTATTTCATTAGAGAGATGCCTCTCACAGTTGGTTTCAGATTTTCAAGGAAAATAAATATTTTAATAATAGTTATGCAAATGGGCTGTAGCCAGATTTATTTGCTTGACAATTTCAATGGAAATTCTCTGACAAGGCTGGGAAATTTGTTATTTTTAGACAAAGAGCTTGACCAGCAGCTAAAGTTTAGGTGAAAATGTTTAAGCAAAATGACTAAATCTATTGGGCTCCCAGTTAAGTGACTTGAAAATCGTATATAAGTTGACTGGGTCACCTTTAATGCCTGGTTGACTGCATTTAATACGAAAAACTTCATGCCATATGTAGTGTCAAATGTCATTTTGAATTTTCGCGCCATTCAACTGGCAAAATTCGAGCGCACAGCCAGCCCAGACACCCACATATATCCACAACATATCCAATAGTCCATTACAAATGCCATCTGACAGTTGTCACACTGTGAAACTTGCAAATTGAGCGAAGCTTACACCGGGTTGAAGTGTATTGTTGGGGGATTAGCAGCAAAGAGAGCTCCATTCAGCACGGAACAGAGGGCGACCCTCCCTCCACATATTTGCCAGAGTCAAGGAAGATGGGCATTAGAGTGGCCAGAAAATGTATGGTGAAAATTATATATATCCATTTTATATGAGTGCTTGTGAGTTCTTAACGTGGGGTTCATAAGGTCAACTAGCTCTAAGTCAAATAAGTAAATCATTTCCTGATTTTCATTCCAAAATGAAATCTGTTTTTTATTTATGTAGTTCGGCTATATGTTCTATAACTATTCATTATAATCCGAATTTTATATGCAGGTCTTATATATAAACCCTTTTTTATATGAGCTAACCCACTTATCAAGCTTTTTATAAAATGCTGAAGCTTCCGCCCAGATCTTTTACTGCCAAAGCAAAGCTTTGCTTGATGATTAAGTGAATTATCTCTCAAAACATATATGTATTAAGTTGTTATATATATGTTATATGTATGTTTATAAACTTTGTGGACTAGCTATGTAGCGCCTCGAAAGATAGCTAGTAATTTATATAGAAATATTTACAAAAGAAATTCATACTATATGATTCGAGCTGCTTAAAAAAGTGTCTGCGTGAGAAGAGTTGAAAAAATGGGTCAACGCATAGAAGTTAGGAATTGTAGTGTGTTCAAATGCGGCTTTTACAATCCTATTATATTTGAATAATTGAAGGAAGGTAGGGAAATAAAGAACACGAGTGCCAATGGGCGCCTTTGAGTGCTGCTTTAAGTCTCATTCTTTTTAGATAATTGCTTGCCTTTTATACTTAAGTTTGGGCGGCGGTCAGCTACGTACCTATGCATAAGTGTGCCTTGCAAGGGATCGCTAACGTAATGCGTTGCTATCCTAAAGCGATCTCCCAACTGGCTTGGTCAGCATTCTTTGGCTCTTATCGTAGGAACATACTTTGAGCCGCAAAACTGATTGCAAATGTTAAGGTTTAACAACCTCAAACTCTTGTGGCTGTACATGTACATGGCTCACTACTGCGGAACTAGTAAGGGATACACCTCTGCTACTGCATCGGAACCCAGGCTCTCCTGTACCTTCAATATTCAGCTTAGCACCAAATAGGAATGGACGTCACTTGAGAATATCCACCAAATGAAGCCATAAATTGATACACCAATGGATACCTCACTGATGTGTGGAGTGCAGTGGGAGACCTAGGACCTCGGGTAATTACAGCTTCGGTAGCTATTCGAACACACTAGCACATTACAAGCTGAAGCTGAAGTGTGTGCAATCTGTAGAATCGCTGAAGTAAATCTACAGGGGAACTAGAATAACAAAGGCTTTGCCATTCTATCCGACAATCAAGCAGCGATAAGTGCACTGACAAGCTCCCAGATAACATCTAAGCTAGCGAAAGAGGTGAGAATGGCTCTAGACGACTTACCTTAAGATGGTTCAAGGCTCACTATAACTTTCCGAGATAGCAGATAACCAAGCGAAAACTCTTCTCTTATTGGGCCTGAATTCCTGAATTCTCTTATTGTGGAATTAGCGATCATTCAATAAGAGACACAATAACAACTAAGGGCTTCTGAGCTGAACACAGACACCAGTAAGTAGACAATCAAAGGCTCTCGTTGGCAGCTAAAACCTTAGAAGATTCCAGCTCTTAATAATCCTTGAGAAAAACCCTATTTGAATTCTGACTCCATTCTTAACAGGACACTCCTGGGAATGTTCATACTCCAGCCGGAGCCCTGAATCCAAGCAAGAAACTCACACATATGTGCAGTATATTGGATTACTGAAACACCTTCAAGCCATTTAGGGTGTACAATAGGTCCCACTGGCTCAGCATCCCATGATAATGTTAACAAAATGAAAGATTTCGTGAAAGTTGCTTATTTGTTTAGAGATATTTCACTTGAAAAGGCCACCCTATCGCACATCAATATGCTCGTATTACACAGTCCATATGCCCATGAAATGCATAGATGGCATTATCGAAGCACTCGGAATTTGAAACTTTTTCTCAGCCTTTGGTAATTGATTTACAAATTGCAAATGCATGCACACACACACCCACACACACAAACACAAACAGAAACACACACGTGTGTTTGGAATACTTTAGGCTTAGAGCTAAAATGTAAACTCAACCATTTCAGACACGTACGGGCCTGGATGATTATCTACACTTGTGAGTGTTGAGCATGTCCTTTAAATTTGTTGTCCTTGTAATTGCATTAGTTTCAGTGTCAAAAGGAAATTGGTTTGTCAGCCGCAGACAGTACGATAGATATATATATGTATATGTATGTACGACATGTGAGCTATAAAAACCTGAGACCTAGTGATAGTCAGAGAGGGTGGGTGGTGAGGGGGTGTGCTGTTGGAATGCTGTAGTGGTAATGATTCATTGTCGAAAACAAAAAAACCACACAGACATTCTTGTACATTTTGTATGATTTAGAAAGAACATTTGTACTGCGTACATTTGTCTCTTCCAATCTGAGGGCTAACTAAGTAAAGGGTGCTCCAAAATTTGAGGTTTGCAATTGGATTTGTAATTAAAATTGTCTAAATTATATTCATTTAGAATTTGCAGATGATAGGGGACTGTGCAGGGAAGAGGAATGCCAGTAAATGTCTAACTTGACTTCACATTTTCAAATTCTTTTCTGAAAATTTTGTAGTAATTCTTAGTAAGTGTGGCTGAAGGAGGCTGTTCAACTTATTTCTTCAGAGATTTTAAGGCTTCTATAGAGTAGACCAAAGGAATTAAAGTCACATGATCTTATTGCATAATAATAAATGGGAGTTAGTTGCTAGTTAGTCCTTGATTCTGTTGTAAGCTCGAAGTGTATCGGGAGTTTGAGTTTGGAAAATTAATGTTTTTTTTTCTGACCAATCAATTGGCTTGAGGTTAATTAGGATGCCAACATCAAACAGTTAAGATACAATTGAAAAATTAATATTATTGAGCTGACGCTGGCAGGAGTCGAACCTTGTCTCATTCTCAAGAGGCCACTGCTATATAAATTGATTCTGTTTAATGTTTTATAAACCAACGTTATAAACCAACGTTATAAACCAACGTTATAAACCAACGTTATAAACCAACGTCACATTCAACTAAGAAGTTCTGCTTTCATGGCACAACTAAGACTAGTTTAGCCTTCAGTTTTTATAAACTTATATAGAAGAAAGCATCTCCGACTCCATAAAGTATATATACTCTAGATCAGCATGGCAAGCCGAGTTGATATAGCCATGTCCGTCTGTCTGTATGTCTGCTTCTATGCGATTTAGTCCCTCAGGTTTAGTGCTATCGAGTTGAAATTTCTGCTCTAAGCTACTCATATGTCAAAATCATTCAGATCAGAACACTATATCATATAGTGTCCATATAACAGACCGATTCGGAATGAGTTCTTAATTGTTTTTTTTAATTCAAATGAACTAACTTTGGCAAATGTCAGTTTTAGAAGCCTCTACGAGAGCTGACCAAAGTTGATCCGGAATAGACGACTATATCTTATAGCATCCTTATAACCGATCGATTCATAATGAGCTTTTAGTACAGAAAAATTGCTTGTTTTTTTTATTCAAATTGAACTCAAATTTTATAAGTATCAGTTTTAGAAACGCCCACGTATGCACACCGAATTTCAAACCAATCCGAAAGGGAATGTATGCTTCAGTTACCCAAAGATAGATTTCCTTTCCTGTTGCACTTAAAGAATATTAAAATAATGCCTGCATTTTACTCTCCGCACCAAAAGGTGTCACATTGCATAGGCATTTACTTTGCATTTCGTTCTTCACCAAAAACCTAATTATGACAATTTTTGGCAGTCTTCAATAAACTTTTTCATGGAACATGAATTTGTTCGGAAAGTTAGTTGAAGAGAGCTCCCCAGATTGCCCAACAAATTTATATTTCTAGAGCAGCTTAGCAATAATATGTTGCATTGCTTAGATGGTTTTTAGAGAAAGAGAAAGGTTAAAAGTTAGCCAAAGTGTCTCAGATCATCTATGGATTCAGTATTTCTGCTAAGTTGATGAACTTAAATTGAAAATTTCGAATTTCAAGGGAGTTCTAAACACAGAAAACACAGATTTGATCACTCCACCTACACCCTCTGTCTAAGATTCAAAGCAATTCATTTTTATTCTCTGACAAATTAATTATTAAATTTATATTTGTTTTTTTTCCAGACTTGAACTGAAATCTTGCTGATTGAAAAATTATAAAACTTTCACACTATTTCTTTAAATATTCTTTAACAATAAAAAAAGCATGGTTTTCCAATTTGGAAAACATTTGTCACAATTATCTCACAAATAAAAGAAATCAAACATTTTCGAATTTCTAGTGAATTTTATTTATATTCTTTTGCCGCGATTTCTTTACCAAAACGAAAATCTATATTGGTTTTCTTTCCAAGCGATTTTATGTGTTTTTTTTTTTTAAATTTCTAATTCCTTTTTCTTTAATTGTATTTAACTTACAAATCGGCAGCAGACATCTGTAGGTGTTTTATTTTTTCTGTTTTTTTTTTGTATTTTGTTTTTTGTTAAATTTTATGGCTTTCGAGCTACAAAGCAAATGCTGCAATTGGCCTTAACGAGCCGTTAACAACTGAATATTGAAATTAAACAAATCTGCCAGATAGCAAATGTTATAATACTCTCTCGCATCCAAGGCGTATAAATTGTCTGTGGAAGCACTAAGAAATTGTATATCCCCATATATACCAATAATTATTGGACGTTGTTTCCGCCGCCAAAAATTGGTTTATTCAAAAAAAAATGTAGATTTCGTTTTGCTGTTTGGAAAATTTGTTGCAATAAATCGAAAACAAAAAGGGAATTCATAAAAGTTCATCTACATATAGGCGATATATGTATATATGTATGAATTTGGTTTGGTTTAGATTTGAATAAATTCATTTATATGGCCTGTAGACATATATATGTGTATATATCTTCTATATGTACTTAATTTTTGTATATTTAAGCATTTTATTTACAAACGCACAAAAAACACGCACCTTCAAGTTTTGTTGTCGCTACGCTGGTTTGTTGCAATTTTGTTGCTGTTGTTGCGGTTGCTGTTGCTGTTTTTGATTGTTATTTATTTGGTTTGCCTTTTGGTTTGTATTTGTTTAAATGATGATTATTTGATTTGGGTTTAAGCGTCTTTTGCGCCGGCCTTTTTACGGCTGCTGTTAAGCTTTTTAATCAGCGTTGAGTTTCGCACGCACAGATAAAACAAAGCACACAGTTATGCACGCACGCACACATTTGCATTTGTTTTGTATTCCCTTTTTTTTATGATATTTTTTATGATCTTTTATTTGGCGCTTGCCCCTAGACGAGATTGGCAAACATTTTCGCGGCACGCCAAAATGAACTTGATAATTTTTCACGCCGTTTTTCCCATTCGCCAAAGGCAGACGACGAAGCTGTTGAAACGGAGAAAGAGAGAGTGAGATACAGACAGCGAGGGAGGAGAATTTGATAGTACAAACAACGCCGGCTTCTTATTCACGACTGAGAACAGAACAGCACGGAGGCAACGCGGCAAGCCACATCAAGCAGTCGCAGCGTTAGCCGAACGAGTCGAATCGTCATAGTTGCCCTCGTCGTCGTTTTTGTTGTTCGTGTGTGTTCTTGCTTGTGTACGTGTGCAAAATTTTTTGCTACAAAAGATGCCGCCAATACTTGGAGTTCGTTGTTCTTGTTGCTCTTGTTTTTGTTGTTGTTGTTGTTGCTCCAAACACACTAGATTGGGGCTGGCGGTGGGTGGTTGTTGGCTACGTCATCGTTTTTGCATGCCTTCGAACATGTTTGCGTTCGAACTCGAGTTCGTTTCGCTTGGCGCTTTTACGCTCAAACTTTTACGTGTTGTTGTTGGTTTTAAGCTTCGCAAACTGTTGCCGTGTTTACATGCAAATGTGTGTGTGTGTGTGCGTGTGCGTGTGGTTTGAAACACATGTCTGTGTCTTAGTTACGGTTTAAGCTTACATTTTGCTTGAGTAGGTTGGTAGGTCACAACTTACAGTGTTGTAAATGAGAGGCGGCGGTGCGACGGGGGAGCCAGCGAGTTATATGTTCGCCGTGTTGGGGAAGGGTTGCAATCTATGTAGGTGTATGTGTGTCTGTATGTGTGTCGCGCTCGCGTTAGGCTAGGCATAAGTTCATTAACGGGCGCCCACTTCGCGCAACAGTTCACGGCGAGTTTTATGCTAGTTTGTATGCCTGTGTATGTACATATGTAGTATGCATGTACAATGTACATTGTACAATGGTCGGCATAATAATTTTGACATTTTCATTTTCCAACTGTATCTGCAATATGAAAACAATTTAAAATTAATGGCACGAAAGTTCAATTTTAAAGCTTTCCTTCAAGCCATGATGCTTGGCACAATCTTGCCTTTCCAGTTGTCTAAAACTGCTGGTTTGTATGAAATAGGCCAATAAATTCATTTTATACTAAGGAAAGAAATGTTTCCTTAAGTAAGTCGATTATTTGATGCCTTCCTGTTGGTGAAACATATTTTCAGTCAACTTTTTATTCAATATGTACAAGCATTAGTAGACAATCCTGACTCTATAGTGCTTGCCGTTGACGGTAAAGTTCTGACCGTTCTCATTGTTGCATATGAAACAACCAACGATTCCACTGGCCCATAAAGCACACCAAGCAGTACGTTTTTGTTGGGTTGGGTTGATAACTCAGTCAAAGTACTACGAAATTGATTATCGTCGAAGATTGTGCTAAAAATTAGCTTCATTTCAAGATTCCATTTGTAGGCTCATAAGACGAACCATGCCCGGTTAATGGTTATGATACAGCGGATAGTTTATGGAACTGCTCGATTGTTTGGAAGACAATCTAAGAGATATATTACAGCCCCGCGCTTCGGGTTTCGTGCTATTAAAGGTTGGTCAGCATAACAAGTTGATACGGTATATCTATGTCCGTCCGTCTGTCCATCTGTATGTTTCAGCCACGAGATCTCAGAAGTCTTAATGCTGCAACGCTGAAATTTTTACCAGATTTTTCTTTTGTCTGCACGCTGGTTGACTTCGAGTTTCATCCCGATCGGAAAACTATATCATATAGCTACCATATAACCGATTGTTCCAGAATGAACACTTAGGCGCATATCTTTTCTGTTTTTTACGCAAATCAAACCAAATTCGGGCGGCATTCACTTAAAGAGGCACCACGTCTGCTCTCCTTATCTGGTCAGGATTGGACAACTATATCATATAGCTAGCATATAACCGATTGTTCCGGAGTAAACATAATTATTAAGTTTTTCATCCAAATTAAGAAAAATTCATCTTGTATCCTTTGTATCCCACGGCCGCCGACCAGATTTGATCTAGATCATGAGAATGGTATATATAGGCTTCGGCAACCACGGCAAGGGACTGAGTCTGGCAAAACTGACTGTCTCTTCGAGATGAGCTATGATCTTTCCAGCAGAGGCTGTTTGTTGATCAACAACGGTTATCCTGCTCACTTCCACAACATGCTGGAAGACTTCTGCAAGACTGGGAAGATGCAAATGGTATGAATTAATTAAATATTCCAATATTATTGCCAAAATTATACCATACGCAGACCATTGTATGCCCGAATAGTATTGTAGTATATGTATACGTATACCCTGCCTTCGTACTCCTACTGCCAGGACAATATTTGTGCTCGTACTACACGCTTCGCTTGGTTGTAAGAGATACACAAATTTGTTAAGGGTTATATCTGCTTAGGGGCAAAGCATCAACAGCAATAACAACAACATCAACAACCACAATAACAATGGGGTGCTCCTAATATTAATGAATGGAAGCACCGCATACCCACACACACAAACAGACAGGCCGACATACAAGCAGACACACACACAAGATGGCACTTGGCCAAAAGGTTGTTGCTTGCTTTGGTTTAGTTTCGTTCTGCGAGTTCAATGATTACCAGCGCTTGTTAAAGCACTCAGGGTTGAGATATATATTATTTGCACGTGCTCGAGAATTTCGTATTGTATTTGATGAGCATAATGCATGAATGGAATTTCGTATGCGTAGATTGAAAAAAGGGTTTGCTGTTTTGCAAAAGCCAAAGCCAAAGCAAGCAATCGCAACCAGTCGCAAATAAAGCCAATACAAACATACATACATACACGTATTTATATATAAGTGTATGTAAACGTACATGTAGTAGCTGCAAAAGAACAGCAAACAATAAGTCCTACTTTATAAGCAGGAGGAATGCTTTGCCTGTACTTGGCTATATTATATTGTCAATCGATTCATCTTATATTTTGTAACAGCTAAAGAAGCATTTCAAATAAGCTTACACTGTAAGACGCTTTATGAGATTCAATGCTGAGCGCTCTCTGCCACCAGGGCTGCGCAGGATCCAAAGAAGTATTAGGTTTAGCTCCTTATAAAATGGATAACTTTAAGGGACTGCTGACTAACCTTGGTAAACACCATATAGATATCATCGTAGATAGCCAGGCGGCGATAAGATCCATGCAATGAAAGCAATAGATGCACTAACCGCCACTATGTCAGTGCGAATCTACTTGGTTCCAGGTCCTCGAGAGGATTGAAGGCAACGATGCTAAGGAAGGCGTCAGGCTAACAAATGATAGAACAGATGATGAGCATTTTCCCTTTGGAAGCTCCTAGTGAATCGCACACTTATCAAATCTTATTGCAGATAGCGACCAGCCACAACATGCAGGATATCGAGGATAACCTTAGTGCTTTGTACTGCAACTTCCCCGGCAGCAGTGCAGATTAATGATGGGGATTCTAACAGAATACTGCACGCAGCTAAGCTTGGCATTACCAAGAACACAAACTGCTGGAAATATGAGGAGCCAGGGACACTGGAAACCTTGAAACACCTCCTCTGTTCCTGTCCGACTCTGTCACGAGCAAGAATGAGACACCTTGGCGTATTTACGCTGGCTTCTCTAGAGGAAGCGGTCAAGAGGACATGAAAGGAACTGTTAACCTTCGCTAAGGACACCCAAACTACAGAGAATATGTGATTTAAACTTTTACATTTTTGTGTAGAGAGATTCATGTGGTGTCCTGTGCTTTGATCGCTTCAAAATTATTCCAGATTTTTTCTTAGCATACATTTTGGCATCTTTTCAAGCTTAAGAATTTTATAGTAAAATGATATTAATATCATATAAGACAGAAATGCTGAGGCAAACTAACCTTAGCCACAGCCTGGAGCCCTGTTCTGAAGCATGGCTGTGACATTGCTTGCTGGCAAAATCTGTATATATATATATATATATATACAAGCAGCCCAGTTACAGTTCAAACTTTGAATCAAAAACAAACTTAAATCGAGTTTACTCTTAGACATTTTCAAATTATATAGCAAAAAATATCAATATCATGCAGAAGTCGCTGTGAAAGGGTAACTAATGTTAGTGGACTTTATCAATGTCATTTGCCATGGTCTTCCAATTCTATTTGCCATACAATTTTTGACCAAAATACATCATATTTTGTGAATGTGCGAATGTGTTCATATAGATAATGTGGCGGCCAGCAAATGTGCTGCAGCTGTGCGGAGATCTGGCAATTGGGATTTGGCTCACTTTAGCCATGGCATTTAGTGGTTGTTTTTATGGCTGTCTAATTAACTGCGCCTTTATGACCGGACTGTGGCTTTTCTGGGCGGGGGAGGAGTGCTGTGGAGGCACTGGTTTATTTCCAACCAAATGCCAAATTAATTGGGAATTAGATACAAATAAACATTTGCGCAGGGCTACTCAAGGGAACTGTATGAAGAATGTAGCTTTGCGCTAGGCTCATAAGCCGTAAAAATTGCTAGTGCCCATGCCCGCCGTTCCAAGGTCTGGCCCATAAAAGTAGGCAACATAATAAAACCGAAGTCAGTCAAAAATGCCTTTGTTATTGATTCTCGGCGAAACTGGATGTGCAACTGTGTATGTTTGTGGAAATAATGTTTGCAGCTGCCAGGAATAAACCCACAGTGGCTATTGCTACTGAGAGCAGCCTTTGAGCCCATCTACCATAAAAATATTTATTCTGTAAAATAAAGTAAGGAAAGATATATTGTACATATACATTTTGTGTTGTTTCAGTTTTGGGTCGAAGCCGTATCCAAGGGTTTCCTTCCTTCCACACACACACACACACACACACACACACACACACACACATATTTAAGTAGATGTTTATGAAGGGACTTTTCATGCACAATATGTATATTTGTTTGTTTGCCACAAAAGTCAGCAAAAAGTTACAACAAAAAAAAAAAACCGCTTGACTATGAACTTTTATGTTTGTATTTAACACTAGACAACGTGGGCGGGCAATCAGATGGCAGATGGAAAGATGGCGGGTGTATCCCAGGCGAGTTCAAGTCCCAAAGGCGGCTTAAACTATTTGTCTAGGCGTAAGTATCACTTGAATATATGGAAATTGTATGAATAAAAAAGCGTTTATGTGTGCTCTTAATATGCTTATGATAATCGCATAGAATGCTGTAATTTTCTCTGAAGCGCTGTAACAATGATGACTTTATAATATAACTAATGCGACACACATTAGTATTATATTTAAAGGATCTCAATTAAGTTTAATAGTGTAGTTATAATTTTATACCAGTTGGCAGCCTGCGTTCATCGGTAGAGCTGGCCTTGTTAATCCCTATGTCGCTCCATCCGTTTCTCATGTAGCTTGCGACACGCTTGTGGCGCCGCTTTAAGTTTCAGGCCGTAGTAGTAGCAAAATCTCAAAAGCTCTCATTGCTGCTTCTATTTGAGCCAAGATCTCTAGGAATTCGTTCTCCTGCATTGAATCATTGCTGTTGTCTAGTTGGTGCTGTTGGACATAAAGACTGTGTGACCATCCAAGCTGCGTCCGCTCCTGGTGTCTCATCAGACACTTCTGAAGCGCTTTGGCCTAAGCCTGGTGCGTCATCACACACCTGTGATGTGGTTTGGCCTACGTTTTTGTTCCTTTAGTTGGCAATCCTAAAGCTGCCAGCCAATTCTCCAGTTCTTTCACACTTCTGAGGCTATAAACGTACAAACGAGTGTAACAAACGAGAGTTAGAGTGTGTCTACTAAAATGGCATACGAAGCTGAACATAATCCATCACAGGGAAAGCATATAAACATAGCAAGATAAATAGTAAACATAGGATAGGCATTATGTTTAGAGTGGCCACATCCAGTCCAATTTGAATAGTCGCTTTTATTGAATACCGACTTCATTATAAATTTCTACAATTTGTTAACTAACTGTGGCCTAAGACTTTGCTTTACAGTTTTTCAAACAATTATGTTTCCAATACATCTATCAGCTATTGCAAGGCGTCGCCATAATAAGAAACTCAGCTTAGAAAGTTGTTTTAATGTGGGTGCAGAAATATATAGATGTAGACATGATGTATTGTAGCGATGTGTGGTGTTAATCCTAATAACATTTAGCCAGTTCTTCAGTTTGTCAAAGCAGTGAATATATCGAAGCCTTACAGACACACACACAAAACCTAGCCTTAACGAAGCCTAATTATTGAAATATCAATTAAGATCATTGTTTCCACCGAAAAATGAAAGAATGAAAGTCGCGTATATAAGGTACTAGCCCTAACAAAGCCCTTACTGTGGGGCTTAACGTGGTGAGAATTCAGTTCACAAAGAGAGCAAAGTTAACATAATGCACAGCATTATCAAAGTTCTTAACATAATGTTATTAGTTAACATGCTGCAATTATTGTCGTTATTAGAGCTATGTTATGTTATGTTACTTTTAAGCTTAGCATTAACAGATATTTAAATATAAATTATGTGACATTACTGACATGATCTAACATAGTTACAAATATTCAATATTTTGTGAGCCTCTTACAGGCTGAATTTCCCAAAAAAGGTTTCTAAAGGATCACCTAGATGTGAAAATCAAACTGATGTGAATTTCAGCCTCCTGATCTCTTACTGGTTGGCTTGTGCATTCATTGCCAGTCTGTCAGTCTGAAAAAATGGACAAAGATATAATTTCCACCTTATATAAAGTTATAAAAACTTCCAGAACAAACAATAGTTGTAGTCCTTCAGCATGTCCTTCAACAGCCAGTTTTTCTGTTAGCAACTAAGAACATTATTAGCAATAATATTCAATAAATACAATTAAGTATTTTACATAGATTGAGCATTCGCTTAATTGAAACTGGCTTGATAAGAGCTGATTCTATTTCAACACTTTTCGAAAATTCCTTGAATCAATAGGAAATTCATGAAATGCTTACCACAAACCAAGTCAACCCAATCCCTAAATTTTTCACATCATAAAATGACTTCATGCAAAACCAATGAGAATGATTCCCGTACATTTTTCAATAAACTTCAAAAATTTAATAAATTTTATATATTCATCTTTTCTTTTTCTTTCGCTTTTCCACACCTTAACACTGTCTGCATATAAATTTCAGTGCTATTCAAAAATATTTATCCGCTAGTGATTTGTTTTCCTATCCTCTCCGTCTCCCATTTGGTTCTCGGGCTCATTGTTATGCGCACCTATGCACATTTTTGTGTGTGGATCTGGCCAAATAGCATGACTGCGATTATGTGTTCACACACACACACACATGCACACTCACGCACTCAGTTAGTGGAACGAACCCACTTAGTGGCAGCAAATTAAGTCTGGCACGTAGACCAGTTAGGCGGCCTAATCAAATAGAAACGCCAAATTAAACAACAGGCTATAGAAAGCTCAACACACAGATACACACACACACACACGCACTCAACAAAAACAAGCGTTAAGCAAATACGATGTATATGAGCTTGACACCTCTTGGCGAATGTTGTTTATGCATACTGATATCTAATGCCCACAGCAGTATGCTATGGTTTTTTTTTTTGGTTTGAGAGAACCTTTTGGGCTTTGCATTGACAACATTTTGGGTTTAACTTAAACATACTGTTTGGTGTTCATTTGGATGGGAGTTTGGGGTGTTCGATAGGAAAACTCTTCGCAAAGATCTTTGGTCCTATTTGCGCTGGCGAAGCCAATCGTATTCGATGGATCTATGAGCTGTATGAGCAGTATGGTTAGGCGAATGAATGCTACGAGACTTCCCTTTGTGCGTCATGTCGTACGTATGGATGAAGAAACTCCAGCTCGAAAAGTACTCGATGTGATGGTTGGCAGACAACAGAAGAGAGAACGACCCCGGATACGTTGGAAGCATCCCTGACATCACTTGTTGTGTCTCAAGCTTAGCATAATACGAACCATATGCTATCCTTTCTTCTAGATAGTACAAACTTAAACACTATAAAATAGCTTTAAAAATGTCTACAATGTGGTTGATGTTCATAAGAGTTGATGTCATATTAATTAGCTGCCCATCCAAATCGGATTTGGACTTGGCTAAGCTCCAATTGAACTTTGTTCGCATGCCAGAGTTAGTTTGGAAGGCAAAAAATTGAGTGGCACTCCGCTTCCTTTTGCCCTGATGACGATGAGTGGTTTTGTATGCTGTTGTATGCTGGAGTGGCCCCTGGAGTGGCCTGAATCAGGCAAACGCAAATGAGCTATCAACACAGCTGCTGCTCGGCTCGAGCTCGCTTAGCTGCGATTCATTTTCTCCTTTGTGTTCACCCCGGCCGTAGCCCTGTGTGTTTATACAGGGCGAGGCGACGTGCCTGCCAAGTTGTTTACATTTTTTTTTTCAGCATTTCTGTTTCTGTTTACCAGACGGCCCCAGCACGTGCTGGCAGTTCTGCTTTGTCTCTCTGTCTGGAGAAGCAACAGCAGAAGCAGCCGCAGAAGCCTAGGCATGCATATTTTATGACTCCAAAAACACGGCCTCTAGAAAATTTGTGCTGCT
The DNA here is from genome assembly GCA_037043425.1 of Hirtodrosophila duncani. Lineage (NCBI taxonomy): Eukaryota > Metazoa > Arthropoda > Insecta > Diptera > Drosophilidae > Hirtodrosophila > Hirtodrosophila duncani. The sequence goes on along the minus strand of JBAMBM010000688.1, from coordinate 1,209,242 downwards.
GCTAATCGCAAGCGAGAAAGTTGTTGTTTCATTTCATTTTGTTTTTTTTTGTTTCTTTTTTTGTTCAGCTTGCTCATTTATTTATGCACAAATATCCCAGCGCTGCTTTGCCGCAGTTGCACCAGCATCAGCGGCAGCATCTGGCAATGCTAATTTCAAAACTTCATTTAATGCTGGCCAAGATTTTGTAATTTTCAATTTGTGCGAGTCTTGGCATAATCAACAAGTCACCAGAGCGGACCACAGCAAAAAATAACACAAAAAAAGTACAACAAAAACAAGTAAAAAAGAAAACAAACATAAAAACCAACGAACTACCACAGCTTAGTTTAGACTTCAAGTAGCGCCTTTCATTTTTATGTGCAACGATGCCCATTGGAGAGGGAGGGTAAGGTGAGGTATATCAATTTTGTGCAAATCATATTTTATATACAATTCTTTGGTCTAATTAGCTGATGGACTGAATGAGGCGCAGGCTAAGCTATAAGTCTTAGATCTGTGATGCTCGTAATCAGACCCATTTTTTAGTCTTCAAATTAATTAACTGTTAAGACAATGTTAAATAGCAGAGACATGTTAAGTAGGCGCCGGCTGGTAAGATAACAGCTGTTATCGACTAGCATCGGAACTGCAGAATGGTGTCTCTCTCTCTATTTCACACACCTAGCATGTTCATGTGATGTGTGTGTGTATATTCCTGCATGTAAGCCTGTGCTTATGCATGTATGCTTGAGGGTATATGCTATCTAAAGTTCTTATGCGATCTTAATGAAACCCAGAAGATCGGTAGGGAATGCGATTATACATGTACAAGCCGAGTTTCAACTTAACATGTCAGCTAGAATTCTATCCTTTTGCTATTTGAACTCTCCTTAGGTGGCGTCAGATCAACTTTATTTTAACATTTTCCCGCATCCGCAAATCCATAAAATTCTTATATCTCCTACAGTTTTTTTGACAGATTTAGTTGATGTAGAAGCACATTATCTATCGATTTGCCAAATTTCATTGCGATCGGAATTATCCGATTATGAAATTATATAGCACTGTTAATTGTTTTCTTCTATTTTTATTTTTCGTGGAGCTTCTAGAAGGATCAGGAAGAACCCCGGTAAAAGTTTCGTGAGAAAGTAATTGCATTAATCTCTGCCTTCAGTTGCTGCTTGTCAAACCAGAGCACCTCCTGCTGATTGCTGCGAGATTTCAAACCGCCGATATTTCATCGTTTACTACACCTAATATAGCTGCAATTGCAGTTTCTTGTGTCTTCTTGAAATGCTAAAGGAATCAAGCTATCAATTATAGTGTTCGTTCACCCATGAAAATGTCAAAATCCATAGAGACTTCCGTTACGTTTTTTTGTATAGGACGATCTTTGCTTTGCTGAGCTGCTTCCCAAGTATGCTCTCTGATCGTTGCGGCAACACGTTTTATACCTGTCCATTATCTCAGAGTTGCTGACGAATATTTATCCACGAGCGCCAAACATTTGCTTTCTTTATAGGTGTTATCACAGCTGTTGGAGTTAATTGGGGATTGCAGGTGTAAATATTTAAATTTTGAAATTTGTGAAAGTTCAAGTTCAAGGCTACAATATTCATATCATTTTGTGGCGTTTTTCAAGGTCAAACATTTTGACACTTCTGGTTCCGCTTAGTTACTGAGCCTGTGATAGCTTCTGCATTTTTTCTGTATCGTCGAAGAGGGCAAAGCTTGTGTATCGTAGAAGAAAGTTATATAAATGGAGCTGTAAATTGGAGCACATAAAAATGTCCAAATATCTAGAGATAGACCGCTTTACCATATACATTTTTAGGTCATACGGAGAGATGAACAAAAAGGTGGAGAGGACTAAATTAAATGCAAATTATTAATTTCGATTGCAATGGATTAGATGTCAACTTATCCACGTCATCGATGGTATAACCCACTTCTGATGCATTCATCAGATCTTCTTGACGGATAAATTTTGCATCAACTGAGAGTTGCAAAGCTAGGATGTTGGTTATCTGACCTATATCAAGTAGTTCCTGTAGGAAACAGTTTTGGTTTGACAGAACGGCATCTAATCACTGAAAAGGGTCCGTCATATAAGTAGTTCTTTGAGTGCTGCATCGACAGAAATACTTTGGAAGTAACCTCATATGATGTGTTTACCAACTTCAGCTGAGACATGGCTGAGCGTGGATGTATTATGAGTTCGCTTTCGATGTCCTTGCGGGGAGGCTCCTCAAAGATCAAGGTTCTGGTAACTTCAGAGTTATTCCATATTCAGTTTATGGCTGTAGAGCTACTGAAGCGTCCTTTAAATGTAACTGGAAGATAAAGCGTCTTAACTTTTTGACTACTTTAGGTATCGGACTTTGGTATATGTGATTTCTTGGTGATCTCTGATAATAGTGCTAATATTTGCTTCATTTGACTTAGATTTGATAGACCAAATAAATTTGTTATCTGGAAAGCATATCAACTTAAGGTTGAGACTATATCAGAGCTCAAAATCTGTTGTGAAGCAACATTTCGCTGCTCTAAGCACGCCTGACTTCAAGAAGAAACAGGTGAAGCTAAGCCTGAAGCTGAGAAGAACCGAAATTTCCATATTGAGTTCAAAAGCTTTACTATATTTGTTGTTTTCTTTCTATCATGTTCACTCCAGCAGTTAAGAAACAGAGCGGTTTTTGTGTACAGGTCTATGTATGTACGTATGTATGTGAATAGCAAGAGTAAAACTTACTCTCAAGCAAGAAAGCAATCCGAATTTGTTTGCAAAGTGAAGCTTTACTGTAACACATCTGCTTATAAGTGCTGTTTGGGTTTGGCTTTTGATTTGATGAAGGAAGCATATATATGTACATATATACTCTACAGGGAATCAATCATTCGAATACTTAGACTCTAGCCGGTTTGAGCACAAGACATTGTCATACCAAAAGTGTGCCAAAATGTTGTTTATAAACACGAACAAGCCACACACAAAGCACAAAAGTTTGCCACACATACACATTCTCAAACACACATACACTTGCGCACACACATAGCCACAGAGGCCTTTTGTGTCTTGGCTGAGCATAACTTTTTGATATGAAAAAAAAAAGTAAATACGAAGCCAACAGGGAAGGCGAAACGAGCGAAAGTAAAAAACGACGGACAGACAACAAGAGAACAGGAACAGAACAGAAAGGAAAGAAAAGACGCCTTTAAATTGTGCTTAAATTTAATATTTGTTTATTTTATTGCACAGAGAAAAAGGTTGCTTAGACAATATGTGGAAGCTAAACAGTGACAAATCACACCCAGTTTATTGTGGTTCTTGTTTGTTGTTGGAGTTTGCTGGAGTCCTTTACTCGTATTTTGGTTTATATTTGCTTAATCTGCGTAAATTTCATTTCATTTCATTTCATTTGATTGCCAAATGCGTGACATCCCGCTGGGAGGAGGGTGGTTGAGGGTGGTGGAGAGTTAGTCTGAGTCTGAGTCCCAAGTCTTAAACAAAAGGATGCCGCGTGCGTCTTTTAACCTTGACGGGATACTCATAACCCTCAAAATCATCATCCAAATCGTCCTCCTGATGATGCTGGTGCTGGTGATGATGGCTGTGACTGCTGTGATGCTTTTTGGCCGGCTCATGATGGTGCTCCTTGACCGGCACCGGAATGGGCAGCGGAACCTTCTTTATGACCGTCTTGGTGTGGACATGCGTATGATGTTTGACTGGTACGTGTATTCGGATTCTGTGAATGGTTATGGTTTAGATATATATGTATATGCTTGTGCTCTGGCTAGGAAATGTGGCAAGGGACATAAAATAAGGACGTGGCCATTTCACTTACTTCAGCTTCTCTTTTGATGGATGGCCGCTTGTCAGTGCAAACATCATGCAAGTGATAAACACAAAGCTTAATGCCTGCAACAAAAAACAACAACAACAACAACACACAAATAAAAAATATATATATGTATGTGAACAACGCTGCGTATGTGTAATAAAAGTGTGCCCCCATATAATTAGCATAATGTCAAACATTTTGATGTCTTATTATTAGGCGGCAAATCTGATTTTGATTGCTTATAGCCGAGCTGTGCGAAAGTTTACAGACTGCTGATGATGCGAACTCTGGACGTAATAACCCCCTGCCACTCCCCACCTCACAATTCAGCTTTTGTATATACTTTTGATGTGAGGGCGTGTCAGCGCGCTGTCAAGAAAAGCCAAGCTGTGCAGCTTAAAGATGCGATGGCAGGACTAAGTTTAATTATCAGCCCGATGAAGTCTTCAAATTAGTCTTAAATATTTTTTAATTTATGAAAATGCTTTTTTGTTTTTCCTTTGGTTTTTCTTATATTCTATTTTATGGCAATTTTGCCCTGGAGTCAATTCAATCAGCGTTTTTGACGTAGTTGGAAAAAGTTTGCATAGAAACAAAAAGACAACGACGAACATTTTTAAAAAGCAATGAAATGCTTTTGGGACTTACACTGGGAAAATTCAAGGCCTTGAAAGTGATAAGAATAAGGTAGAATTGTATAATATTAATGTGGAGATTGTTATACGAAGCGGAAGACCAAGTTCTAAGAGTTTTTATTCATTAGAAATGTAAAAAAAGCTTCCAGAACAGACGGTTATATGGTAGCTTTGTGATATAGTCATCCGATCTTGATCAGAATAGGCCAGTGGAAGTGGGGCTTATACAAACTACTTCAAGCCGAGTTTAGTTTGATTTGGATGAAGAACATTCCATTCCAGAGCAATCGGTTATATAGAAGCTATATGATTTACTTGTCCAATCTGGATAAAACTCGAACTTGACCAGCCTGCAGACAAACGAAGCAAATTGCAGCTAAGCTACGGAACTTCTGGCTTCTGAGATCTTCGTATTGAAACAGACGGACGGACGCATACACATAATTTTATCGATTCCCCTTCTTATGCTGATCCAGAGTATATATACTTTATGTAGTTTTTGGGAATTTTAATAGACAATCTCAGTAGAAAACCCTTTAAATGATCTTGCCTGAAAGACTAAGATATCGAAGTTAGGGCGATTTATAAATTTGAAGGCCTGCTTAGATTTGAAATTTTCATAAAGCTGCCTTGAAGCAAATTAACATAAAATCATCTTATTATTATCACAAAATTTGTCTTCCAATTTTCTCAATCTTAACATACTTCTGCATTCATCAGGCTATTTCACAGGCGAGATTGAGTCACCTTGGCGCAAATACCCGGAAAGAAACTTCTATCAGGACAAACAAAAAGCAATTCACTTTTGCCGAAAGTACTAATATTCTGAAATGGTTCCAAGTCAGTCGGTCTAAGCCTGATCTGACCTTATTTTATCTTGGTGCAGAGTTAGACAAAACGAACTTATATTTCACTTTCAACCATATCAACATCAAGCATCTTTGCTTTTACAATTTCGCTCAAACCATGCTAAATCATTATCGCTTGCTGTTCCCCAATTCCCATTCCTTTTCCGCCTCCTTCCAAAGGTAAATTACTAATCGTCATGGCGAACAGGAATTCAAAATCGGAGCGAAACATAAACCGTTCAAATGGGAAACGGAAAGATGAATGAAAATGTGGTTCTTTTTTGACTCTCGCCTTCAAACCTTTACAAAATCTTGGCCGTTTTCCAGTACAATCTTAATTTATATTTCAATTCATTTGAAGAACCAATTTACTTACAGGAGAGCTACAAAACATGCCATATAAATTCAATCACAATCTGATATAAATCTACATTCCTGTTTTCTTAGCTTTAAATATAATTAATTTCTACTTCATTTTCAACCATTGCTAACAAATCTTAGACTAAATATAAAAATAAATATCAAATTTCCCAAATATTCTTTGAATTCATTTAACAAATCAATTTGCCTCAATTATAGCTCATAACACAAATTTTGGCAAGTGTATTTTGGGAAATTTGAGTGGCTTCATTTTTGCAGCCTTCATCAATTTGTGGCTCATTAAATTGAGTCGAAAATGAGGCCATGTGGGCCGCGTCAGGTCCTGGACCACTTGAGCATCTAAGTGGACAGCAGCTTGCTGACAATTGAAGTACAAAATTACTTGCAAACTTTAAATATTTTAAACTTAAATTTGTAACATATTTGATTAAGTTTTCCGTAATTTGCAAATTGATTAAAATTGAGTAAACTTTTTATTAAACATTGCATTTTTTTGACCAAATGAATATATATTTTTATGAGGTTTTCATTTCATTTCATGCATGATTGCAGCCAATGAATTTCTGAATGGGAAAAAAATGTAAATTCCATTGTTTCACTTGATGACTTTTTATGTTATCGCTTGAGTTGATTATTGTGATACCAATTGTAGACAGATCAGACATCTATATTCATATATATGACATGGAATGAGTCGATTTGTGTTGGAGATATTGTATGACTATGATTTAGCGACATATTTGGCAGAGCTTGATTTTAGAGTTTGATGTTGCAGCGGAAACAGTTGAGTGGTTAATACGGGTAGATGTTCCTAAGGGACCTGATGTAAAAGGTTGGACGTTTCATATTTACCGATTGGTTACCTTTAAATATAACTTTGCTCGTGTCAGCTATAAAGTGTCAATGGAGTAATTTGTGCTTAACAGACATTGATAGCAGACAACTTAGCGAAAATGGAAGAAAACTGACTTTCGTGTGATGCTTTATGATCGACACCAAATACAAAATTGGTTGAGTTATATGGACAGCATCAATTTCAATGTTTAAGAGCTCTTTTGAGACCATACCAGCCCAAATTATGCCGAAAGCTGAGGTCGTCTTGCCAGAAATCGTTCATAAGATCTGTGGAATACTATGGAATGATCGGAGAAAGCGAGTAGTGGTAGAGTGGTAAAGCACATGTCATATGAATACATATTTAGACATGGCTAAGCTGTCCGCACTCTGGGTGCCGCAATTGCTCATACTCTATAAGCGCCTCTGTGGTCACCATATCTGGAATCCACAGCATTGACATATGTCCATTTTCTTTTTAAAGAGAGGATGGCTAACTTCAGATAACCGAAGCTTATATATTTGCAAATTAGATAACAAATCTAAATATTTGGTGGCCCGTTCTGGTTGAAATTCGGTCAGCACAAATGGAGGCTTCTAAGACTGACCCGTACCAAATTTAGTTAAATTCGGATAAAAAGAATCGATTTGGGGCACTGAGAGTTCATTCCGATTCGGTCGGCTATATGATATAGTCGTCCGATATGAACTATTTTGACATAGGAGCAGCTTATATAAGAAATAAGTCTATGGTAAAACTTTCAACGCGATAGCTTTAAAACTGAGAGATTTGTTCACATAGAAAGAGCTGGACAGACAGTCAGATAGACAGACTGACTGAAATGGCTATTTCGAATCGACTTGTCATGCTGATCAAGAGTATATATACTATACGGTGTCGGAGATGCTTCCTTCTGTGTGTTATAAATATTGTGAAAATATTATATTATCCTCTGCAAGGTCACAAAAATATATAAACATATACTGATGCGTTAGCTCAAAGCAATTTAATGATAATTATTCAAGAAGAAACTTCACTTTTGCACCATAAAAAAAAAAAAATTAGAGAAGGAAGATCCGACTGTACTAAGTATATACTGTATTCTTGATCAGCATTACGAAAAGAGTCGTCGCGGAAGCCTTAAAACCCGAAGAAACACAAGCTTATTATGTTTGCACACTGCTTAAGTTGGGGAGATTCATCCAAATCGGACAACCATTTCGTATAGCCCCCTTACAATGGGTTGCTTTAGCATGAACACTTGGAATCATAACTATCTGTTTTTCATAGAAATCAAAGCAAATTCGGTTGGTATCCCTTGGATGAGGCCACACATAGGCTTCGTCTGGCTTCTGCAAGCGTTCTTTTCTTATTTTCTTCTAATAAAATTCGCCGATTTGCAACACTAATTCGACTGGAGAGCACGTGCGATGCTAAATATATAAACTTCGGCGTGCCGAAGCCAGTGTTTGTTTGTTTGTCTTTTTTGCTTAAATCTTGTTTTATTTAATATGTTAATATTTGTATTTGCATAATATTTCTCTGTAAGCACAACGAACTCCATATATTTGCTTGCGTTTTCTGTTTTCTGTTTTGGTTTTGTTTTTGTTTTAACAGCAATAAATTTAAGCTGCGCCTGGGGTAGAATCACTTTTGATTGCCAGCGGCGACAAACAAAAGGATGTTTTTCTATTTCCTTTTTTTTGTTTAATTTTATTTACAGTACACTTTTTGTTTTGTTTTATTTGTTTTTTGTTTTATATTGTGTTATGTTTTTCTGATATTATCCAAATGTAATTAACACTTACTCCTTTGGGTAAATGCATTTTTATGCCAATTTTCACACGTTGCTGTAAGCCTTTTATTACTTTTCTGTTGTTTTCGTTTTTGTTTGTCTGTGTTTGTTTAATTATACTATATGGTTTATATGGTTTTTTTCGCGCGGATTTTGTAAACCACTTGCGACCAAAGTTGAAATGAAATTGCGTTGGGACTGCGAGCTGTTCGACGTTTAAATATAAAAAAAAAAACGAAAAGAAAAACAATTGGTGCCACAACTGGAAAATGTAAGCGAAAAATCGAGAGCTGAGGTGACCGAGAGAGAGAGAGAGAGAGAGAGAGAGCGCAATATCATTCAACATAATGACATGAAGTTGCTGAGTTGGAAATAAATAAAACACAAGCAACAACAACAACAACAACAACAATAGCAAAACAGCAGCAACAAAAAACATAATCAAGCCACGCCGGCTGCAAGTTGCCAATGCTTGTGGCGATTAGAAAGGTGGCAAGCGGGAGCGAGGGTTAGTGCTTGCTACAGCCTACAGCAGCAGCAGCAGCAGCACCTCTTGCTATTGCTGTTGGGGCTTTCAGTTGCACTTCAGAGGAGTTGGAAGAGAAGGAGAGAAAGAAGTGCGACAACAACAAGACCTGGACATGGCTGCATGACGTTTGGCAAAAAACAGCCAAAGCAAATGCTTCATATTTAGCCAGATCTCCGATTCAAGTCCTAGGCGAACTGCAAAGCTGCTACATCATCGTCATTCAATCAGTGTGGAAATTATTATTGCGAAATCTATTGTCATTATATATTAGGAAAAATACATTTTGTTTTTATAAAATATATATAAATATATAAGTTACTGAATAGTTTCGAAATATTTGACTTAGAAAAACATGTGAAATTCAAACAAATATGTCAATCTATGGGTGGAAA